>OZ012736.1:41509606-42709606 GCA_963859935.3 Lathyrus sativus | reverse complement strand
TTTATTAGAAATTTAATAGAGTTTAATTAGTGGATTTATTAGAGTATTATTAGGTTAGAAATTAATTAGGTCTTAATCATCAGTTAGTTAGTTAATTAGGATTAGTTCTTAATCAAGTTTTAACCATGTTTTTTCATTATTCAGATTTGATTTTGGTTTTTTTAATCTGTTTTTCGTTGGGCCTCAATTCATCCAAGGCCCATTCGCAGAAGCCCAGAGTCCTTTTGTCCAGAATTGTTCAGCAGAATCTAGAAATTTCCAGAATTTCCAAGTGCTATATAATCAGAATTCCACGTGTGAAGCTAAAGAGGACCCCACGTTACACCATTCCACGACGCCACATCACTCTCAGAGTCTCTCTCTCTCTCTGCCACGCGCAGGACATGCGTCCTGCATGCATCCATGGCCTCCACCAGCCACACCACGTGTCTCCACCACAGCACCTCACCGTCCTCCTCACCGGCCGACATGCATGGCCGGCGACCACCGTAACGGATCCCCCAACGACTTCCGACCACCGTGCATTTCACCGGAAAACCTCCAACAAACCCAGAAAAATTCCAGTTCCCGATCAACCTTCATCTTCCTCCTCTAATCTTCATTAGCTCAAACCCTAAAACACCTAAAAACTTCCAGAACTCCGATCAACCTTCATCTTTCTCATCCAACCTTCAGCCTTCTACCAGAAACATCATCCCTTCCGGTCAACAACCACCAACGTTTCGCCGGAAAACATCATCAAGTTCCTCCGTCAAGAACTCGCCACTCTTCTTCCAGATCTCCAACAAATTCCAAGATCCTCAACTCTCATTCATCAGGATCTCCCCAGATCTTCAGCCGCGGTCATCCCTCGTTCTTCATCATCAGCAAGAACGTTCGAGAACCTCCATCCACGATTTTCCAAATCGTCATCCTATCTTCATCATTGTGGTACGGCTTTCATCAAGACTTCTCAGCAATTTCAAGACCTAGTTTCACCGAACACCACCTTCGTTGTTCTTCGTTAAGCAACAACGATCAACATGCTCCTTCATCTTCGTTTTCCAGAACGGCTCGAATCGACACCAACATCGTCTTAAATCTCCAGAAACTACAAAAGAATCCTCGATCTCATCACTACCAAGTTCATTCTTCAACTTCTGGATTTCATGAGCAATTGTAACCACCGTCATCAGGTCTTCGATCGCTCTCAGAAGATCTAGAAGATTCTTCATCCAAATCCAAACGCACCTCATCAAGAACTTTCCAGAAAACTCCAAAAACCTCCGTCATCGTCCAGGTTTCCTCAAGATCTTCGAAGGTCTTCACCGATTTCGCAGTCGATCTTCCATGGAGTCTTCTACTGTAATCATTTCTTCAATGTTCATTTGGATTGCTAAGAGGTTTTGGCTGATGTTTTGGACCATTAGGAAATGAAGCAGGTTCGTGGGAGGAGAGCTCGTTGGCGGCGGCGGCGGTGAGTGTGAGGGAGAAGGACTAGGGTTTTCAGAGTGAAGGAGTGGAATGAGTGAGGAAGGAGGCAGGCTGGGGGAGGTCGTGGGCCTTGGGGCCCAGTTGCGTTTTTTTGGAGCCACACACCCCTCGTTTTTTTTCTGTCGTGAATGGGCTGGGCCTTGGAGCATTTGGCAATGCACCCCCAGATTCACTTGATGCACTCCCCTCCGTTTTTTTGCAGCAACAGCTGCTGGGCTGGGCCCAACTTTGTTATGTTTTTATTTTTACTTGCACACCCCCTGTATCCATAATGCACCCCCCCTCCCCTTGTGTATTTTTTTTCTTTTGTTTAGAAACAATAAAAAAAAGAAAAAGAAAAAGGAGAGAAAATATGAAAAGAATACATCAAAAAAGAAAAAGAAATATTGAAAAGAAAAAGAAATAAAATAGGAAAAGGATATTGAAAAAAATAGTAGAAAAAGAAATATTGAAAAGAAGAATTTGAAAAAAGAAAAAGGAGGGAAAAATATATGAAAAATATTTTGAAAGAAAAAAGAAGAAAATAGTTGAAAATAAGAGAAGGAAAAAGAGAAAAAAATATTAGTGTCGATTTAATATTTTTTTAGAGTATGGTTTTTCATAGAGTTTATTTTCTTTTTAGAGATAGTTTTAGAAGTCCACTTGTTAGGGGACTCTTTGTCATTCGATTTTTCATGATAGATAGGATAGTATTTCCTAGGAGATTTATTTTCAGTATTCACTCATTGTAACCATTTTTTAGAATGTTAATAAAACGAGATTTGAGTTGTGGTCCCGAAGTAGCCGAACTACAGCTGCTCTGATTCCTCGTACCAGACGAGGATATGTAGGCATAGGATGCGATATCCTAGCGAGCACACTAACGACTAACTTTTGTTCTCTCGCTGCTGTGCGATCGAGACTTTTCCGCTGACGACTGATGTTACCCTTTTTCTCTCCTGCCCGAGTGCATTTGAGACCAGACCGTAGTGTTGCCCATAGGTTCCTGTACCTTTGCAACCAGTTTTTTTTCTCACTGCTGTGTGAGAATACCCTGTTTAGCCGTAGTTAGCCTGAACTACGTAAAGCTCTGATCTTCCATGCAGTGTGGAAGTACGTAGGCACAAGACGCGAGGTCTTGGCGAGCCAATTTCCCTGTAGTCCCGAACTACGTTGACTCTGACTTTCTCTCTTGAGAATACGTAGGCATAGAGTGCGACGCTCTATCGAGTCAATTCCCTTCCGTTTAGATTTAGCAGCCGTAGATAGATTGTTTTGCATCTTTTAGACAACCCAAGCAAGCTTGGATCCCATCGAGTACGATGGACGTGAGGGGTGCTAATACCTTCCCCTTGCGTAACCGACTCCCGAACCCAGGTTTTGGTTGCGATGACCATACCTTTTCCCGTTTTTTGCGAGGTTTACTTCGAGCGTTTCCTTTCCCTCCGTTGGGATAAATAACGCACGGTGGCGACTCTTCTGTCAGCCGGCGCCGATTTTCGCAGTAGCGACAGTAAGGATCAGTGAACCTCCAGAGAATACTGTCTTCACAATAAAAGGGCCATCGTAATTAGGCATCCACTTCCCTCTTGCGTCTTTGTGAACTGGTAAGATCTTCTTGAGCATAAGTTCTCCTTCGCGGAACTCTCTGATACAGACCTTTTTATCGAACGCTCTCTTGATTCTTTTTTGATATAACTGGTCGTGACACATCGCAGACATGCGCTTTTCATCGATGAGATTCAGCTGATCAAATCTTTCTTTAATCCATTTTGCCTCTTCTAACTTGGTTTCCATGATGACTCTGAGGGATGGTATCTCGACCTCGATGGGAAGAACTGCGTCCATTCCATATACCAGAGAAAAGGGAGTTGCCCCTGTGGAAGTGCGGACGGAGGTTCTGTATCCGTGCAGGGCAAATGGTAGCATTTCATGCCAATCTTTGTAAGTTTTAACCATTTTTTGCAAGATCTTCTTGATGTTTTTATTTGCAGCTTCCACAGCTCCATTCATCTTTGGACGGTAAGGGAAAGAGTTGTGGTGTTCGATTTTGAAATCATCACATAATTCTTTCATGACTTTGTTGTTCAGATTGGTATCGTTGTTTGTTATAATTCTGCTTGGGATCCCGTAACGACAGATGATCTCCTTTTTAATGAAATGAGCCACCACTTGACGTGTGACATTGGTGTAAGATACAACTTCAACCCATTTTGTGAAATAGTCGATGGCAACCAGAATGAAACGGTGTCCATTTGAAGCTTTTGGCTCAATTGCCCCAATCATGTCAATCCCCCACATAGAGAAAGGCCATGGTGACGACAGTACATTCAACAGTGTTGGAGGCACATGCATTTTGTCCACGTAGATCTGACATTTGTGACATTTTCTGGCGTACTGAATGCAGTCGGTTTCTAAAGTTAACCAATAATAACCAGCTCTCAAGATCTTTTTGGACATGGCGTATCCGTTGGCGTGAGTACCAAACATTCCTTCATGAACATCTTTCATTAATAAGTCCGCTTCTCTTTTGTCAACACATCTGAGTAAGACCATATCATGATTTCTTTTGTAAAGTACACCATTGCTGAGGAAGAATTTGGATGCTAATCGTCTCAGTGTTTTCTTGTCAAGTGTTGTAGCATCTGTGGGATATTCTTGTTTCAACAGATAATTCTTTATATCATGATACCAGGGTTTGCCATCGGTTTCTTCTTCAATCATTTGACAGTAAGCAGGCTCTGTCTTGCGTTCAATTTTGATAAGTGTGCCATCATTGACATCTCTAGTTTTCCACATCGAGGCCAGCATGGCTAACGCGTTGGCGATGTGATTCTCTGCTCTTGGAACATGTTTAAAGGTGATTTCGTCAAAATACTTGATCGTTTCAATGATATAAGCTCTGTAAGGGATCAGGTTTTCATGTCTTGTCTCCCATTCACCCGTGACTTGGTAGATAACCAAAGCTGAGTCTCCACTGACTTCGAGATTTTTGATTTGGAGAACAATGGCTGCTTCGAGACCAAGGATACACGCTTCGTATTCAGCCATGTTGTTTGTACAATCAAAGTCTAGTCTGGCTGTAAACGGAGTGTAACCACCTTCAGGATTCATTAAGACTGCACCTACGCCATGTCCGCTATAATTGGAGGAACTGTCGAACATCATCTTCCACCAAATATCTGTCTGTTGACCTTTGTCAGAACTTGTTTCTTCACAATCTTTCACTAACATGATATCTTCATCCGGAAAATCAAACTTCAGAGGTTCATAATCTTCGACAGGTTGATCTGCGAGATATTCTGATAACACACTGCCCTTGATAGATTTATGAGCCACATATTGAATATCATATTCTGATAGTAGCATATGCCACCGAGCGAGTCTTCCGGTTTGTGCAGGTTTCTCAAAGATGTACTTTATTGGATCCATTTTCGAGATCAACAAAGTGGTGTGACAAATCATATACTGCCTCAAACGCTTAGCGGCCCATGCTAAAGCACAACAAGTCTTTTCTAGGAGTGAGTATCTGCTTTCACAATCAGTAAATTTCTTGCTCAGATAATAAATGGCATGCTCCTTCCGTCCGGATTCGTCTTGCTGGCCCAGAACACAACCCATTGAATTTTCAAGTACTGTCAAATACATAAAGAGAGGCTTTCACGGAACAGGTGGTATCAAAATTGGAGGTTCTTGGAGATAACCTTTGATTTTATCGAATGCTGTTTGACAATCAGAATTCCATACAACTGTTTGATCCTTTCGTAACAACTTGAAGATCGGTTCACAGGTAGGGGTCATATTGGAAATGAACCTGGATATGTAATTTAACCTGCCAAGAAAACTTCTAACCTGATTTTCGGTCTGCGGAGCTGGCATGTCTTGAATGGCACGGACTTTGTCTAGATCCACTTCAATCCCCTTGTGGCTGACAATAAAACCGAGTAATTTTCCTGACCTGACTCCGAAAGTGCACTTTGCAGGATTCAATCTCAACTGATATTTTCGGAGTCTTTTGAATAACTTCAACAAATGTTCTAGATGGTCTTTTTCGTTTTGAGACTTGGCGATCATATCGTCAACATATACTTCTATTTCTTTGTGCATCATGTCGTGGAACAAAGCCACCATAGCTCTTTGATAAGTTGCGCCTGCATTCTTTAAACCAAACGGCATTACTTTATAACAATACGTCCCCCACGGAGTGATGAAGGTTGTTTTTTCCATGTCGTCAGGATCCATTTTGATTTGATTGTAACCAGAGAAACCGTCTATAAAGGAAAACACTGCAAACCGAGTTGTATTATCTACCAAAGTATCAATATGTGGTAAAGGGAAGTCGTCTTTCAGACTGGCTTTGTTTAAATCTCAATAATCTACACACATCCTAACTTTTCCATCCTTCTTTGGTACAGGAACAATATTGGCTACCCATTCTGGATATTTGGAGACTGCGAGAAATCCTGCATCAATCTGCTTTTTTACCTCATCTCTGATTTTGAGAGCCATGTCGGGTCTGGTTCTTCTGAGTTTCTGTTTAACCGGCGGGCATTCAGGTCGGAGCGGTAGCTTGTGAACTACTATATCTGTGTCTAGTCCCGGCATATCTTGATACGACCACGCAAACACATCCACATATTCTCTTAGAAGTTCTTCTAACTGTTGTTTTACCTCTGCCCCAAGGGCTGCCCCGATCTTGACTTCTTTTCTGTCTTCTTCAGTGCCAAGATTAATGACCTCCAAATGTTCCTTGTGTGGCTGAAGCTCGGTGTACTCAGACTGTTCCCATCTTGCCAGTTCCTCAGGGACTTCAAAATCTTCATCCTCGTCTTCGGCTTGGTATATTGGGGAATCCACGTCTGCGAGGTTACAGGATTCAATGGGGTTATGGTCATCACTGCATGTTTGAAGGGTTTACTTTATTAAAACACACAACAACAAATGCAACACATACAGAGAAAGAGAAAATTGTTTTTGTTTTGGTTTTTTGTATTGCCATTTTTCTTTCAAAGTAAAAGCAAAAAGACGGTAAAGAAACAACACGAGGAATTTTACCAAAATAGTCCATTCTCATTGATATTTCTTTGAAAGCATGGGGCCCTTACAAAAAATTCCTATAGCCTTGGGCACGGCTATGGAGATTTTAAAACAACAAAGAAAGAAAACAACCAATTACTTTAACTCGGGAAAAACTACAGGAACTTCGACAGCTTCCCAGTTGTTCAAAGAAGCTTTGTCATGATACACTAGTTGTCATATGTCTTCATCTTCAAGATTTCCTTCCACGGCGTTGATTTGAAAACCGCCACTGAATGAATATTTCTTGAATAGCCTTTGGCCGACTGTTGTCATGCATCGGTTCTTCACCTTGAGTTGGTTTGTAACCCAACCCCTGGCGGTTCATCTTCGACTTTACCTCAATGACTTCTCCCCATCCCGCGGGAGTGCCTTCTTCCAGCATAGCTTTGGCGCTTTGAGCAGATGCGAAAGTTGGACCACTTTTTGCCACCGTCTCCTCTATCATCACTACGTTTGCTATTTCTAGTGCTTGGAATGACGTCTCTAGCGCGTCCTCTTCGGCTTCAATGTACCGGAACGATGAAAGATTACTGACCATTAACTCCTCCTCACCATGAACAATTATTAGCTTATCATTTACCACAAACTTCAGTCTTTGGTGCAGGGTAGAAGTTACTTCCCCTGCTTCATGGATCCAGGGACGTCCCAGTAGGCAACTGTAAGCTGGATTTATGTCCATCACCTAAAACACAATGTTAAATTCATGGGGTCCCACCAAAATCGGCAATTCTACTTCTCCGATGACCGTTCTTCTTGAGCCGTCAAAAGCTTTTACAATTAATGAAGTTGGTTTCATCTCTGCCCCAGTATAGGCTAATCTGGATAGTGATCTTGCAGGTAGTACATTCAACGAAGATCCTGTGTCGACCAGTACACGGCTAGGGTATCCTTTTGACATTTGATGGATATGTGCAGTGCATGGTTATGATTGCGCTTTTCTTTTGGTAACTCAGCATCACTAAAACTTAAAGTGTTGCACGCCGTGATGTTAGCCACTACTGAATCAAACTGTCCGAGTGAAATATCCTTGGTTACGTGTGCTTGCCTCAATACTTTCTGTAATGCCTCTCGGTGAGCTGGCGAATTGATTAAAAGTGACAAGATTGAGACTTTTGCTAGCGTCTGATGAAGCTGATCTACCACCTTGTAATCACTTCTTCGGATAATCCTAAAAAATTCATCATTTTCTTCTTCTGTGCTCGGAGCTTCTTTTTCTTTGATTACCACAGCAGGAATAACTTCTTTTGGAATAGCTACTGATACTTTCGGCTGATAGATCCGACCGCTGCGGGTCATCTTGCTAGTGCCGGCAATGTTGGTCACATCTTTCTGATTATCTGTCTGAACAACCTTTCTCGTTTCTTTGTCCACCATGGTCACATCTTACCTCCATGGAACAGCTCTTGTATTGTCATAATGGAATGGTCTTGGTTTTTGAACTACGATTGGTCGCGGTTGACCAATAGCAGCTCTGTTGAAAACTGGCCTTGCACCCCTGTTAAACACTGGAACTTTCTCTCTTTTCCTGGACAGGTCGAAAACTGGCTCTATTACAGAAACCTCTTCTTTCCTTACCTTACCACATACTTGTAACATCCCCTCATTTATCAATCTTTGTATATCTTCCTGCATCACATCACATCCACTGGAACTAACAGTACATTTTTCACAATTGTTATGAACACTTCCCAACAACCCTGCTTCTGTCAACTTATCATGCAATGTCTTCAATGGCGTTCTGATTTTTGACACATCATTAATTATCTCTTCATCTGACTTTTCAATGGCATTGACCCCTCCATGGTTTGGCAGTGGGTTACTTTTGACGTTAGGTGGTACATCATCAAAGGACAGGATTTTCTTCTCCATCAATTCTCTCACCAGATGTTTCAAGGCAAGGCACCCTTCTAGGTCGTGGCCGGCGGCACCTTCATTGAAAGTACAATGGGCATTTGGGTTATAATGTGGAGATGTGGTATCCGGATTAAGCGGTCTTGTCGTGATCAAACCCTGATGGACCAAAGATGGATATAACTCAGTATACGTCATTGGTATTTGTGGGAGTGGAGGTTTTATGGTCGGCCTCCGATTCTGGTATTGTTGTCTGGGTTGTGGCATCCTCTGCGGCTGATTCTGTTGAAAGGGCGGAGCATTGGGCGCTCGTTGATGCCCTTGCTGGTTTTGCTGATACATGGGCGTTGGTCGCCCTGACTGATAATTTGAAACGGAATGGTTGAATGCTGGGGTCACAGCTGCCACATATTGCTGCGGGGCATACTGTACCGGGTACACGGGTCTTTGTTGATGAAACTGTTGAACATAGTTAGGTTGGATTGGCTGGATGAAACTTTGTTGAGGCGGCTGATATTGCTGATATGGAGGTCTCACGGTACGACTTCTTCTTCCCATTACGACATTTGTTTCACCTTCTTTCTTTTTGTGAAACCCACTGCTGACTTTCTTGATACTGCTATTGTTAGAACTGTTGGAGCTGTTGGCTACCTTTCCACTTTTCATTCCCAATTCTACCCTCACTCCCACAGCCACAATGTCTGAAAAACTTGCAGACACGCTGCTGATCATTTTCTCGTAGAATTCTGGTCTCACTGTGTCAACAAACCAGTCTGTCAGTTCTTTCTCACTTAGAGGTGGTTCTACCTGGGACGCTGTTTCTCTCCACCGTTGAGCATACTCTTTGAATGATTCTGTGCTTTTCTGGGACATGCTCAACAACTGCCTTTGGTCAGGCACCATATCCATATTATATTTGTAATGTTTCATGAATGCATCGGCCAAATCTTGAAAACTGTGGATTCTTGACTGATCTAGACTTAGATACCATTTTGCTGGAGCTCCTTTCAGACTGTCTTGGAAGCAATGGATCATCAGTTTATCGTCTTCGACGTGTGCTGCCATTCTTCTATAGTACATGATTAAGTGAGTTCGTGGACAAGTAGCTCCTGAGTACTGATCGAAATTTGGGATTTTGTACTTTGGCGGTATTACTAGTCCAGATACCAAACACATTTCTCTGGCGTCAGTGCCAAAGATATTGTTTCCTTCCATCGCTCAGATCTTTCTCCCTATAGTTTCAACACATTCCCTTAACTTCTCATGTGATTCATTCTCCTCTTCATACCCTTTAGGTCCTTCGTATACTGGTGGTGGATTATGAAAGATGGGGCGCGCTTGAACCAACACTGTAGCTGGAGTATAGGTGGGAATAGCTTGAGGAATCTCTCCTCCTAAGGGCACTGTCTGTTGAGTGACTCTCGGTGGTGGCACAAATCCTGGAGACAGCCCATAAGTCGGCACACTTGCAATGGTCACAGCTGTTGGAATTGGTTCTGCAGTGTTTTCAGAGACTACAGTGGCCTGTGTATCCAACTTCGCACGAATAACTTGTAATGCCTCCATTATCTACCCCATTCCTCCTCGGAGTTCTCCGAGCTCGTTGTCGATCCTGTCAATATCAAAATTCTGTTCTTCCATCCTTAAGCGAGCTTGGGCTCGTGTGTTGTACTGATGGCGAGGTCCCAGTGTGATTCTCAAGACAAGACAGAGGGATGAGACACGACTCAGGAACATGCATATGCAATGCTTATGAAATGCAGACATGCAAAATGCAGATTTTAAACATTCAAGGAAATAAAAGCTTTATTTGCAAATATTATAACAATAATAGGAAAAACAGACAAATCTTCATTGATAACATCTGGAGAGTTTACAACATCAAACGGGAAATGGAAATACAAGCTTCTACAAAATACGAAAAACAACAACAGATTCTAGATCTTTCGACTGGATGACCCTTCACCTCCCGGTTGATTCTTCCTTCCACTTTGATACACCACTTCTTGAAGTTCTTCTTTTTCTTGTATCGCCATAAAATACTTACTTCTCCAGTCCTTCCCTTCTTCCTCGATTTTTGCTAGAGCAGCTTTCAATTCTTCTATCAAGGTGACCTTTGTTGGATGAGGCTCGAAACTGGTAAAGAACATCTTCAAGGCTGCTTCTCTCACCCATGACAAGTAAGTTTCCGAGACAGTAATGTCAGGGTAATCCAATGCAGTCATTCCTCTGGTGTTGATGCGGCGCCAAGCATATATAATCTGAGCTTTGAAAACTCGATCCTTCCCTTCCTCAATATAAAAACTTCTCAGGAGAGCAAAGTCTGGTTCGTCTTTCATTGGATAACCCAGCTGACGGCGGGATAAGATGGGATTGTAGCTGATGCAACCTTCGGTGCTAATGAGTGGAACATTAGGGAAGTCTCCACAACCCTGAATCATCGGTATTCCTCCATAGACGGGATCGTACCAATTGATATCGGTGTGTTTGAGCAACAACAGCTTTTCAGTCCAGGAGAGCCCACTTTGTCGATCCCAAAGGGCTGGCGTTCTTGGCAAGTGCGAAATAAACCACTTGTACAAGAGAGTAGTGTAGCATACGACTCGTCCACCTCCACGAAGACTACTACGATGAATGGAGAAATAGGTATCAGCTAACAGCGTGGGTACTGGATTTCTGAGCTCAAAAAGAGTGACTGCGTTTGCTTCCACAAAGTTGTTGACAGTTGGGAACAAGAAGAGTTCGTAGATCAATAAAGCCAGAATGGCTTCAAATGCTTCCATCCTCTTTGCCTCTGCATAGATCTGGGCTTTTTCAAACAAGAACATTGCTGGTAAACCGTACATGCTCCCTCGGGTAGTTAAATGAGAACACACTTCAGCCACTTCTAGGTTTAAGAGATCTGCAATGGTTCCTTCATTTGGAGTTCTTTCTCGTCCGGAGAACGGTCTAGGAGTAACACTCACTCCCATCAGGGCGGAGTATTCTTCCAAGGTTGGGAGTAGTTGGTAATTTGGGAAAGTGAAACAGTGATAGGTTGTGTCGTAGAACTGTATGAGTGCTGATAACATTTCTTCATCGACTTGGATCTCATGTAGAGACAATACATTCCCATATCTTTCTTTGAATGTTTCAGAATCTTCTACCAACCCTGCTAGTCTTCTAAGATTTCCCAGATCTGGGATTTGGAACATACCTCCTGTGGTTGTTTTCTTTCCCGAGTTCATTGTGACAATGTCTGCAAAATAAACTTTATTTCCTTGAATGTTTAAATAACAAGAATGCAAATGTGAATGAAAAAGTTTTATGGAACTCAAATTTACCAAAATATCCTTTTATTTCATTGATTTTTCAAAGGGGTATTACAAAAGATTTTAGTACATCTTACAAAAGCCCTAACATTACAACTCAATATGCTCTAAAAGAAAGTCCTTTCTCTTCTTGATTCTTCTGAGCTCTTCTTCCACCTGTGCTTTCTCAAGGATGAGTTTGTCTACCATAGCCTTCCAAGGAGTTGATTGATGGTTGGAATAAAATGCATCTTCCTGTGCCTTCCTCTTCTTTCTTGCAACTGCTTCCTCTTCTTTCAATTGAAGTTGTTTGCGGAGTTCCTCGTTCTCTTCCATAGCCACCTGATATTTGTACTTCCAGGATACCTCAGTCTGCTGTGACTTCCTCAGAGCAATCTTCAGCTTCTCTTCCTCAGACATGAAAATCAACGGCTGTTCTTCTATTAAGACCATAGGCTTTTGTGCAGGATAAGGCATTTTCAACTGAATGGCCCTTTTTCGGACCCATTGGAGATAAGGTTCAAAAGAGATGCAGTTAGGTCTTCCCAAGTCCTCTTTTCCTTTCCTGTGTATATGCCCCCATGCTTTGAGAATTTCATCTTTTAATTCTGAAACTCCTATGAAGAAAATACCTTCTACGTGAGCACTGCAGGGTTTGTCTTTCAGCGGATAACCAAGTTGTCGACGAGCAAGCACGGGGTTATAGCTGATTCCCCCATTTGTACCAAGGAGAGGTATATTCCCAAAGCTTCCACAACTATCAATGATTTTGATTCCATCGTAACTACGGCTGTACCAGTCAATATCGGAGTGAGTAAGAGCCATAATCTTTTCAGACCACCATCCTTTTCTCCAAAAAGTATGGGCTTTGGGTAGATGAGAAACAAACCATTTATACAACAACGAAACACAACAGACGATCATCCCTCCTTTGTGAAGATTTCTTAGATGAACAGAGTGGTAAGCATCAGCTAGTAGAGTAGGTACTGGATTCTTCTTCAAGAATATTTTGATGGCATTGAGATCCACAAAGTTGTCAAAGCTCGGAAACAGAAAGATCCCATAAATAAGCAAGGCTAGAATAGCCTCAAAAGCATCCATACTCAAGTGATCGGCATAATACTGAGCTTTCCCAATCAAGAATTTTGCAGTCAGCCCAAAGATCCCTCCTTTAGTAACCATGTTCTTCTGAATGTCTACCAACCCGATACGTGTGGCTTTAGCAATTTCTTCCTCTTTAGGGTCCTTCTCCATGACGGGAAAAGGAGATGCATCAAGGATGGGTAACCCAATCAGACAGGAATACTCTTCAAGTGTCGGCACTAACTGATAGTCAGGAAATGTGAAGCCGTGATAAAGTGGGTCATAGAACTGGAGTAATGTGGAAAGGAGTCCCAGATCTATTCTCTTCTTCATTCTCAGTAGAGACAACAAATTCCCGTACCTGCTCTTGAACCCTTCTACATTTGTGATCAGAGTGCTCAACCTTTCAATCTCATCCACATTAGGGCTTTTGTAAGTGTACTTTATAGTTTTCTTTTTTCCATTGTCCATGATGTTCCCTGATATTTTATAAATAAGAGACTCTGAGTTCCATAAAACTTTTATGACATGATGTTTATGGATGCATGAATGCACAAACACAGATAATCACATATTCACAGATTTACACAAGTAAGCAGACAAGGTTTTTGGTTTGGATAAGGAAAGAGGAGTCAAGGTCTACCCATCCCAAAAGGTGTGTATTAGGGCTTTTCTTCGCTGTAGAACAAGGTTCTAAAAGAGTTCCCAGAGTCCTCAATCCATCTTTCGGATATTATCAATTTCCCGAATACTCAGTAGTCGATAATATTCTCAAGAGAATCTCGTCTGAGTGTAGTATCGCGTATCAACTATTTTGGAATTACTCCCTCAAAGTCATCGCACTACATCCTAATAAGGCCAAAGTGGGGAAAAAGGTATCTAAAGGTCCTCAGTGTCATGGGCACCTATGTAGAAAGTAGCATTGTTTTCACGAATACTCGATCAATAATACTAACTCTCAAAAGGGCCTCCACTGAGCGGTGATTTTCTCAAGTCAGCTTGGTCGGGAATCTACTCCCTATAAGCCTTCTTGAATATATCACCTTCCTATCACAAGTACGCTCGAGCATGGGTGTAGTGATGTCTCACCACTTCAAGTTTCCCAAACCAACAGAGCACAAATATATACAAGTATGCACAGATAGCAATTAGTTAAACAAAATAGGTTGAACCCTCAAAATAAAAGCAAAAGCACCTCTTTCCCCAGTGAAGTCGCCATTTCTGTTGCGGTGAAAATTAGATAGCAAGCTATTAATTAACTTGAACCTTATTTCTTTTACAACCGATATTTAATTTATCCAAAGGAAAGGTCTCAAGAAAGAAAAACCTTCTTCGTGATGTAAACAACGCTTAAGAGATTCGGGGGTCGGGGGTTAGTTATACCTAGGGAAGGTGTTAGCACCCTAAGCATCTGTAGTATTCTACAGGAACCTTTTGTTTGATTGATTGCTAAGTTTGTGAATTGTACTATGGTTTGGGATAAGGTAAAATAAACAAAGGCCTAAGTGGTTTTCTAAGTTTGCTCGCAAAGACGTCGCATCTTCTGCCTACGTATCCTGACTAGGATAGAATCAGAGCAACCGTAGTTCGCCTTACAAGGGAAAGAACACTTGATGACGATCAAGGTTCAATGGGGAACAAACATGACAATGTTTGTGTGGAGTTTGACAAAACTCCCTATTCTAAGTTGTAGAAGGGGAAAGTAAGAGATCATGACGATGATTCTTACACAGAGTTGACAAACTTTTTCCTAGGGTTCTAGTTGAAGAACGCTCCTAGTACGGGTGGGTCTTTTAGACTTAAGAAAAGTCTGGGGCTTCTAATCTAAGGTTGAAAATGACTTAACAAAGTCAAGGGTGTGATTGAATAAGTTATCCATGACATCGAGGGTCAAATGGACAGACCTTCCTTTGTAGGAAAAACGGGGAGATGACTTGGACGAGAACTAACGAGTTTCGTCGCTTTGGGATAAAAGAAAATACAATGCTAGACAAGATGACAATCAAGGTAAAGCATAATCATGGTTACAACCAATTAAATATTAAGAGATGGTGAGAATGAAATATGATGATAACCTTTAACAGATGAAAATAACGGGTACTGCGGCGGCAGTTCACACTCGGTGAAATCATCAGATAAAAATGGTAAAAACTAAGAAATAAATCCTAGCATGTTAACTAACATGTATAGGCATGGATTCAAACAAGTATCAAGAAAAATATTGAAAGGAATCACATGAACATTCATCTGAAACTAGGTAAACGATCGCGTAAATGCGCACAACTTGTACATAAACAAAGTAAGTGATAAAATATGCAAACATCAAAAATAAAAACATGGCATGAAAGTACACATTAATACGAGCACAACAAAAAAAGAACGGACGAAACTCGAAATTTCGAAATTTGTACGAAAATTCACAAAATTAAACAAAAGAGTTACCCTCCTCAAGGGTCGAACTCAAGAACAAGGGGTGAAAGGGCGCATGGTCATACCACTCGGGTGGCTATACATCCATTGATGTAGCCACCCCTAATTAATTATAAGGGTAAGTTGGTTCTATGGCTGGGCAAGAACACACATAACCGGGCATTTACATTTTGTACCGTATCTCACTAACCGCTTATCCTTTTTTCACAAACTTTATATGGATTTGGGGTAGAATTGAACAAGGAATCCAATGGTGGTCTTAGTTTTCTCAATTTATCCCTCTAGTGAAAAACCCGATAGTGCTTTTGTTTTAGGTTCAAAGTTGCATTTTCTCATGGGTAGCCTCACACACTCATGCCCAAACCATAACAAATGTACACACATCATAGATAAATGGTAATGAATGAATGCAGCTCATCCTTGGGGCTGAAACTGGTCTGTTATGAAAAGTCACACACAAAATGCAAAGATGACATGGATTATGCATGAACATGTGGAATTTCAGCTTAAGGCAAACATTATCTACAACAAGGTTACACACACCTCAGGTAAGTACAAAGGAGTGATTCTAAACTATCTTTGTAGTTAAAACTGAACTGTCATGATAAGTCACATGCAAAATGCAAAAGAATGACATGAGATCATGCATGAAATGTGGAATTTCAAGCTTAAGGCACACATTGATCAATTCCACCTTCTGTACACCTCTAATGTAAGTTAAAGAATGAGTCTTGATTGAAAAATAGAGGGTTGCACTGACAGTGTGGATTTTGGTAATCAAAGTGCATTCTCTTGTGTGTGAACATGCATTTCAATGTGTGATTTTTGTTCCAAGCAGTTTTAACTTCAAACAACTATGCAAACACTTTACAATTGATGAGTATGGAGTGTTAGATCAATCATTTCAATGGAAAATACACTGATGCAAGAAGTGGTGTGTGATATGTCATTTTTGTGAAGAAAATGCATCTTGAAGGGTGAGTTTCCATGACAGTGAGTTTTTGTGCAAAATGATCATGCTAACACCTCAACAATGATCAATATGAAGTGTGTGTGAAGTGGTTTGAGTGAAAAACAAGTTCTATGCAAAAGTAGCACTTAAGTTGCATGAATGTGTATGAAAAATGGCCTTTGAAACATGAAATTCACAACAGATTATTTTTAATGTAAAGCAGTGAGACTAGCATATTCCAAATGGTATTCATGAGATGTTTCAATGTAATCTTGATGCAAAAAACCAAATTGTGGCAGAAATTGACATTTGTGTGGTTTGATGAGTTTGATACATTTGTGTACAATATGTGAATCATGAATTTGTGTGCAAACAGAGCAAGTAAATACACAAACATACTCCTACTGCACATTGAAACTTGTCTTGATGCTAAAATCCAAGTTTTAATGCTTTATGCAAAAAGTGAAGTTCAGCTGCTAGGGTATGTTTTGGCAGTAGCAACACTTTCCTTTTACTAGCAGCAAAACACCAATGAATCAATCTAAATGATCTTCAATACCAAAGTTTAATTTCATGACAGCAAGACAAATTAGAAACCACAACCAACACACAAATCTTAACAGAGCTCATGCTTGCAACAGGTGATGAAACAGTAGGCAAACATACCAATACACACAACTGGAATGTAATTTACAAATTGAAACAAAACCTCTCCACATCAGTTTTATAATTGAACATGAACTCTACTAAATCTTCAGCAATTAACTAATTGACAAGGATAGCCTCAAACAGAATATGGTATAGGACTGCATCAAAACATCAAGGCAAATTGAACACATATGCTTATAAGTCACAAGTATGCCAACCAATGACTTTGGGGTACCTAAGTTGTTCTAACATAACTGTCATAGAAAAGAGGAGTAAGCTACAAGAGTAATCCATGAGAATGCACCAAAACTGTTTCTGACAGTATATCAATAACTCATAATACATTCATATGACAAGAACAAATCCAATGTACACCTTCAGAATCAATGGAAGCTTATATTCATTAAACAGCAAAATGCCATGTTGAATCATTAACAACCACAACTTCAAATTTCACATACAAATGCAAAAAAAATATGAAAATGAGGTGAAAGTTCATAGGGGCCAGTCACATGCCTCTTGTAGATTCTTATAAGTAAGCTAGAATGGTTGAGAAAACCAGAGATTCTTTTACTTCACTTCTTGGCCTTGGTTCTTGCTTCAACTTTAAGTAATAATGCAATTTTCATGCTAAATGAAAAGATGTGAGTTTCTAATGGTTGATAGGTGCTTGAACAGTTGAGAGATGTTATTTGTGAGGTGTATGAGTGATCAAACCCTCAAGAAAAGGCTTGGAGCAAAATTTGGAGATTTTTGTAGCTTTGGTCAAAGTATGAAAGGTAGAAGTTTGACTTTTTGATCTTTGAGGTTTCTTGGTGGTTTAAGGGATCACACACCTTCTATATGGTATTTAGAAGTTGTGTGGAGGGTGTTTGAAGTGTTGGAAAGAGTAGAAATGATTTTGAGCAAATTTCACTTCATGACATATTTTGGTGTTTTCATGGATTTTGTGACTTTTGAGATTTTGAAGCAAGGTGAAGGAATTGTAATGACAGAGCTTCTCTATAGGTTTTATCAGATGAATTGTGTATTAAATGAGGTAAATGAGCCCTCCTTTTATAGAGAAATAGGTTGAGGTGCTTGCTAGAGACTTTACTTCATCATGAAGCAAGCTTGGAGATATTTTGAAACAAACCTCCCTTGGAGGGTTTTCCACTTGCTCTACTGCAAGACCATTTTTTCAAAGTTCCTTAATGATTTCTAATGTGTTTTTCAGCCTATAGATCATAGGGAAGGGGCTGGTACAGCCTTCCCACTTTACACCTCATGCTTGGAAGTGTAACTTGTCCACTTGCTCCACTTGCAAGACAATGGACTCAAGCCTTTGATTTTGGGCTATTCTGCATAATTCTCTTTTGTTTCATGCTACATACATCTCATACATCATATACAACAAGTTGGATCAAGAATATTGGCAAAATTTGTGAAAGAAATCAATCTTGAAAATTCAGCCAATGTGGGACTAAAGTGTGAAACCTCCAACTTTGCACCTATGTAACTTTCTGCTCATAACTCCTTTTGGGGACTTCTAATACTTTTTGGAAAGCTCTCATGTAGCTATACAACATTCATGTTTTCCAAGAAATCAAAATCCAATTTGGAACTAGGTGAAAAATCCTCTCAAAGTTGGCTGCACACAAGCTTTTCCCTTCTAGGAATGTTTTTGCTTCTATCTCAAAAAGTATGCATTTTCTGGTTGTGGACTAGTATGGAACTTTTGTAGGACTTTTCAAGAGCTTTCCAATGAGCTTGGAACCATCTCATTTTAGTGTGTGGTTAAGGAGTTAGGGTTTAGCCCCTTTCGAAACCCTAATTTCCCGATTTTTCGATTACTCTCACATCCTTGATCCAATGATCATGAAAATTGATATGAAAGTCCATTATGACATAAGGAACAACTTTTCTTCACAACTTGAAGTCCAATTCTCAAAATTTGGAGAGTTGACTTTTCGGTCAACCGTACGATCAATCGGTGCCGATTGAGTCGTCTGTTGACATTCCGGACATCCCGAGACTTTGACACTTCTTGAATAGACTTCAATAGACTATATGAACTCCATGGACCTCAATCCCACCATTACAACACCTTCCAACATCAAAGTCAAACCACAATTGACTTTTCACTAGTTAAAAACCCTAATCGGGGCCTCCCGACTGCACTGTCTTTGATTCTGAACCGATTTCCTCAAATTGGCTTCTTACTTGACTTTGGTATTTATGTTTGATTTCATTCCATGATTGACCTAGCCCAAAATTTTGATTGATCATTCCTTTGTTGTCTTGAATTTGTCGGCGCGGAAACCCTAATTCACCTGTAACTTTGACAAACAAAAACTTGCACTGGATTAGGGTTAGATAATGCATGATCATGCTTCTACAATGATAATGAGAATCTAAGGGGTCAAAATTTGGGGTACAACAGTGACTATAAGATCATAGACCACTTGCAGCAGACTCCGTCAAAGATTTATATTATGTCTCTGTTGTTATGTTCTGAGGCACATAGAAATGCCTTGTTAAAAGTGCTTGAGACGTCTTTCGTACCTCAAGAAATTTCAGTCAATCAGCTGGAGGGGGTTATAGCACATGTCAATGCAGGGCATGGTTTGGGATTCACAGATTTTGATTTAACGCCTAGAGGGCGTGATCATAACAATGCCTTACATATCTCCATTGAATGTCGGGGCACCATCATGTCTCATGTGTTGGTCGACACCGGATCTTCATTAAATGTGTTGCCTAAGAAGGCGCTGCTGAAATTGGATACCCGTGGGGTAATTTGTACGCCTAGTGATCTCGTGGTGAGGGCGTTTGATGGAACACGAAGATCTGTGTTCGGAGCAGTAACGTTGCCTATTCAAGTAGGTCTTGAGGTATTCGATATAGTGTTCTATATCATGGACATTCAGCCGGCATACAGTTGTTTGATCGGAAGGCCATGGATCCATGCCGCTGGGGCAGTGACCTCCACGCTCCATCAGAAATTGAAGTACATGGTTGATGGGAGTATCGTTACGGTGTGTGGCGAGGAAGACATCATGGTGAGTCGCTTGTCGTCCTTCAAGTATGTGGAAGTGGACGGAGAAATTCATGAGACTCTCTGTCAAGCTTTCGAAGGGGTAAAGATTAAAGAAGAAGCTCCCGCGAAGAGTGAAGATCAGGAGGTGGCTGTGTCCTCATACAAGGAAGCTCAGGCCTTGGTGCAGGCTAGAAAGACTATGAAGTGGGGGCAGGTTCTGGACATACCGATTAAGCAAGATAAGTTCGGCTTGGGGTACTGCCCATCTTCCTCACAGATTGTGCCTAAGTTCAAGGGACCTGTAGTGTTTACTCCTGGAGGGGTCAGCTTTGAGAGAGTCAATGTCGTGTCGGATACAGAGGATGGGGATAGTGACTGTGACATGGATACGTGGATCCAACCCAACGTACCGGGGAAAAGTCTGTGCAACTGGTCTATCCAGAATGTCGTCCAAGTGACAAATAAACAGTAATACTTTGTTTTTCAATCATTGTATGATCCTGTGTCCTACCCGTGGCATAGTGATTTTGTCTTAGGGCCTAACTGTTTACGTGTATGTTTGGTTTAATCAATAAATAAAGGCGTTTCCTGCATACAAATATGGTGATCCTTGTCTATCTGTTTTTTATTTTCAATAAAATGGCAACGTGGTTATGTGCTTTGTTTGCATATCATTTGAAGCATTTTAACCATTTCCCTCGCAGGACCTATGTATTTTCAGATGACATCGATTAAGAGCTTCCTATGACTCGCTTTGACTTCGAGCATCCGATCTTTCAAGCGGAAGAAGAGAGTGTCGAGGATAGCGATTTATCAGAAGAGCTGACTCGGTTATTGAAGCAAGAAGAAAGGATCATTCTGCCTCACCATGAAGAGATCGAGATTGTCAATTTGGGGTCTGAAGAGTGTATCAGGAATATCCGTATAGGGGCTACGCTACAGGGTGATATCAAGCAGAAGCTTATTGAGATGCTGCGAGAATACAACGATATTTTTGCTTGGTCTTACGAGGACATGTCCGGGCTGGATACTAACATGGTGGTTCATCGTTTGCCTTTGAGAGAGGATTGTCCGCCAATCAAACATAAGCTCAGAAGGACTCGACCCGACATGGCTGTGAAGATAAAAGAAGACGTACAGAAGCAATGGGATGCTGGATTCCTTGCTGTCACCACTTATTCCTCTTGGGTCGCTAATATCGTGCCTGTGCCGAAGAAAGATGGCAAGGTTCGGATGTGTGTCGATTATAGAGATTTGAACAGAGCGAGTCCCAAGGATGATTTTCCGCTCCCGCATATTGATGTGTTGGTTGATAACACGACGCAGTTTTCAGTATTTTCCTTCATGGACGGCTTCTCAGGCTATAACCAGATAAAAATGGCACCGGAAGACATGGAGAAAACGACCTTTATCACCCCGTGGGGAACTTTTTGCTACAAGGTGATGCCCTTTGGTTTGAAGAATGCCGGGGAAACGTATCAGCGAGCTATGACAACTTTCTTTCATGATATGATGCATAAGGAGATTGAGGTATATGTTGATGATATGATTGCCAAGTCTCAAACAGAGGAAGAACATCTGATTAATCTGCTGAAATTGTTCAAAAGACTTAGGAAGTTCAGGCTGAGGCTGAATCCTAACAAATGCACCTTCGAGGTAAGATCCGGTAAGCTACTGGGGTTTATTGTGAGTGAGAAAGGAATCGAGGTCGATCCTGCAAAAATAAAAGTGATACAAGAGATGCCAGCACCGAGAACAGAAAAAGAGGTTCGTGGCTTCTTAGGAAGACTGAACTACATTGCCCGGTTCATATCTCACCTAACGACCACGTGTGAACCATTGTTCAAGTTGTTAAAGAAAGATCAAGCGGTGGTCTGGAATGATAATTGCCAAAGAGCATTTGAAAGAATAAAAGAGTACTTGCAGGAACCTACAGTTTTGATACCCCCAGTAGCTGGTAGACCATTGATTATGTATCTGACGGTTCTGGAGAATAGCATGGGTTGTGTTCTCAGTCAACACGACGAGACCGGACATTAAGAGCATGCGATTTACTATCTGAGTAAAAAGTTCACTGATTGTGAATCTCAATACTCTATGCTTGAAAAGACGTGTTGGGCACTTACTTGGGCTGCTAAACGTCTAAGACAGTATATGCTGAACCATACAACCATGTTGATATCGAAGATGGATCTGATCAAGTATATTTTTGAGAAGCAGGCGCTCTCCGGGAGGATTGCCAGATGGCAGATGGTACTGACAGAGTATGATATACAATACGTTTCCCAGAAGGCTATTAAAGGAAGTGTTCTGTCAGAGTACCTTGCCGAATAGCCAATTGAGGATTATCAGCCTATGAAGTTCGAGTTTCCTGATGAGGATATAATGTAATTGAAGGCGAAAGATTGTGATGAGCCATTGCCTGAAGAGGGTCCTGAGCGGAGTTCCCAGTGGCAACTGATTTTTGATGGTGCGGCAAATTCGTACGGAAGCGGAATAGGGGCAATTATTACCAATCCCCATGGGTCGCACATCCCATTTACGGCCAGATTGACTTTTCCAGTGACGAATAATGAAGCAGAGTACGAGGCTTGTATTATGGGCCTCGAAGAGGCGATCGATCTGAGGATCAAGAATCTGGATGTACACGGCGATTCTGCTTTGGTTGTGAACCAGATCAAAGGAGAATGGGAAACCCGTCAACCTAATTTAGTGCCGTACATGAATTATGCAAAGAGGTTGCTACCTTTCTTTGATAGGGTGGAGTTTCATCACGTACCACGGGCAGAGAATCAAATGGCGGACGCCCTTGCGACGTTATCTTTGATGTATAAAGTCAATTATTGGAATGAGGTTCCCATGATTGTCATTTCTCGCCTTGACAGGCCTGCTTTTGTGTTTGCTATTGATGACGCGTCTGACGGCAAACCCTGGTATTTCGATATCCAGAATTTTCTGAAGAATAAGGAGTATCCGGCTGGGGCATCCAGTCGCGACCATAAGACTCTCAGGAGATTAGCAGGCAACTTCTACTTGAACCCGGATGGTGTCTTGTACAGAAGGAATCATGATTTGGTACTCCTACGGTGTGTAGATGAGAAGGAAGTCAGTTTACTCATGGAAGAGGTCCATGAGGGTACTTTCGGCACGCATGCTGGTGGATATGCTATGACCCGAAAACTGCTGCGGGCAGGATATTACTAGTTAACGATGGAAACGGACTGCTTCAAGTTTGCAAAGTGGTGTCACAAGTGCCAGATCTATGCGGATAAGATCCATGTGCCGCCGAGCCCTCTGAACATTATGGCATCACCATGGCCCTTCGCCATGTGGGGAATTGATATGATCGGAAAAATTGAGCCTACCGCTTCTAATGGGCATCGCTTCATCCTGGTAGCGATCGACTACTTTACTAAGTAGGTGGAAGCAGCATCTTACGCCAATGTGACTAAGCAAGTGGTGGCCAGATTTATCAAGAGAGACATAATCTGCAGATACGGTATTCCTGAACGAATCATTACTAATAATGGTTCGAATTTGAATAACAAGATGATGAAAGATCTATGTCGAGACTTCAAGATTAAGCAACATAACTCATCTCCTTACAGACCCAAGATGAATGGCGCTGTCGAGGCGGCCAACAAGAACATAAAGAAAATTTTTCAGAAGATGGTTGTGACGTATAAGGATTGGCATGAGATGTTGCCATTCGCTTTGCACGGTTATCGCACGACGGTGCGTACATCGACCGGGGCAACCCTGTTCTCACTGGTGTATGGTATGGAGGTCGTCCTGCCATTAGAGGTTGAGATACCGTCTCTGAGGGTTTTGCTGGATGTTAAGCTGGATGAGGCAGAATGGGTAAAGAACATATTGAATCAGCTAAGTTTGATGGATGAGAAGAGGCTAGCCTCAATTGCATACGGTCGGCTGTATCAGAGCCGGATGAAGAAAGCTTACGACAAAAAGATACGACCTCGAAGCTTTCAGACGGGCGATCTTGTGCTGAAGAAGATTCTCCCACCACAATCAGATCACAGGGACAAATGGACTCCCAACTATAAAGGTCCATATGTTGTGCGAAAGGTCTTCTCCAGAGGAGCCTTGCTGTTATCCACCATGGATGGCGAAGACTTTTCATCCCCTGTGAACTCGGACGCAGTTAAAAAATACTTTTCTTAAAGAGACCCGCTGGACAGGAAAAAGAGAGTCCAGGCAAAAATGGGGCATCCTGACGAACCAAGAAAAAGAGAAAAAGGTTCGGGCAAAAGTTAGGGATAAAATCGAAAAGAATGTACACCCGCGAAGTCGAAAACCTGAAAAGGGCGACTTTGGCAAAAATGGGTATCCCGGTGAATTGAAAACCCGCAAAGGGCGGTTCACGCAAAAGTTAGGGATGGAAAAAGCAAATGACTACGGTCCAAGTTTGATACTTCATTTCTTAGTAGTTTTGGTTTACCTGAGGGTTGACTATCCGAAACAATCTCTTCCGAAGACAGAGAATCGGGAAAGCATCGGAGTCAGGCGAGTCATAGGAGGATCAGCTCATGGTGTTCGTCTGTACCACGTTGCCGACATGTGTACAAATTTTCTTTCGTATCTTTGTACATACTTGCCTTTGTTTATGCGTAGCTTCCTCTTTTCAGGAGTCGCATCTGATGTACAAACTCTGCCTATTTAGGCCGTTATCAATAAAGCATGTTATTCAGTACTTGATGTGTGACCTTAGTTTTAACTTTTACTGTTTTGTTTGTGGAAGACGCTAGTGTTTTTGATAAACTTACATGTGCGTAAACATGCAGGCTTCGGCCAATGATTGTTAAAACTTTGAATTAACTGAATAATTGTCACGGATACTAACCATGATGGCTCCTTTTGTGTAGAATGTCTTGTGTCCGTTCGTGTTTTGCAGGGTCATCACCTTTTGCAAGTATTCAAGAGTTTGACATTCCCCAGCTAGAGTCCCTCGCGACCAGAGCAGGCTAGGTGAAACTTACTCTTCCCAGAGGATGGGATTTGCTGTTTCCCCCCCCCCCCTCCCCCCCGACAGGGGAAAGTTGAGATTTTTATCCCCAACAGAGTGGGATTGCATCAGAAGCCGAATAAGAGTATCCTCAGCGGTTCAGGTTTGACGTATTCGGTTGGATGAAGTCATTCCCAGCAAGACAAAGTTGATATACCCAGTGGAGCGCGTGTTCCAGGTGGCTGCTTATGAAGGTGTCTACTCCCAGAGAGTTCTTATGTAGTGTAATCAGAGTGCACAGATCGGTTCCCAGCTAAGTGTTAGCAGGATGAGTTGGCCCCACAGAGCGTAATCTGGTGGTCGGAAGTTTGAAAAGGCATCCCCGAGCCTGATTTCCTTTTCTATTCTCCAGCAGGTTGTTCCTCCTTCGACGGGATGAGCATCCTCAGCAGAGTTTGTAATCCGGAGCTTGTGAGCTGCTCCCCCAGCAGGGTGGTATTCCCCAGCGGAGTTAGTTTCACCTTTCCAGCATTTATTTTGTTGGAAACATGTCGGCAGTATCCCAATATTCCCTAGTGGTACCCGGTCATCCCCAGCAGATTCGACTTGGTCTCCAGCATTTATTTTGCTGGAGCGCCTCATTGCATTTGCATGTATCATCATACTTGCATCTGACCCAAATACGTAGCATTTTCATGCTGTATGGAAGCATTACGTAATTATCAAACATATGCATTTTGAAACATAAGCCAGGTTGGTTACCTCTTTGGTTTCAGATGCTTTCCCCTGTAGATAACTGAGATTATGGTTCAGGAAGATGTTCGGATATTCGGATTTGTGGCACAAGGCACGCAGTGATCGTATTCGTCCTGTCATGTGGTCCCTAGCAGAGTTGCTTGGTTAAGCTTCTCTTTCCTCCAGCTGAGTCTTTCTCAGGTCGCTGTCATGTCAGTATTGGAAGATGTCATAGTGTAGTTTTTTTTTGGGTTGTCACCCGCAATTTCCCCAGTAGAGTCTTGTTCCCTCGGCGGAGTCGCATGGGTAAAATTCGTTTCTCCAACAGAGTTTTCCTCATCGGGTTGCTAGGTTAAGCTCCTCATCTTCCCCAATAAGATGTTCTTCAAATTGTTGTCACGTTAGTATTTGAAAATTCTGAAGTAGTTACCTATGGTCGAAATAGGTGTTTGGTGGCCGTCGTCAGAGGTTCCCCGCAGAGTTGCTTTTTCAGGTCTTCGGGTGCACGATTTCTCGCTTTTTAGCGTTTGCTCGTATCTCCAGGATACGAAAGGTTGACGGTGAGTTCAACGATTTCTTGCATTTATTTTGCAAATGCTCGTATCTCCAGGATACGAAAGGTTGACGGTGAGTTCAACGATTTCTCGCATTTATTTTGCGAATGCTCGTATCTTCAGGATATGAAAGGTTGACGGTGAGTTCAACAAATTCCTCGCTTTTTTCGCGAATGCTCGTATCTTCAGGATACGAAAGGTTGACGGTGAGTTCAACGATTTCTCGCATTTATTTTGCGAATGCTCGTATCTCCAAGATACGAAAGGTTGAAGGTGAGTTCAATGATTTCTCGCATTTATTTAGCGTATGCTCGTATCTCCAGGATATGAAAGGTTGACGGTGAGATCAACGGTTCCTCATTTTTTGTGAATGCTCGTATCTCCAGGATATGAAAGGTTGGCGGTGAGTTCAACATTTCTCGCTTTTTAGCGTTTGCTCGTTTCTTCAGGAAATGAAAGGATTGACGTATCAGCGTATAGTGTAGACGGATTGATGGTGGTAATCCAGTCTTTTGATTCAATGCCTGTGGCGTCACATGGGCAGTCGATGGAGAATTAAATGATATCCCTCAAGAAAATTGGTCAGTTGTTGCTGTGACAACCGGATCCAGTTCCCTTGATGTATCTCCCAAAGCAGTTTTGATTGCACAATTTATTTTTTGCGGTTGGCAAATTTCTGGGTTCTTTGGTATTCAACCGTCTTCTACCTCGAATTTCTGAAAGCCGTTCGCTTTTCATCCAATCGGGTCCAAGCCGTTTGAATAGGGGCAGCTGTTGCACCCCAAAATTTGCTCAACCTTTTCACCACTTGGTTTATGTTTCATTGCATAGCATAGCATGATCATATCATAGTCCTAGCATTTGCATAGCATAGCATCATCCTTTGTGCAGGGGATCAAGGGTGAGGTATGAGAGACAAGAGCCTAGTCAGAGGTTTATTCAAGTTAAAGAAGCCATCAAGGTCATCAGTCAAAGGATTGAATTCTTGAGAAGTTTCATTGATTGTATGAGGTCTATCTCCAAGCATGAAGAGGCATCTGCAAGCCTCAGGGGTCCATGAAGTCTTGATCAAGGGTATGAGGAGTGAATAAGGCTTAATGAGTCTCTAGAGAGCCAAGAAGGAGCTCAAACAAGTCATGGTATCAAGTTCAAGAGCTTTGATTGAGGTGTGTACAATTAGGGTTTCATATGGGTAACCCTAGGTCAAGGAGAGGAGTTGAAGGGAATCAATGCCTAGCTCTAGGTCATTCGAGCCATGAAATGATGTGTTGAAGTATATGTGGTGTTGTGCCAAGAGCAAATCCGAAGGATTGAGGGTGAAAAGACAGGGTTCCTAGGGTAAAATCCCCTATTTTGCACTGAACTTCTAAGCCATATAAGTCAAGATTCAAGCTTCAAATGAATTGGACCTCCACATGAATGTTGTAGAGGAGGTTGATAGCTTTAATTTGAGTACTAGAAGTCCTCAAGGGGATTTATATAACTCAAGTTATAGCCCAGACAAGTTATGGGTCCTCAGAGGCATCTGAAATTTATCTGTGAAAGTTGCTTGACTTCCAAGGCATTTTTGGGATAGAAAGAGTTTTCAAATGGATTCTTGGCAAACATGAAAGATGTTCCTTATGATCATAGCTTTCCAAAAAGTTATAGAAGTCCTCATTTGGCTTTGTGGAGCTCAAGTTATAGCTTGTACAAGCTAGGGGTATTTTGGGAAAGTGAGATTATAGGTCCTTTTTCAACATAGGTCAAGATCTCTATCTTCCACTCTTCAAATGAAATTTTTTCCAACATGAGATTTGTTCAAAATGATGTTTTTAGGCTAGGTAAGAGGTCATGGTGAGTTGGAATGGCTTGTATCAAAGAATGCCCAAAAATGGCCTAAAAAAGTAAGATTTTCAAATGGATTCAAAGAGGGAAAATGAGATTTTTGTGTTATAGGTCCTAAGAGCCTCAAATGAATACTCAAATTGAGTGGAAAACACATTTTAAACCTAATGGCATTATTACATTTTGAGTTTGGGGTCAGAATTCATGACTTACTTTGGAAAGTTCTTGCTTGCATTATAAGTCATCAAGCCAAAACTTTGCACAAGGCCTTTCAGGCCAAGTTACCTATCCAAACATGCTCATAAGGGTTCATATGATTGAAAGGAGCTTCTTAAAGCTGACTGTATCAGGGATATCATGACTGTAGCATCTCACTTCCAAGGGCCATATCAGTTTTTGTGGATCACTGTTTTGGGCTACAAACTTGGACCAAAAGCCCATGAATAAGTTTTATAAATGCATTAGAGTAAGATCATATGAAGTTGGTTAGAGAATTCGTGCTGAGCAACAAACTGGTAATTGAATTTTTCAAGAAGCAACTTAGAATCGGTTTTAGAGATCAAGAGGAAATCAAACCAAATTGAGGGTGGCATTAGCTTTAGAGGAGAATTTGGAAGGTGTTTGGATCATCTTGGAGCTTGATTCGTGCTCAAAGCATCTCTGTTGATCCAATTTTCACAGGTTGGTAAATCTCATCTTTGTGCTTGATTCATGTAGCTTTAGCTAGCAATCTATAGGTGGTTAGGTTCCTTGCAAGATGTAGATGGATTCTAGGTTGAGAATTGCATGAATTGAGATGATTTTGGATGACACCTGAATTCTGTTGATGCTGATTTCTTGAGATTCTTGAGGTTACAATTGTGTTTGAATAGTGGAAGTTGATCCCTGAAAGATGTAGATTGGATTAGCACCTTTAATTTTGAGAATTGTGATGATCAAGTTCTTGATGATTTCTGAAAATCCATTTGTGTTTTAAGATAGAGTAAGAATTAGGAGATTTGGAAGATGGATTCGTGATTTACGTGGAAAATTGAGTGAGATGATGTAAGGTTTTGTTATTTTTAGTGACCTGTGAGTGTTGCCCTACCGGAGAAGACGGTGGCGCCACCGTCTGGGCCACCGTCTGGTTATTTCCCTCCCACCTGAGTTCAAATGAAGGAGATGAGTGAGAACCGTTGGATGAGGGTAAGACCTTTGACTCAGGCAAGGCATTAGACGTCCACGATTTGATTAAAACTCTGAAGAAGTGAAACGCGCCGTTTCACTTAAGTTGTGATTTCGGCTTAGTAATCAGGCTACTACCCACACCCCCTCTGGGCCCAATCCAGGATATTAACTGAACTTAGTTGTTATTTGCCACGCGTGCTTCATCATTTTCTTTTCTTTTTCATTTTATTTGTTCATTTCATACTAGTTAGAGATTAATTCACCAAAAATAGGAAAATAAGGCAATTAAATCTAGGTTTTTTCCCCTTGATTCATGAGTGAATTTAGAATTTTAATGAGTAAAAATATTAATAAAATCATGCATTTTCATTTTATTTGCATTTTTTACATTTTATTTGATATTGAATTTGTTTCATTTGTTCCTCTGCCTTGTGGAATTTTGTTCTCTCTCTTGGTTATGATTCTAGCTTAGCTCTTTTGGTAGATTGTAGCTAACACTTGCATGCTCCCTTAGGAATTTTTGTAGATTTTTTAGGAGTGATTTGGTTCTGTTTTAGGGTTGTTGATTAGGACCTCTCCAAAATCATGGATGACCTTAACCCCTTTCACTTTAAGATTTGTTTAGTGGCCTTAGAAGTTGATCTAGGTTTGGATATTTGAACTTTAGAATTCTAATACATATAGGTTCCCCTAGAAATTTTGTTAGATTTTTAGGAGGTAGTTTTCTATTTTTGCTTGAGGGTATAAGTAGGGTGTGTTTTGAGAGCTTCTGGCTTTGGTTTGTGCTTTGAGTGGGCTTCAAGAGTACCTAGTTTTGCCTGAGAAGCTTGGGATCCTTCTTGGTGGTGATGGAGGCTTGATGGAGCTTGTGAGGATTCTTGGAATGAAGACTTTGCTTGGAAGCTTGTTCTCTTTCTTTGAGGATTGAGACCCTTAGGTTTGGTTGAAGCTCATGGTACTTTCCTGAGGAAGGCACTATGATCTTCCCCCATTCCTTTTTCTCTCCTCTTTTCTTAAGTGTCCAATGATGTTGGAGCCTTCATGTGAGTTTGGTTCTCTCCTAAGGGGGGGATGCAAACCATTCACAGCTGTTGAGCCACATGGGGCATACCTCCTAAGTGGGATCTTCATAGTACTTTCCTGAGGAAGGCACTATGATTTTATCCACTTAGTTCACCTTATTCTCTCCTCTTTTCTTAAGTGTCCAATGATGTTGGAGCCTTCATGTGAGTTTGGTTCTCTCCTGAGGAGGGGATGCAAACCATTCACAGCTGTTGAGCCACATGGGACATGATTCCTAAGTGGGATTTTCATAGTACTTTCCTGAGGAAGGCACTATGATTTTATTCACTTAGTTCACTTTTTCTCTCTTCTTAATTGTCCAGTGATGTTGGAGCCTTCATGTGAGTTTGGTTCTCTCATGAGGAGGGAATGCAAACCATTCACAGCTGTTGAACCACATAGGGCATACCTCCTAAGTTGGTAGTTTCATAGTACTTCCCTACAGGAGACACTATGATTCTCATCACTTAGCTTCCTTTGTTTTGTAAGCTTGTCTTGAAGCTTGAAGATTGGGATAGAATCTCCCCCTTTAGAGTTTTGTCTAGAGTTTAGTTTGCTCCTTTTTTTTTATTGACTTGTGTGGCGTGTGCTGCATTAGACTTAGGTCTTCATATAGATGATTCCCAGCTTAGGAGCATCTTAGAAGTAAGCTTGTGTGCATGAGAAGTTGAGTGCCTGACTCCTTCTGCTTGGTGTGTTATTGAGTGGCTTTTTCTTGGGGGTATTTGGTTGTGTGGCCCTTGTGCCTTGCTTGCTTAGAAGTTGAGGTGTCCTCCTTCTGCTTGGTTGTTGCATTCATGCATCTTTACTTGCAGTAGTTTGTTTTTCTTTACAGTAATTCCTGTTTGCTGTTTAGTTTCTCTTTTGCCATGATCCCTTAGGAGCTCTGATTTCTCTGCTGTGGAGGAGTCATGATAGACATTAGGTTTGTGAACCATGCATGATAACATTAGGATAGAATTTCCCTTTCTAACCTTAATTGTAGGATGAACATTGTATGATAACAGTAGGGTCAGTTTCCCCTTAGAGAGTTTGTTTCTCTTCTCATCTTCTAACAACAGAAAAACACCTAATAAAGGTTACAACAGAATTGAATTCATTTCTTCCGTAAAAGACTTGAAAATAAACGTCAAACCTTTTTGTCCTCTTGGACTGTGAAAACCCTTGGTTAAGGAGAATTTTCATAAAAAACACTTGAACAGCTTGTGTCTTCCGTGGCCCGAACTACGTTTGCTCTGATCTTTCATGCCGTATGAAAGTACGTAGGCATAGGATGCGATATCCTAGCGAGCAACCTTCCCCCCTTTTTCCCGTAGTTAGGCGAACTACGTTGACTCTGATTTCTCGTTCCAGACGGGAATACGTAGGCATAAAGTGTGATACTTTGCCGAGTCACCTTTTCTTTTCTTTTCAGACTGACCTTTAGTTAGATAGTTAAACACCCTTTTCCAGATAAACAAGCAAGCGTGGATCCCATCGAGTACGATGGACGTGAGGGGTGCTAATACCTTCCCCTTGCGTAACCGACTCCCGAATCCAGGTTTTGGTTGCGATGACCATACCTTTCCCTTTTTCGTGAGGTTTTCTCTAAGCGTTTCCTTTTCCTCCATTGGGATAAATAACGCACGGTGGCGACTCTTCTGTTTTTCCGGCGCCGATTTTCGCAGTAGCGACACCCTAACGCGAAAATAAATTGATGAGTTGATGTTGTTTTTAGGTTTTTGAGAAGAAATTATTCTTGATTAGGATCACACTAAAGACTTTGGATAGAGATGAATGTTTCGAATAACCAAGTCAAATGCCTTGTATTCAAAACATTCAGAACGAGTGTAGGAGGGGTTTCATTATCATTCCTTTTCCACCACTTTAAAGCTCATGGCGTATAACCCCAATCGTATCTTTATTGTTTTTTTTTTTGGATTTTTTATGAGAAAAATACCACTTGATGTTGGATCAAGGGTTTTATTGCTTGTAAAAATATTTGAAGTGATGCGAACAAGGTCGATGGCGACGCACAAGGCAATCGACTTACAAGGTTGAAAATGGCTCGATAAAATCGAGAGTTTATTTTTTAAAATAGTTTTTGAAGAAAAATTCAAAAATGACCATAATAATATCCACATACAATGGTCGTACAACCACATCAAGTTAATCGGCTTGAAAATAAGAATAAAAACAAGACATGAAAAAAAAGCATGAAATGCATCAAGAAGTTCGCCGTGCGAACTTCTTAAAAGAAATTTTTTTTTGAAACTATGAAAAGTTCGTTGTGCAAACTTCTTAGGGTTTTTCCAGATCAATACACTATTCACAAACAGGGGCGAAAAGTGTTGAAGTTTGTTGTGCGAACCTTATAGCAAAGCTGCCTAGAAAAAACACCCCTAAGTTCATTGTGCGAACTTGCTGGGGAAAGTCACAAAACACGCACTATTCACAAATAGAGGAGAAAGGGGGCAAAGTTCGCCGTGCGAAGGTGCTAGCGAACAGCTCGCTGGCTCAAAATAAGGGAAAACTGGCTGTCTAGTGGCACTTTAAGTACCACAAAACCGTGTTCGCTAGGCGAAGGGTGTGTTCGCAGTGCGAACATGACAGCACACATGAGTATTTTTCAACTCATTTCAATATAATAATCAATCTATGTTCTTTATTTTCTTTTGCTTCTTTTACAACACACCCAAACTTTGAGACCTCATTTCAATATGCACAACACAAATATTATTTAAGAGAGAAAATAAAAACATCCAAATATGTAAAGAGAGAGGAGTTTGAAAGAAAAGATACCCAAGAGCTACTATTATCCTTCTAATCACCAATGGCTTTTGCTGGATGTGCTATATGATTCACTTCTTTTTTCTGGTTTTCTATCACTCTCTTGTTCTCTCAATGGTTTTTTTCTCTCTCAAATCTTTTTTTTTCTTAATGAATGTTCTCAATGTTTTTCAATATCCCCCCTTTACGTACTGCTGCTCCCTTCCTTATAGTCAAACAATATGATTCCTTTCACTTGTTTGCTGCATAATCTTTTCATTGGGATATGCTTTTCATCACTTTCTTGATGCCAAGCCCAATTCTTTCCATTTCCATGAATTCTGTTTTGCTGTATTTTTGTTGCTACACTTACCTTGTCTATTTTTTTTCTGCTGCATTTTGTCTTGTTCCCAAACTTGAACCCATTTGTTTGCTTGTGCTTGGACTACCCTTGTGGTCCAAATTTCTACCTTTGACAGCATTTCAAAATTCTGATATTTATATGCATCATTATGGGTTCATTCCTTTGGTTTTGTGACATGAATTGTTTAGTTATGAGGCAATTTGTCACTTATTGCATGAGACTGTTTTAGATCACGTTAAAATTACCCATAACTAAGCATGCATAGTCTTGATCTTGAAATGTTCCAATGTTAAGTTGAATCTTAATTATTTTCCTTGGATGTTTGTAGGCATAACGAGGAACATGTGGACTTGATGGGGCATGAAGGGTACCATAGCATAAAGTTGATTAGAAACTTGAATTAAGATTAGAAATAGCTTAATTTTCTAAACATTACTTAGAGTTAGAAACTTTGTAACAAATGTGACATTCTTGCAATGTCATGAAATTTCCCTTTGTAATATTCTTGAATCTAATCTTGAATTCATGAATCTTGAATTTGGAATGATGTATCTCCCTTATGCCATTGAATTTGAAAGGGATGGAGTCTTGAATTATGAACTTGTGATCTTTTGAGTTCCACTTGAACATAGAATTTGAAACAAAGTTGGATGAAGAAATCTTGAATTAGGCCTTGCACTTCATGTCCATTAGGAATATTGATCTTGAATATCCTAATATTTTTCAAGTAACTTCTCCTTGAAGGAATCTACATGAGTAGACTTTCTAACTTGAACCAAACCCTATATGATGAACCTTTTCTTCCATGTAGCCCATGATAGGCAATTTATCTTATTTGGAATGGAAAATAACGAACCTACCCAATATTTACCTTGTGAACCCACATGCTCGATATGCAAAAGAACGATGTATGATATGACGAACGTAGGGTATGAAGGGCTAAGGGTGAAAATGAGGGTGTGACAAGAGGTATCTAAAACAAGATACATTTGTCTGCATTTTTGCTACAATTTATGTTCTTGTAATACTTCTAATGTTAAGCAAGTAAAGGGGAAAGTAGGTTTTAGCCAATTTGAACAAAAATTCACGTATGAGTACCGATGATTTTACTTTCACAAGTTTTTGCAAAGTTGATTTGCTTGGCTTGAAATTTTCTTAGGCAAGTTGTTTTGCTTAAGGAAAATCAAAGATTCTAGTTTGTGGAAGTTTAATAATTGATATTTATACCGATTATTGTGTTTCTTTAAAAGTTTTTATTATGCTTTCTTTCCTTTTTCTATTCCACTTCTATGCGCTTTTGGTGTGTTATTAAGGTTTCCATGTAATAAGGGATTTTTAAACCAAGGTGAAGCGAAAAAGATCAAGAATCACACAAAAATGAAAACCTCCCATACAAAATACCTCGGGGCCAACACGATTGGGTCGTGTCAGGTGACACGTGTCAGGTGACCTCGGGACAATACGGGTTGGTTATGTGATATTTACACAAATATAAGGCCTCAAATGTGTTTACAGACTATAAATAAGCCTTAAATCATTGTTAGCGGTCATCTTGTATTGGCCTCACATTACTCTAAAATTATTTTTCAGTTTTTGAAGGTTTTCTTCTAAGCTTTTGTGTGTTATCTCGTTGCATTTTTTCACTTCCCTACAAGAGCATTCAAGCACTATTGGATTTAATTCTTTTAATCGAAAGCATTGTCTCAATTAAGGTCTACTCTTTCTATTTCTATTGCTTGATAATATATGCTTGTTATGTCTATATATTGTTTAATTGTGGTAAATAACACCATGGGTGAGTAGGCTATTAGGGAAAGGGGTTTTGAGTCCTATCTCACGGCAAACCCCAATTAAATTTTCCTTATACGAATATCGAGAAAAACAAAGGGCTAGAGTTATTTTAGAATCTGAATTGAAATTTTGTTCTTTAAGGGACAGGTGTCGAACACAGTGTTCTATACAACTGGTTTGACTTCTTAAACCAGAATCCACACAATTAACACGATTTAACTTGTATAAGACGATGAAGCAAAAAACGAATAAAAAGAACACCAGAGATTGGTAACCCAGATCGGTGCAAACAACACCTACGTCTGGAGGGAACTCTAGCTAAGAAAGGAAATTCACTATTAGTAGTTTAGTACACTTAGTCTTACAAGCAACAACAAGCACATATTGTTCAATTCCATTTCATAACAAAATCCAATGACTTTCTATTTAGGGACTCCCCCTAAATATGAGAACCTACATACTTTCTTCTCAATCACACAACCCGTGATTGGTGTTTACAACTCAATAATAATGTTGAAACATCATGGTGTACACAAACATGTTGAATCTACAAATCAACTAGACAAACCTACAACTATCCCTGTGAGGGCAAGTTGTCTCACAATACAGGCCTCCGAATTTTCGATGATGACAAAACAAATTAGAAGCATCATGCTATATCTCTGTTTTCATTGCTATACCTCTTTTTCATTGTTAAATCATTATACCTTAATATGTGTCATGACTGAATGTGGCAGGATGTGCAAAATGGAAAAAGTTGTTAATTTTGCAGGTTTCTAAGCAGTGAGTCGACCATACAGTCGGTGCATGAAGCCTGGCATTTCTCACGGCTCAGCGCATGGAAGCTATGCGTCGACCGTACAGTCGGCGCATGAGTGTTTTGATTTTCCACGGATCAGCGCATGAAGACATGCGTCGACCGTGCCACTCAGCGCATGGAGCTGAGGATTTCCCACGGGTCAGCGCACGCCGACCCTATGGTCGACCGTTCGCGCGCTGTGCTGTTTTTCTTGCTGTAATTAAAAATCTGTTTTGTTGGTTGTTTTAGTTATTACTATAAATAGAGTTTTATTCATTTTTAACAACTAACAATTGAAATCTTGAGTAAATTGTCAGGGCAAAAAACGTGAAATAGGTGCAACATATTTCTTCATCTTCATCCCTCACACAACACACAAATCCACAAATATACACAATCATTTTTGCTGTGATTAGTGTCTTGTTCAAAGGGTGATAAGGTTCGAACGCGTTGATTGAAGATCCGGTTCGAGTGGAAATTGGGGCAGGTGTTTCTTGCAGAAAACCTTGAGGGTTTTACCCATCAAGACTAGAAGATTTTGAGGGTTTTTGATACGGAATAGTTCGTTCAACATTCAAGCAGGTGCGAAGGTAATTGATCAACGGAAGGTTCATCAATTTAGTAGCCAGGGCGTTGAAGTGTTGAAGACTTTCCGGGTTAGATTTGTTGGTGTCTAAGATCAGCCGAGCCGAAGGTTTGAACAACGGAAGGCTTTTCATTAAGGTGGCTGGAACCGGAGGTCATTCACAACAAATTGAAGGGCTTGATTCATCTTGAATCAAGGTGCAAGAAGAGATAGCAAGCATCAACAACATTTGAGATTGTTTGTATCATTGTCTATCAACTCTTGTGTAAACTGTTCATTCCAACAGGTGATATATATTCAATATATCTCAATTCTAATTTTAGAATTAAGGGCAGACGTACCCCTAAGCGAGGACGACGGGGGAACTGCCTCATCAAATCGTGTGTTCTTCATTTTCTGTCATTTTCAATTCAGCTTATAAAATAAGTGATTCTAGCTTAAGTGATTATTGTCAAACCGTGATACAAATTGAGTAAGGTGTTGAAACTCTGTTTTAACTACTAAGTACAATAAGAATATTGTACTAAGGCATTTCCAATCTCTTACTCAACATAAATATCCTTTGTGATATTTGTGCACACAAACTGTTCGACAAAAGTCCTGAACTAAAATTGTCTTATTTTGCTTCTAGTTTTTGTGTGCCTTGTTTTTCATTGGAACTAGGCAACCTTGCAAATTGAAGTAAACAATTGATAAGCATAGTTTGTGTTGTAATTTTATTTTTCCGAATTGTCATAAATCCATAGGCTTACGTATATCCGGTTTTCCAATAACCGTTTGTTTTTAGACTATAATTTTCCTCGGCCGCTTCCGCACTTAAAACATTTTCAAAACCAATTTTAAATTGGTAGCGCCGACTCAAATTTTAATTGGGGATCTATTCAACCCCCCCTTCTAGATCCGTGCCATAGTCTAACAAGTGGTATCCAGAGCTCCGGTTTTTCGGTGCTTCAAATACAACGAGATAGAAAATGGCAAACGAACCTAAAGGGGCGTACAATAGGGCTCCTGTTTTCAACGGTGAAAATTACAGTTATTGGAAAGACTGTATGCGTGTGCATATCAACTCCATAGATAGAAAAATATGGAACGTTATCCTTAATGGTCCAATAGAAATTACTATGACCAATGCGGATAATGTAGTTGTGCCAAAGCCTGAAGCGCAATGGACCGATGACGATGAGAAAAAATACAATTATGATTGGAAAGCTAAAAACATCTTAATCTCCTCATTAGGTGTAGATGAGTATTACCGTGTATCCCATTGTCCTACTGCTAAGGCCATGTGGGATTCACTACAAATAGCCCATGAGGGGACAACCGATGTTAAGTTAGCTAGGATCAACACTCTTATACAAGAGTTTGATCTCTTTTTCATGGAGCAAGGGGAAACCATTGCTGACATGCAAAAGAGATTCACTCATCTTATCAATCGCTTACATTCACTAGGTAGGCCTATTTCCAATGATGTTGCTACTAATAAAGTTTTGAGATGTCTTAACAGGGAGTGGCAGCCAAAAGTAACCGCCATCAAAGAGGCAAATGATCTTACCATATTAGATTTGACAACATTGTTTGGCAAATTGCAAGAGCATGAACAGGTACTCTTGAGCCTAGATCAACGTGAGAAAATGGAAAAGAAAGACAAAGTGAAGGTGAGTGAAAAGAAATCGATAGCTCTCAAGACTTCCTCTTCGAAGTCTCAAGCAAAAGAGCAAAATGATTATTCCTCGAGCGACGAAGAAGAAGAAGACACAAGCGAAGATATGGGGTTGTTTGTTAAATGGTATAACCGTTACGTAAGGAAGAACGACATACAACATTCCGAGAAGAATTTGGTAAACTTCTGGAAACAATCAAGACACTCCAAGGATGATGACTCGAAAGGTAAAAAGACCAGAGGGACGTGCTACAAGTGTGGAAAGCCCGGTCACTACAAACCGGACTGTCCAATGAATAAAAAGGGAAAGGATAAGGAATCCTCAAAATCACACAAGAAATCATCGAAGCCTAGGAGAGCGTACATAGCATGGGAAAGTGACAGCAACTCTTCCTCCTCTGATGAAAGTTCTAGTGATGAAGAAGAGTCCGTAAATCTATGCCTCTCCGCAAATCAGAAAAATAAGAAAAAACAGGTACGTAACTCTAAATATGATAAGTCATCAAATATGTCGCATTCTGAATTACTAGCCGCATTTCATGCCTTACATAATGAAGCAGTTGAAGCCTTTAAGAAACTTGCTTCTAATAAGAAAATCTTTACGCATTTAGAGCATAAGGTTAAAGAGTCCGAAAAGAAATTAGAGGACCTAAAGGCTTCCATTGTGAAAGGCAATGAATCGGATAGTAAGGACGATAGAAACCCTTTCAACTTCGGGTGTGGCACTTGTCATATTTGGCAAGGTGAGGTAAGACACCTCAAGGCCAAATTAAACAAGGCACTCGAGCCTAAAATTACATATGCTATTGATAAAAAGGATTTTAGAAAAAGTATGATTAATCCATACCAAAAATATGCATATGTGATTAGGGATCAAACAAGTGAAAGTGTCTCTAAAGTTGATTTTGCTTGCTTATACTGTTGCAGGAAAGGCCACTCCATTGGTAAATGCCGTTTTAGAAGATTTCTTGTTCCTAAAGGCATCTACCAATGGTTGCCCAAACGCAACCATTTTGTCGCTAACCTATTAGGACCCAATATGCCATTGGGTACCTCCTTGTGCTAATTATGTTTTGACAGGTGAAATGTGTCGAGACCACCGAGAGAAGATGGGTTCTCGATAGTGGGTGCTCAAGACACATGTCTGGAGACATATCCTTATTCATAGACTTTGTGGCTAAGAAGAAAGGGTTTGTAACTTATGGTGATAACAACCGCGGAGCAATACTAGGCAAAGGTAGTGTACGTAATTCCGCCTCTGCTATGATTTCCAATGTATTCCTTGTCGAAAACCTTAAACATAATCTGCTTAGCATTAGCCAATTGTGCGACAAAGGATACAATGTATCTTTTTCAAAGGATTGTTGCAAAATTGTGCACGAAAATGATAAGAAGAATATGTTCAATGGTTTTAGAGTAAACAATGTATATATGCTTGACTTAAATGAAGTATCATTAACAAGCGACAAATGCCTCGTAACTATGAATGAAGACTCATGGCTATGGCATAGGCGTTTAGCGCATGTTAATTTTGATTTACTCAATAAGGTAGTCTCAAAAGACCTAGTCTTAGGACTTCCCAAAATTAAGTTCACCAAGGATCACCTTTGTGATGCTTGTCAAAAAGGGAAGCAAACGAGGATCTCATTTAAATCCAAAAAGATAATTTCAACAACGAGACCTCTTGAACTTCTACACATGGACTTGTTTGGGCCGTCTAGGATCAAAAGTCTCGGAGGAAACTATTACGGGTTCGTAATAGTGGACGACTTTTCTAGGTTTTGTTGGACCATCTTCTTAGTAAGTAAAAGTGATACATTCGCCGCTTTTGAAAAGTTTGCTAAGCTTTCCCAAAACAAGTTAAATACAAACATAGTGTCCATAAGGAGTGACCATGGAGGTGAGTTTGAAAATCATTTGTTTGAAGAATATTGCGGAAACCATGGTATTGATCATAACTTCTCCGCTCCACGCACTCCTCAACAAAACGGGGTTGTGGAGCGCAAAAACCGTATTTTAGAAGAATTGGGAAGAACAATGATTAATGAGAGTGGTTTACCTAAATATTTTTGGGCCGACGCCATTAGTACGGCATGCTATGTTTTGAATAGGGTACTTATTCGCCCCATTCTAAACAAAACACCGTACGAACTCTTAAAAGGGCGAAAGCCAAATGTCTCTCACTTGCACGTGTTTGGATGTAAATGTTTTGTATTAAACAATGGTAAGGAAAACTTGGGCAAATTTGATTCCAAAGCCGATGAAGGTATCTTTCTCGGATACTCTCACTCGAGTAAAGCATATAGAATATATAATAAACGATTACTTGCTGTAGAAGAGTCTGTGCATATTACTTTTGATGAGTCCTATCCGAGAAATGTCGGAAAGGATAGTGTTGTTCATGGTGCAGGTACATCCACAGAAGACATACTCAAGGATGGCGAAATAGGGACTGATCAACCTGACAAAGTCAAAGTTGAGGAGGATAAGGATGTATATCATGAAGCAAACGAGGAAGCTCATCCGCCTACAAGCGATGATCTCCCTCAAGCTTGGAAATCTTCTAAAGATCATCCAATCGACAACATTCTTGGAGACATCACAAAGGGAGTCACTACTCGATCGAAGCTAAGTAATTTATGTTATCACTTCGCTTTCGTGTCATAAATGGAACCTAAAAATCCTAAGGAAGCCCTACTCGATGAACATTGGTTTCTGTCAATGCAGGAGGAACTAAATCAGTTTACTAGAAATGAGGTTTGGGACCTTGTCCCTCCTCCGCGAGGTCATCGAGTAATCGGCACTCGATGGGTGTTTAGGAATAAACTGGACGAAAACGGGGTAATAACTCGTAATAAGGCGCGTTTAGTCGCGCAGGGGTATAACCAAGAGGAGGGCATCGACTATGAGGAAACTTATGCTCCGGTTGCCCGACTCGAGGCTATACGCCTTCTTCTTGCTTTCGCATGTGCGAAAGATTTTAAGTTATTTCAAATGGATGTCAAAAGTGTGTTCCTTAACGGGTACATAAATGAAGAGGTTTACGTGGCACAACCTCCGGGTTTTGAATCTCATGAGTACCCCGATCATGTTTATAAACTAAAACGGGCGTTGTATGGTCTCAAGCAAGCTCCTAGAGCTTAGTATGAACTCCTAAGTAAATTTCTACTTGATCAAGGTTACTCAAGAGGAAAGGTTGACACGACCCTCTTTATTAAACGTCAAGGAAAGCACTTGATATTAGTTCAAATCTACGTTGATGATATAATCTTTGGATCGACTAACATGAATCTCGTGAGAGAGTTTTCTGTTCTTATGCAGGGTGAATTCGAGATGAGTATGATGGGAGAGCTCACATACTTTCTCGGCTTGCAGATTAAACAATTCAAGGAAGGAACCTTCGTGAGTCAAACAAAGTATTGTTTGGACCTTCTCAAGAGATTTGACATGGCAAAATCCAAGGCCATAGACACCCCCATGCCTACATGTGCAAATTTAAATAAGGATGAAAGCGGTAAGGACGTAGAGGTAAAAAGGTATAGAGGTATGATTGGATCACTTCTCTATCTCACTGCATCGCGTCCTGATATTATGTTTAGCGTGTGTATGTGCGCAAGATACCAATCATGTCCTAAGGAATCCCACCTAAAAGCTGTTAAAAGAATACTTCGGTACCTATCCGGTACTCCAAAGTATGGCTTGTGGTATTCCAAAGGTAGTGATTGTTCGTTGTTAGGTTATTCCGACTCCGACTTTGCGGGTTGCAAGTTGGATAGGAAAAGCACTAGTGGTACGTGTCACTTGTTTTCAAATTCTTTGGTTAGTTGGCATAGCAAAAAGCAAGTTTCAGTTGCTTTGTCAACCGCCGAAGCGGAATACGTTGCCGCCGGTAGTTGTTGTGCTCAAATCCTATGGATTAAGCAACAACTATTGGATTTTAACCTCAAACTTGAACGTATCCCAATCCTATGTGACAATACCAGTGCTATTAATCTCACAAAGAATCCGGTATTGCACTCTCGCACTAAACATATCGAAATTCGACACCATTTTCTTCGTGATCATGTTGAGAAAGGCGACGTTGTATTTGAACATGTTGATACTAAGAATCAACTAGCGGATATTTTTACTAAGCCGCTAGCCACCGAACCTTTCTTTCATATTCGCCGAGAACTCGGTATTCTCGACATTTCGGAGCGGGAGTCATAATTTACTTATTTCAGCTTATTTCGTTCACATCTATATTTTGTACTTCTAACAAATTTGATGTTTTTGCAAGTACAAGTATGTTGTTTATCAAGCTTATCCGGCATTGAGGTGATATTGTTCCTCTTCCCTCTCTCTACATACAAGTTTTGTTTGTGATCTCAAAGTAAAATATATTAACTATGGTGCATATGTGAATCATCTGTTGTGTATCTAAATTGCTTGATTGAACATCTTTGTTGTGGCATTATTGTCTGCATCTATTAAGCATCATGTCATATGAAACCAGGCAAAATTTTGCATTTTCAGGTCTTGAGTCGACCATACTAGAACAGAGGTCGACGCACGCTGTTTAACTTTTAAAATTATTGAAATTTTTACAGCATGCGTCGACGCATGCAGAGCTATGGTCGACGGCTCGCTGAAAAATTCAGTTTTTCTGGCTGTTCGTTTCAGGTCTCCTCATAAATGGTAGTTACATGCATCCACTCATATTCCTAGGGAGTTGCATCTATTCTCTCCACTACTTCTTCTTGTCTCTTCCACTTTCCAACAAACCCTAAGTTTTCTCTTAAAAAGGGTGAAATTATTGTTCTAAACCCACAGCAAAAACCTCTCATTTCAGAATTCTCCAACTTCTCATTATCCACCAAAATCTCTACCCATGGCTTCATCTTCTCACAGACCCACCAAAAAGAGGTCAAGAGGGTCAACATCTGCCTCAATACCCATTACCCCCAAATCTCTTGTTCATCCATCTCTCCAAGAGAACTTCAACAAGGATATTGGTCGAAGAAAGGTTGTACGACAACATGCATTCTACGAACTTGTCGCCGAACGCATGCATCTTGGAGAAATCATGACCTATCTCACATATCACGGCATTGAGAGATTTCTTGAATGCAATGCCAAGTACAGTGAAGACCTGGTACGTATATTCTATACTGGTCTCAATGATAAATTTCATGGTGAAAATTTCCACTCCGTTATCGGACCCACTCAGGTATCTCTAAATTCTGAAATTTGGACCAAATATTTTGATATGACTGTGGAGGAAAATGAACCTCCTCTGGCTGAAGTAACTGATTCACGCACTATTGAAGGTTATGAGTTCAAAACTGCTCTGAATGGTATGCTTAAGCGACCCTATCCTGACCACATTGTGAACAGTGCTGCTTTTCCACGATCTGTCACTTCAGGAAAACTCAAAACTTCAGCAAGAATTCTTCAATGGATTGTGGCGCGCATTCTGCGGCCCAAACAGGGTGGATTATCAAGGGTGGAACAGGCTGAAGTTCATCTCATACATATCCTGGGTCACGGCATCAAAATCAACTGGTCGTATTACATTGCGAGTCATATGTATGAATTGCGTGACTCCAAACGAAGTACGACACTTGCCTATGGATCCTTCATCCAAGAAGTCCTGAATTCTACAAATGTGAACTACCCCTCCTTTGCATACACTTCCATTTCCGCTGACAAAGAATTCAGTCCAAAAGTTTTCTCAATGATGGGATACGTATGGATTCGTAAATACCAGAAGTACAAGTTCTATCGCCGCGCAAATATGCCTCAGTCAGAATCATCAAGTGAAGAGAGTGCAGATGAGTCCGAAGGTGAAGAGAATGAAGCAAGTGCAGATGGTTCAGATGAAAGTGAAGAAGAACAAGAACAGGATACACAGGCTGCTGACACAATGCAACCAGACCAAGCTGATCATACAGAGCGTCAAACATATGAGCCTCCAGACAACTATCAAGAGCCGCCACCAAGTTTCAACCTCAACTATCAAGAGCCGCCACCAAATTCCAACCTCAATAATGACTGGACTGCTTACACGGGTCAACAAGAAACTGACAGTGAGGAAAACAACCAAGGCTGGGGTGAATGGCAATACACTGGGTGGACCACACTTGGGAGATTCTATCAGCCCTATCAATATAGCTCTGAGGCACCTCCTTCTCCTCAACATCCATCCAACAACTCCGACATTCTGGAAATGATGCAGTCCATGCAATTAGACCAACGTAATTTCATGACCACTATGCAGGAACAGCAACAGAATTTTATGAGAAGTCAGGATGAACGGATGGAACAAGTTCGCTCTGAGCTGCAAACTCAAAATGAACGGATCAGTGGAATCTCCACACAGCTGGATGCTCGCTTTGAGATTCTCGTTCACTCCCATCAAGCTGAAGAACGGGCAATTACTGAGAGTCTCGATTTCCTGAACAACATCACTGAAGAGTTCACTGATTTAGCTCATCCTCAACGTCATCCCTATTTCTATGAGAGGCGTGGCCGTGGTCGTGGATGTGGACGGGGTTATTAGCTTGTGTTCGCCGTATTATGGTTTCATTTGCTGTTTTGAGTTCATGCATCATAGTCTCTTTCGTTGTTTTTGGTTGCAAACTTTGTTATGGTGTTTTGTTTAATTCCTAATTTCTGTCAAGACTTTATGTGCTACTACTTAATGTTTCATTTGCTGTTTAATCAATATTATGTATTAATCTTGGTGTATGCTTAATTATCATCTGTTGGCTATATTGTATGGCTTTTTTCTTGATTTTATGTTAGTTATATTGTTAATCCGTCAAGACTTTATTGCTCTCGGTTTCTTTTTGATGTTGTCAAAGGGGGAGGAAAGCGTCAACCACCACAAATGCTTTGACTGAAAAAGAAAGGGGGAGAGCATACAACTATGATTAAAGACATCGCATGTTATGTTCAACAGGTTGTCATCATCAAAAAGGGGGAGAATGTGAGGGCAAGTTGTCTCACAATACAGGCCTCCGAATTTTCGATGATGACAAAACAAATTAGAAGCATCATGCTATATCTCTGTTTTCATTGCTATACCTCTTTTTCATTGTTAAATCATTATACCTTAATATGTGTCATGATTGAATGTGGCAGGATGTGCAAAATGGAAAAAGCTGTTAATTTTGCAGGTTTCTAAGCAGTGAGTCGACCATACAGTCGGCGCATGAAGCCTGGCATTTCTCACGGCTCAGCGCATGGAAGCTATGCGTCGACCGTACAGTCGGCGCATGAGTGTTTTGATTTTCCACGGATCAGCGCATGAAGACATGCGTCGACCGTGCCACTCAGCGCATGGAGCTGAGGATTTCCCACGGGTCAGCGCACGCCGACCCTATGGTCGATCGTTCGCGCGCTGTGCTGTTTTTCTTGTTGTGTTTAAAAATCTGTTTTGTTGGTTGTTTTGGTTATTACTATAAATAGATTTTTGTTCATTTTTAACAACTAACAATTGAAATCTTGAGTAAATTGTCAGGGCAAGAAACGTGAAATAGGTGCAACATATTTCTTCATCTTTATCCCTCACACAACACACAAATCCACAAATATACACAATCATTTTTACTGTGATTAGTGTCTTGTTCAAAGGGTGATAAGGTTCGAACACGTTAATTGAAGATCCGGTTCGAGTGGAAATTGGGGCAGGTGTTTCTTGCAGAAAACCTTGAGGGTTTTACCCATCAAGACTATAAGGTTTTAAGGGTTTTTGATACGGAATAGTTCGTTCAACATTCAAGCAGGTGCGAAGGTAATTGATCAACGGAAGGTTCATCAATTTAGTAGCCAGGGCGTTGAAGTGTTGAAGACTTTCCGGGTTAGATTTGTTGGTGTCTAAGATCAGCCGAGCCGAAGGTTTGAACAACGGAAGGCTTTTCATTAAGGTGGCTGGAACCGGAGGTCATTCACAACAAATTGAAGGGCTTGATTCATCTTGAATCAAGGTGCAAGAAGAGATAGCAAGCATCAACAACATTTGAGATTGTTTGTATCATTGTCTATCAACTCTTGTGTAAACTGTTCATTCCAACAGGTGATATATATTCAATATATCTCAATTCTAATTTTAGAATTGAGGGCAGACGTACCCCGAAGCGAGGACGACGGGGGAACTGCCTCATCAAATCGTGTGTTCTTCATTTTCTGTCATTTTCAATTCAGCTTATAAAATAAGTGATTCTAGCTTAAGTGATTATTGTCAAACCGTGATACAAATTGAGTAAGGTGTTGAAACTCTGTTTTAACTACTAAGTACAATAAGAATATTGTACTAAGGCATTTCCAATCTCTTACTCAACATAAATATCCTTTGTGATATTTGTGCACACAAACTGTTCGACAAAAGTCCTGAACTAAAATTGTCTTATTTTGCTTCTAGTTTTTGTGTGCCTTGTTTTTCATTGGAACTAGGCAACCTTGCAAATTGAAGTAAACAATTGATAAGCATAGTTTGTGTTGTGATTTTATTTTTCCGAATTGTCATAAATCCATAGGCTTACGTATATCCGGTTTTCCAATAACCGTTCGTTTTTAGACTATAATTTTCCTCGGTCGCTTCCGCACTTAAAACATTTTCAAAACCAATTTTAAATTGGTAGCGCCGACTCAAATTTTAATTGGGGATCTATTCAACCCCCCCTTCTAGATCCGTGCCATAGTCTAACAATCCCAAGTTACTAAAACATAGTGTGATGTACAAAAAGAAATAACAAGGACTCTAACAAACCCAAACATAGTGTGAATATTTATTTTTCCCAATGTAGGTTTTGAGCTCCTTATATAGCAAAAATATTATGGGCTTTTCTCCTTGGATCTTTGATTTAATTTCATCCATAATCTAAGCATAATCTGTTGGATAAGATTGGTTATCTTCAACAAAAAGATATGATTTGGTTTGTTTCGAATTCAAATTGAAATCACATTTAAATCTGATTTGATCTTCACAATTGTCCAACAAATCATATAACCATATTTCTAAATAAAATTAATAAAATCTAACTGAATCTTCAACAAAAAAATATGTTTCAAAATGAAGCAATCTGGCCTGTTGAGCAAGGCCCACATGTCCTACCCACATTCTGTGACATCGCGTCCAACATGTTTCCCTTCTACACCAGAAAATCATCTTAAAGTAGCTTGGCATACTCGAATCCCTCTCTATGTTATTATTTTTCAAAATGCATCCAATCCAAAAAAAATAAAATAATAACACTAATGCTTAAACATATTCATGTCGACTGCGAAAGTAAAGGCAACTTAGATATCGATCGTGTACTAAAAGGTAATGATTCGGTACCCGGTAGCGGATTGTTAAATAACCAAGTTGCGGTGCCACTAACAAGGTGTCTCTCTCTTGGTTGAGAAATACGCACTCGAGGCACCCATGTGACAAGGTGTCTCGCTCTCGTTTGAGGAAGTCTTGTAGACGTGCTAAAATATGAGTTCTCAGAAGAATGATTCTGGCTAGCGAAAGTAGGCAAATTATTCATTTGAGAGAGTACACATGCTACAAAAGTAGGTGTTGTACAATGTTATATCTAGTTTCTATATCTTGATATGTTTTTCTCGTATTTGATCCAGAAAGTCAATTGGGTATGTCAATATAGATAATCACATACCCCATGTCCTGCTTTTTATTATGTTAATTATTCAATCAACACTAAAATCCTTATATTTCGATTGCTTTAAATACACATTGTTAGAATAAAAATCAATAGTCAAACATATCTCCATGTGTTTGATATCTTCTACTACTTTGCATTGGCGTACACTTGCAGCTTACACCATAAACCTTCGGAGTAATCTTAGATGTAATTGTCTCCATTCTTTGGTGACTCTAGTATGCATCGAGTTTGGATCTAGGATGATCCATTTGTGGAATTTTCGCAGAGTCAGAAGTTAATTCTCACATGCGATACTATTGTTTCATTCTAGAACTACAATTAGGTGTAATCTAGTAGTGAGGAATCCTGAATCAGTGGTGTTGATCTCAGATACGCAAAACGGGGTGAACCTACAAGGTTAGCACTCTAACGCCTAAGTGAGTTCAACATTCAAGATGAGTGTAGTAAAAAGTGGAGATTATAAATTTCACCTTGTATTTTGCGTGAGATGACTTTTATACCTTAAGTCATTTGGAGTAGGTTGACATCAATTTAGGCTTTAGATATTCAGAGGCCAACCCATAACATTATTGATTTTTGTTAATGGAAAAATATTATTATTACTTTTTTAAATGTTAGTAAAATATTATTTAATTAACTAAAAAGGCTATCTTTTTTTTATTGATTTATATATGTTTTAATATGTATAATAGTATGTTAGTAAACTAATATTTAAAATTACAATATAAATATGACACTTGGTAAATCTCCGAGAGTTAGCCTAGTCGTGAAGACTTAAGTTCTGAAAATATTTTCCTTTCAAGATATTCATGTGTTCAGTCAAATTCATACAAAGTTTTTCTCTAACTTAAAATGGGATCCCTGCAAATGGGCGGTCGAATTGGTTCATTTGGTTTAGTAAAATAAAAAAGATGCTACTTGATAATATAATAAAGTTAAATAGATATTTTCTAGACAAAAATATTGTCTAGGTCCTTTAAGTTATTTTAAAATATCAAGTTAGTCATTTAAGTTTTTTTTTTATAACGCATTGGTCATTTATATTAAGTAACGTTTGCGTCGTTTACTTTTTTAAAAATCTTTGTTACAATAAGTTGTAAACTCATATACCATTTAAACTGATTTTTCACGCTGATCACGAATATGCAATCAAATTTATCAAACAAGTTACGGTTCATGAGAATCAGGGGAAAAAATGGACAAATACATAATGAAAAATCGTTCGATCCGACCAAAATACACAATCAAACGCAAAACTAATTACATATTCATGATCAGCGCGAAAAACCAATTCAAATGGTATATGAGTTTGCAATATATTGTAACAGAGATTTTTAAAAAGGTCAACGAAGCAAACGTTACTTGACATAAAAGACCAAAGTGTTACAAAAAATACTTAAATGACTAACTTCATATTTTAAAATAACTTAAATGACTAAAACAATATTTTTGCCTATTTTCTATGATACCTTACACTAAGTGCAAACAATTCACGTGTTGAGTCATTGATACAAAACTTTAGTGCAAACAATTCATTTGTTGAGTCATTTATACAAAACTGTACTCTAACTTTAAACCCAATCCTGCAAATGGACGATGAAATTGATCTTCTTATATTAAATTGATCACAAAGTCAGATATAAAAATTTTAAAAAATGCAAGTTGATAAAATAATAAAATAAAATATATACATTCTCCAATAATTATTATAAACAAAGATTATATCTTTAGGTATATTAAATAATTTATATATCTCATCTAGATATAGATCCAAATATATATTATTCAATTTACCTAAAACAAAATATTTGTTTATAATAATTACCAGAATAATATTTTGTATGATACATGCATCTAATAAAATTAAAATGATATTTTCTTGTATTAATTTTTTAATATACGTGTAAATTAATTTACAATATCTAATATCTATTATGCAAATTCCAAAAATTCATTTAACAATAGTTACTTTACTCATTTTCAAACCCAGTGCTTTAACTTGGTATAATATTTTATGTGAAAATTGAGTTTAAATTAATATTACCACATTTTTCCTTCTATGACAAATAAAAAAAAAAGGTATAAATAATTATTAAAAATTCATTAAAAACACTTTTTTTTCTCTTTTTATTCAATTATATATATATATATATATATATATATATATATATATATATATATATATATATATATATATATATATATATATATATATATATATATATATATATATATATATATATATATATATATATATATATATATATATATATATATATATATATATATATATATATATATATATATATATATATATATATATATATATATATATATATATATATATATATATATATATATATATATATATATATATATATATATATATCATCACATGGTTAATTATCATGCTCAGTAAACCATTTATGTTCTTAGTATTCATTTCTGAAGAATAAAAAATGTTGAGAAAAAACTATGAAAGAAATTAATTTATTATTTTGTCTTTTTCCCTTTTAATTTTCTATATGTTTCTTTGATTTTTGAAATAGTGTATGTTTTTTAATTTCGACTCTCATTTTTGTTTTTCTTAATACATGATTCTTTCATGTTTATTTTTTAGAGCTTATGCTTCAAATATTTTGTTTGTGTTTGTATTTTAAAATAAGCGAAATTAGTTTTGTTGTTAATTTTTAAATTAGTTTTTTTATTAGACTATGTTCTCATTTCAATATATTTTTCGAAATTTGTAAATTATATCAAACATTAGCATCTTTAACTTAGTGGTTAAGTTTCACTTTTAATTTGCAGGCCTATGTTTTTTGAGTATTCTAAAATTTGGAAGAAAGAAAAACATATTTTATTTTTAAAAAAAAAATTAAAAATGATACAAGAATATCCAGATCTTCAGTTGTGTTTAAATCCATCTCATCAAATGTTAGTTTTTTAATTTTTAATGCTTTATTAAGTGAATATTTTTGTTGTGACATCTTTAATAGTTTAAATATTTTCTTGACATAAAACTGCAGAAGATGAAAGGAACATGTGCTAAGAGGTCAGTTGTTGATTTAAGACATGCTTCGAAATATGTATGAACTATTGAATGCTAATAATGTGGCAATCTCAATTGTGAGATACAATTTTAATGTTTTCTATTTACAAGATTTGATAAGCATTCATTTCAATATCATTTAAATATCTATTAGTTTGTCAAGATTTTGTGGAAAAGAATATTTTGAGAAAATTAATTGAAACAATTAGAAGTTTATTTTTATTCTTCTTCTTCTTCTTCGTAATTGTGATATGTTTGTCAAAACTAAGATTTTTTATGTGAAAACTTTCAAGATCAAACGGCATTTGTTTTATGGTTTTTCCGCTTCTCGCTGTTGCTCTTTCCACACCTTTGGATATCTTGTGTCAAATCTTGGTTTGAAGAGAAATGCAAGGATACTTCACTAGATTTTTACCCAAGTGTTACGCCTAAGGAAGGGAGGTCGCTCTTGAAGTAATCAGTCAGAGGTACATTTGGTTTATATTCTTGAAAACAAGCTCTTAATTTGTTAGCTACATTACTTTGTTTATAGGATGTATACAGTTTGTGAGTGTAACAGATGATCTTCCTTTTGTTATCCTTCAATGATCAGTATGATTCTCAAGCACTTTTCTATTGGTAAGCAAGACCTTCTTAGAATTTCACCAGGTCCAACCCAAGTGTTCAACAGAATGGCTAGGATAGGGTATAAGTGGGATAAGGATTAAAATGTCTACTACTTTTCCATGAAGGGCTCTCAAAGACGCATATATAACTATGATGATCCTATTGAGTTTGATTTGACACATGTTGAAGACCAACAGGTGAAGGAAAATGATCAGCATGGTGATGCAAACATGCCAGATGCAGATTATTATGGAGATAAGGCCAGGCTTCGTAATTCAACAGTTCCACAACATGAAGAAACCCAACAAGCTTAGGCACAACGGCAGAAAAACTCTTAACACCAACATGGTGCATCATACGAGCATGATTATGGGATTGGTTCAAGTGGAAATGATCCATAAATTCTCGACATGCTTGAGAACATGCGTCTTTAAAAACCGTAGTACCAACAAGAAGAGTCTCGTAGGCATGCTGCTTTTGAAACCACTCAAGATGAGCATTTCCATTTGGTTCAACAACACATGACTACTCAACTCACCAACTTTGGAAATTTTTCCTCTTTTGTTATGAATCAGTTTTGAAGCATTCTCACCAATATGGAATACAACCATGGCTCCACCACTACTAGTATTAATAATATCCTTCATTATCAAGATCAAAACCATAATCACTACTCGATGTTCTACCGTGAGATGTGTGACTTTCTAGATGTTCAGTTTGGGAATGATGGTCATGGCTGGTGTAGAGGTGTGAGACCAAAACCAAGAGGTAGGCGTCGTGGAAGTCATGAACACAAAGTTATCTTGCTTGTGAAAAATGGACTTCACACCATTTTTCATTCATTTTCATTTCATTTGTTTCATATTTATTTTATTACAATTATAATTTACTAATCTTGTAGTAGGTTAGTCATGAACTTCTTTGGATTTTGAATGCATTGCTGGTTATTTATGATTGTGTTCTACTTTAATATCATTCTATGTATGTGTGTGTGTGTGTGTGTGTTCTTATTATTGTTAAAATTTATCTTTCCAACGCCTCTGAGTGGTATACATGTGGTTGTGTGTCTTACTTAATGCTTCTTACATATTATGGTTTCTTTTCTTACTTTTAATGTTGTCAAAGGGGAAGAAGATATGTCGAGCAAAGTAACAAAGTCTAATTGGAAAATAATTAAGGGAAAATGCACATATTCAGGGAGAGATCTGATCAAAGACTACAAATACATCGTACATTTTGCCATCATCAAAAAGGGGGAGTATGTGAGTGCATTATCTTCTTTAGAAGTTTTGAATGATGTCAAAATTAGGTATTAAGTATTTTTACATTTGTCCTTATCTTTCTGTGTCTAGGTTGAATCTTCATCCTAAGAAACTTATAGATCATGTCAAAAGCATTTGGACTTGTCAAAAATATGAACTTTTATGAAAAATGATGTTAAATGACGATACATCCATAATAGGAGTCGACTACCTCTGAAGGATAATGAAAGAGAAAGTTTTTGTAGCAAAGGAGTCAACACATAGGCCATTGGAGCCAACGCACAACATGAATGGGTCAACTCCTTCTGTTTGCTCAATTTTTTAAAGAAACTTTCTGCCCTCTAGGGGTCGACTCCCAGGTAGCATGGCTTGACTCCAAGCTCCTGGTCGACTCCCCCTTCTAAAATTTTCAAATTCTATTATTTTTCAAGCCTGACTTTTTCTATTTTCTGTTTTCACACATAACTATATATAATCATTCATGCATCATTTCATTGTATTAAAACCTAAAAATATACAAAGAAGTCTCATCATACTCAACCTCTCTTTGACGCATTCATCAACTATTCATAATCATTTTAGCTGTCAAGACAAGTTCGATAAGGTCCAATTTAGGTTTGTGTAATCAAATTGGTTGAGTTTTTCTTTGGGGGTTTCAAGGATAAAACCTATAGGGTTTTAATTCCAAGATCAAGGGTTGATTTGGAGGTTTTTGCACAAGTCTTGTCAACTTGGATTCAGTGGAGCGAAGGCTTTGAAGAATGAAGGTTCTTGCAAAGGAGTAGTGGTACCTGAAGGATCATTTGAAAGACTTGGGTAAATATTTCTCAATTTGGATTCATTCGAGTGAAAGCTTTGAAGAATGGTGGATTCGTCAAAGGAGTAGCGGTAATCATAGAATCATATTGGAGAACTTGTTTGACTCGATCTTGCTAAGATCAAGGGAAGAAAAGGAGTTAGGATCAACATCAAACATAGGATTTGGGTGTTTCTATGGCTACTACTTCTCTTGTAAACTGATAATGCAAAGACGTACCCATAGTGAGGATAATTCGAGAATTTCCTAAACAAATCTCTCTCTCTCTCTCTCTCTCTCTCTCTCTCTCTCTCTCTCTCTCTCTCTCTCTCTCTCTCTCTCTCTCTCTCTCTCTCTCTCTCTCTCTCTCTCTCTCTCTCTCTCTCTCTCAATTTTGAAAACTTTTAGTGTGTAATTTAATCATCCCAAAATTCTTGTTGTGTTAGTTTCTTAAACTGTTTTTGTGAAACCATTATAATATAAACTATTGTAATTGATTTGTCATAACTTCAACATAAATAGAATCAAGCTTGGTGTATTAATTCTTGTTGTGTTAGTTTCTTAACCTGTTTTTGTGAAACCATTATAATATAAATTACTGCAATTGATTTGTCATAACTTCAACATAAATAGAATCAAGCTTGGTGTATTACACACCAAGTGTTCGATAAAATTATTGCACACTAAGTGTTCGATAAAATTTCTTAGTCAAATTTTATTTTTACTTCTCATTGAAAATCGTTTACTTAAGTGTGTTTTATATTCAAGTATATTGAACTTGTTGATTTGTTCTTCTCATCTTAAGCGTTCACTTTACTAAGGTTTGTACGCATATCTGATCCTATCAATAACGGTACGGATAAACGAGAGTCGATCCGGATTCACTTTCACTTGCCATAGAAAAGTATTTTTCAAAACATAATTTTAAATAAAAAAATTTATTTGACGATCTATTCAACCCCCTTTTAAATCATTACCCTCGTCTGATAAATTTAAATTAGTAAAATTGAAAAGATGCCACTTAATGATATAATAAAATTAAATAAATATTTTATATGATACTTTGCACTAGGTGCAAACAAATCATTTGTTGAATTATTTATACAAAGCTTTCATCTAATCCTGCAAGTGTACGGTAAAATTAATCTCCTATATTAATTGGTCACAAAGTCTGATACAAAGATTTAAAAAAGCGTCACTTGATAATATAATAAAAATGAAATATATACATTCTACTATTATTATTATAAGCAAAAATTATATTTTTAAATTTATAGAGTAGTTTATGTATTTCGTCTAGATATATATTAAATACATAAATTATTCAATCAACCTTAAAGAGAAATTTAATTATAGTAATTATCAAAATAGTATTTTGTTTGATACATGCATCTAATCAAATTGAAATGATATTTTTTTATATTATTTCTTAAAATATTTTTATGACGTGTGATCCATTGAATATATGTGTAAATAAATTTACAATATATATTATGCAAATTCCAAATATTCCTTTTAACAATATTAATTTTCCTCATTTTCTAACCTAATTCTTTGACTTGTTATAATATTTTATGTAAAAATTGGATTTAAATTAATATTACCGCATTTTTCCTTCTATGATAAATTAAAAAAAAGGTATAAATAATTATTAAAAATTCATTAAAACACCTTTTTTTCTCTTTATTCTATTATATATATATATATATATATATATATATATATATATATATATATATATATATATATATATATATATATATATATATATATATATATATATATATATATATATATATATATATATATATATATATATATATATATATATATATATATATATATATATATATATATATATATATATATATATATATATATATATATATATATATATATATATATATATATATATATATATATATATATATATATATATATATATATATATATATATATATATATATATATATATATATATATATATATATATATATATATATATATATATATATATATATATATATATATATATATATATATATATATATATATATATATATATATATATATATATATATATATATATATATATATATATATATATATATATATATATATATATATATATATATATATATATATATATATATATATATATATATATATATAGGGTTAATTATCATGCTCAACAAATCATTTGTGTTTTTCGTATTCATTTCTGAAGAATGACAAAGGTTGAGAAAAATTATGAAAGAAGTTAATTTATTTTTGTCTTTTTCCCTTTTAATTTTCTATATGTTTCTTTGATTTTCGAAATAGTGTATATTTTCCAATTTCGACTATCGTTTTTGTTTTTCTTGATACATGATTCTTTCATGTTTATTTTTTAGAGCTTATGCTTCAAATATTTTGTTTGTATTTGTGTTTGTATTTTAAAATTAGCGAAATTATTTTTGTTGTTAATTTTTAAATTAGTTTTTTTATTAGACTATCTTCTCATTTTATTATATTTTTTTAAAATTTTTGTATTATATCATACATTAGCATCTTTAACCTAGTGATTAAATTTCTCTTTTAATTTGCAGGCATATGTGTTTTGAGTATTTTAAAATTTTGAATAGAAAAACATATATTATTTATAAAAGAAAATTAAAAATGAGACAAGAATATTCAGATCTTGAGTTGTGTTTAAATTCATCTCATCAAGAGTAAATTTTTTAATTGTTCATGCTTTATTAAGTGAATATCTTTTTTGTGAATTTTATCGTTGACATTTTTAATAGTCTAAATATTTTTTTTTGACATAAAGTTACAGAAGATGAAAGGAACAAGAGCTAAGAGACCAGTTGTTGATTTTACACATGTTTCGAAATATACTTCTAAGGTGAAAGTAAGTCATATAATGTATTATTTTCAAATATATATTTTTTCAAAATAATAATTAGTTATTGAACATTATTTTAGTTTTGATAATTCTAATGAGTTTGTGACATACAGACTCGATTTCGACGTGCTCGTCATCACCATGTTTATACAATATTTTTAGAGACACTGAAAATGTATATAGACGACAAATTAGTTATCGAAGATGTCTGCAAAGAGGTATATGTTAAATTTTTGTGATAGTTTTAAATAGATGTTGCAATGACTCACCTTCACCTCTATTGTAGTAAAATTCAAATAATTTTAAACTACAAATTTGAAGTGTATTTTATTTCTCTCTATTTATCTTGTTTGTTTGATATTCATTTGAATTATAATTGGTCTTTTCAGGTTAATTTACTTTTTGAAGGCCATGATGATCTCATTGATGGATTTACTGATTTTCTTCCACGACGTGGCTAGTAATATGCATGACCTATTCAAGATTAATAATATGGCAATCTCAATTGTGAGATGATATAAGTTTTTAGATTCAATTTTAATGTTTTTTATTTATAAGATATGATAAGCATTCATTTCAATGTCATTTAAATATCTATTAGTTTGTTAAAATTTTGTGGAAAAACCAAAATTCCTATTTCTATTTCGAAACAACACAAAATTTTCATAATATCCACTTATTCCTATTTCGAACACCAAAAATTCTAACTTGTTGTGTTTGATGGCTCTGGTCCTTTGAAATAGTTATTCCAAGCATAATATTTTTTTAAAACTTTTTTATTAGTTATCACCCGAGAGTCATTTAACATTAGTTGCATTTTATATGAATAATGATGCCTTGTACCAGTTTAAATAGATGAACCATAACCATCAATTATTATACTGGTTCACATTCACAAGAGCATTAAATTACGATTTGAGTCCTTCTAATAATGCTTGCGATCAAACATAATTATTTAAATTGAAACAAGAAGTTTCAACCACTAATTACCAAACTAAATTTGAGAAATTGGGAAAACAAGTTGTAGGATTATCCTAAAAAGCTATTCTTAATTGTTTTATTATGTGTCCCAAAGGAGTCATCATGTATTTCATTTATGATTCGGCTTGCTTTGTGTCTATCCATGGATATGAGCAAGACCGAGTCGTAGTTCCTCTTAAAAAGCACATCTCCACATAAGAAGAATTTGTTTGAGAGCCTTCTCAGGTACTTCTTGTCTGTGATGGAAACATTCTCTGGATACTCTTGCTTTTCTAGATACCTTTTGATATCATAGAACCAAGGTTGATCATCAATTTCTACCTCAATTTCTACCGAATGTTTCAAATGCTGGTTTTCATATCCCCTTTACTGCAAGATATTCAATACGGATAGCAGATGCCTCATTTTTCCATTTAACTTTGAACATGGATGATAGCATGACGAGAGCGTATACCAATTTATTGCTTTCTCTAGGAATGTGGTTGAAAGTAATCTTATCAAATTATGGGATTAACTTCAAGGCGTGATCTCGATATGGGATTAATTTTCTATCACGTGCTTCCCAGTCGCCTCTGACCTGACTGGTGACTAAAGCAGAATCCCCATACACTTCTAGAATCTTGATTTTGTGATCAATAGCAGCTTCAATTTCAAAGATACATGCTTCATACTCAGCTATGTTTTCGGTGCATTTGAAACATAACCTTGCAGTAAAGGGGATATGAAAACCAGCATGAGATGTGATAATTACCCCTATGCCATTGCCTTGAGCATTTGCGGCACCATCGAACACGAGCGTCCATCGCAATCTTGGTTCGGGTTCGTCGTCTGGTCCTAACATTTTATAGTTTCTGACAAACATGAAATCTTCATCAGGGAAGTCAAAATGCATGGGCTGGTAATATCCACAGGTTGGTGGGCAGGATAATCATACAACATGCTTCGTTTGATATCTTTTTGGAAGACGTATTGAATGTCATATTCTGTTAGTACCATATGCTAACGGGTCACTCGCCCTGTGAGAGCAAGCTTTTCGAAGATGTACTTGACTGGATCCATCTTCAATGTCAACAATGTTGTGTGAGTTAACATGTATTTCCTTAAGCGTTTGGAAGCCTAAGCAAGTGCACAACATGTTTTTTCTAACATGGAGTACCTCGTTTCATAGTCAGTGAACATTTTGCTTAAGTAGTATATAGCGTGTTCCTTTCTACCCGTTTCGTCATTCTGCCCCAATACACATCCCATGGATCCTTCAAGAATGGTCAAATACATAATGAAAGGTCTTCCTGGAACGAGAGGTATCAAGATCGGTGGCTCTTGCAGATATTCCTTTATTTTCTCGAATGCTTTTTGGCTGTTTCCATTCCACACGATCGCTTGATCTTTTTGAAGAAACTTGAATATTGACTCACAGGTGGCCATTAGGTGACATATGAATCTGGTAATGTAGTTTAATCTCCCTAGGAAACCATGAACCTCCTTCTTTGTTCTTGGAGCTGGCATATCTTGGATATCTTTTACTTTGTCAGGATTGACTTCAATCTCTTTTTGGCTCACAATAAAATCTAGCAATTTACCAGATCTTATCCCAAAGGCACATTTGTTAGGATTTAGCCTCAACCTAAACTTTCACAACATTGTAAACATCTTTTCCAAATGGATGAGATGTTCCTCCTTAGTTTGGGATTTTGCAATCATTTCATCGACGTAGACTTCAATCTCTTTATGAATCATATCATGAAAGAGAGTCACCATTGCTCGTTGATACGTTGCACTGGCTTTTTTTAGACCAAATGACATAACCTTATAGCATAAGGTTCCCGAAGGGGTAATGAAGGTAGTCTTTTCCATGTCCTCTATGTAACACCCCATTTAAATTATTTAGTCGCTTTTATATTTTCTGTGATATGTATTTGTGTGATGTCCTTAATTAGGGGTATGAGGTTAGGGGCGAGAGTGAGAGCTGACCTTAGTTGGGGGTAATGTGGACTTAGAGTAATGGATAATTTAATAAGAAGATTAAGAGCATTATAATTACTAACATTATTATTTCAATTATTATTAATAGCAATATTAATGGGATTATTATTATTATTATTACCATTACTATTTTTATTATTATTATTATTATTATTATTATTATTATTATTATTATTATTATTATTATTATTATTATTATTATTATTATTATTATTATTATTATTATTATTATTATTATTATTATTATTAGTAGTAGTAGTAGTAGTAGTAGTAGTAGTAGTAGTAGTAATTAAATTAAATGAATTAAAATCAGATTAAGGGGGTTAAGAGAGGGTTGGTGGAGGAATTAGTTAGTTAACATGTAAAAGAGAAAAAAAGGCAGAGAAAGGAGAGTTAGGGCAGAAGAACCAAGATTCCTCCATTGTTGCCAAGAAAAAGCTTCAATCCAAGGTAAGGGGGGAGAATGGATTTCAATATGGGTGATTTAACATGAGAGGGTAGTGAGAGGTCCTTTCTCTCGTAGAAATTTGGCCTGTTCTTGTCTGTTATGTGATTGTCGTGATATTACGATTTCCCCTGTGATTGCTTTTATTGTTGAATGATCTTTGTATGATGTTATATGTATGATTCTGGTATGAATATGAAAATTCGTGTGGAAATTCCCTGAAGCTGTGATAGAATACTGTGGATTAACAGATCTGAAAACTAAGGGTCTAACCGAAATCGAAACTAGATCTAATAGATAGAATCTGGAAAGAGTAGAAGATATGATTCATTGAAATTGATTAAAATCTGAGTTTTAGGATGAATGTGAAGGTAGGATGATGGATCCGGAGAGGGAACTCGTGAGAATGATGAGATCTGAGTTTTTTTGACAGATCTGCTGGTTATACGCGTATTGGGGGTGTCAATACGGGTATGGGGGACTTCCCAAGGGCTGTACGCGTAGCAGACGTGCCCTATCCCCAGTGCCAGCACGACCATCTGGTGATACGCGTATGGGCTTGAGAAATACGCGTATGGGGTAGTCATACACGTAAGGAGTAACTCTGAGGGGTTTTGGGAGGTGAAAGCCTCTGGTCATACGCGTAAGGCAAGTCTGATATGTGTATGACAACAGGCTCTACGCGTATGGTACTCGTATGGACAGTATGAGATGACTTTCCCCATTTTTTGAGAGTTATGTCCAGATGTTGCTTTGAACGCAAATTTCGTTTAGTCGGTAGGATTAATGTGATTAAAATGAACTTAGGAAATACTAGTAATGAATTAAATCGCGAGAACATGAAATTATATGAGTGTGTCCTAAGAGATGTGTTTTGATAGGTGTGAGCCTTGGTTATCGAATGTGGATAATCTTGTGCGATTGTGGTAATTCCCGAGAGGATTACGGTGAGTGGATGACTCGTGTGGATCATTGATGATCATGAATTATGCTTGAACTATTATATTGCATAATTGTGATGTCATGCATTTTATGTCATGTGTCTTGTGGAGATGGCTAGGTGGGAATCCATGATGGGTGCCTAGTGAAGGTGAGATAATACTTAAAAAGGGGGTTGAATAAGTATGAAAGATTAAAACTTAGAATAAAAACTCAAGTATTTTTATCCTGGTTCGTTGAACTCAACTACTCCAGTCCACCCTTCCTAGAGTGATTTGCCTTTCTCAATCAAGGACTTAATCCACTATTTAATCAAACAGATTACAATAGTAACACCTAAGAACAACTGTTCTTAGTCTTCTCAAGAGCTACTGATTCCAACTGAATCCTCTTAAGGAAATCTTTTACAATCAATGTAAAACTATTACAAGAGTAAGAATGCTTCTAAAAAGCTTTTATCACAACTGTGATATTTCTCTTAAGTTTAAGTACAATGAAATAAGTTCTTAGAAAGAATATGAAAGTATGAGAGCTTGTATGTTTTAATTTCTTTTCAACAAAACGTCAACTGAAGAATTTGGTGGAGTCTTGCTTTTATAGGCAGCTAATCCAAGGTGAGCTGCACGTTGAGAAGAGTGTCCAAAAGGTCTGAGCCTTTTTGTCTTCAAATCAAGTGACCTTTCCTAGAAGAAGAAAGCACAGAAAAATCCTTTTTGTCTGTGTTCTTGTGTATAGCATAAATAAGGAAAGAGACGTTTGATTTACTCCAACGGATCTTTGAATATTTCTTCTTCATTTTTCAGCAAGTTCATCAGAGTCTGATTGGGTCAGAGTCTTCTAATGATGATCAGAGTCTTGCTGAATCAGAGTCTTCTGCAGCAGGTGTGCTTTCAGCGTGTTTAATATCAGAGCATATTTGAGACAGAACTTCAGTACTGACAGCTTTAGTACTTTCAGAATCTTCTGTAGAAACTATGCTTTGAAAAACTCTTCATACAATATTCTTCTTTGCTTCAGATGCTTCTGACTTGCTTCAGATTCTTCTGGAGCTTCTGCTTCAGAATCTTCTGGAGGCTACGCTCAGAATCTTCTATTGGCAGCAATCAGAATCTTCTAATTAATGCATCTGGCGCTACAGAGTCTAGCTAATTTCTTGTATTCAATTCTGATTTGCTTCTGGAGTGTTAATTTCTTTACTATCTACAGTAAAAACTGTCAAGCAAATTTTAGAGTATATAATTCTTAAATACAAAATTTCACAATAATTATCATCAAAACATAGAGATATTATTAGGAACCAATCTGTGTTCTAACAATCTCCCCCTTTTTGATGATGACAAAAACATCAGAAATTTTGTTTAATTGAAAATATTAAAATTATAACTCCCCCTAAGATGATGAATCTCCCCCTGAGTTAAATACATATAAGGAATAGAAACTTCCCTTTTGTCTTGAGTAATCTTCAGAGTTAGATCTTGATTGTCCTTTTAACATTTGAAGGTCAGAATGTCTTGCAAATAACATATTCAGAGTTTGATAATGGTCAAATGATCTGAGAGACTCAGAGTTTCTTTTATAGAGTGTACTTATCAAATGTTCTGAAATACTCAGATTAAATGTTAGATAGAGTAAATATGTCTGAAGTTTCATTCTGGTGAAGTTAGATTAAACAGTTCAGATCTATATTTTCTCCCCCTTTTTTGTCATAAGCAAAAAGTAAAAACTTTAAAAAAGACAAATAAAAGGAAATAGTAAATAAGATAATTCAGTGGAGAAAACTTTGATTCATTCAATAAGATCAGATCAAGAGTACATGCATCAGAAGATATATCAAAAAGTACAATAGCAAACATCATATGCAAAAACAATCAGAATAAAAAAAAATGAAAATCTAAGAGTGTTTTGACAAAAGCATCTTCAATAGATATGTAATCTCATAGGAGGACTGCTCTTGCTTGGACATCCACTTAGCCATTGTTTCATTCTTCTGATCCTGCTTTGACATTCATTCTGTCATGTCTTCAGATTTCTTATCCTGTTTTGTCATCCAAGACTTGATCTCTGATTGACCAGCTTCCAGAGCAGCAACCTTATCCTCAAAATTTGGATGATCTTTCTTTATCTCAGATGAAGAAGTATGATCAGGTTCTGGAGCTTGAACAAAGTCAATTTCCATTGGTTCTGTAGAGTCTGGAGCATTAGAGCCAGAGGGAAGGTCTACCAGAGTCATGGCCAAAGGATTTTCTTCAGATGCAAGTTCAGTAGATTCTTCTGAAGGTGGAGGAGCATCTATAAGGAGCAATGGTTCAGATTTCTTGACAGTCCAGAACAGAGTTCTTGCAGCCTCAGCAAATCTGAGCTTCGCATCATCAGAACATATATTCTTCAGATTTGAGGCCACAGAGTTGAATCTGTTGATGAATCCATTCCAGATAACATCAGATTCTTGGGCATCCATTGTTGCTGAGCATTTCTTCTGTACAGTACCTAAATACAACTGTATTTCCTGCAAAAAAGTTTGAAATAAATGATTAACATTAAGTCTGGGCTTAGGATGTAACAGAGTTTCCAGTGTTATTGGTTTTGGTTGGGGAGTTGGTGGAAAAATTGATTTCTGGATGGAGATCAGAGGAGGAGGATAGTATGGAATGAAAGGAATTTCAGGAGCTTTTTCTTTAGATCTGTTTAAAGCGTTTAACAGATTTGGTTTAGCTCTGGTGTGAAAGGGAACCACATCAAAGGGTTTATTTGAGTAGGGTTGGAAGGCAGAGTTGGGAGGTTCATCAGAAGCAACATTGTTATCAGATGAAATTGGTATAGCTGAAGCAACAACTTTGTCAGATTTAGCAGAACAAGATATAGTTGCTAATGAACCTACATCTGACATAGATTGAATGTAGGTGAGAATCATAGATGGAAGGGTCATTGTGAGTTTGGGTTTCAGAGGGGTGATAGGGTCAGATGGTTCAACTCTGTCATAAAAATCTTTGAGTTTGAAACCATATGCCAAATTGTGAAATAGCGATGATACTTGTGCACAGGAAATAGATGATCTTGGGTTAGAATTGGGAATCAGTATTTCAGATGATGGTGCAGGTGTGGGAATAGGATCTGGAATAGGAGCTTTAGAAGGTATAATGGGTTCTGGTTGGTTTACTTCAGAATCTCTGTGAGAGGGAGAGATTAGAAAATCTGGGTGAATGTCAGATTCTGAAGAGTTGGATGAGGTGGTTGGTGTGCAGGAGGTAGAAGATACTTGAAACACAGTTTTTAATGGTGTGACATCAAGAACTTCTGTCTCAAGAATGTTTGGTTCAGAAGTATTGGTTGGTTCTGAAGGAATTTCAGAGGGTTTTGATTGGTTTTCTGTGATAGGTGAATCAGATGGAATTGTTATTGGTTCAGATGAAACTGGAACACATGGTATTTTTGTAGTTTCAGAAATAACAGGTGCAGATGCAGTGGGTTCAGATGATTTTGATGGTGGATTATCTGATGGTGGTTGATTTTTAGAGGCTTTTTCTGGTAGAGGTTCTTGTGGTTTTTCTGGTTGTTTTTCTTGTGGGTGCTTTTGATGTTCAGATGGCTTTTGTTTAGATGGTTCAGAGGATTTTTGTTGAGCAGATGGTTGTGGTTGTTGTTCTGTAGGTTGTTGTTCTGATGGTTGTTTCTGTGGTACAAATTGTTTGATTTGAATTTTTGGTTGAGTTGATTGAGGTACAGAGACTTTTGGGGTGTGAATTGTTTGTGTTGTGATTGGTGTTGGAACAGATGATTGTTTTTGTGGTGATATGGAAATGGGAGCAGTAACAGATGTATTTTGTGTAGAGGGTGGTTTTGGAATAGACTTAATATTAGAATCATTTAAAACAACAGGATTTACAGAAGATACAGAAGATTTAGTACCTTTGATTTTGATTCTCTTAGCTGGTACAGAAGGAGTGTCTCCAGATTCTTTCCTCTTTAAGAGCTTCTGTGGCTTCTCAGCAATCTTGATCTTCTTCTGAGCAGGTGCAGCTTCTGCTTCTGGCTGAGTCCTCTTTCTTTGTAGTTGTTGTTCTTCTTCTTCTACAACAGGTAGTGGTTGTCTTGCTAGCTGTATAATGTTTGCAGGAACAGGCTTTCCTTCTTTCTTACACTCATTAATATACATCACAACAATGTGCCTTGGTTCTTCAGCATAGAACAATGGATAATCATCTATAGGAATTCTCTTCTTACTCAGTTCAGAAACATTCAGCTTCTTGGGAGCTGTTGTGAGTTCATCCACTATTTTAAGTCTCTGAAGACTTTTGGCATTCAAAGGCTTTCCCATTATGAATTCCAATTCCTCTATAACTCCAGCAGCGTACAGAGCAGTGACCAATCCATTCTCAGTTAGAAGATCTGAGATTAACCTTCCAAAAGGAATCCAGGTTCTGATCTTTTGTCCTTTTTCTTTCGCATACTCTCTAGAGGCATTTATATGATTCCACAGATGCATAAAAAGAATATATGGAAGGTCTACCTTGGTGCTCTGACTGAGGCAATACATGAAATAGAGCTGTTCATTATTGACATAGTCTGGAGAGTTTGTTGACTTCCTATGATGAATGCATCCCATGAAGATCTTGGCCCAGATCTTGTAGTCAGGCTTTAGATCCTTGAACTTGTTAGAAGCTTGACCAACAGTCATCACTTCTTCATATACTTCATCCATATCCACACGCCCAACTGGAAAGTGTGAAACTCCATCTGTTTCTTCATATCCAATAAGCTTTCTGATCAGATCTTCTGTTATTATAATCTCTTTGCCCAGTACAGAAGATAGGATAAACTTAGGATAAACTGAAGCATGGATCCAGAACTCTTTCACAAGGAGGGGGTAAACTGGTCCAAATAGTCTATCAAAGTATTTCACCCATCCTTGAGCACCTATGATTGAACGAAACTCAAAACCATTTTCTGCAAGTGAATCAAATTCCACCATTGATTCACACAAAACTTCCAGCTTTTCAACAGGGGTTAACAGTGTTCTTTTTGGTGGAGAATAAGGAGCAACACCCATGTTAGCAGATGTAACTGCAGCCATTGAAGATTGGAATTGTGCAACTGTTGATGATGAAGTTGCCATTGAAGATGGTTTTGTCACACGCTTAGGGTTTTTATGCAGAGAGAAGAGAAGATGAAAATGCATAAAATTTTCTGAGATTGTGAAAAGTGTGAAAGTGAAGAGAGGTCATGTATTTATACTAAAACAAGTAGGCATACAAACAGTCAGATTTTGCACGTTTGAATAAAACATTAAATGAAAAGAATAAAAATCATTTCAAGCATTTATTGCTTCTGACAATTTTGGGGGGAAAATCAAGATTTTCACTATTCAAACTTCACCTCAAACGTCTCTTCAGTAATGTACACGCCACCTTTGCAGATTTGGTGTGACACGTGTTTGCTTGCATGTGTTCTGAATTCTCTTGAGAAATGAAACGTTAACCAACATTCAGATCCTCTAAGGATTGTTAGTTTAGAGTTTCACAAAACCAAATTAATAAAATAAATAAGCAGTCAGAAGAAATACTTCAGAGCATTAGGCATTTTTGCATCTGTAAAAATTTGCTTCTGACAAATATCATTCTGGACAAAATCCATACCAATATTTTTCAGAATAAATTTGAATCTATCTTCAACAAGGGGTTTTGTAAAAATATCTGCCCATTGATGATCTGTATCAACAAAGGCTAAATTTATGATTCCCTTCTGAACATAGTCTCTGATGAAATGATGCTTAATTTCTATATGTTTTTCCTTAGAGTGTGAAATGGGGTTTTTAGACAAACATATAGCAGAAGTATTATCACAAAAGATAGAAATGTTACTTTCAAATATTTGATAATCTTCTAGCTGACTTTTCATCCAGAGCATCTGCGTGCTACATCCAGCAGCAACAATATATTCTGCCTCTGTGGTTGAAAGTGCAATTGTGGGTTGCTTCTTGCTGTACCAGGAGATTAGATTTCTTCCTATAAATTGACAACTTCCAGAAGTACTTTTCCTTTCCACTCTGTCTCCAGCGTAGTCAGCATCACAGAATCCAACTAATTTGAAATCATCAGATTTTCTGTAACACAAACCCACATTAGAAGTACCTTTCAGATACCTTAGAATCCTCTTGACAGCTGTCAAGTGTGATTCTCTAGGATCTGATTGGAATCTAGCACATAAGCATACACTGAACAATATGTCAGGTCTAGAAGCAGTTAAATAAAGAAGAGAACCAATTATACCTCTGTAGAGCTTCTGGTCTACTTTCTTACTTACCTCTTCCTTGCCAAGTGAGCTAGTTGGATACATGGGAGTCTTTGCCAGCTTACTATCAGTCATGTTAAATTTCTTCAGAAGTTCTTTAACATATTTGGTCTGATGTATGTAAGTGCACTCTGGAGTTTGATTGACTTGGATTCCTAGAAAGAATCTGAGTTCTCCCATCATGCTCATTTCAAATTCTGCCTGCATACATGTAGCAAACTCCTTTCCTAGCATAGTATTGGTAGATCCAAATATTATATCATCCACATAAATTTGATAAATTAGAAGATCTTTCTTAATTGATTTACAAAAGAGTGTTGTATCCACTTTGCCTTTGATGAAATTTTTCTCCAGAAGAAAATTGCTCAATCTCTCATACCAAGCTCTGGGAGCATGTTTTAAACCATATAGAGATTTCTTTAGTTTGAAAACATGATCTGGAAATTTTTCATTTTCAAAACCAGGAGGTTGGTGGACATAAACTTCTTCTATAATACCATTAAGAAAGGCACTTTTAACATCCATCTGATATAGAGTGATGTTATTATGTGTAGCAAATGAAATAAGAAGGCATATAGATTCTAACCTTGCCACTGGAGCATAAGTTTCAGTGTAATCAATACCTTCTTGTTGATTGTACCATTGAGCAACCAGCCTTGCCTTATTTCTTTCAACTTCTCCTTTCTCATTCAGCTTATTTCTGAAGACCCACTTTGTTCCAATTATATTGAATCCTTGTGGTATTTGAACTAGACCCCATACATCATTTCTGGTGAATTGATTTAACTCTTCTTGCATGGCAATAATCCAATCATTTTCTTGCAGAGCTTCATCTACAGAAGATGGTTCAATTTCTGACACCAGTCCAAATAATGATGCTTCAGATGATCTTAGAAAGGATCTTGTTCTGATGGGATCATCTTTCTTTCCAATAATGACATTCTCTGGATGAGAAGCTTTAATTTTGGATGATGATCCTCTAACAGTTGATTCTTCAGAAATGTTTAGATTGTTCATCTGAGAAGTTAAAGGAATAGCATCTGGCGTTGCTTCTGGTTCCTTCACTTGAATTTTGTCTGCTTCTGGGACTTCAGAGTCAATGAAGACTACTTCTCTATCTGCAGAGTTTTCAGACTGCTTTGGCTTTTCAGAGCCAAGCTTATCATCAAATCTGACATGAATGGATTCTTCCACAATCTGTGTCTCAGTGTTGTATACTCTGTAGCCTTTAGAGCGTTCAGAATATCCAAGCATGAAACACTTCTGTGCTTTGGAATCAAACTTGTTCAGATTTTCCTTAGTATTTAACATATAGCAAATACATCCAAAAGGATGAAAATATGAAATGTTGGGCTTTCTGTTCTTCCACAGTTCATATGGAGTCTTTTTCAGAAGAGGTCTTACAGACACTCTGTTCTGAATGTAACAGGCTGTGTTGATTGCTTCTGCCCAAAAGTGTTTTGCCAGATTTGTCTCATTGATCATGGTTCTGGCCATTTCTTGCAGAGTTCTGTTTTTCCTCTCTACAACCCCATTTTGTTGTGGAGTTGTAGGACAGGAAAAATCATGAGCAATGCCATTTTCAGAAAAATATTTTTCAAAATATTTATTTTCAAATTCACCACCATGATCACTTCTGACTTTTATAATTTTGAAATCTTTTTCATTCTGGACTTGCTTGCAGAAGTCAAAGAACACAAAATGTGACTCATCCTTGTGTTTTAAGAACTTTACCCATGCCCATCTACTATAGTCATCAACAATGACTAATCCATACTTCTTGCCTCTGATGGATGCAGTTGTCACTGGTCCAAACAAATCAATATGAAGTAATTCTAGTGGTTTGGAAGTAGAAACAACATTTTTTGATTTAAAAGATAATTTTGAAAACTTCCCTTTTTGCCATGCTTCACAAAGAGCATCTGAAGTGAACTTCAGATTAGGGAGTCCTCTGACAAGATTAAGTTTATTAATCTGAGATATACGTCTCATATTAATATGGCCCAATCTTCTGTGCCAGACCCATTGCTCTTCATTAACAGACAAGAGGCATTTAACATTTTGAACTTTAAGTTCTGAAAGATTTATTTTATAAATGTTGTTTTTCCTCTTACCACTAAATAGGATAGAGCCATCCTTTTGACTAATAGCTTTACAACATTTTTGATTAAAGGTAATATCATAACCATTGTCACTTAATTGACTTATGGACAATAAGTTATGCTTTAACCCTTCAACAAGTAAAACATTAGTAATAGAGGGAAGTTTACCATTTCCAATAGTGCCAGATCCAATGATCTTGCCTTTCTGGTTCCCTCTAAACTTCACATCACCTTCAGATCTAAGTTCCAGGCTTTGGAACATAGACTTTTCTCCTGTCATGTGTCGTGAGCATCCAGAGTCCAGGTACCATGATTGGCGTCCTGACTTTGCTGCTAAGAACATCTGCAACAGGAATTATTTTACTTTTAGGTGCCCAAATCTTCTTGGGTCCTTTAGGGTTAGTTGGTTTGTAGGTTTGTCTAAACTTCTGTTTTTCAACATAACGTTTATTCTGACTTGCCTTGGGTTTAAACACATAAGTATTCTTCTCAGAGCTTGTGTGTTTAATGTCATTTAAGTGACCAAACTTAAATTGAGAGTACAAAGGTGTCTTCTTGATGAAGAGTTTGTCAACAGATTTTGGATTACTTCCAGAGGAAGATTCATATCCAATACCTCTTCTGTTGTTCCCACTAACACCATATATCATAGAAGCCATCTTGCTTCTGTCTATGCTCTTAGTAAGAAATCTCTGAAAGCTAGAGTCATATTTTTATAAAATGTTTTCACATGACTTAGCCTCAGATTCAGATTCTTGTTGAGTTATTTCAAAGTCATTTTTGATTTTCAGATTAATTTCTTTTTGCTCAACAAGTTCTGTCTTCAAAAGATCAATCTCAGATTCAAGACTGCTTTTCAACTTCTTGTATTTGAGTTTGATATTGTTATATCTTTTCAGAACTTCTGATAAAACTTTGACAAGTTCTTCTTTAGTAAGTTTAGCCATTACCTCTTCAGCGTCATCGTCAGATTCAGAATCAGATTCAGATCCTGAAGTTCCTTCTTCCTGATCTTCTGTGCTGGCCATCAGTGCAACATTAGCACATTCTTCTTTTGATTCAGAAGATGATTCAGATTCATCTGAGACATCCCATGTTGCCATCAGAACCTTTTTCTTTTTGTTAAACTTCTTCTTGGGTTTTTCTCCTTGAAGTTTGGGGCAATCATTCTTGTAATGCCCAGGTTCTTTGCACTCATAGCATACAACTTCTTTCTTGCCAGATCTTCTGTGCCCAGAAGATTCCTTTCTATGATTAGATTTTCTGAAGTTGTTGAGCTTCTTTCCCTTGTGCTTCCAGAGTCTGTTGATCCTTCTGGACAACATGGATAACTCATATTCTTCTTCAGAAGAAGATCCTTCAGAGCTTTCTTCAATAACCTGCAAAGCTTTAGCAGATTTATTAGATTTTAAAGCAATAGATATGCCTTTTTCTTTCTTCTGAGGTTCATCTTCCTCAAGCTCAATTTCATGGCTCCTCAGTGAGCTGATGAGTTCTTCTAAAGAGATCTTGTTCAGATCTTTAGCCATCTTCAGCGCTGTCACCATAGGTCTCCATCTGGTAGGTAGACTTCTGATGATTTTCTTTACATGATCTGATGTAGAGTATCCCTTGTCCAGAACCTTTAGACCAGCTGTGAGGATCTGAAATCTAGAGAACATAACTTCAATAGATTCAGAGTCTTCCATCTTGAAGGCTTCATACTTCTGGATCAGAGCCAGAGCCTTTGTTTCCTTGACTTGAGAGTTTCCCTCATGAGTCATCTTTAAGGACTCAAACATGTCAAATGTAGTTTCTCTGTTTGTAATTTTTTCATACTCAGTATGAGATATTGCATTCAACAATATTGTTCTGGCCTTGTGATGATTTCTAAAATCTTTCTTCTGAGCATCTGTCATAGATTTTCTGTCTATCTTCTTGCCATTCCCATCTGTGGGATGAACATATCCATCTATGACTAGATCCCATAAATAAGCATCATATCCAAGGAAAAAAATTTCAATTCTGTCTTTCCAGTAATCAAATTTCTCCCTATCAAACATAGGGGGTTTGGTGCTGATTCTGTCCCTTTATTCATATTTGTTGTTAGTGTTAGATATTGTATTATCAGCCATAGTAACAACCAAATATATATCAAAGTATTTCTCTCTGGATCTTTACTGTCACTGTTAAGTGATAGCACACACAGAACCGGAGCTCTGATGCCAACTGAAGGTGAGATAATACTTAGAAGGGGGGTTGAATAAGTATGAAAGATTAAAACTTAGAATAAAAACTCAAGTATTTTTATCCTGGTTCATTGAACTCAACTACTTCAGTCCACCCTTCCTAGAGTGATTTGCCTTTCTCAATCAAGGACTTAATCCACTATTTAATCAAACAGATTACAATAGTAACACCTAAGAACAACTGTTCTTAGTCTTCTCAAGAGCTACTGATTCCAACTGAATCCTCTTAAGGAAATCTTTTACAATCAATGTAAAAATATTACAAGAGTAAGAATGCTTCTAAAAAGCTTTTATCACAGCTGTGATATTTCTCTTAAGTTTAAGTACAATGAAATAAGTTCTTAGAAAGAATATGAAAGTATGAGAGCTTGTATGTTTTAATTTCTTTTCAACAAAACGTCAACTGAAGAATTTGGTGGAGTCTTGCTTTTATAGGCAGCTGATCCAAGGTGAGCTGCACGTTGAGAAGAGTGTCCAAAAGGTCTGAGACTTTTTGTCTTCACATCAAGTGACCTTTCCTAGAAGAAGAAAGCACAGAAAAATCCTTTTTGTCTGTGTTCTTATGTCTAGCATAAATAAGGAAAGAGACGTTTGATTTACTCCAACGGATATAATCTTTGAATATTTCTTCTTCAGTTTTCAGCAAGTTCATCAGAGTCTGATTGGGTCAGAGTCTTCTAATGATGATCAGAGTCTTGCTGAATCAGAGTCTTCTGCAGCAGGTGTGCTTTCAGCGTGTTTAATATCAGAGCATATTTGAGACAGAACTTCAGTACTGGCAGCTTTAGTACTTTCAGAATCTTCTGTAGAAACTATGCTTTGAAAAACTCTTCATACAATATTCTTCTTTGCTTCAGATGCTTCTGACTTGCTTCAGATTCTTCTGGAGCTACTTCTTCAGATCCTTCTGGAGCTTCTGCTTCAGATCCTTCAGGAGCTTCTGCTTCAGAATCTTCTGGAGGCTACGCTCAGAATCTTCTGTTGGCAGCAATCAGAATCTTCTAATTAATGCATCTGGCGCTACAGAGTCTAGCTAATTTCTTGTATTCAATTCTGATTTGCTTCTGGAGTGTTAATTTCTTTACTATATGCAGTAAAAACTCTCAAGCAAATTTTAGAGTATATAATTCTTAAATACAAAATTTGATAATAGTTATCATCAAAACATAGAGATATTATTAGGAACCAATCTGTGTTCTAACACCTAGTTTCATCCGGACTTTATGTGGAAGTCGTTGTGGAGATAAGTTGTAGTTCAGAGGAAAGTATGTGATTGTGTTTGTACCACATGCATTGTGTCGAGTCAGTGAGTCACATTACATATTTGTATTTGATTATGGGAAATTAATACCGAGTGATTGAGATGGCACGTGTATGTGCGTTGTATGTGTATGATTGTATGTGTGGTGTGTAACTACTCCTTAGCATTTGTATTTCACCGCTTATTTATTGAATGTAGTTCTCACCCCTTTTCTGTTTCTTGCGTCTATGCTCCTTGGGGAGTGCAGATGACCAGGTACCTGAGTAGTACTTGGAGTGTGTTGCTATTTGATTGAGTCCTAGGAGTCACTCTAATACGTAACATGGGATGACGGGATTACGTTATATTTTTCTTATTTTCTTGATTTATTTTACTTATCTTTTATTTGTTGGATTAATGATGTATAACCACCTGTTGTGGAAATTATGTTTAAACAATTGAATTTATTCCGCTGTTTAATTGAAAGCTATATATCATTGGTTTAATTATGAAAAATAAAGTGACTTAGTGTGACATCCTACCCGTTTTGAGAACTCTGATGTACTTTTATGAAATATTTTTGTATATGTTTTATAATACGCGTACGGGGTAGAGTGGGGTGTTACAATTGGTATCAGAGTAGGTCGGTCCGTTCGGCCAAGTTGTCTAATGTTGTTTATTCCCTAGTATGCAACATGTGTGTGAAAACATTGTCTGTACATGTTTGTTTTCTAACCTTTGTCTGCAGTGGTGGGAATGAAACAAGTGGGGGAGAAGCTTGTGCTTCTCCAGGATGCTTCAGGTGTGGAGTGGTGGCTCAGTTTGTTGTTGAACGCTCTATAGTTTGGTAAAGATGGTTTATGCCCCATCATGATTTTTGGCTATCTATTGACAAATTAAGGAACTGATCACCCTTAATCTCTTGTTGATAGTAGATGGGATCATGTTGGATGGAATAAACATGTCTTGCAAGCTTAGATGGCGTGTGCAGTGAATTGTTTTGAGTTAAGCTAAGTGCTTACAGATTGTTATGGTGAGTCAGTGTAGGATGGTGCCAAGATGTTTATTTTGATGGATTAGTTGGTTGTTGCAAGTCTACTCAGTAAGATAGATATGAGATCTGGGTATCATAAGGTTCGTGTGAAGCCTGATGATATTCTGAAGATAGCTTTTAGGACGAGCTATGAACATTATGAATGTTCTGTGATGCCATTTGGTGCGACTAATGCGCTAGGTGTATTTGTGGAGTACACAAACAGGATTTTCCCATCCTTATTCGAAGAGGTAAGAGGGTCATGCTGAGCAGTTGAAAGTTGGGTTATCAACGCTGAAAAAGAAGCAGTTGTATGCAAAACTGTCAAAGTGTGAGTTTTGGTTGAAGGAAGAGGGTTTCCTTGGCCATGTGATATCTAGTAGTGAGATTATGGTAAATCCTTTAGAGATTGATGTTGTATCACGATGGGAAGCTCCAAAATCTGTTTTTGAGATTAGAAGTTTTCTTGGGTTGACAGATTATTATCGAAAGTTCATTGAAGGATTTTTTCAAGTTATCCTTGCCATTGCCGCAGTGGATTAGGAAGGTTCAAGCTTTTGTTTTGGATGCAAAGTGTGAAGAAAGCTTCAAGAGCTTTTGAGAAGGCTGACAACAACTCATGTTTTAATTTTTCTGAATCCAGCAAAACCGATGGTTGTATATTGCGATGCGTCTAAAATGTGATTAGGCGGTGTTTAGATGCAAGATGAAAAGGTTGTGGCTTACGCTTCACGACAATTGAGGATTCATGAAAGGAATTATCCTACTCATGATCTAGAGTTAGATGCAGTGGTTTTCGTATAAACGTTTTGGAGGCATTATTTGTACGGGTCGAGATTCGAAGTGTTCAGTGACCATAAGAGTTTGAAATATATGTTTGACCATAAGGACTTAAATATGAGGCAGCGAAGATGGCTGGAATTTTTGAAAGACTATGACTTTAGCTTGAGTTACCATCCCGGTAAAGCTAACGTCGTGGCAGATGCTTTGAGTTGGAAAATGATACATAGGTTGACGTTGATGATTAAAGAATTGGATTTGATTGAGTAGTTTAGAGACTTGAGTATGGTTTGTGAGTTAACTTCAGAAAGTGTAATGTTGGGGATGCTAAAAGTGAATAATGAGTTCCTTCGTGAAATAAGAGAAGATCAGAAACTGGATTTGAAATTGGTAGACTTGATGACCGTAGGTGTTACAAATAAGGAAGAAAACTTTAAAGTAGATGATTCTGGTGTGCTGAAGTTTAGAGACAGAATTTGTGTGCCAGATAATCCTGATTTGAAAAAGGTAATTTTGCAAGAAAGCCACAGGAGTAGCTTGAGTATTCATCCAGGAGCTACGAAAATGTATCAAGACCTGAATAAATTATTTTGGTGGTCGGGTATGAAGAAAGATATAGCTCAGTTTATGTATGCATATTTGACTTGTCAGAAGTCAAAGGTGGAACACCAGAAACCATTCGGTTTGATGCAACCGATGGAAATACCATAGTGGAAATGGGATAGTATTGCAATGGATTTTGTGACTGGATTTCCGAATACGGTTAAAGTTTTGACGCAATTTGGATAATTGTGGATAGATTGACGAAGTCGGTGCATTTTATACCGATTAACATCAGTTTTCCTTTGACGAAGTTAGCAAAAATTTATATTAGAGTGATAGTGAAGTTACACGGGGTCCTGTCGAGCATTGTATCTGACAGAGACCTGAGGTTTACTTCTGGATTTTGGAAAAGCTTGCAAGAAGCTTTGAGTTCCAGTTTGAAATTGAGTTCTGCTTATCACCCACAGACTGATGGTCAATCTGAGAGGACTATTCAGTCATTGGAAGATTTGTTGAGAGCTTGTATACTCGAGCGAGGAAGCGCTTGGGATACTCATTTACCGCTGATTGAATTTACTTACAATAACAGTTATCATTCTAGTATTGGAATGGCACCTTTTGAAGCATTGCATGATAGAAGGTGTAGGACACCTCTATATTGGTATGAGTCGGGCGAGACTACGGTACTCGGACCCGAGATTGCGCAACAGACCACGGAGATAATCCAAATGATTAGAGAGAAAATGAAGACGACCCAGAGTAGACAGAAAAGCTACCATGATAATAGGAGGAAAGACTTGGAATTCAGTGAGGGTGACCACGTATTTCTTAGAGTCAATCCAGTGACCGGTGTTGGTCGTGTGCTGAAATCTAAGAAATTGGATCCCATGTTCATTGGACCGTATCAGATTCTGTAGAGGGTTGGAGCGGTTGCTTATAGAGTGGCGTTGCCACCCGAACATTTGAATTTACATGACGTGTTTCATGTATCGCAACTTCGGAAGTATGTTGCTGATCCATCTCATGTGCTTCAGAGTGATGAAGTGCAAGTTTGAGATAACCTTATGGTGGAAGCGATGCCATTGAGAATCAAAGACCGCAAGATGAAACAACTATGAGGGAAAGATATCCCGTTGGTGAGAATAGCTTGGGGAGGAGCTGTTGGAGGAAGTGTGACCTGGGAATTGGAGAGCATGATGCGAGAGTCATATCTGTAATTGTTCTCATCAGGTACATTTTCGAGGACGAAAATATTTTAAGTGGGGGAGAGTTGTAACAGCCTATTTAAATTATTTAGTCGCTTTTGTATTTTCTGTGATGTGTATTTGTGTGATATCCTTAATTAGGGGTATGAGGTTAGGGGTGTAACACCCCACTCTATCCTGTACGCGTATTATAAAACATATACGAAAATATTTCATAAAAGTAGATCAGAGTTCTCAAAACAAGTAGGATGTCACACTAAATCACTTCATTTTTCATAATTAAACCAATGATATCTAACTTTCAATTAAACAGCAGAATAAATTCAATTGTTTAAACATAATTTCCACAACCGGTGGTTATACATCATTAATCCAACAAATAAAAGATACGTAACAATTAATCAAGAAAATAAACAAAATATAACGTAATCCCGTCAGCCCATGTTACATATTAGAGCAACTCATAGGACTCGATCAAATAGTAACACACTTCAAGCACTACTCAGGTACCTGGTCATCTGCACTCCCCAAAGAGCACAGATGCAACAAACAAAAAAGGGGTGAGAACTACATTCAATAAATAAGCGGTGAAATACACATACTAAGGAGTAGATACACACCACACATATAATCATACACGTACAATGCACATACATGTGCCATCTCAATCACTCGGCATCAATAGCCCATAACTAAATACAAATATGTAATGTGACTCACTAACTCGACACTATGCATGTGGTACCAACAGAATCACATACGGTTCACCCTAGAACTCGATTCCCGTTGGAATTCGGATAAGTCGTATACGTTCCTCTGAACTACAACTTATCTCCACAACGAATTTCATATGAAGTCCGGATGAAACTAGGAATCCATTATGGATTCCCACCTAGCCATCTCCACAAGACACATGACCTGAAATGCATGACAACACAATTATGCAATATAATAATTCAAGCATAATTCACGATAATCAATGATCCATACGAGCCATCCGCTCACCGTAATCCTCTCAGGAATTACCACAATCGCACAAGATTGTCCATATTGGACGGTCCTAGCCCACACATATCAATCACACCCCTAAGGGCAAACACATAAATTTCCATGTTCTCCCTAATTAAATTCATTACTAAACTTCCTTCGGTTCAGTTTAGTCCTACTAATCCTACCGGTTAAACGGTGTTGCAGTGAGAATAGGATTTCAAATTATTGATTAATTTGAATCGCAATCTTGATTCACAACCGGTATTTGATTTATCTTAAGGAAAGGTTAAAGAAAGAAAAAACCTATTTTGTATCGTAAACACAATACGGGGAAAGATCTATGGTTCGGGGGTTGGTTAAGCTTAGGGAAGGTATTAGCATCCTAAGGCTAGGATAAAGGGGTGGATGTCCACAGCGGGATACCTATGCATGAGTACGGCGACTCAAAGTCTTAAGATTTGGAAAAGGTAAGGGTGTGGCCATGGCGGGACGCCTAAACATGAGTACGACGACTCGGATCCTAAGTGTAATGCCCCGATTCTGATTTCGCATTTTTGTTGAGTCTTTTTGATTTATTTGGATGATTATTATTTTAATTGTGGAATTTATGTGTTAATATGTTATGTTTGCATATTATCCTATTTTACCGATTTGGAGAGTTTTCGGGGAAAATAGATTGCAGGGTATTTTAGACATTTAGTATTTAATGTTAAGTTGGATATTTTGTGAGAAATGGATTTAAATGATATTTTGAGAGAAATAGAATAGAAAGAAATATAAGTGGAAAGAGGAGAGAAAAAAGATAGAAATAGAAAGAAGAGAAAAGGGAGAGAAAGAAAGAGAGAAGAGGAGAAAAGAGGAAAGCTTGGAGAATCATCAAGAACAACATCTAGGCTTTGATTTAATCAGGTAAGGGTGTTAAATCTTATTATTCTCTCAATGTGTATGATTATGTATGTTTTTGTTGGATTGATTTGGATTGTTGGAGAGTTTTTACTCATTTTCCATTTAAGCGCAGAAGTTGGTTTAATCGGTAGAAATCGATGTTTTAACGGTTAGAATCGAGAATGAATGGTGTAGTTTAGTCGAGGAATGTTAGGCTAAGACTACTGGAACTTGTTGGAATTAAATTGGATGATTTTGTGGACTTATGTCATTTTGGACAGTTGGATTTTTGAATATCGCAGACGCTCGCTAGCACCTTCGCTAGGCGAGCAGGTCGCGAGTGTTCGCTGTAGCGAGCTCGTAGCGAACGGTCCCAGACATGGACAGAATGGAAATGATCCTCTTCGCTGGTAGCGAGGGGTTCGCTAGGCGAAGCCCCAACGAGTGAGTTGCGAGTACAACCAGTAGCTCAGGATCAGGCTTCACTAGCATGTTCGCTAGGCGAGTGTCGTACCTCGAAAAATACGATCCTCGCGATGGACGCGGAAAATACTGTTCGAAACAGAGTCGCCACCGAACTTTATTCATTCCAAGGATGGAATAGGAAAATATCGATAAAACCTTTAAGGGATAAAAACATGGTCATCGCAACCAATATTCTAGGTTCGGGAGTCGGTTACACAGAGGGAAGGTATTAGCACCCTTTACGTCCGTTGTACTCAACGGGAACCTCTTGATCGATTCGAGAGTAAAGTTAGCTATGTTGTTTGTTTTCTTCTAAGGTTTCTCCTATAAGGGAAATGGGTGGTTTTAAGATAGGGTGCTCGCCAAGGATTGGGGCCCTTGTGCCTACGTATCTTCACTTATAAGAAGTGGAAAATCAGAGCATTCGTAGTTCGTGGGACTACGGGAAAAGGTTTGGGAAATGTGCTTGCCAAGATCATCGCAATCTTGTGCCTACGTATCTTACATTCAAGAGGGAATGAAGAATCAGAGCAGCCGTAGTTCGGCTAACTACGGTTAAAGGGTTTGGAAAATGAACGAGTGTTTAGGTCGCATTCTAACTGCTAAACATTGGCTTGTCTGCTCGCTAGGGGAGGCTGAAGCACGGGTTCATATGCGCGGAAGAATGAACTAAACAATGTTCTTAACAAAAGGTGTTTTGGTTGGAAATCGCACGAGGGCGAGAAATTAGGTTTATCGTATTGGATGTTTTGGTTAGAGGATATGTTTGAATAGATTTAAGGTTTCGATCGCACGGGGGCGAGAAAGAGGAGTTTGGTTAGGTAATTTGATAAAGAATGACGACTATTCGATAAACGAGACGTCAGCCTCGTAATCAATTAATCGGGATATTATTGGAATGCTAGATTCCAACAACACCTTTTTCATTCGAATAATTACGAAATATGTTTGAGAAAGTTTTGATCGCACGAGGGCGAGAGAAGAGAGTTGGATTGAATATTCTAAGGGAGAATGACGACTACTCGATAAACGAGACGCCAGTCTCGCAATCGGTTAATCGGGATATCATTGGAATGCTAGACCCCAATGATACTTTTTTCATTCAATTAATTATGAAAGTGTATTTGAATGGACAATGGCGATATTTGTCCAAATAGTTAGGGCATGTATTTTATAGACGAAAGGTCGAGTAATCCACAACCTAAAGCGTACGCCCCAAGAGTGATCACTCAAGAATTCAAGGAATGCGAGACTCCAAGAACTCAATTCTTTCGCAGTTTAGTTAAGAAAACAGTTTGGATTTGACGTATGGTTTAGAGACATACTAGGGTTTAGACTCGATCACACGGAGGTGAGGAACGAGGTTACACGGGTTGAAAATTTGGAAAGAATGACGACTATTCGATAAACGAGACGTCGATCTCGTAACCAATTAGTCGGGATATCGTTGGAATGCTAGATCCCAACGACATCTTTTTCATCCCATTAATCATGAAATAGTGTTTGTTGGATAGTGAAAGCTTGTCCAAATAATTAAAGGAGGTATTTTAGAAACGAAAGTTCGAACGACACACCATTCAAGGCGTACGCCTCAATAATAGTCACTCTCGAATTCGAGGAATGCACGACTCCAAGAACTCGATTCTTTCTTGATTTATTTAGTAAAATGATTTTTGAAATATTAGCGGATGTGGGTTAAACTAGGATTGGCATATTGCTTGAAATAGGGTTTGCGAAATTCGAACGTTTCAACGAAGTTGGGTAGTTTTATGGATGAAAGACGAAACAACCACAACTCGGGGTGTGCACCTCGAGAGCGGTCGCTTAAGGACCCAAGGAGTGCTAGACTCTAAGGATCTACCACTTTCATATAATTTCAAAAAGAAGAATTCACTATTCTAATTTAAAAATAAATAAAATGTTTTGAATTTAATAGAAAAAAATAAAATAAAATATAAATAAAATCAAGTTGTAAAACATAATTTATAAATGGAATCTAAAAAAAAATACTAATAATTAATTGAGTAACCCCATTAAAAATCCAGTAAGTCCTAGTTAAATTAATTAAGATAAAACACGTAGGCCCAAAGGCCTTATACCCTACTGATCCGTGGCGTAACCAAAGGGTTAGGTGGCAAACAACTTATATGCTTTTCGGGAGAACCACTACATCGCCTCTCACACAAGGGAAAAAGAAAACAGTAATAAATGTATGTTGCACATTTAACTGCCAGGTTAATGGATAAACATGTGAATTGATTGGCCTAAGCATTACATTCAAGACTTATCAATACCCATTAATTCCAAAATAATTTAGCCAGAAAAAAACTTTCTCATCCCAACATTTTATTCCCTCCTCTCTCGATTCAAATAACGAGGATGGAGACGTGCGGCGGTCGACGACTGCAATACCCCTTTCTCCGGTGGTTTAAACCCAAACAGAAAACCTAAACACTAACCCCCTTCTTCTCTCTTCGCGCTGAAACCCTCTCACCCTTTCCCAAATCGAAAACCCTAAATGCTTAATACTACCTATGAAATCCACAAGTATACTAACCTTTTTTGAATCGGTAACCCTAACCCCCTAGAACAATAAACCTTAAGATAGTTTGCGTCATATGCACCGAGAATGGAAGAACAACAACGAAGCATCAAGATGACGTAAAGACATCGAAGAATAAAACAAGTTAAAGGTGATGAAGATTTTACCAATTTGGGCGTTTCAGTGATGATGGTGAGCGATTTCCTGTCTTTGCTTTGAGATCTTTTTCTTCTTCTCCTCTTTCGTATTCTGAATAATAAGTAGGGATTGATTTTGACAGAGTTTCCTTCGGTTTCTTTTTTGTCGCAAATCGTTCAGTTACGGAGGTTGTAGGATTAGGCCTAGCTCAGAGAAGACGCAGGCTCTGATATTGGACCTGAGTAACCCCTTAAAATTTTTTTGAGCTTTCTGAATAATCAATGGAGGTTGATTTCAACAGAGTTTTTGTTGGGTTTTTTTTTTCTGCGCGGCTCCCTCCTCATGAATGAAGGGAGATCCTATTTAAAGATCAAAATTTAGGGTTTGTCTAGGGTTGGCATCTCCATTTTTTGCAAATCCTGTAATTTCTTTCGTAGATGCTCATAATGCCTTGCCATATCAGTGAAATTACGTTGTACCTACTGCTACGTTCTGATTTTGTGTCTCTTTCGTCATTTTGTGATATTTGAAAAAAAAAGTGGTCCCCACTAATCTGATTTTTCTTATCATAACATATATGTTTTGAATGACTTCTGATACATTTTTCATGTGCATTCTGGTGCAGTGTGTTTGTTCATATGAGGCTTAATTATGCAGGTCAACAAACGCTATAAGAAGGGATGGTGGTGCCCGACAAACAGCATATAGTTTGAAAGAAAGAATCATCGCATGAACCCTTGTCCGTAATGATGTATCAGATGATGCCATCACAACCTCGTCCCAAGTATTTGAAACCAGCAAGAAGTCTTCCCAACTGTTTAACTGTTATGATATGTTGTTCAGGTTCTACGTGTCCTAGGAATGTACAAAATAGATTTGCGAGAGGAACCTTGTTTTCTCGACTGTTATAGATGCCTCCGGCAGTCAAATAAGACGTCCATTTATCGCCCCTCAAATGCCAAGAGATTTTAGGTGCATTGCGGGCAACTTTCTTTAAGGAAGAACATATATCCTGCAACTGCTTTCTTGGAGGATGGTGATAAATTCAGAGAGGCCTTGAACGCCAATTCTCCATGAAGGGAAAATGAGAAAACGGGTCAGATGATTTAGCCGATTAAGAAATTTGATCATCCTCTGGAGTAAGTTCAGGTACGAGGATTTCTATGTTGCTTGTTTAACATTTTTGCTTGTGCTGGTATCAATACCTATGATTAAATCTGACGTCATTCCGGTTTTGATTCAACACTGCATGATATGCTTTGCCTTTGGTAAGAGGCTTAGTTGTGTCTTCCTTTGCAAGGCTTGCTTTAGAGCAACATGAAAATCATTTGAAGGGTTATTGCTCCTTTCTTCAAAAGAATCCTCAAAAATTGAAATATCTGTAGCTGGATCAATCCAAGCACTGGGATGATTTCCATAAAACTGCAATAAAACATGTCCATCACTAACACAGTCAGATAATGCACATCTTTCTTCCATGACCTCAGCAGGCCACCATATTTTACAAGTTGTTCTCGCCCATATGACATTTCCAGGGGTTACAGTAGGAGAACTATTTATCACTGGCAGATGATTCACGAGGTGTAGATTCTGGCATCTTAATACAAGCATCCCTATTGCCGTAAAGATCAACTGAATCCAATTCTGCTACTGAAATATCAAAAGACTCGGATGAACAGACGGGTCTACCCTCTTGGTGCTTGCTGCATCGAACCAGGGCCTCTTTATAAAATTGTTTAACCATCATTCTTCTCTCTAGCGAACTGCTTGCAGTGATATTGGACAATCTCATTTCGTTAGAAGATGGACCAGGCGAGGAATCAATAGCAAGGTTGGAACAAGCAGGAGGAGCACGATTGAAAAAGAGAAATCAGTGCGGCGTTTAGGAGGCGAACTTCTAGGCTGTTGAGAATGTTTAGGAACACGATCAATCAGAGTCTTTCATCTTTTTCTTGGCCATTATTGCGAACAAGGGTAAAAGGAAAAATGTGTTCGCAATAGAATTTGGCTGCATTGACGGTTTTGCTTGAGACCAAAGTCTGATGCCAGTATTGCTTCCTTGAACTTCTCTTGTTCTCGCACCGTCTTAACGCGTGGTATGATGGTAAACAATATTAATAGTGTTTAGTAATATCATTATTTTATGAACTGACCGCATCTTGTATTGATTCCTACTTGGCTTTGAGGTGTGTGTTTGTCTTTGAAAACCAAACATTTCTTGCCTTGTTTCTTTCGTGTTGTTTTTTTATGTGGTTATCTTGTTGTATTTGCATTGTGGACTAATTGCAGCTGGTTTTGTTGAATGCGAGGTATGTACGGCCGCTGTCAGTCGGAGGACGAAGCTTGCGTAAAGAATATGCGACGAGCTATAGCTTGGTAGTTTTGGCTATTCTTTGAATTCTCTGCATCTTTGGTTTTCCATGGTGGTTATAATGAAAACAAGGAGCTTCAAAGGTGTCTTGTGATTTTGGTAGTTTATAGAGGACTTGAGGTGGGAGCTAGACATGAACACTAAGAAGTCGCAATCGAAAATCCATCCATGAAGTCGATTTGCGTGCTGCTCTTTAATGAAAGCCGAGCTTGGAGCGAAAATGAAAAGCATTGTTAGGCATAAGACTCAGTATTGTGTATAGCTTCTTCCCTTACTCATAATCTTATCCCATGATTACTTCATGATCTTGGAATTCTGCTGCTGTCTCAAATTGGATGTTTTGTAACTTGACCAAATCCTGAAATCTGTCATGACTCTCGCTTATATAGGTCATACTAACATCTTTTCATCTCATGTATGTGTGCAGGTCATCGTAGTCGTAATCGAACCGTAAAGCTTACATTGAGGGAGTATTTGACCGTGACAAATGAATTTCCTGTAGAACTTGGCAAGCAATCTCAAGAGTTTTTTTAACCGAGTCCAAGTAGTGTACAGTGGCGATCAAAAGGTCATAAAGCTGTTGTATTGAAGCAATTTTCGAAATGGCGACTGCATCCTTTTGGACTCATTTCTGTTATAGTTGATGATGGAACTGGTGATACTTTGTAGTTGATACTTTTTTCTTTGAATTCAATGCATCTTTGTTTTGTTTTGAAGAGATAAGGGTGATGTTTGCTGCGTTTGGGATATCGTACAAATTATACAGGTACCTTTTGTAATTGTGAGGTGTGTTTTTTTTTTAGATTTGCTGCTGTTTCGTTTTTCTTGGCTCGAATAATAGTTTCACCTGTTCTCTTTCAGATGCCTCCTCTTCTGTTCATGGAAAGTCCGTAACGAACCGAATATGTATGCAGCTCCGAAGTCATGATTTGTTCGTCTTCGTCCCTTGGCAGATTTGAATCTTAAAGCGTTGGCTGCTGCCGGTGCAAGCTTGTTTTGTTCTTGTTGAACTGATGACCCTTTTTACAACAACCCTTTTGATTAAAAGCCATGCCATAGACTTTGTTTCAATTGGTTTGATATAGGTCAGTTGAACAGGGAAGAAGAAACGAGAATGACAGTGTTGCTGCATTAGAGACACGGTAATTCAGACCTTGAGCCACTGCTATCCATATATTTAAGTAAATTGGTTCAACATGTTTGTAAAAGAGGCTAGTACAGGTGACGAGATTATCCAGCGGATCACTTGAAGAACAAATTAATTTGAAATATTCAGACATCCCTTGTGAAATGCGGTCTGATTGCTGGGACTTTAATGTTAACTGAACCATCATTTGGAAGTAAAATACTACCAAATAAACCAATGCAGAAACCTTGTCCATATAAGAAATACAGTTGACAGTCAAAAACTTTAGGTGTTTGTTATGATCAACTGATTGTATGTCATTCATGTACTTTATGTCTAAAGAAAACTTGTACTTTTTGTGATAGCTTCTATAAACTGAATGGAAGTATAATACAAATCATAATTTTCACTTCTATCTGAGTACAAATCTTCACATACTTTTTCACAAATGTTAGTAACATGTCCAAACACCCTATCACACCATCATAATTGGTAGATGGACTTTCCAAGTCCAATTTGACTCCTTTCAGAATATATATAAATGAATTTAAGGCAGCATCATAAACATGACTTCTATGATCACAAGTGACTGTTGTCCCCGATGCTTGACGAATGAGTACAAAAATCATACTCAGATAAAAGTCCAATCGACTGATATCCCATGGCAGCCACCTAATTAGGTGTTGCTTCCAAGAGCTTTTTCCAGATGAAGAAAGTCCAATTTCTATACTGTTTAACTCCCTGCACTTTTGTGAAACACTGTCACTGAGCAGCTCAAGACCCAGGTTCCATAACCAGATTGTCTTGCTATCAGGTCCATTCTGAAATACTGCTTTCAGAATAGGCTCTAAAACCATTTTTATCGATGATGGTTCGTTGACAGATGCATCAAGCTTACGTAACAAATAACACCACGTGTTCAAGCAGGATGAATGAACTGATATGTCACATTTACTTGAGATGATGCCAATCAGTGGAGTCATTATGAGCTTTATGATTTTGTAAATCCCATATACTATGACCATACCACGACCCTTTAAAATGAAATGAACTATGTCTTAAACAAATTGACTCTAGAAAACTAGCTCATTGGATCATAACTTGATGTTTGAACGCTTAAATCCAAACTTGCTACTAATTAACATAGCTTGAAACTCTCAACTGGTACAAGTACGACCGGAGGGTGAATTGACTGTGTCTTAGAAACATGAATGATCATAATTTGATCGCGCTGAAACAAGACTTGCAATTTGCGAACTAAATCTAAGTTTGTCATAAACTAATTTAGAATCCAAATATAGCTTGACGCTTATAGTCAATTCGAGCAAGGCTTGAAGCTAAATCGACCGTGTCTAGAAGCATCATACGAAATATCTTTGAACAACTTGAGTTAAGGGCGGATCATACGAACCACTTGTTGTGAGGCTTAAACAACCTTAGAGAAGTTTGTAACCAAGTTGAAACAGAGTTTAAATTCCTTGAAACCCAACAATTGTGTTGTGAAATGGATCCAATCATGTATTTGACGCCATTGTATCATGTCTGTCTGATCGTGAGAACGAGGACACACATGAGCTTGGGTATAAGGGGCTGGAGGCACGCTCTTCCCACATAAATTGCTAGGGATTATAACCACAATGAGTACATATAAAGTCTCTATAACGAAACTTTAGAGGGTCATGGCCAGAAGTCCTGTGGCAGTAGGACTTTTATTAAAATACCAAAGTAGGACAAATTTGGGGTATGACAGATGCCCCTATCTAATTGCCTTTAACCTGAGCGAATGAACTGCCGCATGGCGTTAATTTTAAGGTGGAAGTCAATTAGATACAAAAAAGACCCCAAAATTTGTCCGGTAGAGAAGTGAAAAGTACCATGAATGGGTTAATAGGATGAACAAGATAACCTGATATTCTCTGGGTGGTCGAAGCAGTCCCTCATCTAATAAGGTCCTTCGCGATACCAAAGCAGTATCTCGAACAAAACTTGAGATTCCTCGGGTGGTCGAAGCAATACCTTATCCATTAAGGCTCTTCGATGATACCAAAGCAGTATCTCGAACCAAACTTGAGATTCTTCGGGTGGTCGAAGCAGTACCTTATCCATTAAGGCTCTTCGATGATACCAAAGCAGTATCTCGAACAAAACTTGAGATTCTTCGGGTGGTCGAAGCAGTACCTTATCCATTAAGGCTCTTTGATGATACCAAAGCAGTATCTCGAACAAAACTTGAGATTCTTCGGGTGGTCGAAGCAGTACCTTATCCATTAAGGCTCTTCGATGATACCAAAGCAGTATCTCGAACAAAACTTGAGATTCTTTGGGTGGTCGAAGCAGTACCTTATCCATTAAGGCTCTTCGATGATACCAAAGCAGTATCTCGAACAAAACTTGAGATTCTTCGGGTGGTCGAAGCAGTACCTTATCCTTTAAGGCTCTTCGATGATACCAAAGCAGTATCTCGAACAAAACTTGAGATTCTTCGGGTGGTCAAAGCAGTACCTTATCCATTAAGGCTCTTCGATGATACCAAAGCAGTATCTCGAACAAAACTTGAGATTCTTCGGGTGGTCGAAGCAGTACCTTATCCATTAAGGCTCTTCGATGATACCAAAGTAGTATCTCGAACAAAACTTGAGATTCTTCGGGTGGTCGAAGCAGTACCTTATCCATTAAGGCTCTTCGATGATACCAAAGCAGTATCTCGAACAAAACTTGAGATTCTTCGGGTGGTTGAAGCAGTACCTTATCCATTAAGGCTCTTCGATGATACCAAAGCAGTATCTCGAACAAAATTTGAGATTCTTCGGGTGGTCGAAGCAGTACCTTATCCATTAAGGCTCTTTGATGATACCAAAGCAGTATCTCGAACAAAACTTGAGATTCTTCGGGTGGTTGAAGCAGTACCTTATCCATTAAGGCTCTTTGATGATACCAAAGCATTATCTCGAACAAAACTTGAGATTCTTCGAGTGGTCGAAGCAGTACCTTATCCATTAAGGCTCTTCGATGATACCAAAGCAGTATCTCGAACAAAACTTGAGATTCTTCGGGTGGTCGAAGCAGTACCTTATCCATTAAGGCTCTTCGATGATACCAAAGCAGTATCTCGAGCAAAATTTGAGATTCTTCGGGTGGTCGAAGCAGTACCTTATCCATTAAGGCTCTTCGATGATACCAAAGCAGTATCTCGAGTGATAATTTTGCTGAGGAATAGTTGAGCTAAAATTCCTATTTAAAGGAACAGCGTTGTCCAAACTCTGCAGGGGAGAAATCTTTCAAAAAACCCTCTAAGATGACCTCTGCTTGGGGAGCCATCAGAGTAATAGTTGCTGAGGATTATCATCATCAACTGCATGGTTGAAGAATGACTTGCTGGGGAGTAGAATTCCCTGAACTCGTGGGGTATTAAATCTTTTCAAAGTCATACTGCCAACTTCATTGGAGGACTGACCAAGATGTTTACAAACTGATACTGGATCCTGCTATGTTGTTATGCCATGTTAATGGTGATGGCGATGATATGCGTTATGATACATAAACATGCAACCAAGATGTAACTGCTAGGGAGTGCAAGATGCGAATGCAAATGATATGTTAATGCTTGATATGATTATGATATGAGGTTGTATGTCGTGCTTATGATAATGCAAACGATCAGGTATGCTGGGGATAAAATCTTGTCGAGGGACATCACCAGGGATTGGATTCGGTAATTGCCAATTGGTTTGGACTTTGGTTATTTGAGGATGCCATCAGGGGTGGACTTTTAGTAGTTGCCAATGAAGACCGGACTTTTAGGGTGAATTGAAGGCGCCAGCTGAAGTGGCTTTTTTAGTTGCCAACAAAAGGTTGGGCTTTCCGTGGGGATAGTGAGAGGATTAGACTATTCGACATCCCAGATTTAGATACTCCATGACGACCGGGGGAACTGATTGCCCCATTTTAGTTCTTGAACTCGACGCTGGGGGAGCCACCTCATATAGACCCTACAGAAAAGCAAAGCTTTTCATGATGACAAGCCTGGGCAGCTGACGACTAATTCAAGGCTTCTACCTGTTGACATTTTTTCTTGGAGACCATCTATTTTCCCCAATATCTTCGAACATCAAAGCAAGCTCCCTACCTTGTCAAAAGTCATATTTTATTTTTATTATTCTTTATTATCATATTTTTTTAGCTGAAGTTTCGAACACAAATTATCAAAATAAAAATTAATTTGCAAACAATCAGATAAAGTAAAAGAGTGAGCACAATTTAATTGAGAAATCTCTCTTTATATTGATTTGTCCCTTGAATGGGTGAGTATACAGAGATGTAATCCCTTAATGAGGTGATTACAGTGCAAGAAAAAAAAACAAAAAAAACATAATGGCAAAAATCAGAGTTCCTTTGAGTTTCGACACTGCTATAATCCCCATGGCTTTGGAAGTCTTCAACACCTCGCTTCGTAGAAAGATGGACGGATCAATTATATCTCTTGATTATGCACTAGGGTCGAGTGATCATGCATAATGGATACTTCGCCTTGGAATTTTGTCCCTAACTTTTGCCTGGATCGCCCTTTCGGGTTTTCAATCCACCGGGACGCCCTTTTTTGCCTGAGCCGCCCTTTCAGGTTTTCAACTCAGCGGGCCTATTCTTATTTTATCCCTAATTTTTGCCTGAACCTCCCTTTCGGGTTTTCGGTTCACCAGGATAGCCAATTTTGCCTAAGTCGCCCTTTCGGGTTTTCGACTTAACGACTTTATTATTCCACTTTTTTAGGCAAAGTATCGTTTGACCAAATCTGCATTCACTGGATAAGGTAACTCCTCCCCATCCATGGTTGCAAGTTTTAGGGCACCACCAGAGAATGCTTCTGTTACCACATATGGGCCTTCATAGTTCGACGTCCATTTGCCCCTAGATTCATTATACATAGCCATGATCCTCTTGAGTACTAAGTCTCCTTGCGCGAATGTCCTGGGATGCACTCTTTTGTCGAAGGCTCTCTTCATTCTTCTCTGGTAAAGCTGGCCGTGGCATATGGCTGTCAAGCGCTTTTCCTCAATGAGATTAAGTTCTTCAAACCTCGTCTTTACCCATTCGGCTTCATCAAGTTGAGCTTCCATTAAAACCCTCAGAGAAGGGATTTCGACCTCTATTGGGAGAACTGCCTCCATGCCATAAACCAACGAGTAGGGAGTTGCCCCTGTTGAAGTTCGTACTGAAGTACGGTAGCCGTGTAGTGCAAAGGGTAACATCTCGTGCCAATCTTTGTATGTGACCACCATCTTCTGGATGATTTTCTTGATATTTTTATTGGCTGATTCTACGGCTCCATTCATTTTGGGTCTATATGGTGTTGAGTTATGGTGTTCTATTTTAAAACTGGCGCACAACTCGTCCATCATTTTGTTGTTGAGATTTGACCCATTGTCAGTGATGATGCGATTGGGCACTCCATATCTGCATATAATGTTGTGTTTCAAGAAGCGAGCGACTACTTGCTTAGTAACGTTGGTATATGAAGCAGCTTCAACCCACTTGGTGAAATAGTCTATGGCCACAAGTGTGAAGCGATGTCCGTTTGAAGCTTTTGGTTCAATCATCCCAATCATGTCTATTCCCCACATGGAGAAGGGCCATGGTGAGGTTAAGACGTTCAATGGAGTGGTGGGTACATGAATCTTATCAGAGTATATTTGGCACTTGTGACAAGTTCTGGCATGAGGGTAACAATCTGCTTCCATGGTAAGCCAATAATAGCCCGCCCTCAATATTTTCTTTGCCATGGTATGTCCATTCGCATGAGTTCCAAAGCAACCCTCATGAATGTCCTTTAGAATCTGTTCAGCTTCACGTTTCTCCACGCATCTAAGCAAAACAGTGTCATGGTTGCGTTTGTACAATACATGTCCATTGAGGAAGAAGTTGGATGCCAATCTTCGCAAAGTTCTTTTGTCGATACCCAGGGCTCCTTCAGGATATTCGTGCTTTTCAAGATATCGCTTTATATCATAAAACCACGGCTTTTCATCTGCGTCCTTATCAGCAGTCAGACAATGTGCGGGCTCTTCAAAGCGGCGCAAATAAATAGATGGTCTATGATTTGGCCATATCAACTTGTACATGGAGGCCAGAGTTGCCAAAGCGTCATCCATTTGATTCTCTTCTCGAGGTATGTGAGCAAAAGTGATATCATCGAATCGGGGAAGCAATTTGGCCACATAATCCCGATATGGAATTAAGTTTTCATGCTTGGTATCCCAATCGCCTCTTATCTGGTAAATTACTAAAGCAGAATCTCCAAACACATCGAGAGTTTTGATTCTCAAGTCAATGGCTTCTTCTAGCCCTAGTATACATGCCTCGTACTCTGCTATATTGTTAGTGCACGGGAAACAGAGCTTGGCCGTAAAAGGCAAGTGAAAATTTTTGGGGGATGTAATCACTGCCCCAATTCCATGTCCATAAGAGTTAGAAGCACCATCGAACATAAGAGTCCATCGCTCCCCTGGTTCTGGCCCTTCATCTGGCCCTGGCTCTTCGTAATCTATTGCCATCATGATATCCTCATCTGGAAAGTCAAATCTCAAAGGTTGGTACTCTTCCACAGGCTGATGGGCCAAATGATCTGCTAACACACTGCCCTTTATAGCTTTCTGAGTGATGTATTGGATGTCGTATTCAGATAGAAGCATTTGCCACCGGGCTATCCTACCGGTAAGAGCAGGTTTCTCGAAGATGTATTTGATTGGATCCATCTTGGAGATTAAGTATGTGGTATGCGTCAGCATATATTGTCTAAGTCGTCTAGCAGCCCATGCAAGTGCACAACAAGTTTTCTCAAGCAAAGAGTATCTAGTCTCGCAGTCGTTAAACTTTTTGCTGAGATAGTATATAACATGCTCTTTCTTGCACAAATCATCCTGTTGTCCTAATACGCAACCCATGGACTCTTCTAGCACAGTTAAGTACATAATGAGCAGCCTTCCAGGAACTGGTGGTATCAAGATCGGTGGTTCTTGCAAATATTCTTTGATTGCATCAAATGCCCCTTGGCATTCATCATTCCACACAACCGGTTGATCTTTCCTGAGTAATTTAAAAATTAGTTTGCAAGTGGCTGTGAGATGTGAAATAAATCTTGCGATATAATTCAACCTCCCTAGAAATCCACGGACCTCCTTTTCGGTCTTTGGGGTAGGCATGTCCTGAATCGCCCTGACTTTATCAGGATCCACCTCAATCCCTTTCTGGCTTACAATAAAGCCCAACAACTTTCCAGACCGCACTCCGAACGTACATTTGTTGGGATTAAGTCTCAACTTGAACTTCCTCATTCTGGCGAATAATTTTTCCAAATTAACCAAATGTTCATCCTCAGTTTGGGACTTAGCAATCATGTCGTCAACGTACACTTCGATCTCTTTATGAATCATATCATGAAAGAGTGTTACCATTGCACGTTGGTACGTTGCCCCAGCGTTCTTTAACCCAAACGGCATTACCTTGTAACAGAATGTGCCCCATGGTGTAATGAACGTGGTCTTTTCCATGTCATCTGGATCCATCTTAATTTGATTGTAACCAGAGAATCCATCCATGAAGGAAAAACGGAGAACTATGCCGTATTATCTACCAACACATCAATGTGAGGCAATGGAAAATCGTCTTTAGGACTTGCTATGTTCAAGTCGCGGTAATCCACACACATATGAACCTTTCCGTCCTTTTTTGGTACGGGAACGATATTTGCAACCCATTGCGGGTATTTGGCCACTGCTAAGAAACCTGCATCGAATTGTTTTTGGACCTCGTCACGGATTTTCAGAGCCATATCAGGGCAAGTTCTTCTCAACTTCTGCTTGACGGCATGACACTCTTCTTTGAGTGGCAACTTGTGTACAACAATATTCGTATCTAGTCCAGGCATGTCCTGATACGACCATGCGAATACATCAGCATATTCTCGGAGGAGCCCTACCAACTTTGCCTTGACAGTATCTTGAAGAGACGCTCCAACCTTTATCTCCCTTTTATTTTCTTCTGAACCTAGGTTGATAACCTCGACATTCTCTTTATGCGGCATAATGACCTTCTCTTCTTGCTGCAGCAACCTAGCCAATTCGTTGGGGAGCTCATTCTCGTCTTCCTCATCCGCTCGGTATATTGGACAATCAAAATCATAAAGGCCTACAGCAGTGTCGATATCAAGGACCTCAGTAGTGTCTCTGCATGATTATGATTTATGCAGCTTATTTAGGAAAGTGAGTGCGCGAAAGCAATGCCATTAATTATGAAAAATAGAAAAGAAAATGAGCAAAAATTGAATGCAAATCAAAATTTATTCATGTTAAACATGTTTCGAAACATCAGGGGGCCCGATACAAAGCTCCACTACGCCTTGGGCAGAGCGTAGGGTTTTTGAAAATCAATTAAAACTTTACTTTTGAAGAGGGAAAAACTGGGGTATTTCGATGGTCTTCCAATTCTTCAATTCTTCACCAGGTTCGGCCTGTCGGATCCAGCTTGCGGAGGCTTCTTTGTCATCCACCCCATCTTCAATTACCATGGCGGAGGTATGGTCGAAGATATGCCCAGCGCTCTTGAAGACTTCTGCTACAGGAGGAATCTGCTTCTTGCCATATGCAATTGTCACAGTGTTAGATGAAGGATGGTATCCTAGCCCAAATTTGTTGAATTTTTCAGCCACTTCCACGATTTTGCCCCAGCCTTGGGCGTCCCCTTTGTCTACAACCATCTTAGCTTCTTCATAAGAGGCCATTGCTGATCTTGAACTCTGACCCTCTGAAATTCGCTGCACTGCTAATGTATTCACCATTTCGAAAGACTGAAAAGGCGTTTCCACCATTTCCCCTTCAACTTCAATGTACCTGAAAGACATTAAGTGGCTAACCAAGATATCCTCCTCTCCTCCAATTTGAACTACTTTGTCATTACTGACAAATTTTAGCTTCTGGTGAAGGGTGGAGGTAACAGCTCCTGCATAATAAATCCAAGGTCTTCCTAATAGACAACTGTACCCTGGATAAATATCCATTACTTGGAAAGTAATAGTGAAGACAGTTGGCCCGATTTTTATTGGCAAGTCCACATCGCCAATCACAGCACGCCTAGAACCATCAAAAGCTTTGACTACCAGAGCACTTGGCTTCATGCTAACTCCTTTTACTGGCATTCTCTCCAGGGTGACCTTGGGAAGCACATTCAAAGAAGAACCTGTATCCACTAAGACTCAGGATATCAATGTGTCTTAGAACTTGATAGAAATATGGAGAGCTTTATTGTGGTTTCTCTTCTCTGCAGTCAAGTCATCATCATTAAACCCAAGAAAGTTTCCGGTTGTCACGCTAGCTATCACATCATCGAACTGGGCTACGGTGATATCTTTAGCAATATGCGCGGTGTTCAACACCTTCATTAAAGATAACCTGTGGGCCTCTGAACTAAGTAACAACGAGAGCATGGAAATTCTGGCTGGAGTCTGGTTTAGTTGATCAATCACTTTGTAATCACTTTTTCTGATGATCTTCAAAAACTCCTCAGCTTCCTTTGGTGTAACTGCTGCTTTTGGTGATGATACCTCAACAGGTGGCTCAACACTTGGTAGTTCAATTGTAGCTTTTTCTTTACTTCTAGCTGGCACTTCCACTGGTTTGGCGGCAAATAAACGACCGCTACGGGTCATCCCACTAGGCCCCACAACTGCATCGCATTTGGCAGCGTCATACTCAATCACTAGTCTCTCTGGCCTCTGTTTAAAAACTTTGGGCTTAGATTCATTGACAGAATACTCTATTACTACTGGAGATGGTTGCGCTGCTCTTTGTCTATTGACATCATCTTCATCATATTGCATAACCACGGGTGCTGGTCGGGCGGGCCTCTGTTGAAAGGCTTCCGAAGGATCATACTGCAAGACTACTGGTGCTGGTCGAAGTCGCCTTGTTGGATAAGCACTTGTTTCATCATACTGAATATCAATAGCAGACACGTTCGAATCTCTTTGTTCTATTTGTATTATCCCATGCTCTAAGAACCTTTGCAGATGTCTCTTTACCACTTCGTCAGTCAAATTCTCCACTTCTTTTTGGGGAATCATCCCACTTTTCTTCAATTGTTCTCCAATAACGGCCATCGGAGTACGAACATCTTCAACACTCGTAATTAGTCTCAAACCACTATTTTCTTCCACAACATTGACAGAAGGGCCTCCATGTTTAGGTAATGGATCCTTCGTAATGTTGGCACCTCTAGGTGTAAAAGTGAGATCTTTGGACTCTATCAAATCCTGCACCCTGTTTTGAAACGCATAGCAGTTGTCTATGGAGTGTCCAGGGGCTCCCTTATGAAACTCGCAATGGGCATTCGCGTCGTACCCAGGGGGGTATGGAAAGGTTGTTGGACGTAAATCTCGCAACGTTAAGTGTCCGCTCTGATTTAGCTGAGCAAAGATCTGGCCATATGACATAGGCAGTGGGTCAAGTAGTCTTCTTGGCTGTCTCGGCCTTTGTTGTCTTTGAGCCGGAGCATTCTGATATTGCGGTGGAGGAACTCTCTGATAATTCTGCTGCTGATTCTGCTGTTGAGCTGGTTGTTGATAAGGAGCATGGGCTACTGCAGCTACCTGTGGATATTGGATGTCCACTGGAGCTCTATCTCCTCGTCCTCTCATCACGGCGTTAGTTTCATCCTCCCTTTTCTTCACCAAAGGCTTCCTTCCTCCATTCATCGGGACCGCAACCTTGTTCTTTTTCAAAGTGCTCTCGATTCTCTCACCTACTGACACCACTTCAGCAAAGTTAGGGAAACTGGACCCAAGCATGCGATCCAAGTACTGAGGTTATAGAGTTCCCATTAACATGTCAGTTAACTCCTTAGTCAGCAATGGTGGTTGAACACGGGCAGCCAACTCCCTCCACCTTTGGGCATACTCTTTAAATGACTCATTGTTACGTTGAGTCATATCTTGCAGCTGCGTGCGATTCGGTGCCAAATCAGTGTTATACTGATAATTTTGTGAAAACGCATCTGCTAGATCTCTCCATGTACTGATTTGTCCTTTTTCTAACTGCATATACCATTCCAACGATGCCCCACTGAGGCTATCCTGGAAGTAATGTATTAAGATCAAGTCGTTATCAATGTGAGCTGCCATCTTGCGACAATACGCTCTCAGATGGGTTTTGGGGCAGCTGACCCCCTTGTACTTCTCAAAGTCTGGGACTGTGAATTTCTTTGGTATCACCAGTCCCGGAACTAGGCACATGTCCACAGCATCCAACCCTGGAGTCTTTTTGATCTCCAATGACTTGATTTTTTCTTCAACAATTCGTAGTCTATCTGCAGCAAGGTCATTGGTAACCCCCATGTTGTGTTGAGGAGGAGGTGGTGGAGGTTGGTAGAAAGCATCGTATTGTTCGTCCATGTCTGCTTCAGAACCCTGACGCGCGGATATGGAACGGTCAACAAGGTCTACGTGGGGGGTTTTAACAATCCCCGAAGTTCCTATGTTGTCGGCCGCCTTCTTGGCATCAGCAAAAGTCTCAACATTGTTTTCTTTTTGGGCTAGCGTCAGCATTGTCTCCAGCAGCTGGTCCATCTTCATCTTAAGAGCGTCGATGTCGCCTCTCATGGTGTTCTGAGTCTCTTCCATTTGTTCAAGCGTCATTTGAAAGTTGCGCCTGGTGATGTCGAATAGTCAGCTTTCAAATTCTAGAGGCAAAAAGGAAAAGTCCAATGAGTTGTACTGTCGGGTGAAGATGCAAAAATGCTTATGTTTATGCTTATGATTATGATTTTTTTTATTATTATATATATTTTTTAGGGAAGCATTTATACCAACGGTTATTTATTAATCATTCAAACAACACAAGAACAAATAAATCAAAAAAGACTACTCCTCATTCATTTAAACTGTTCCAACATAAACAGAGTACAATCCATCTAGGAATATATAAAATTTACGCAAAATAATAGAAAAACAAAGAAAACTTCAAGCTTCATTTCTTCTTGCTTCACGCTCCTTGAGCTCCTCCTTGAATCTTGCCAACATTTCCTTGCACACATATATGAACTCATAAATAGTCGGAGCGGTAGAATCATCTACGGCTTCCATAGCATCACGATGTTTCCATATCAGATCTTTGGCCAACCAGTTACAAAATTCCACCAACCCATTTAGCTTGTTGCGGTATGCATCTCGGTTATCCTTCATGATGTGAATGGATTGCTCATATGCTGCAACATCATGGGCTAACTGGTCTCTTGCAGCAGACCAAATTGCTTGGTCTTCCTTAATAGCTCCTATCTGATTCTCTTGATACTTAATAAACTTCTTGAGCTCATCCAGGTCAATACACATCTTACACCAATCTTCTGGCTTAACCCAAGATGAGTTTAGGGCTTCTTCATTGAATTGACGTTCTCTATCTTCGTCAGCTCTTGATTGACCTAGTGCAGCATCAAGTGTCTTGATTTCTGCTCCTAATGTCTCTCTGATCTCCTTATTCTGTTTAGTGGCTAGAAGGTACCACTGTTCATTCTTTCGCCATTTTCTATGAGCGTGGTCCAGCTGCTCTTTGAGGGATTCTAAACAACTGTCAGCCTGGTTGATACATGCTTTGGTCCTTTTCCTTTTACCCTTTTCTTCATTAATCTTGCTTCCCATCTCTTCAATTCGCTTATCCTTTCTCTCGATCTCATACCTCATGTGATTCTTTTCATTAGTCACATTTTGAAGCTTGATTTGTAAATCTTCGTTTTCTTTCCCTAGCTGGGCTATCTTGACTCTCATCTCTTCCACTTCTTTGACTGATACAGGTACTGGTTGCGGAGTGGTGAGTTTAGGAGGTGCCTCAATAGAAAAGGGGAGCTTAACTATTTTGACCCTCTCTAGAACCCACTTTCGAAAAGGCATCCTGGTCACGCCATCCCTTCTGTCGCTACTGCGAAAATTGGCGCCGGCTGAACAGAAGAGTCGCCACCGTGCGTTATTTATCCCAACGGAGGGAAAGGAAACGCTCGAAGTAAACCTCGCAAAAACGGGAAAAGGTATGGTCATCGCAACCAAAACCTGGGTTCGGGAGTCGGTTACGCAAGGGGAAGGTATTAGCACCCCTCACGTCCGTCGTACTCGACGGGATCCATGCTTGTTTTCGGGTATGGATTGTTATTTCTATCTAAACTACAGGTTTGGGGTTAAAAGAAAAGAAAATGACTCGGCAAAGTATCGCACTTTATGCCTACGTATTCCCGTCTGGAACGAGAAATCAGAGTCAACGTAGTTCGCCTACCTACGGGAAAGGAGGGGAAGGTTGCTCGCTAGGATATCGCATCCTATGCCTACGTACTTTCATACAGCATGAAAGATCAGAGCAAACGTAGTTCGGGCCACGTACGACACAAGTCTGTTTTGATTGCTTTTGTTCCTTCTGAAAAGGGTTTCTGATTACTGGTCCAAGCGGACAAAAATGACGTCTTGATGAGTTCACATTCTTTTACGGAAGAAGTGTCTTTTATTGTGTTTGAAATCTTTATTGTGTTTTTCTGTTTGTTTTGAGAAAGAAGAGACAGAACTCTATCCTACGGTTGCGAAGGGAATCAAACTAACCTAGTGTTATCATGCATGGGTTAAGACCTAGTGTCTATCATGCTCCTCTCTTGCACAGAGAGAAACAAAGATCCTAGGGGAATAGACGGAAACAGAAACAATAGCAAATATATACAGTAAAGCAGTAAAATGCATGGATGCAACAATACAAGCGAGGCAAGGGAGTCCCACTCAACCTCGAACCTAGAAAACAATAGGCAAAAGTGAACAAGATTCACTTTTAACCCAACAAGTTAAACAGTAAACGATACAGTCAGGGAAAACCAAACAATACATCAGCAATGAATAACAGCAGAAAAAATAAACAGCCACAGCAGCTCTGCATCAACATCTGACTTCAAGTCACCATCAAACAGCTACAAGCTTCAGCAAGCCTCAACCTTCATCTCCACAGTCTTCAAGCAAGGTCTTTATCATCAGTCTTCCATCTGCAATGGCTTTTCTTCAAGTCATAATCTCCAAGCTGAGGAATCAATCACAAGAGTGAATTGGGTGTTAAGCAATTAGTTGACCACCAAGGGTGGCAAACATACTGCTATCGACACATAGGATATTTTCTCTCAAGAGTTCTATCTCTTAGACACTATCACCAAGCCTTCCAAAGGAAGGGGGTGAATGTCTTAGAGAGACTCTGCATCACAGAGAGGGATGGAGGCAATCAAGACCTTCCATGTTTGAGAATCAAGTTTACTACTCTAGAGCTCTGCCTAGCTCCTAAACCCTATACTCCTCAACAGTTGCCAGCAAAGGACTCTCCTCATCAACTCTGGAAGTTGGTCTTCAAACTCTTGATCTCCAATGGCTTCATCATCACAAGTCTTCAGCTCTCCCAATCCCCAAGCAGACCCAATACCCCACACAGACAAATGAAATAACCCTAGAGAGGGCACACCACACAGTCAAACAAATATAGACAGTATACTAATAGCAGTAGGGGAATCCTAATATTTTCTAAGGGATCTAATAACTACCCATAATCCCTATAGTCCCAATATCCCAAAAATTCAATCTCTAACTCCTAAGGGAAATGAACTAATTCACCTATGTTATCACCTAAACCCTAGTTTTGTTCATGTTATTCACACCTAATCAAATCACCTAAAATTAATTTCTAAAATCATGAACTAAATTTTATATGCAAGATAAAAGTCCTAAACCAATCAACCTAAAAAGAATGGATTAAAAATCCTAAAGTATCTACTCAAACTAAAATCACCAAATTTGAGTACTAAACTAAACTCAATAAAATGCTATTTACAAGAAAAATGCATGAAAAATATTAAAACAAAATAAAATGCCAATTTTATTATTTAATATTTTTCTAGACAAAATTATTGACCTAGAGAAAAAAGAACCAATTAAAAACAAGCCATTTTCTATTTTTTATGATTTTTTTAAAGATGAGAAAAATATAAAAGAAAATAAAATCACAAAATAGAAATAAAATGGGAGGGGGTGCTATAAGCATACACACCTAGTTATAATTGCAGATGGGCCATGATGAGGGGGGCGCGAATATCAATTGCACTAAGGCCCAGCACGCTTCAGAAAACAATTGAAAAATAAAAGAAAAAAAAAATTAAATTCACGGTGCGAAAAGCAACAAATCCCAGTTAAAAATCCATTGGGCTCGCTGATGGGGGTGGGGATATGAATTTGAGTCCAAGGCCCACGCGTTTTAATTAGTAAAACGCTGCGTTCCACTTGGAGATTTCCCTCCGTTTCTCTCTTCAAATCTAGACCATTGGATGGGTTGAAAATGTTAAATATTTGGCACGATCGAACGGCCCTTGGATCGTCTTCTCCAATCAAACCTAGGGTTTGCAGAATAAACCCTGCACACGAGCTCGACACAGCCAGCTTCCAACAATCATATCTCCCTCGTCTCTCCATGAAAGGCCACGATATAAACACCAAAGTTAACCCAAATTTCACGTAGATGACAACTGCACCATTAGTTTTTGCTAAAGTTTAATCAAATGCCAGACCCGATGGTATACAACCTTCATGGACACTCAAAATTCACCCTCACCAAACTTCAAGCTCTTGCTAACAGAACCAACTCTACACTTCCAGGATCACTCTAAACTAATCCGTACTAATTATCACGCTCTATCCATCAAGTTCTAGATCAAAACCTTTTTGGTGCATGCATGAAAATCTTCACCAATCAATGCCAAAATTTCCAGGATTCATCCTCTTACTACCTAGGTGTCTAATATACTAGCAATCCTATGCCATGATCACTATTCTATCCAATTCGAAGGAAAACGTACCTGGTGCAAATTCTTGAAAACAGATGTAGACTTCTTGAATCAACAGCCACCAATGCTCTGATCTTGATCAACACTCTTGATCCTTGCTACTGTATGCAATAACCTTTGATCCAACGCTCTGAATATGGTGCTTGAACTCCTTTTGCACTTTTGATGGTGAAAATTACAGCACACGAGAATGAACTCAACTCAGCCAGATCTTGATGAATTTTGGTTCTATGATGATTGTAGAGTAGATTAGGGTCAAGAACTTTGTGAATTGATGGAATTTTGTGAGAGATTGAGAGCAATTTGCAAAATTGGAAAGATGGAAGGAAACTATGTATTCTTGCCAAATGAATCACCAACCAAATTTTGGAGCCACTCTTGTGTTTATATAGATGATGATGGCCAGATCTAGAAGGTTCTAGATTGATCTAGGAAAGTGTGGAATGTGATGGAAAGTTATGGAAGTTCTCATGTGATGATACTTTGAATATCCCTCATCTCATGCATACACCCTTTCTAAACTTGTGTCAAAATCTCTTCTCATGAGTTATTGAAATGGTATGTGTGAAAAAACCAATCTCCTTGCCTTGAAATTTCACTTATGCCAAGTTTTCCATACTTGCCTTATGATGCAAGTAGCAAAAATACAAAGCAAGTCCAAAAATTAACCCCTAACTCAAAAAAATGGCTGAACCAATGTCTCTAAAATGATGTTTGGAATCAATTTGGTATATTGGATGACCCATTTTGGATTTGTAGATCTCTCAAACCAATTTTTCATTTCAACTTTTTCAACTTATATGCCTTTTTTAGGTCATTTCCCACCAACTTTGGTCAAGTCTCATTCTATGCATTTCCAAACTTCCATGACTTCTTTTCTAGACTTAAAATGGCATTTTGAGCAACTTTGATGTTGTGAAGTTTTCCATTTGAAGCTTCCTTGTATGAGTTTTAGGCATAGGCTAAGAATGACCTGTAATTCTCAGATGACCAAAATACCCTTTGCTTGCCAAGACCATAAGTAGAGTTCCACACATCATATGAAGGCATACCATACCATTCTAGAAATCTAAGACAATGAGGAACAACTCTTATGTTGACCATAAATTCATTTGAAATCTCCTTGAGGGGTAAAAATTGCTTGAAAGACAAGTAACTTTCACAGACAAAATTTTAGATACCTCAGATGACCTGTAACTTTCCAGGACCATAACTTGAGTTCTATAAATCATCTTGATGACTTCCACCACTCAAATTAAAGTTATTGAGATCCTCTACAAGTTTCATGTTTACCAAGGATCCATTTGAAGCTTGCATGTTGACTTATCTTGCATGGAAATTTGACCTAAACTAGGGGATTTTACACAGAAACCCTAATTTAGAAACTCCTCTTCTCCTTGATTTCTCTTGATTTCTTCTTGGCACAACACCATATCCTTATCTAGATGTCAAATGATGAACCCCACATCTCTCCAATAGACTTTAATGCCTTTCAATCAGTCAATTGACCTAGAGTTGACCCAGGGTTGACCCAGATGAAACCCTAGTTGACTGCCTTCAACTGCAATTCTTATGATCATATCAATGACTTGTCTCCTTCTCCAAATGACTTTCTAAGTCTCCCATGATGTCTAGATACTCTCCATGCTCAATTTACAACTCACCACTTCTTTGATGATCCTCAGATACCCTCAAATAGGAGATAGGTGCACTGCTTGATCCAATGACTTCTTAGGCTTCCATTTCTTCTCTGATGACTTGAATGAGATTGAATTTGAATAGTAACCTCTTGATAGGCTCATAGAGATGAGAATAATGATTGGTCCCTGTTGGATGATTTGCTATGCTATGCTATGCAGATGGTTAGGCTATGTACATGACTCTATATTCAAATGCTAATGTAATGGAAACATAAACCAAGTGACTTAGGTTGAGCAAATTTTAGGGTGCAACAACTGCCCCTATTCAAGCGACTTGGACCCGATTGGGTGAAGAGCGAACGACTTTCAACCATTCGTGAAACGAGACGGTTGAATACTAAGAACCCGGAAATTTGCCAACCGCAAAAATAAACTGCACCACTGCTTGGGGAACGACATTCATCAACTGAATCTAACTGTTATGGCAACCCACTGATCTCGTGCTGGGGATTATTTTCATCAGCTTGAAAAATGTTCTACCATCAAAACCTTGTCCACGTTAGGACTCCTGTTTTGTTAACACGAAGCGATCTCAACTAAACTTGTCCACGTTAGGACTCCACCTGCTGTCAACCCGGAAAAATCTCGGCAACTTCGCTGGGGATAACTCGTCTGCATTTCATCAGCAACAAATCGTCCACGTTAGGAATAAACTCTTCCACGTTAGGAATAACACCGTCCACGTTAGGAATAACACTTCGTCTGGATCTGTCCACGTAAGGACTAAACTTCGTCTAAATCTGTCCTGTGCCAGGACTAAACTCTTCCACGTCAGGAATACTCTCTCTCCACGTAAGGAATACATATTTTCTTCCACGTAAGGAATACAATCTCAATCTGTCCACGTAAGGACTCCGACTTGATATGTCCACGTAAGGACTTAATCTTTCCACGTAAGGAAACAACTTCGTTCCACGTAAGGAATCCCATTTTTTTTCCGTCCACGTAAGGACTCCAACTTGTTCCACGTAAGGAATCACATCTTTCCACGTAAGGAATCACAATCTTTCCACGTAAGGAATCCAACTTGATATGTCCACGTAAGGACTCAATCTTTCCACGTAAGGAATCATCATCTTTGATCTGTCCACGTCAAGACTAAACTTTTCCACGTAAGGAAACAACTTCTCTTTCCACGTAAGGAATCCACTTCTTTTCCACGTAAGGAACCACAATCTTTCCACGTAAGGAATAAATCTTGATCTGTCCACGTAAGGACTCCAATCTCTCCACGTAAGGAATGCCATCTTTCCACGTAAGGAATCACAATCTTTCCATGTAAGGAATAATTTCTTTTTTCCACGTAAGGAATACATCATCCACGTTAGGACCCACCTTTCCACGTTAGGAATCACCATCTTTTTCCACGTAAGGAAACCAACTTGATCTGAATCTGTCCACGTCAGGACTAAACTTTTCCACGTAAGGAAACACCTTTTTTCCACGTAAGGAATCATAAATTTTCCACGTAAGGAATCAACTTCTCTTTCCATGTAAGGAATCATCTTCTCTTTCCACGTAAGGAATCATCTTCTCTTTCCACGTAAGGAATCACCATCTTTCCACGTAAGGAATCTCATCTTTCCACGTAAGGAATCTCATCTTTCCACGTTAGGAATACAACTCATCTTGATTTGTCCACGTAAGGACTCCAATCTTTCCACGTAAGGAATATAATCTTTCCACGTAAGGAATACCCTTTTCCACGTAAGGAATCCAACTTCTTTTCCACGTAAGGAATCAACTTCTTTTCCACGTAAGGAACCACAATCTTTCCACGTAAGGAATAAATCTTGATCTGTCCACGTAAGGACTCCAATCTCTCCACGTAAGGAATGCCATCTTTCCACGTAAGGAATCACAATCTTTCCACGTAAGGAATCCAACTTGATATGTCCACGTAAGGACTCAATCTTTCCACGTAAGGAATACACTCTTTCCACGTAAGGAATAACTCTTCTTTCCACGTAAGGAATACAAACTTTCCACGTAAGGAATACAACTTCTTTCCACGTGAGGAATCAAATCTTTCCACGTTAGGAATACAAACTTTCCACGTAAGGAATACAACTTCTTTCCACGTGAGGAATCAAATCTTTCCACGTTAGGAATACAAACTTTCCACGTAAGGAATACAACTTCTTTCCACGTGAGGAATCAAATCTTTCCACGTTAGGAATACAAACTTTCCACGTAAGGAATCACCATCTTTCCACGTAAGGAATCTAATCTTTCCACTTAAGGAATACAACTTCTTTTCCACGTAAGGAATCTACTTCTTTTTTCGCGTAAGGAAACATCATCTTTCCACGTAAGGAATCTCATCTTTCCATGTAAGGAATCAACTTCTTTTCCACGTAAGGAATAACTTTTTCCACGTAAGGAATAACTTGTCCACGTTAGGACTACATCGTCCACGTTAGGACCTCCCTTTCCACGTTAGGAATAACTCTCTTCTTGATTTGTCCACGTAAGGACTCCAATCTTTCCACGTAAGGAATAAACTTGCTCTTCCACGTAAGGAACTGAAACCTCTCTTTCCACGTAAGGAATAAACTCGTCCACGTCCGGACCCATGTTTCGTCTTGATTTGTCCATGTCAGGACTCAGGCATCTTCGACCCGCTGGGGAAATAAAACTTGTCCACGTCAGGACTCACATCTCAACTTGCTGAAGAAATAAAACTTGTCCACGTCAGGACTCACATCTCCTCTGCTGAGAAAATAAAACTTGTCCACGTCAGGACTCATATCTTCGTCTGATTTGTCCACGTCAGGACCCCTGCTTCACCAACACGAAGAAAGATAACTGCTGAGGATAAATGGTCCACGTCAGGACACCAACACAAAGAGTAATCAATTTTGTCAACGTCATGACTTCACATTCTACCAATACTGGGAAATCAAATCTGTCCACGTTAGGACTAGCACCTCTTATCGATCCGAGGAAATAAATCTGTCCACGTTAGGACACCCACTCCTCTAGCACAAAGAAATCCCGTTAATAAAATTGTCCACGTCAGGACTTAGTTCTCCATTGATCCCAACCCACAAACTTCTTAACACTGACGTGACAGCGACTTTGGGACAGACTCTACTGGGGATATTTGGAAACCAAACTACCGGATGCCTGTTCTGATAACCGGAGGCAACTTCTGAAATTCTGATCCACGAAACCCTTTGATGACAAATAACTCTACTTGGGAATAAAAAGAGACTTATTCTGATAACTCTGTGGGGAACACTGCCGAAACTGACATTATCATTGAATGTCTCATGCCGAGATCTTGAATGCTTGGTAATCCGTTTGAGCAAGAGCTCTCTCCACCTGCTGGGATACAGAAACCGCTTCAGCAAAATAAATGCTGAAGACAACGCCAACTCCGCTGGGGATAGCCAGGTGCTACAAAATTATTCTAGCAAAATAAATGCTGGAAGAGTGAAGTCAACTTTGCTGGGAAATTGGGAACTTAACCAAGCACCTTGTTGAAGTAACACCCTGCTGGGGAATATAACTCTGTTGGGGAATAGCAGATGTGCCCCGTATGATTGGACTTCTGCTGGAGAGTGAACAGGTATCCCACGGTCTTCCGACAAAATAAATGTCGGAACACACCACCGTCTCTGCCGGGGATAGTCTTAATCTTCGAGTTCCACTGGGAGGAAAGAACACTTGCTGAAAAAAGAGAGAACTCTGCTGGGGACGACACACTTCTCTTGGGGAAAATCAACTGACTCCGCCGGGGGAGAGTAAATGACCCTGCGGGGAAAGGTGAACTGTCTGAATTCAGCTCACAAATATTAATCTTCTGCGGCTAAACCACTCTGCTTGAGATGCACCGTCTGAATACAGCCTTCGATCTTGGAATCGCCAAACTTTGTTGAGGATAAATGACTTGGCTGGAGAGTGTCCTTTGGATAAGCTGCGACTAGCTGGAGAATTCGATCCTTCTTCAGTAAGGAACATTGTTATCTCGGAAGCGCGACCTGCGCGGGGATCGAATCTTTCGCTACGAACTCCTGGTCCATACTGTAATCTTTTGATAGCCCACCTTCTCGGAACTCTGCTTCGGGGATACTAGCATGCCCCATTCTGTGTTCCTGCATACTTCTTCTCGAAAGGAAATCCTAGTCAGGACTCTATCTCGAAATAACTTGCCCCTGAATCTGCAACAATTTTGGAATGGACCCTGTAGTCTTTGCATCCTGACGTCCAGACATGGACTGCTTCTACATTTCGAACCTCGAAGAGGTGCTCTGTCAAAAGTAGCTTTTTGTGCTCTTAGGGTGACCTATCTTGGCCTAGTAATAGCTTTGCCCCTGATTGATTGATTCGTGGAACAATGCCCATAGCTACGAGAGATTTGCCAAATCTTGACCTGATTGCCCCAGATTTACTGATTCTAGGATGACTGACCCTACCAGAATTAATCAGTATAGCTTGCCCCAGTTCACGAAACATTTGGGCATTCTGCATTTTATCCCGATCAGACCTTCCACTGTAGGAATCTTTCCTGTCGGCATGCGCTTACTCGCAAGTAAAACAAGTTGTTATGCATAAAAGATATATTAAACGCAATGCATATGACAGTTTCAAAATCCAAGTCTGTTCACTGAAAAAATTTTGTGACATGTAATGAATCAATTATCAAAATGTCAATATGAAAGCTGGTAAGAGGAACCCATTTAGGAGTCAGTTCTGATGCGATCTTTACCGACGTATGCTCTTGACCAAAACCTGTTTCAATTAGGACTTTTTCGTGTTGTAACGTGGTCAGGTTCACGGTTAACAAGGAAAGGTAAAGGCTCAAAGCTTATTTTAACCCACCCATTCTCCATGATGTTCTCCAATCCTATGTTCAGCTAATCTGACTTCAGCGTTCACCTATTAGAGGTGGAATGGTAGGAGTGATGGTTCAGGATACCACACATTTTTTGAGTGACAGTCATTTGCTTTTCGTCTTTGGGTGCCTAGAATCACACGACTTTGTCCTTTTCGAGGATTTTTCTTTGACAATCCTTTTTCGTTCTTTTTTTTTTTCATTCCCTAACTTTTGCCTGGACTGAGTATCTTTTGAGATTCTTTTGATTTTCCAGTCCAGCGGGATGCCCCTATTTTTGCCTAAGTCATTTGTTTTCAAGCTTTGACTTAGCGGGCTTTTGATTCTTTTCGCTTTTCGTTTTTTTTTGAACAAGTCGTGTGACACTGGTTTGTCTGACTTTTTTTTTTTGTGACTGTTTCACTCCTTATCGGCAAGGTTTAACCATTGTGGTTCCTTAGGCACGACCTATACCAGTGTGATTGATCCTTGTACAGACACTCCTTTCATGATTCGAACGCTTGGTCAAACTAACTGACACCTACCCTGCCCCGGGTTAAGATTTAGGGTTTTTTTCATTTTCCAAAAGAAACTCCTACTACTGGGCTCAAAAGGGGTTATCAAGGGATTATCTTCCTTATATCTCCGGTGTTTATGGATTGAAACAATGCCTGTATCTCATCAACATGTTTTTTTTTATTTTTATCCAAAAGCATACAATCGGAATATTATTCGTCATCTGTTTTCATCATCCTCCCCGGATCCCTGCTAAAACAAGCATTAAGCATTAAAGAAATACAAAGAGTGAACACGACTGGATTAATTGAAAACATGCATATTCATTTCGTTTATCAATATCAATTGAAAAATCAACAAGTTTTAGAAGCGAAATTTGCAATTAAACAGAAAAGAAACTACAAATGCGAAGACATGAACAAGATAACATGCAAAATGTCGGTGTCTCAGAACTGGACTTCCTGCACTTTGACTTATTGGAGAGTCAACCATCCTCAGAAACTATTATCAGGGGTAGTCTACTGCTGTCTCGATCTTCTTTCAACGGCCCGATCAAACCTGGGAAACTTTTTCATCATCCCGACTTTTGCTTGTCTATGGCCTTGCACCGCCTTGGGGACCCTATCAGAGAAGTTAATAACCCCGCTGTCGATTAAATCTTGGACGTTATGCTTGAACGCGTGGCAACCTTCAATATCATGTCCGGGAGCCCCGGAGTGGAATTCACAGTGCCGACTTGCATCATAACCATACGGAAGAGTGCCTGTTATTGGCGCCAGAGTTCTCTTCTCCACCAAGTTCAAACCTAGTAGTGTCTGTAACAAATCTGCGTATGTCGAAGGAGGCTTTTCAAACATCCTCCTTGGTTTCTTTCCCCGAATTATTTGTTGAGCTGGATACTGGCATCTTGTATGCTGCTGGCTTTGCTCGGACAATTCCCTAGGCTCACGCGTTATCGTCCTTAAATTCAACCCTGGCATCGGCAACTGTTGTGGACATGGGGACTTAGCTTCCAGTGGCTCTGGGATACACCTCGATTCGTCTGCAACCTCTGGCGGAGAAATGGGAATATAAGTCCCTGAAACTTTTATACCCCCCGGTACAAACTCAATTGTTTTCTCATCCAGCAAATCTTGAATCTTATGCTTAAAAGCTTTGCAGTCTGCAATGTTATGCCCCGGTGCGCCGGAGTGGAAGGCACAATGGGCGTTCAGGTCATAGTCTGGTGGCGGCTGCCCTGTCAGTGGAACCAAAATGCGGGGCTCAACCAGTTGAAGTTGGAACAAAAGTTGCACCAGCTGATCATAATCTACTGGGATCTCATCAAATACTCTGTTAGAAAACCTCATCCTCTTACCACACCTCCTTGAGTTATCCTGAAAAATCAATTGCGACTGCTGACGAGGAGAATCCTGAGCTTCGAACCGTGGAGAGGGTCTCTTAAGCCTGTCATGCGTGGGAAATGGTTCTTCAGACCCCTGAGGAGCACATAAGCCAGTCGCGTCTTCATACATCTGCCCTCCTTCTCTTCTGAGTACGTTCCTTAATATTTCAGCCATCAACGCTATTTGTGCCTTCAATCGGCAGTTCTCTTCTTCTAGCGTCTCTTGATTCGAGCGCAACACTTGCATATCTTTCGTGAACTGCCCCAGCTGGCCTCGAACATCAATTAATTCCGCTTGAACCTGCTTGATGTCTATCCCCACAAGTTGGCGTCTGAAACCTGGGAGAAAACCTTGCTTTTCTTGCTGAGCAAAATCGGCAGTCCTATCATTAGCCCGTGCAATCAGAGGCTGCACCATATTCTGCAACTGTTCCTGACTCTTGGCCATGGCTTCCATTACCTGTATGAGCCGCATCATGTTGTTGTGCACCTCTTGCATCTCAGTCTGATCCTGACTAATGACTTCCTTACTGCTGTTTCTGGTTGAATGCCAGGGAATTCTTCGGTCGCTAATCTTGGAGGACCTGGAAGATGTAGGAGATGAGATACAGTTTCGAACCAGTACTTGCAATGCAAAATGGTTATGCAATATGCTACCAACATACGAATGAAAATGTGAATGCGTATGCACACAATCAACAGGGATCAAGTGTCGTGGCTGAGAAGCCTGAACCATATCAACAAGTCTCAGATAGACCTTCCAGAATTCCTCAAACCCTGGTCTCATATGGACCCACACAAAGCTCCAACATTGGTCTCTGATAGACCTCACAACATAACTCTGACTGGTCTCTGACAGACCCCATATCATATCCCCAACTGGTCTCTGACAGACCTCAGAACTCTCCAACTGGTCTCTGGCAGACCTTAGAACTCTCCATAAATACCCAGGATCTCAGATCAAGAAATAACCGGTATCTGAAGGTCTAGTTACCTGCATAACCCCAAACCCCTCTCACAGGTAGGTGTCCTAGTAACTGACACAAGGTATGGCATCCTATGCGGTCGTCGGCGTCACAGACTTTCAGGGTTGATGATACGATTCCCAGAAGGAGTGGCATCATCAAATCCTGAAGAGGCATCACTTAGCCAACTTCCAAATGATCGGTTCTCGGAGTCGACAATTCAACTAACCAGCAACCCACGCCAACCAAAGGAAGGGGCAGGAGGCCAACCAGAGGAACCTCGTCCGAGTGTGAATTTTGCGGGACACCAAGGCAAGCAAAGCAAGCGGGCGCCCACTACTTTCCACTCTAATTCTAAGTGCACTCAAGCCCAGGTCCGGCTTATCTCTCAATCATGGAACACCCGTCACACCCCAATACAGCAATAATAACAATAATATAGTTGCTGAATGTAAAATACAGAAAACATAAATCCATACAAAATCCTCGACGGGAAAACAAGCGCTAGGATTGACTCTCTTGAGGGACGTTGGATCCCAAATGCATAGGGAACTATCGCAGTCCCCAACAGAGTCGCCAGCTGTCGCTACTGCGAAAATCGGCGCCGGATGAACAGAAGAGTCGCCACCGTGCGTTATTTATCCCAACGGAGGGAAAGGAAACGCTCGAAGTAAACCTCGCAAAAATGGGAAAAGGTATGGTCATCGCAACCAAAACCTGGGTTCGGGAGTCGGTTACGCAAGGGGAAGGTATTAGCACCCCTCACGTCCGTCGTACTCGACGGGATCCACGCTTGTTTTCGGGTATGGATTGTTATTTCTATCTAAACTACAGGTTTGGGGTTAAAAGAAAAGAAAATGACTCGGAAAAATATCGCACTTTATGCCTACGTATTCCCGTCTGGAACGAGAAATCAGAGTCAACGTAGTTCGCCTACCTACGGGAAAGGAGGGGAAGGTTGCTCGCTAGGATATCGCATCCTATGCCTACGTACTTTCATACAGCATGAAAGATCAGAGCAAACGTAGTTCGGGCCACGTACGACACAAGTCTGTTTTGATTGCTTTTGTTCCTTCTGAAAAGGGTTTCTGATTACTGGTCCAAGCGGACAAAAATGACGTCTTGATGAGTTCACATTCTTTTACGGAAGAAGTGTCTTTTATTGTGTTTGAAATCTTTATTGTGTTTTTCTGTTTGTTTTGAGAAAGAAGAGACAGAACTCTATCCTACGGTTGCGAAGGGAATCAAACTAACCTAGTGTTATCATGCATGGGTTAAGACCTAGTGTCTATCATGCTCCTCTCTTGCACAGAGAGAAACAGAGATCCTAGGGGAATAGACGGAAACAGAAACAATAGCAAATATATACAGTAAAGCAGTAAAATGCATGGATGCAACAATACAAGCGAGGCAAGGGAGTCCCACTCAACCTCGAACCTAGAAAACAATAGGCAAAAGTGAACAAGATTCAGTTTCAACCCAACAAGTTAAACAGCAAACGATACAGTCAGGGAAAACCAAACAATACATCAGCAATGAATAACAGCAGAAAAAATAAACAGCCACAACAGCTCTGCATCAACATCTGACTTCAAGTCACCATCAAACAGCTACAAGCTTCAGCAAGCCTCAGCCTTCATCTCCACAGTCTTCAAGCAAGGTCTTTATCATCAGTCTTCCATCTGCAATGGCTTTTCTTCAAGTCTTAATCTCCAAGCTGAGGAATCAATCACAAGAGTGAATTGGGTGTTAAGCAATTAATTGACCACCAAGGGTGGCAAACATACTGCTATCGACACATAGGATATTTTCTCTCAAGAGTTCTATCTCTTAGACACTATCACCAAGCCTTCCAAAGGAAGGGGGTGAATGTCTTAGAGAGACTCTGCATCACAGAGAGGGATGGAGGCAATCAAGACCTTCCATGTTTGAGAATCAAGTTTACTACTCTAGAGCTCTGCCTAGCTCCTAAACCCTATACTCCTCAACAGCTGCCAGCAAAGGACTCTCCTCATCAACTCTGGAAGTTGGTCTTCAAACTCTTGATCTCCAATGGCTTCATCATCACAAGTCTTCAGCTCTCCCAATCCCCAAGCAGACCCAATACCCCACACAGACAAATGAAATAACCCTAGAGAGGGCACACCACACAGTCAAACAAATATAGACAGTATACTAATAGCAGTAGGGGAATCCTAATATTTTCTAAGGGATCTAATAACTACCTATAATCCATATAGTCCTAATATCCCAAAAATTCAATCTCTAACTCCTAAGGGAAATGAACTAATTCACCTATGTTATCACCTAAACCCTAGTTTTGTTCATGTTATTCACACCTAATCAAATCACCTAAAATTAATTTCTAAAATCATGAACTAAATTTTATATGCAAGATAAAAGTCCTAAACCAATCAACCTAAAAAGAATGGATTAAAAATGCTAAAGTATCTACTCAAACTAAAATCACCAAATTTGAGTACTAAACTAAACTCAATAAAATGCTATTTACAAGAAAAATGCATGAAAAATATTAAAACAAAATAAAATGCCAATTTTATTATTTAATATTTTTCTAGACAGAATTATTGACCTAGAGAAAAAAGAACCAATTAAAAACAAGCCATTTTCCATTTTTTATGTTTTTTTTAAAGATGAGAAAAATATAAAAGAAAATAAAATCACAAAATAGAAATAAAATGGGAGGGGGTGCTATAAGCATACACGCCTAGTTATAATTGCAGATGGGCCATGATGAGGGGGGCGCGAATATCAATTGCACTAAGGCCCAACACGCTTCAGAAAACAATTGAAAAATAAAAGAAAAAAAAATTAAATTCACGGTGCGAAAAGCAACAAATCCCAGTTAAAAATCCATTGGGCTCGCTGATGGGGGTGGGGATATGAATTTGAGTCCAAGGCCCACGCATTTTAATTAGTAAAACGCTGCGTTCCACTTGGAGATTTCCCTCCGTTTCTCTCTTCAAATCTGGACCATTGGATGGGTTGAAAATGTCAAATATTTGGCACGATCGAACGACCCTTGGATCGTCTTCTCCAATCAAACCTAGGGTTTGCAGAATAAACCCTGCACACGAGCTCGACACAGCCAGCTTCCAGCAATCATATCTCCCTCGTCTCTCCATGAAAGGCCACGATATAAACACCAAAGTTAACCCAAATTTCATGTAGATGACAACTGCACCATTAGTTTTTGCTAAAGTTTAATCAAATGCCAGACCCGATGGTATACAACCTTCATGGACACTCAAAATTCACCCTCACCAAACTTCAAACTCTTGCTAACAGAACCAACTCTACACTTCCAGGATCACTCTAAACTAATCCATACTAATTATCACGCTCTATCCATCAAGTTCTAGATCAAAACCTTTTTGGTGCATGCATGAAAATCTTCACCAATCAATGCCAAAATTTCCAGGATTCATCCTCTTACTACCTAGGTCTCTAATATACTAGCAATCCTATGCCATGATCACTATTCTATCCAATTCGAAGGAAAACGTACCTGGTGCAAATTCTTGAAAACAGATGTAGACTTCTTGAATCAACAGCCACCAATGCTCTGATCTTGATCAACACTCTTGATCCTTGCTACTGTATGCAATAACCTTTGATCCAACGCTCTGAATATGGTGCTTGAACTCCTTTTGCACTTTTGATGGTGAAAATTACAGCACACGAGAATGAACTCAACTCAGCCAGATCTTGATGAATTTTGGTTCTATGATGATTGTAGAGTAGATTAGGGTCAAGAACTTTGTGAATTGATGGAATTTTGTGAGAGATTGAGAGCAATTTGCAAAATTGGAAAGATGGAAGGAAACTATGTATTCTTGCCAAATGAATCACCAACCAAATTTTGGAGCCACTCTTGTGTTTATATAGATGATGATGGCCAGATCTAGAAGGTTCTAGATTGATCTAGGAAAGTGTGGAATGTGATGGAAAGTTATGGAAGTTCTCATGTGATGATACTTTGAATATCCCTCATCTCATGCATACACCCTTTCTAAACTTGTGTCAAAATCTCTTCTCATGATTTATTGAAATGGTATGTGTGAAAAAACCAATCTCCTTGCCTTGAAATTTCACTTATGCCAAGTTTTCCATACTTGCCTTATGATGCAAGTAGCAAAAATACAAAGCAAGTCCAAAACTTAACCCCTAACTCAAAAAAGTGGCTGAACCAATGTCTCTAAAATGATGTTTGGAATCAATTTGGTATATTGGATGACCCATTTTGGATTTGTAGATCTCTCAAACCAATTTTTCATTTCAACTTTTTCAACTTATATGCCTTTTTTAGGTCATTTCCCACCAACTTTGGTCAAGTCTCATTCTATGCATTTCCAAACTTCCATGACTTCTTTTCTAGACTTAAAATGGCATTTTGAGCAACTTTGGTGTTGTGAAGTTTTCCATTTGAAGCTTCCTTGTATGAGTTTTAGGCATAGGCTAAGAATGACCTGTAATTCTCAGATGACCAAAATACCCTTTTCTTGCCAAGACCATAAGTAGAGTTACACACATCATATGAAGGCATACCATACCATTATAGAAAGCTAAGACAATGAGGAACAACTCTTATGTTTACCAGAAATTCATTTGAAATCTCCTTGAGGGGTAAAAATTGATTTAAAGACAAGTAACTTTCACAGACAAAATTTCAGATACCTCAGATGACCTGTAACTTGCCAGGACCATAACTTGAGTTCTATAAATCATCTTGATGACTTCCACCACTCAAATTAAAGGTCTTGAGATCCTCTACAAGTTTCATGTAGACCAAGGATCCATTTGAAGCTTGCATGTTGACTTATCTTGCTTGGAAATTTGACTTAAACTAGGGGATTTTACACAGAAACCCTAATTTAGAAACTCCTCTTCTCCTTGATTTCTCTTGATTTCTTCTTGGCACAACACCATATCCTTATCTATATGTCAAATGATGAACCCCACATCTCTCCAATAGACCTTAATGCCTTTCAATCAGTCAATTGACCTAGAGTTGACCCAGGGTTGACCCAGATGAAACCCTAGTTGACTGCCTTCAACTACAATTCTTGTGATCATATCAATGACTTGTCTCCTTCTCCAAATGACTTTCTAAGTCTCCCATGATGTCTAGATACTCTCCATGCTCAATTTACAACTCACCACTTCTTTGATGATCCTCAGATACCCTCAGATAGGAGATAGGTGCACTGCTTGATCCAATGACTTCTTAGGCTTCCATTTCTTCTCTGATGACTTGAATGAGATTGAATTTGAATAGTAACCTCTTGATAGGCTCATAGAGATGAGAATAATGATTGGTCCCTGTTGGATGATTTGTTATGCTATGCTATGCAGATGGTTAGGCTATGTACATGACTCTATATGCAAATGCTAATGTAATGGAAACATAAACCAAGTGACTTAGGTTGAGCAAATTTTAGGGTGCAACACCTTCTTCTCAAATCTGATCCTTTTGTATGGACTTTCTGCCAAGATCGTATAATCTGACAGAGAAGTGAGGGATCTTTGGCACCTCTCTCATGGAGGATCATTTCTTCTAGTTCTTTATCTTCAGGCTTCCCTAACATTGGGTACTCAAATTATCGTATGGCTAGTATAGGGTTATAGCTTATACAACCCTTTGATCCGATCAACGGTACGTTGCAAAAACTACCACAGCTCATGATGATTCCACTTACTCCTAACTTTTTCAGGTACTAGGTGATGTTCTTTTCAGAGATAGATGCTAGAAATTGAGCCCATTCCCCACTGTTCAAAGTAGGGACGGTGGCGTGACGTTTGAGTATGTGAGAAGTGAGCCATTTGTAGAGAATAGGGAGACAAAATGTCAACATTGAACCTTTTCTTTCATGGCGAAGGTGTAAAGTGTAAAAAACATCAGCCAGGAAAGGGTGCACCGGGCTTTGCTCCTTTTTCCAAACGGCCCAAAATACGCTGACAGCTGCAGAATCAACGAAATCTTCGAAAGTGGGAAACAATACTAGCCCATAGATGAGGAGAGCCAATACATTCACCAAAGCATCCCATTGTTTGCTCTTTAACATCTTAATTGCTTCTTTCTCTAGTACAATGCTTCTAAAACCAAAGAAATCTTCTCTTTTCTTCCAACCGGCTTTGGCTATTGAAATCGATATTTTGAGAGCATCGACCAGTTCTTCCACTTCTGGAGTCTGCCCTATCATAGTATAAGGTGCCCTACCCTTGACCGGGAAACCTAGGAACCCCTCAAACTCTTCGATAGCAGGTGTTAAGTAGAAATCTTGAAATAAGAAGCTTCTCATTTGCGGATCATAAAATTGTGCCAAAGCCGTAATAGCAGGGACCTGTACTTTAATCATTAGCAGATCGGTCACCTGGCCAAACCTTCCTATCAGAGTCTTCTTGAAGATGGTAGGCATTTCTTTCAAACAGTTCATGACCACACTAACATCAGGTTTGAGTGCCTTAAGCTGAATAATCTTTCTCTTTTCTGAACTTGCGACCATTTTGTGAATGTATTTCAACCTGTCAATATAAATGCTTCCCTGAAAATAAAAATTAGTGTAAGTTATGATGCATATGTAAATGTTTATGAATGCAACAGTGCGGGATCCAGGCTATCACAAGTATCTCCCACCCTCCTAATAGGTATAAAGATAGTTTTAGATTCTTTACCCAAAATGACCCAGTCACGGGATAGTTTCTACGTTGACGGACGGGGTTCTCAAGGTCATAGATACCAATGATACCACCGTCATGCAACAAGCGAGCTGCATTACATCGGTAATACCAAAGGATCTCTCTCGAGAGGAGTCTTCATGTCAGGCCCACGAGAAGCGAGTCCTCAGGGACCAACACTACACGACTACCAATATAGAAACTGGTTCTAAGAGCGGTTCCCAGAGTCATGGACCCTTCATGAATCAAATCGTGCAACAGGCTAGCTGCGTTACGATAAGATCTACGAAAAGGTCTATTCTGGAGGAGCTTTCATGCTAGGCACACAAGGAGCGAGTCCTTGGGGACTAACACTAATTACTACCAATTCTAAACTATGTTTTCTCTCTTCTTTTTCCAAAGCTCGGGTGTAGAGCTTTACTTGCAGTGCTATCCCCGAATCCAGCAGGCAAATATAATAAACAACATACGATAGAAAGAGAGAACAAGAAATAAACAATAGGAGAAAATAAACATAAAGAAAACAATTAAGCAAAAAGGTTAGTACACTCGAATCAAGTCAAGTTAGGCTTGACTCTCTCTTGCATTAGGGCAATGCGTGTCCCCAGCAGAGTTGCCATCTGTCGTACCTCGAAAAATACAATCCTCGCGATGGATGCGGAAAATACTGTTCGAAACAGAGTCGCCACCGAACTTTATTCATTCCAAGGATGGAATAGGAAAATATCGATAAAACCTTTAAGGGATAAGAACATGGTCATCGCAACCAATATTCTAGGTTCGGGAGTCGGTTACGCAGAGGGAAGGTATTAGCACCCTCTACGTCCGTTGTACTCAACGGGAACCTCTTGAGCGATTCGAGAGTAAAGTTAGCTATGCTTGTTTGTTTTCTTCTAAGGTTTCTCCTATAAGGGAAATGAGTGGTTTTAAGATAGGGTGCTCGCCAAGGATTGGGGCCCTTGTGCCTACGTATCTTCACTTATAAGAAGTGGAAAATCAGAGCATTCGTAGTTCGTGGGACTACGGGAAAAGGTTTGGGAAATGTGCTCGCCAAGATCATCGCAATCTTGTGCCTACGTATCTTACATTCAAGAGGGAATGAAGAATCAGAGCAGCCGTAGTTCAGCTAACTACGGTTAAATGGTTTGGAAAATGAACGAGTGTTTAGGTCGCATTCTAACTGCTAAATGTTGGCTTGTCTGCTCGCTAGGGGAGGCTGAAGCACGAGTTCATATGCGCGGAAGAATGAACTAAACAATGTTCTTAACAAAAGGTGTTTTGGTTGGAAATCGCACGAGGGCGAGAAATTAGGTTTATCGTATTGGATGTTTTGGTTAGAGGATATATTTGAATAGATTTAAGGTTTCGATCACACGGGGGCGAGAAAGAGGAGTTTGGTTAGGTAATTTGATAGAGAATGACGACTATTCGATAAACGAGACGTCAGCCTCGTAATCAATTAATCGGGATATTATTGGAATGCTAGATTCCAACAACACCTTTTTCATTCGAATAATTACGAAATATGTTTGAGAAAGTTTTGATCGCACGAGGGCGAGAGAAGAGAGTTGGATTGAATATTCTAAGGGAGAATGACGACTACTCGATAAACGAGACGCCAGTCTCGCAATCGGTTAATCGGGATATCATTGGAATGCTAGACCCCAATGATACTTTTTTCATTCAATTAATTATGAAAGTGTATTTGAATGGACAATGGCGATATTTGTCCAAATAGTTAGGGCATGTATTTTATAGACGAAAGGTCGAGTAATCCACAACCTAAAGCGTACGCCCCAAGAGTGATCACTCAAGAATTCAAGGAATGCGAGACTCCAAGAACTCAATTCTTTCGCAGTTTAGTTAAGAAAATAGTTTGGATTTGACGTATGGTTTAGAGACATACTAGGGTTTAGACTCGATCGCACGGAGGTGAGGAACGAGGTTAGATGGGTTGAAAATTTGGGAAGAATGACGACTATTCGATAAACGAGACGTCGGTCTCGTAACCAATTAGTCGGGATATCGTTGGAATGCTAGATCCCAACGACATCTTTTTCATCCCATTAATCATGAAATGGTGTTTGTTGGATAGTGAAAGCTTGTCCAAATAATTAAAGGAGGTATTTTAGAAACGAAAGTTCGAATGACACACCATTCAAGGCGTACGCCTCAATAATAGTCACTCTCGAATTCGAGGAATGCACGACTCCAAGAACTCGATTCTTTCGTGATTTATTTAGTAAAATGATTTTTGAAATATTAGCGGATGTTGGTTAAAATAGGATTGGCATATTGCTCGAAATAGGGTTTGCGAAATTCGAACGTTTCAACGAAGTTGGGTAGTTTTAAGGATGAAAGACGAAACAATCACAACTCGGGGTGTGCACCTCGAGAGCGGTCTCTTAAGGACCCAAGGAGTGCTAGACTCTAAGGATCTACCACTTTCATATAATTTCAAAAAGAGGAATTAACTATTCTAATTTAAAAATAAATAAAATGTTTTGAATTTAATAGAAAAAAATAAAATAAAATATAAATAAAATCAAGTTGTAAAACATAATTTATAAATGGAATCTAAAAAAAAATACTAATAATTAATTGAATAACCCCATTAAAAATCCAGTAAGTCCTAGTTAAATTAATTAAGATAAAACACGTAGGCCCAAAGGCCTTATACCCTACTGATCCGTGGCGTAACCAAAGGGTTAGGTGGCAAACAACTTATATGCTTTTCGGGAGAACCACTACATCGCCTCTCACACAAGGGAAAAAGAAAACAGTAATAAATGTATGTTGCACATTTAACTGCCAGGTTAATGGATAAACATGTGAATTGATTGGCCTAAGCATTACATTCAAGACTTATCAATACCCATTAATTCCAAAATAATTTAGCCAGAAAAAAACGTTCTCATCCCAACATTTTATTCCCTCCTCTCTCGATTCAAACAACGAGGATGGAGACGTGCGGCGGTCGACGGCTGCAATACCCCTTTCTCCGGTGGTTTAAACCCAAACAGAAAACCTAAACACTAACCCCCTTCTTCTCTCTTCGCGCTGAAACCCTCTCACCCTTTCCCAAATCGAAAACCCTAAATGCTTAATACTACCTATGAAATCCACAAGTATACTAACCTTTTTTGAATCGGTAACCCTAACCCCCTAGAACAATAAACCTTAAGATAGTTTACGTCATATGCACCGAGAATGGAAGAACAACAACGAAGCATCAAGATGACGTAAAGACATCGAAGAATAAAACAAGTTAAAGGTGATGAAGATTTTACCAATTTGGGTGTTTCAGTGATGATGGTGAGCGATTTCCTGTCTTTGCTTTGAGATCTTTTTCTTCTTCTCCTCTTTCGTATTCTGAATAATGAGTAGGGATTGATTTTGACAGAGTTTCCTTCGGTTTCTTTTTTGTTGCAAATCATTCAGTTACGGAGGTTGTAGGATTAGGCCTAGCTCAGAGAAGACGCAGGTTCTGATATTGGACCTGAGTAACCCCTTAAAATTTTTTTGAGCTTTCTGAATAATCACTGGAGGTTGATTTCAACAGAGTTTTTGTTGGGGTTTTTTTTTTCTGGGCGGCTCCCTCCTCATGAATGAAGGGAGATCCTATTTAAAGATCAAAATTTAGGGTTTGTCTAGGGTTGGCGTCTCCATTTTTTGCAAATCCTGTAATTTCTTTCGTAGATGCTCATAATGCCTTGCCATATCAGTGAAATTATGTTGTACCTACTGCTACCTTCTGATTTTGTGTCTCTTTCATCATTTTGTGATATTTGAAAAAAAAAGTGGTCCCCACTAATCTGATTTTTCTTATCATAACATATATGTTTTGAATGACTTCTGATACATTTTTCATGTGCATTCTGGTGTAGTGTGTTTGTTCATATGAGGCTTAGTTATGCAGGTCAACAAACGCTATAAGAAGGGATGGTGGTGCCCGACAAACAGCATATAGTTTGAAAGAAAGAATCATCGCATGAACCCTTGTCCGTAATGATGTATCAGATGATGCCACCACAACCTCGTCCCAAGTATTTGAAACCAGCAAGAAGTCTTCCCAACTGTTTAACTGTTATGATATTTTGTTCAGGTTCTACGTGTCCTAGGAATGTACAAAATAGATTTGCGAGAGGAACCTTGTTTTCTCGACTGTTATAGATGCCTCCGGCAGTCAAATAAGACGTCCATTTATCGCCCCTCAAATGCCAAGAGATTTTAGGTGCATTGCGGGCAACTTTCTTTAAGGAAGAACATATATCCTGCAACTGCTTTCTTGGAGGATGGTGATAAATTCAGAGAGGCCTTGAACGCCAATTCTCCATGAAGGGAAAACGAGAAAACGGGTCAGATGATTTAGCCGATGAAGAAATTTGATCATCCTCTGGAGTAAGTTCAGGTACGAGGATTTCTATGTTGCTTGTTTAACATTTTTTCTTGTGCTGGTATCAATACCTGTGATTAAATCTGACGTCATTCAGGTTTTGATTCAACACTGCAGGATAGGCTTTGCCTTTGGTAAGAGGCTTAGTTGTGTCTTCCTTTGCAAGGCTTGCTTTAGAGCAACTTGAAAATCATTTGAAGGGTTATTGCTCCTTTCTTCAAAAGAATCCTCAAAAATTGAAATATCTGTAGCTGGATCAATCCAAGCACTGGGATGATTTCCATAAAACTGCACTAAAACATGTCCATCACTAACACAGTTAGATAATGCACATCTTTCTTCCATGACCTCATCAGGCCACCACATTTTACAAGTTGTTCTCGCCCATATGACATTTCCAGGGGTTACAGCAGGAGAACTATTTATCACTGGCAGATGATTCATGAGGTGTAGATTCTGGCATCTTAATACAAGCATCCCTATTGCCGCAAAGATCAACTGAATCCAATTCTGCTACTGAAATATCAAAAGACTCGGATGAACAGACGGGTCTACCCTCTTGGTGCTTGCTGCATCGAACCAGGGCCTCTTTATAAAATTGTTTAACCATCATTCTTCTCTCTAGCGAACTGCTTGCAGTGATATTGGACAATCTCATTTCGTTAGAAGATGGACCAGGCGAGGAATCAATAGCAAGGTTGGAACAAGCAGGAGGAGCACGATTGAAAAAGAGAAATCAGTGCGGCGTTTAGGAGGCGAACTTCTAGGCTGTTGAGAATGTTTAGGAACACGATCAATCGGAGTCTTCATCTTTTTCTTGGCCATTATTGCGAACAAGGGGAAAAGGAAAAATGTGTTCGCAATAGAATTTGGCTGCATTGACGGTTTTGCTTGAGACCAAAGTCTGATGCCAGTATTGCTTCCTTGAACTTCTCTTGTTCTCGCACCGTCTTAACGCGTGGTATGATGGTAAACAATATTAATAGTGTTTAGTAATATCGTTATTTTATGAACTGACCGCATCTTGTATTGATTCCTACTTCGCTTTGAGGTGTGTGTTTGTCTTTGAAAACCAAACATTTCTTGCCTTGTTTCTTTCGTGTTGTTTTTTTTATGTGGTTATCTTGTTGTATTTGCATTGTGGACTAATTGCAGCTGGTTTTGTTGAATGTGATGTATGTACGGCCGCTGTCAGTCGGAGGACGAAGCTTGCGTAAAGAATATGCGATGGGCTATAGCTTGGTAGTTTTGGCTATTCTTTGAATTCTCTGCATCTTTGGTTTTCCATGGTGGTTATAGTGAAAACAAGGAGCTTCAAAGGTGTCTTGTGATTTTGGTAGTTTATAGAGGACTTGAGGTGGGAGCTAGACATGAACACTAAGAAGTCGCAATCGAAAATCCATCCATGAAGTCGATTTGCATGCTGCTCTTTAATGAAAGCGGAGCTTGGAGCGAAAATGAAAAGCATTGTTAGGCATAAGACTCAGTATTGTGTATAGCTTCTTCCCTTACTCATAATCTTATCCCATGATTACTTCATGATCTTGGAATTCTGCTGCTGTCTCAAATTGGTTGTTTTGTAACTTGACCAAATCCTGAAATCTGTCATGACTCTCGCTTACATAGGTCATACTAACATCTTTTCATCTCATGTATGTGTGCAGGTCATCGTAGTCGTAATCGAACCGTAAATCTTACATTGAGGGAGTATTTGACCGTGACAAATGAATTTCCTGTAGAACTTGGCAAGCAATCTCAAGAGTTTTTTTAACCGAGTCCAAGTAGTGTACAGTGGCGATCAAAAGGTCATAAAGCTGCTGTATTGAAGCAATTTTCGAAATGGCGACTGCATCCTTTTGGACTCATTTCTGTTATAGTTGATGATGGAACTGGTGATACTTTGTAGCTGATACTTTTTTCTTTGAATTCAATGCATCTTTGTTTTGTTTTGAAGAGATAAGGGTGATGCTTGCTGCGTTTGGGATATCGTACAAATTATGCAGGTACCTTTTGTAATTGTGAGGTGTGGTTTTTTTTAGATTTGCTGCTGTTTCGTTTTTCTTGGCTCGAATAATAGTTTCACCTGTTCTCTTTCAGATGCACTCCTCTTCTGTTCATGGAAAGTCCGTAACGAACCGAATATGTATGCAGCTCCGAAGTCATGATTTGTTCGTCTTTGTCCCTTGGCAGATTTGAATCTTAAAGCGTTGGATGCTGCCGGTGCAAGCTTGTTTTGTTCTTGCTGAACTGATGACCCTTCTCACAACGGACCTTTTGATTAAAAGCCATGCCATAGACTTTGTTTCAATTGGTTTGATATAGGTCACTTGAACAAGAAAGAAGAAACGAGAATGACGGTGTTGTGCATTAGATACATGGTAATTCAGACCTTGAGCCACTGCTATCCATATATTTAAGTAAATTGGTTCAACATGTTTGTAAAAGAGGCCAGTACAGGTGACGAGATTATCCAGCGGATCACTTGAAGAACAAATTAATTTGAAATATTCAGACATCCCTTGTGAAATGTGGTCTGATTGCTGGGACTTTAATGTTAACTGAACCATCATTTGGAAGTAAAATACTACCAAATAAACCAATGCAGAAACCTTGTCCATATAAGAAATACAGTTGACAGTCAAAAACTTTAGGTGTTTGTTATGATCAACTGATTGTATGTCATTCATGTACTTTATGTCTAAAGAAAACTTGTACTTTTTGTGATAACTTCTATAAACTGAATGGAGGTATAATACAAATCATAATTTTCACTTCTATCTGAGTACAAATCTTCACATACTTTTTCACAAATGTTAGTAACATGTCCAAACACCCTATCACACCATCATAATTGGTAGATGGACTTTCCAAGTCCAGTTTGACTCCTTTCAGAATATATATAAATGAATTTAAGGCAGTATCATAAACATGACTTCTATGATCACAAGTGACTGTTGTCCCCAATGCTTGACGAATGAGTACAAAAATCATACTCAGATAAAAGTCCAATCGACTGATATCCCATGGCAGCCACCTAATTGGGTGTTGCTTCCAAGAGCTTTTTCCAGATGAAGAAAGTCCAATTTCTATACTGTTTAACTCCCTGCACTTTTGTGAAACACTGTCACTGAGCAGCTCAAGACCCAGGTTCCATAACCAGATTGTCTTGCTATCAGGTCCATTCTGAAATACTGCTTTCAGAATAGGCTCTAAAACCATTTTTATCGATGATGGTTCGTTGACAAATGCATCAAGCTTACGTAACAAATAACACCACATGTTCAAGCAGAATGAATGAAATGATATGTCACATTTACTTGAGATGATGCCAATCAGTGGAGTCATTATGAGCTTTATGATTTTGTAAATCCCATATACTATGACCATACCACGACCCTTTAAAATGAAATGAACTATGTCTTAAACAAATTGACTCTAGAAAACTAGCTCATTGGATCATAACTTGATGTTTGAACGCTTAAATCCAAACTTGCTACTAATTAACATAGCTTGAAACTCTCAACTGGTACAAGTACGGCCGGAGGGTGAATTGACTGTGTCTTAGAAACATGAATGATCATAATTTGATCCCGCTGAAACAAGACTTGCAATTTGCGAACTAAATCTAAGTTTGTAATAAACTAATTTAGAATCCAAATATAGCTTGACGCTTACAGTCAATTCGAGCAAGGCTTGAAGCTAAATCGACCGTGTCTAGAAGCATCATACGAAATATCTTTGAACAACTTGAGTTAAGGGCGGATCATACGAACCACTTGTTGTGAGGCTTAAACAACCTTAGAGAAGTTTGTAACCAAGTTGAAACAGAGTTTAAATTCCTTGAAACCCAACAATTGTGTTGCGAAATGGATCCAATCATGTATATGACGCCATTGTATCATGTCTGTCTGATCGTGAGAACGAGGACACACATGAGCTTGGGTATAAGGGGCTGGAGGCACGCTCTTCCCACATAAATTCCTAGGGATTATAACCACAATGAGTACATACAAAGTCTCTATAACGAAACTTTAGAGGGTCATGGCCAGAAGTCCTGTGGCAGTAGGACTTTTATTAAATACCAAAGTAGGACAAATTTGGGGTATGATAGCGAGCCTGTAGCGAATGTTCGCCAGGGCCTCGCTAGGCGAGTAGGCCAGCGAACATGACAACAAATTATTTTATTTTATTGTTTCCATCCAATGTTGACGATTCTGACATATATGTTTATAACGTATAACTGTGTGCTGTTATATGATATGCTGTGGGTAGTCGTATGGCGTGAATCCTAGATTATGAAATCGATTGTGAAATATGGCCTTTTGGCATATATGTGTGCATTGCTTAATTTGATTAAAAATGCATGGTGATTATGATGGAGTTTGTTGCCGCTTGGCATGATATTGTGAGTGCATGATTGAATTGTATGCGATAGAATGTGATAAAAGATGAATACAATGTGGAAATGCATTGTGAATGTTTGATGATTGTATGAGAATTATATGAGTAGAATGCATGAAAACATTATGAATATGTATTCATTTCAAGAAATGTATGGAGTCATTTTGCATGTGAAGCATCATGATATACATTCTTGTGCTGATTGATTCCGTATAGAATCTGCTGAACGATTGTGTGCCCATGTAGGGTGTGAGCAATCGGATTATGTGCCTGTGTGGGGTGTGAGCAATCCTGAAATATCGTGTGCCCATGTGGGGTGTGAGCGATGGGTGAACATCGTAGGCCCGACGGGGAGTTACTTCGGTAACGAGCGATGGTTCCATTTGGTTCTTCAATTGAACCTGCTGAATGAGTCGGTACCGCATGTGCATCTGCATAGAGTGGTTGCATTTATCATCATGAATTGTGTATTGGTAAATAAACATAATTGTAAATGTTTATGTGAAAATGAAGTGAAATGTAGAAGCATGATTGATGAATGTGCTTAGTTATGTAAATATACATTGTGATGTGAATGAATGAATGATGAATATGCTTGGTGAATTATATATATGTTGTGATATATATATGATTGAAATATGATGATTATGGTGAGAAATATGAAATATGTGTATTCGATACTTGTATGTATATATATAATTATATGCATTGATTATTATGATAATATTTCTCACCCTTCTACTGTTTTATGATGCTCTATGAGGCATTGTAGAGTAGAATTGCTGGAGGTCTTTTTGTGAAGCGTGGCTTCATTCTTTTTGGTCGGTTGGCTCTGACATGTAGCACCGGGTAGCTAGGATTGTATAGAATTCTTTTATGATACGTTGTATAAGTATCTGCTGATGGATGTTTATGAAAACATGTTGAATGATGATGTGAATCAAACTAAATGATATGTATACATATATGTTTGAAGTTATTCAATATTTAGATTTTCCGCTTTTATTCTAAATATTGAGATGTGAGTGTAAGGATTAAGTTCCTCTGTTTTGAAAATTACCCCATTGTTGCATATCTTGTTGAGCAGGTGTTGTATGTTTTAATTTCATGGATAATGTGACATACCTCTTTTATACCATGTTTTAAATATACTCTGATAGATGAATTGTTATATGTGCCTAAATGATTTATTTGATTATTTGGGAGTATAAAAAGGGGGTGTTACACTAAGGCTAGGATGGGCGAAGGTAAAGGCATTGACACAGCGGTTAAGCATAACAACCTTTCCTTCGGAGGAGAAATAAAAGCATTGATAATAGATAATGTAAATAGGGCAAAGATAAATGATGATAGCAATGAAATGTGAAATCAAGCATTAGTCGGGGTAAGTTCAAATGGATAATCGAAAATTAGTTAAATACGGATGATGAAATGTGATTGATTAAATGGTGGATTGGTAAATTGGAAAATGATTAAGAAAGTAATTCTTTTTAGGCTTTATGAGAAAAAAAAGATAGATTAGTTAATGAAATTATATAAGTTATTTTGAAATTAATTAACTTAAAGGACTTTATATTAATAAAAGTTTTTGTTTATTTTTGAGAAAAGATTAAGTGTAAATTAGGAGAAAATTAATTAAAACCTAAAAATACTAAGTTATTTAAAAAAGGTTAAATTAATTAGAAATTTTTTTTTTATGGATTTTTGAATAAATATATTTTTCTTGCTTGCTTTTATTTAATATTAAAAAGATTTAAATAAAATTAAATCTAAAATTATAATAATTATTTTTTTTGTATTTTTTTATATTAAAAGAGTTAACTTAGTTTTGATTTTAAAATAGTCTAATTTTATTTTAATTAAAATTATGTTAGTGTTAGTTATGGTTAGTTTATATTCATTAATTAATAATTACAAATAAAAAAAAATAAAACTAAAAATTAAAAAAAAAAACAGAAATAAAATAAAAAAAAGAAATTGGGCGGGCTGGGTCATCACCCCCAGACCCGACCCAGCTAGCAAATAAAAAGGGGAAGGGGTTTAAGGGTTTGTAAACCCTAAAATCAGAGAGGCCAAAACGGCGCTCTCCTTCGCTCCCTTGCATGCGCGGTTCTTTCCGCTTCTTCTTCCTATCTCGTCATCTTCTTCTTACACAATTTCCTCTTCTTCTTCTTTTTCTTCTTCTTCTTTTTCTTCTTGTTTCTGGCTGCTATGAACTCCTCTTCTTTGCTTGCTGCAGAAAAATCAACCATAAAAAAAAACAAAAAAATGTTATATGGTGTTGCTTATGATTGTTGGTGGTTTTCTGGGCAATGATGAAGCTTGTTGCTCTGAGTCCCGACTTTTGTGTTTGCGGATCAGTTAGTGGAAATGGGTTTTGTGATGGTTTGTGATGGTCGTTAGGGTTCTCAAAGACGATGATGACCGTTTGGTTCTGAGTCTCGTCCGGATCAGTGGTTTTCGTTTTTTTTCTTTTATGGGTTTTGCATTTTTTGCGGTTCACGTTTGTGACGAATTTTGTGGTTGACGGATGGGTTTGTGATAAGTTTTACGACCGGTGATAAACTGCTTTGAGGCCTTTGCATTTTTAGATCTGTGGGTTTTCGTATGAGAACCGTTTATGATTTTTGGATGAGGGCTTTTTTCGAACTTGTGATTTGGAGGATTGTCGTCTATGATTTTTTTCGGTGATTTTCCTCCCACGAACTTGTTTTCCACTTCTGTTATTATAGACTCTTTTTCAAAAAGGTTTTGAAGAACAATGAATGGATTTTCCTTTTTGAGATAAACATGTTCCGACATGTTGGATTTCTTCCATTTTCGGACATGGGGTTTGATGGTTGTCTGATTTTGCTGTTGATGCTGTCCGGATTTGTTACTAACTGTGCATTTTTAGGTTTTTGCTCTTTAATGGTGAAGAAATCCAAATCTGATTATGGCTTTGTTGATGTTGTTGGATTTACGGATGTGGACTTTGATATTCTTTTACAATCTCGGATCCGTTATTTTTGATGATGATTCAGATTTGATTTTGAATATTCTTCTTTCCAAATTCGGATATGTTATGGCTTTTGGTAGGTGATTTTTCCGGATTTAGGTTTGTGATTCATTGATGATGATGATGTTCCATTCTTACCATTTTGGATTCTTGCTGACCCGTGGCTGTTGGATTTTTCATTTCGGAACTGGCCTTTTCTTTTCTTCTTTTGCGAAAAATACTTTTCTATTTTAAGAACAAATCTCTGCCTTGTTGTTTATGCTGATGGCCGTCGGAAAACCGGGAGCTGGCGGTGAACTTTTGTTGCCCTGCCAAAATGCCCGGTGATGATATTACTCTGAGGGTAGTTCTAAAATCAAAGTCACCGAGAGCTTGTTCGTGATTCAAATTTTTGACGCTTTTGCTATTTTTGCAGGTTTTTGAAGATTTGGAAGTTTGAAGAACTTGGAAGCTTGAAGATAGCATAAACTTAGAACTTAGGGATTATGACTTAAATTTGTAATTACACAAAAAAATATAAACTCCTGATTCTTGTAATGGAATGTGGATTTGAACAATGTATCTGAATTCGAACTCTAATAAAATATGAACTTGATTCTTCCAAATTTAATTCCAAGCCACATCATATTATGACAACTTTAAACTTTACATTTCACACCATGAGGCATCTGAAAAATTGCAAACTCTTGAAAACAAAAAACCCCAAACGTGAATTCGATGCAACCCGTGAGTTGTGGCTCGAACTTGCCTGTAACAATTAACTCGCAACCGGCTCAAATATTCAGTGAATAAAGACTTAACTTGTTTAGATAACTTCTTTGCAAATAATTCTTGCACCGACTCAAATCCCAATCCATCCAAACTTTAACGATTTCAAATCACCATGGTTCACAAATCAATCAATACTCCAACTTCCATCTGACTGCTAATAGTCTGATTCTCAAGTAAGGATGAACTGTACGAGATTATTTTCCAGCTCTTTCAACACATCTGCACAAACGAACAAACTCGGAAAACTGGTTAACGACTAGTCAAAACAAAAAATGAACTAAGATGATATGAGAATGATCAGTGAATCTAAGGGTAAAATTTGGGGTGCAATAGTTGCCCCTATTTAAATAACTTCACCGGATGATTTGAGCAACGAAGGCTCAAGAAATCATGGTGAAAGATATTTAAATATATATAACCGAAATTTTTTCCCTTAGATGCAGTGATATGCAATGCTATGGACAAACGAGACGAACTAAAATGCTGACAATGCTATGAATCTAATATGATGCATATGATGAAAATGATAAATGCAAGGATGCAGAAAAAACAACAACACATGGGAACGACTGTTTACTATGAATTTTGGTAAACAACCATTGGTCTATCAATTTTAGGGTAAATTAACTAACTTGCAGGATCGACCATACTAAATCCTAGAACATGTGCTAAGCGTGTACCAAGTGGCCCTAATCTAAACTCCACGTTGGACTGAAAAAAGGTTTTGACAATAAAGACAAGAATGTAAAGGGCGAAAGATTATAACCAAACTCCACGTTCGACTACAAACTCTTTGTAAAGTAAAAGGTGCTCGAAGATAAACGTGTAAGAAAGTAAATTGCTCTGAAAATAACTCTAATATGGACTCCACATTCGACTAGGGGATCTTTAAGTAAAAAGCTGTAAAGTAAATGACTTTGAAATTAAACGTGCGAAAGACTCAAACGGGAACTCCACATTCGACTTTGAAGTCTTTTAAAGGTTAAATAGTGAGAAGATAAAGGGCTTTGAAAATGATTGGGCGAAGGATTAAAGGTGCAGGAAAAGTAAATGACTTTAAATTAACAACTGGAATGTAAAGGCGAAAAAAACTACTATCAAACTCCATGTTCGACGTACTTCCTTTAAAAATTTAAATGACTTTTGAGAATAAAGATGCAAGTAAATTATTTGGAAAATAACTCTAATCAGAACTCCACGTTCGACTAGGGGGTCTTTGCAAAGTAAATGGGCAGAAAAGTGTAAAGGGCAGTTTTGAATATAAGGATTGAAAGTTAAAAATGGCAAGTGAATTGTAAAGACAAATTGCATTGATAAAAAAGGGTTTGGTGTTGTATCACGTACATTCTCATTAACTCGTTTCTCTACACGCGGATACTTTGAGTTGTATGAACTAGTACAATAATGAATGAAAACCTTTATGACATAAAATTTACACCTATTTATAGTGCTATAGAATAACTATCATATGGCGGCTGAGACTTCCTAGCCCAATCTTTTGGCTCTTCTTTGTTCTTCTAACCGCCCACACGTTCTTATCTACTTGATTTGAATTTTGAATATTTTGCAATTCCCTCCAATTTGGCGAAACCGTCTCCCTGCTCTCTTTAGCATAGTCTTCGTTGAGCATTATCCAACACTTAGCGTTTTTTGGCCCCCTGTTCATCTTTCTTCGACTTGACGTTTTCCTTGATTTGGTCGAAACCCTCCCATACACCAAGTATTGATATTTTTTTACCTAAGATAGCTCTGGTCTCGACTGGCGTAAAAAATTAGGAGCCAACAAATTTCCCCCAAAAATTGTCCTTTCGCCAGTCTTGGATAGGAAGGTCAGTTTTTCATTGTTTTCGACACACGTCACTTTGCATGTCTCTGATTGAAATCCCACTATCTGTTTAGTGGCCTAACTGTTCAATTATTTCCTTCCGTGCTTATGACGTTACGCCATCATGATAAATCCTTAAACGTCTTTTCAGCCGTATTTATCATCATTTTGTCTTGAAAACATGCATTAGTAGTCTGACCATAACTGCCCACACGCATCCTTTTCTTCAAACCAACATGTGTCCCACTTCTTAATCATTTTTAACGGTGGATTTCGATCCTTTTGGATTTTCAAACGTTTATAAATACCTCCCCTCACCGTTTCGTGAAAATTTTCACGCTCCAGAATTCTAAACGTCCTACATCTTTCTTTAGCTTTCTTCATCGCATTCAGAAATAAAACCCTTCTCATTTCCAAACACGAACAATGGCTTCTTCCCATTCCGCTACTCAGGAGAAGAAAACTCAGAAAGGACGCGCTACCCAAACCAAACAAACCATTCCCCCTTTCATAAACCTGGCTGGCCATCACTTGGTGGAGAATTGTCCATGTGTTCTGGAACCCACCTCCGAGACCGCCAAGAGCATCTATCATTCCCAGGTAATGATTCCTCTAATTGTTTCAGGTAAACCCTACGCAATGTTAGGTCCCTTATCACAAGTTGACCTTTTTGATGCACGACTAAGTGAAATTCTACCGTCTTACCGGAGAACTAGGTCATTAGGGAAAAAACGTTTCCTTGCACCTTTTACCGGTACTGTTGACTCTACTCCGTTGCCAACTTTTGACCTTGGCTACCTTGCTGATGGTACTCGTTTACTAAGAGTCATGAGTCCCCTGAAGGATTTCGACCTCTGGATGGCCAAAGTAGAGAAAATTAAGGCTGATCACTGGAAATCTGTAGGGATTTATGATCTTTTAATGTTGTTGAAGACTCTGTTTCCATACTGTTTAAATTTACTGGTAGCCTCGCTGTATTTCTGGGATAGTACCCATTATACATTTCACTTACCATGTGGGATGGTTTCTCCTACACTCTTCGACATAGCCGCTATCACCGCCCTTCGTCCTGATGATGCCTCTTACCAACCTGATATTGAAGCTGAAGACTATGTCAACATCCCCACCTCTAAACTCATCTACACTCATTTCGTTAACCACCACTTCGATCAAACTACTGAAAGTGTGTCTGACGAAGAGCACATGTCATTCCTCGACATGTGGCTGTCAAGATATGTATTATGTACCAAGTCTCTACAGGTAGTTAAGAAATACCTACCTCTCGCCAATCAACTACACCCCAATAAAGGTGCTTGCCTAAGTGAACTTTTTCTGGCGACCCTTTATGAATCCTTGAGTGAAACAACTTCTTGATTGAAGCGTCTAAAAGCTCGTGAATCTGTATCTTTGGCTGGTCCTTTGTGGCTACTTCAACTATGGTTGAATGCTACTTTCGAGACCAGCCTTCCTAAAAGAGAATAAGTTGTCGAAATGCCTGCTGAGATTAAGGGAAGGTACGTCGAATGGCTTCATTTGGTTCAACTGACCCCAACTGATGATGGCATAACTATCAGAGAAGCATTTACCAGCTACATCTTGATGTTTGTCAAATGCTCTGAATTTACTTCTAGCACGACACCTTTTGTCTTAAGGAAGTTTGGCCCCTCATGGTTTAAACGGCCATTTCCTACTCCTCAAGGACATGGTAGTGATGACTCTATTGCAATCTGGGAAGCCTTTTTGATTCCTAGATTCATTGTTAACAAGCTCGACACAGGGAAAGGTTTAGCATCCTTGATTGCGTATCATCCTATTCTTGTATCTCGCCAGTTTGGGTTGATTCAGAGTTTTCCCAGATGCTTATATGATAAGAAAGGCCAAGTGATCCTCCATACTGCCAGTTTCTATGAAGATACCATCACTGACATTTTTGCCGAATCTAGCCATAAGACGGGCATTCTCTCGCCCGTATTTTTTGAACCTTCTTTTTTATGCACTTCTTCTTTCCACCATTGGTGGTCGAAACATTATGCTGAGTATTTCCTTGATTTTTCTACTTTTTATTCACTACTTGATCAGGCTTTCCTTGCTGTGCAGGACAAGTCAAAGAAAAGTAAGCTTACTCATATTCACGAAATTCGAGCTTTCCAAAAGTACTTTGAAACTGTTTATCGACCAGATGATCTTAGTCGAACCATCCAGGAGGCTGCTGTTACCTTAAAAAGAAACTTTTTCCAGAAATTGGATAACTTGAAAATTCCTCCTAATGTTCCTCGTGAGAAATGTTATGAGGTAGCTTTTAAACTTTTTCCTCCTAAGTTCCCTCGCTTGCCTAATGCTGATTTTGGAGTGGTGCTTGCCCCTCCATTTCCATATTGGTTTATGTGTGCTGAGGACCTAAAAGTCCTTCGACAACAATCTCAACTAAAGGCTCGACGGATGGTTCCGACTAAGTATAATTTAGACAATTTCAAAGGACATCTTTATATAGGGATTCAAAATGTTCGGATCGAATCTGACATATATGAAGGTTTGATGCCCTTCGCTTATGATTGTACCACTAATCTTTCACTATTTAACTGACCATCATATATTGTTTTTCAGCTATACCTAGGAAGGCCCCACCCACAAGGGCTACCACTTCTCAAAGTAGCAAAGAAATTGAAGGCAAAATGGTATATACCATCTCCTTTGCCTAATATTTTTGTGTGATTCTACTCTTACACTTGTATTGTCTCTTTCTGTTTTCTTAGACTAGGTGCAAACCTCCTACTCCTTCAAAGAAAGGCAAGAAGGATGCCCCTATTGTTGTTACTTCAGATGCTGATGAGTCTCCTGAAGACACTCTGGTCAGAAAGAGAAAGAAACCTATGAAAGGATCTGGACCTACTGGCCCACCTCCAGCGAAGGTGGCCAAAATTCTTGGTTCGACATCCACTCCTGATGGTGTCGAAGGACAATTTCTTGTGGCCATTGCAAAGCCAACTTCTAGTGATCATGAGGATGGCACTTCTAACCCCAGCGCTCCTCTAGCTCAGGTATGCACATTGTCATCTTGGTTATGTGCCCTTTGTTGCGTAACATTTTAGCCTTATCCTCTTTACTTGTGTTTTCAGGCTAATACCATCACTACTACTCCACCCCCAATTTCTGATGCTTCTGCCACTTACTCCATCAATAGCCAAGGAGAGCCAACTTATCACCCTTCTTCTGACCTTGGCTCTGGCTTAAGTGAAGTGAACCAACCTGTTGTTCCTTTTGCAGGAACTAAACCTCTATTAGCACTCACTACTACACAACAGGCCTATACCGAAGATTGCCATTCTGGAGATGACGATGCTTCTAGTCATCTACCTCACACTCAACTTGACCCTATGGTCACTGATGATGTGGCTAGCGAAGAAGTTCCTGTTCCTCCAGGCCCAACAACAAATGACAACCCCTGTCCAACTACACATGAAGAGCCAAAGGCTGTGCACCCTGAATCCCCTCCTGAACTAAACAACTCCATTTCTGCTGGTAACGAAGATGAAGACATGAGAGTCAACGATGAAAAGGACCAGGATGCAGAAGAAGAAGGGCAAAACGAAGGAGAATCTGCCGAGGACAACAAAGAAAGCGACGAGGCGGATGTCGAAGAAGAAAACCAAATTGGTCCTGATTCTGACCATACTTCGTCGGTGGTGAAAAAGACTCCTCCTCCCATTGTGACCCTGAAGATCGTCTACTGACTCTAAGATGGTCGAATCCCAGAGAATATGCTAAAAGGATCCTTGGGAAAAATGTGGATTTGCTTCTACCTCTTCTACTATTCCCACTCCTCTCACCTCAGATGACTTCGCAGGTCTGATCCTCCAAGCCATCAAGAAAAAGTTCTTCAAAGGGGACATCAAAAATGTTCTAACCGCAGACCCCACGTCTCTCATGTTTTTGAAAGACCAACTTAAAAAACTCGACCTCACTACTCTTAGTCCAGAAGTTCACGGCTTCTTACTAGACTTGACGGTTGTAGTGGATAATTTGTCTTCAGAGATTCGACGACTCCCTTCTCTTGTGAGGACCATTGAAGCTACGGCTGGTCGTGAAAGTGCAGCCTGGACTGGTGCACAAGAAGCTGAAGCTAGGGTCGAACAGCTGAAGAACGCCCACAAGCAACGTCAAGAAGAACTTACTTCTAACCAAAGAAACATTGATGCATGGAAACAAAAAATTAAGGACCTCCAGGTGAAGATTTATGATGCCGAAAAGCGTAACCTCGAGCTGGAATCCTCTGTTGATCCTGACATCTCTCTAGAGCTGAAAAGTACCATTGACTTTATTGATACGGCCCAGAGGCTTGAAAAAGAACTTGCAGCAGCCAGGCTAGACAAATCCCTGTGCGACGCTCACCTCAATCATCACATGAATACTTTTGCTCAATTAAAGTCGAAACTTCCCTTTTGAGGCTTCTCGACCCTCATTTTGTAATCATCATTTTATCTTATGGATGTCAAGCCTTTTGTAATGACAATATTTAATTTCTTTGTCGTAACTATTTCTGTACCTCCTAATGTCCTTAGACATGTTGCTTTTATGATACATTGTTACGACATTACTCCCTATGGCCTCACATTTTGAGTCCAATTCGTATTTAATGTTTTTCTTTTCTCTAAAGCCTTTCCCTAGTTTATTTATTGCTCCAATGACATAGGCTTTTAGTTTTACCATGGTATTCAAGGCGTAGCTTTTTAGGTATCTTCTCATAACTAATCCCTTAGTACTCCACCGTCTTGACTGGCCAATCCACATCCAGTCTTCCCCTATAAAACCTCTTCTCTCCTGAACCAGGTTCTATACTCCATCAAAGCAAGTATGAACTCTCATCCAGAAAAGTCCGCCCTTAAAACCCAGGCAAAAGATTCAAAGGAGCTGGTAGTGGCAACGACAACTAAACCAACCACCAAACCTGAGGCTTCCCATGGAGCACCTCCTCGTGCGAAGATAACAGAAACCCATATGAAAATTTCCAAGAAAGGCCGCCCTTGTAACCACCACTCTGATGATGAAGTTGATGAGGATTACATGGAATACCTCAAGTCCATTGATTTGAGAGATTTTGATTGATCCCTGTTTTTTAAGTGATGAATCACTGTACTGGTTTCTTTTGTTTTGATTTCTTGTTTGCCATGTTAGCCATCTTGGCCTATTTTGGCTATTATGTTGTTAATGAAATCTAAATTTTGATATGAACTTCTTGCAAGATAGACCTATACTTTTTCAAATATTTGACATTTACTTTCAAGATTCTTTTATCTTCGTTTACTTCCTCGATCTTATAGGCTCCATTAGAGAATACTTGTATGATTTGAAATGGGCCTTCCCATTTAGGAGATTATTTGCCTAAGGTTTTATCCCTTCGATCCATAGGAAAAATTACCTTCCATACGAGATCTCCACTTAGAAAAGACTTAGATTTACCCCTTTTGTTATAGGAATCCTCGACCCTTTGTTTCTGTCTTCTTAATACTTCCAAGGCTTTAAGCCTTTCTTCGTCCAAGTCTACCAATTCATCCATCATCATTGCCCAATAAGATTGAGAAGGGATCTCATGATGTCTCTGGACTCTCACAGATTGTAAGCATATTTCGACGGGTAACACTGCATCATGCCCAAAAGTTAACCTGAATGGCGTGTTATTAGTAGCTTCTTTTGGTGACGTTCGACATGCCCAAAGGACTTGGTCCAACGTCTGGTGCCAACTTCGAGGCTTTTTTCCTACATGCCTCTTAATTAGTCCAATTACTACTTTATTAGCAGCTTCGACTTGCCCATTTTCCTGGGCATAATAGGGTGTCGAGGTTAATAATTTAAAACCTATTTTATTGGCGAATTCCTGCGTCTTCCGACCAGTAAACACCGATCCCTGATCTGTTGTGATTGTTTCTGGAATGCCAAATCTGTATATAATATGGTTTTGGATAAAATTGATAACGTCTTCCTGACCCACGTTTACCAATGGTATTGCTTCGATCCATTTCGTAAAGTAGTCAATTCCAACCAAGACATATTTCTGGTTTTTTGACGATGCTGGTTGAATTTCTCCTATTATATCCAAAGCCCAACCTCTAAAAGGCCATGGTTTTACTATCGAGTGCAACTCACTTGCGGGGATATGTTGGATGCCAGCATGAATTTGATACTCTTGGCATCCTCTAGCAAACTCTATGCAATCTTTTAATATAGTAGGCCAATACAAGCCTTATCGAAACAATAGCCATTTCAATTTATGGCCAACTTGGTGTGCTTTACAAGCTCCACTATGCATTTTCGAGAGCGTGACATATGCTTCTCCTTCACTAAGTCATTTCAACAAAACCCCCTCAGGGGTCTTTTTAAACAACTCATTACCCACAAGTGTATAACTCAAAGCTTGATACTTGATCTTTCGCTCTGTCGAACCTGTTGGACTTTGTAGATACTCGACTATGGTCTTTCTCCAATCTCTCTCCATTAAACTATCTATGGCGGAAATTTCAAAATTTTCGCCATCCAAGAACCCAAGTTTAGTGGTTTTTAGATCTAATGAGCACAATCCAATAGTCCCTATCTTTCCTCTCGCCTCAATCACTTCTTGAAGTTTTTCTTTTGATACCTTATATCCGGAAGCGATTTGGGCCAAGTCATTAGCAACCTAGTTTTCTATCTTGGGTATATGTTGAATAGACACTACCTCAAACCTTTTTAAGAATCTATTTGCCACCACGAAATATACAATGAGATTTTCTTTAACACATTTATATTCCTTTGTGAGTTTCTTTACAACCAATTCAAAGTCTCCCATTATTTCGACTCTAGTTGCCCCCAATTATAACAAAATTTCAAGGCCAGCAATTAATGCTTCATATTCGGCCTCATTGTTAGAACATGGACCTTCGATCCTGAACTTAAATTTTGTTGGGATTTTCTTAGGAGAAATAATCACTATACCCAATCCTGTTCCATTCTTATGGCTTGATCCATCAAAGTACAATTTCCAGGACCTTATTTTAACATAATTTAAATTAGTTTCGTTGATAGAATGGTCGACTAAAAAATCAGCCACGATTTGGCCTTTCATAGCCTTTAAAGGTTGATAAGTTAACGAATATTCAGTCAAGGCTAAAGCTCATTTGCCAATTTGACTATGTAAGATAGGTTTAGATAACATATGACATCAAAATGAGACGAAACATACACATCAACAGGCTTTATATATTGCTTCAATTTGGTACAAGAGAAATACAAGCATAAGCACAATTTTTCAATCATGCTATATCTAGTTTCTGCATCATTTAAAACTCTACTTAGATGATAAATGGCTCTTTCAACTCCATTCTCATCTTCTTGAGCCAACATGCTCCCTAAGATTTTATCTAATGCAGTTATGTATAACCTCATACTTTTGTTTCTACATGGTAGAGATAAAATTGGTGGGTGACTCAAGTACTCCTTGATCTTGTCGAAAGCTCCTTGTTGTAATTGCCCCCACTCGAAATTATCTTTGTTGAAACGAAGCAGTGGTGAAAAAGCTTGTGTATTTCCACTCAGGTTGGAGATGAACCTTCTTAAGAAGTTGATTTTGCCCAATAACGGCTGCAACTCCTTCTTGGTTGATGGAGCTTTCGCTTCCATTATGGCTTTGGTTTTATTTTGATTGATTTCGATCCCTTTCTTGTGGACCACAAAGCCTAAGAAGTCTCCTGCCTGTACACAAAAAGCATACTTAAGAGGATTCATCTTAAGACCAAATTTTCTCATCCTGAGAAATGAGTGTCTCATATGGTCGAGATGATCTTGTCCAGAAATAGATTTTATAACAATGTCATCAATATAGACTTGCATGAAAGTTTCTATAAAATCATGAAAAATAGAATTCATTGCCCTTTGGTAAGTAGCACCATCATTTTTTAGACCAAAAGGAATCACTACCCACTCGTACGTGCCTAAAGCCCCAGGACATCTAAAAGCAGTTTTTGAAATATCTTCTTCAGAAATGAATATTTGGTTGTACCCAGAATACCCATCTAACATGCTAAGATATTCGTGTCCTGCCGCATAATCGACTAACATTTCCTCTACTGGCATTGAATATTCGTATTTAGGAGTAGCATCATTTATATCTCTAAAATCTATGCAGACTCTTAAAAATCCATTTTTCTTAATAACAGGCACTATATTAGCCAACCATTCGACATACCCTATTGTGCGAATGATTTTGCAACGAAGTAATCTTTCGACCTCTTCTTTGATCTTTGACAATATTTATGGGGCAAACCGTCTTGGACCTTGCTTGATAGGTTTTCTCCAAAGTGTCAGGGGTAGCTTATATTCGACCAACTCTCTACTTAAACCAGGCATTTTGTTGTAGTCCCAAGCGAAACAGTCTTTGAATTCTTTCAGTAACTGTATAACTTTGATTTTGAGTTGAGGATCTATCTTGGCGCTGATATATGTTGGCCTTTTGAGTGATCCTTCATTAAGATCAATTTCTTCTAAAGGGTCCTGTGCTAGCATCTTGACAGGGTTTGCTAGTGGATCCTTTTCGAACCCCAAAGGTTCGTCGTCACAAATGGTGTCCAGCCGTTGGGCTTGTTCTTCATCTGGGTTTATTACGTCGAAATCCCCTCTAGGGCTTTCTTGATGAAACTCGCAAATGGCTTCATCAGCCATGTAATCATTAACAACTTCCAAAGCCATTTTCAATTTGGTTTCAACCACGTAGGCCGAAATTCTATTTAATGCTTCGTATTCAGTCATGATCACTGAATCCTTCTCCCCACCCAGTGAGATCTACTGAAGGCCCTGCCATGATCGGTAGCCTTTCTCCTGGTCTTTCACTATCCCATCTAAAGCCTTTGACGGGATGTAGGTACAATGAATGAATGTTGTTTCGTTTGGGGAAAATTCAAACCCTGCTGGAGGACATGGAGCGATATTCGCCAGATGCTTATCAAATTGGTTCCCATCGACATAATTAACGGGGATTTTGAAATATCTTTGATCAGCTTCAATGTTTTCCACAATTCCATCTGGCCGCCAAATAATAATCCTCTGGTGCATTGAAGATGGCACAACACCTACACCGTGTATCCATTCTCTGCCTAAAAGCAAGTTGTAATTAGCTTTAGTTTCGACAACCATGAACACCGTAGGTCTTGTAATTGTCCCCACTATGAGGTCAACTTGAATGACTCCCAAAGTCGAACCTACTTTTCCTTCATAGTTTGATAAAACCATGTTGTGGGGTTTTGTATCATCATCATCCTTCTCGATCTTCCTTAACAACGATCGAGGCATCAAGTTCACCGTCACACCACAATCGACCAATATTTTGTTGATAGGCACATTTTCGACCTTTCCGGTGATGTAAAGAGGTTTTAAGTGATTCTTCATCTCCTCTGTGGGACGCTCAAAAAACGCATTTTGTTCTACGACACACCTATTATTCATTATGTAATAACATACCAGTTTGTGTGCCATCATCTCTAATTCAGCATTCTGGTCTATGTCTTCCTCTTCTGTGACTTGACTGAACTCTCTGGGCATGACAGACACCACATTTACTATAATGTCCAAAGAGGCAGTGGATTCACTGTCAAAATTGTCGGTCATATTCTCATCACCTTCGACTAGACCAACTGGCTCATTGTTCTGATCCCCAAACAACCTCCTTTTTATAGGAAGTTTTTCAGCGACTTCACCTTGATTGCCATTGTTCGTACTAGACTCCCCCTGCTTTAAACCCCGGGCTTCCCTAGCAGCTTTTCGTCTGTGTTGCTCCCTTCGCCATTGGGATTTGGTCATGGGATTTTTTCCTTTGTAATTCGCAGATAAATATGCTGACTTGTTGGTCGTACGGTTTTCTTTGAGATACTCAAACGAAGAGCCTCTCTCTACATCAAACTTTCTCCACTTTTTGTGTCCCTATCCTTTGACAGGTTTAATCCATTTCCCTGTAGGTACATTATCCACCGGCTTGAACGTATTGGGTTTGGCTGGCATTTTTACCCCTACTGGAGATTTTTTGGGTTCCATATTTATAGGGCCTTGACTTTTTTTCTTCCCCCAGCCTTCATTGGTTTTCTTAATCTCCTCTAACTCTCGAGCAGCCGCTTCGTCAAAAATAGCACTGCATCTAGGGCATAGCATCACTCCTGATCCACCTTTTTGACAACGTTGCAAAAAATCAACAATGTTTTCTTCTTGTTTAAGGTATGCCCTTTTGTTAGGTTCTTCTTCTCTTTCCATTTCAACTAATTCCTTAATTCTCTGGTTATTAATCTCGACCATGTGTTGCACCCCAAAATTTTCCTAACCTTTTTTTTACTTGGCTTTTGTTGCATTGTATGAGCATATCATTGGTCTATAATTTGCATAGAATAGCATTATTCATTTAGCAGGGGATCAAGTGTGGTTTATATCAAGAGGAGCCCATCTAGAGGTCTTATTCAAGCTTGAGAGGTCACCAAAGTCATCAGAAAGTGGGTTGTGTTCTTGAGAAGTTTGGATGCTGGTATGTGGTTCATCTCCTAACCTGGGGGCCAATTGAAGACCATCAGTGGGTTGTGAAGCCTTGGTCATGGATAGGATATGTGGATAGAGCTCATGGAGTGCCTTGAGGGTCATGGTGGAGCTCAGTCAAGTCATTATGCTAAGTGTGAAGAGCCACAGTTGAGGGTGTTGCAATTAGGGTTTTTGTCTGGCCAACCATAAGTCAACTGTACAATTGGAGGAGATTAAGACTCAATTCTAAGTCTTTGTGATCATGGAAGGATGTGTTGAGATACATGGGGTGATATTCCAAGATCAATCCAAGAAGAATTCAAAGTGTGAGGAGTTGCTAAACTAGGGTTCTCAGGGTAAAATCCTCTATTTAGTGCCTGGCTTCAAGACCACTTATCTCAAGATACAAGTTTCATATCAACCTTTGGGCAACATGGAACTTGTAGATCATGTTCTTAGCTTTAATTTGAGTACTAGAAGTCTTTGATTGGATTTATAGAACTTAAGTTATGATCCAGAAAAATTACAGGTCATCAGATGAATGTGAAATTTGTCTGCAAAAGTCAACCAACTTCCAGGGCACTTTTGACCTAGAAGGACGTTTCTCCTCAACTTTTGGCCAACATGAACGTTATAGGTCTTGGTCTTAGCTTTCCAAATTGTACTATAAGTCTTTCATATGATTTGTAGAACTTAAGTTATTAGGTTTACAAGTTAGGGGTATTTTGGGAAAGTGAGATTATGGGTCATTTTGGATTATGGGTCCTTTTCACTATCTTGTGAGCCTCAAATGAAGTTTTTCCCAACACAAAACTTGCTCAAAATCAGATTTTAAGGTTAAACATGTATACATGAGGCATTGATTTGGCTTAGAACAAGAGTTGGTTTGAAGGAATTTGACAAAGGCATTTTTTAAAGGCATTAATGAAGGAAAAATTCAAAATAATTCACAAGTGTTCAAAAAATGGCAAATGAGTGCATATTTTGATTGGAAATAATAGTTTGAGCACAATGCCATTGATAGAATTTCAATTTGACACATGTTTCATGGTTTTTCTCTTTGTTACTTCATGGTGAAGTTACATATCCAAGCTCCACCATTGGATGAAATTAAGGACTCCATCTGGTCCATTCATGTTCAATAAGTCATGTGCAATGTGTATGAAGCATTTTTGAGGCTGAGACAGAGGGAATTCGTGACTTCCATGGTTGCAATTTTGGAGGAAAGTTGGAAATTGGATATCTCAGTTTGGGCTTTCTTTGGGCCTCTAAACCATCCGAACAGATAGTATATAAGTCTCAGGTCCATTCCAGATCATTTTTGGAAGCAGTTTGGTGGAGAAACTAGTTACAGCAGTTGAAGGTTGAAGTTCTCAAATCCAAAATCGGTTTTGCCTTTCCAGAAGATTTCAAGGCAAATTGTGGATCTTATTAGCTTCATTGATCATTAAGGAAGGAATCTGCATAGTTTGGCGCAAGGTTTCACTCTGCAAGTACTCCAATTTCAAGCTTCAGTTCAGGTTGGTAAACTTCAAAATTGATCTTGATTTAGACTGTTTCAGCATGATTTAGACTGTGGTTAAGGGTTAGGGAAGAATGTAGATGGATTTAGGTTCATAACTTTGGATCCAAATTCTGTTGAGCTTCGTAACTGCCTGTTCTTGAGGTATTAGGATGATTTGAATAGCTTAGGATGATCTTTGAAGAGTGAGGAAAAGATCCATGGCTTTAATTTGGAGTTTGATGATGATTGTGGAAATGGCATACTTTCTGTTTGGCTTCGATTCTCTTTGATCATTGAGAGTTAGAGAAAATGGATTGCATATTTGAAATCCTTGTGAAAAAATGAAGAGATCCTATAAGGTTTGACATGATTTGATGACCTGCAATTCATGCCTTCACTGGAGAAGACGGTTGCTCAGCCACCGAAACCATCGTGAACCAATTCCCTCTCTTTTCAGTTTAAATGGAGACGATGACCAGGGACCCTTGGATGAGTTGAAATTGAAGACTTTGTAAGCAGATCGTGTGCACGAGATTCATTTTGAGACTTGCTCTTTGACCACCCAAAACGCAACCGTTCCATTAATGTGCTGGCGCGCGCTGAGACCTTTAGATTAGTTGACCAGTAATCAGATCTAACAGCTCTAATATTTTCTTGGCTTTTGATTTTTGTTAATTCATTTTTAATTTTCTTTAATTGTTTTCATCTTCTTTAATTCATAATAAATAGAATAATCATTAGGAAAATATAACAAAAATATGTGCATGCTGTCGCTACTGCGAAAATCGGCGCCGGCTTAACAGAAGAGTCGCCACCGCGCGTTATTTATCCCACGGGAGGGAAAGGAAACGCTCAGAGTAAACCTCGCACAACACGGGAAAGGTATGGTCGTCGCAACCAAAACCTGGATTCGGGAGTCGGTTACGCAAGGGGAAGGTATTAGCACCCCTCACGTCCGTCGTACTCGACGGGATCCACGCTTGTTTTCGGGTATGGATTGTTATTCTATCTACTCTAAAGGTCAGGGGTTAAAAAGAAAAGAGAATGAAAATAAAATGACTCGGCAAAGTATCGCACTTTATGCCTACGTATTCTCGTCTGGAACGAGAAATCAGAGTCAACGTAGTTCGCCTACCTATGGGAAAGGAGGGGAAGGTTGCTCGCTAGGATATCGCATCCTATGCCTACGTACTTTCACACGGCATGAAAGATCAGAGCAAACGTAGTTCGGGCCACGTACGACACAAGCTTGTCTTGGTTGATTTTATTCCTTCTGAAAAAGGTTTTCTGATTAGCGGTCCCAGCGGACAAAAATGACGCTTTGATGAGTTCACATTCTTTTACGGAAGAAGTGTCTTTTATTGTGTTTGAAATCTTTATTGTGTTTTTCTGTTTGTTTTGAGAAAGAAAGAGACAGAACTCTAACCTACGGTTGCGAAGGGAAACAAACTAACCTAATGTTATCATGCATGGGTTAAAACCTAGTGTCTATCATGCTCCTCTCTTGCACAGAGAGAAACAGAGATCCTAAGGGGATAGACAGCAACAGAAACAATATCAGATATATACAGTAAAACAGTAAAATGCATGGATGCAACAGTACAAGCGAGGCAAGGGAGTCCCACTCAACCTCGAACCTAGAAAACAATAGGCAAAAGTGAATAGGATTCACTTTCAACCCAACAGGGTAAACAGCAAACAATACAGTCCAGAAAACCAATCAATACATCAGCAATGAAATACAACAGCAAAAGAAACAGCATCAGCAGCTCTGAATCAACATATGGCTTCAAGTAATCTCCAATCAGTTACAGGCTTCAACAAGCATCAATCTCCATCTTCATGGCCTTCAGGCAAGGGCTTTGATCATCAATCTTCTATCTGCAATGGCTTTTCTTCAAGCTCAAACCTCCAGGATGAGGGATCAGTCACAAGAGTGGATTGGGGTGTTAAGCAATCAGTTGACTACCAAAGGTGGTGAACAAACTGCTTCTAACACAAAAGACATTTTCTCTCAAGAGTTCTATCTCTTAGACACTATCACCAAGCCTTCCAAAGGAAGTGGGTGAGTGTCTTAGAGAGACTCTGAATCACAGAGAAGAATGGATGCAGACAAGGCAATCCATGTTTGAGAAACAAGCTTTCTAATCTAGAGCTCTGCCTAGCTCCTAAACCCTAGTCTCTCAGCAGCTGCTAGCAAGAATCTCCTCTTCAACTCTGACACTTGATCTTCAACATCTGGTTCTCCAATGGCTTTCATCTCCTCAAGTCTTCAGCTCTCCCAAATCCCCAGACAATCCCAATGCCCAAACAATCAAGCAATAATCCCCAGAGGGCACACCACACCAGTCACTCAGATGTATACAATACAGTAATAGCAGTAGGGGAATCCTGACTTTTTCTAGGGGATCTAATAACTACCCATAGCCCCTATAGTCCCATAACTAAACTAGTCAAACCCTAAGTCCTAAGGGAAAGGAATCAAGCCCCCTAAGTCATCCCCTAAAAACCCTAATTTGTCCATGTTATTCACACCTACACTAAGCACCTAAATTTAATTTCTAAAAATGGGAACTAAATTGAATCTACAAGTTTGATGTCTAACCTAAACAACCTAAAAAGAATGGATGGAAAATATTGAAGCAATTAATAGAACAAAAAATATCAAAATCATGTATGAAATGAAATTATGTAAAATGTTATTTATTTAGAAAATATGGGAAAAATATCAAATAAAAAATAAAATGCCATTTTTATTTTTTATAAATTTCTAGACATCCTAAAGAAAAATATGCAAAAAGAATGAATTAAAAATAATGATTTTTCCATTTATTATGAATTTTATAAGATGAATGAAAAATGAAAAGAAAATAATTAAGAAAATAGAAAGAAATAGCCAGAGGGGGTGAGAATAGCAGGGAATTCATGTTCAGCGCGTTGGGCCAACTAACTTGGGGGGTGCGAATAGATGTCTGAGCCCAATCCCCCCCCCCCCCATAAGTGAAACGGTGCGTTTTACTTTTTAAATTTCCCACCAGAATGAAGTTTTAATCGTGGCCGTTGGATACTTCCCCCAGGTCAAAGGTCCAACCTCAATCGTATGGCCACCAACCCTTCTTCAACCTCCAGCCCTTTTAGGGTTTCAGAACCCCTTCCCATGCACGATGATTCCATCTCCTCATGCTCTCTCCACACGCCATGAAAACGCACGATGTAAAAAACAAAACTCCTCCATTTCTTCCCCTCTACAAGTCTATGGTCCTAGCTTCCATTAAAAATCACACAATCAGCCAATTCGAAGAAGGTAACAGATGGGAACCACCATTAGTGCCTGAGATGAAACCTCTCCAATTCTTCTCCAAACTCACCCTAAGCTAATCTACACTTCCTCATGATCATAACATGCTATTTTACTAACATTCTCGTGCCTTAATCCAAGAGTTAAGAGCTTCAACAGAATTACTACCTCATGTTCAAACTTCATGAAACTTCTCTAAAATCACCACAACCAGTCATCTACCTATGCTTAACCGTTCTATGCTATCAAAACCCTAAGATTCTACCTAAATTAAGCAATTCGAACAGAATACAAACCTGGTGTAATTCCTTGATACAGGTGCTGAGATCCTCAAATCAACTGCTTGTGATGAGGGGAATGTGATCAGTAGGCTTGGTATTGAGTTCTGTATGCAATCAAAGATGCTCCAAAGCTTTGAATCTCCTAATTCCAAGATCCTTGCACTTTGAAGGATGATGATGAATAGCACGATTCTTTGTTCAATTTGCCAAATAAATGTGTGGATTCTGATCTTTGTGTGATGATGATGAAGATTGAATCAAGAATATTGAAGATTGATGGAGATTATGGGAGTTTGAGAAGCTTATGCAAGAATGGAAAATGAGTGAAAATGGAGGTTTTGAACAAAATGGGAGCACCAACCCTTGCATGAATCAGCTTGCATGAATATATAGGTTGCATTAGAACCTCCTAGAACATTGGAGAAATTTCCCTTACACCTTTCCCTTTCAATTTGGATTATGTTTCTTTCAATTCAAGCAACCATGGATAACTCACAAATTATGACCTAAACTCAAAATTCCACTTTAGCCAATGTCTTTAGAATGCCTTTTCCATTCAAAATGACCTATAATTTTGCATCATTTGGCCAAGATATGAAAAATCTCATTTTTTAAGCCATTTTTCTTCATTAAATTCAACAATTTTGAAACCTTGTGCTATGAACTTTTCCAATCTCTCATGGTCACTTTTCTAGACTCAAAATGTCATTTGGAGCAAGTTTGATGTTGTAAGTTTTTCCATTTGAGGCCTCCTTGTATGAGTTTTGGACATAGGTTAAAATGACCTGTAATTCACAAATGACCAAAATACCCTTTGCTTGCCAAGACCATAAGTTGAGTTCCACACATCATATGAAGGCATACTATACCATTCTAGAAAGCTAAGACAATAAGGAACAATTCTTATGTTGACCAGAAATTCATTTGAAATCTCCTTGAGGGGTAAAAATTGCTTGGAAGTCAAGTCACTTTCACAGACAAAATTTCAGATACCTCAGATGACTTGTAACTTGCAAGGGCCATAACTTGAGTTCTATAAATCTCCTTGATGTCTTCCACCACTCAAATTAAAGGTCTTGAGATCCTATACAAGTTTCATGTTGGCCAAGGATCCATTTGAAGCTTTCATTTTGACTTATCTTGCTTGGAAATTTGACCTAAACTAGGGGATTTTACATAGAAACCCTAATTTAGAGACTCCTCTTCTCCTTGATTTCTCTTGAATTCTTCTTAGTACAACAACATATCCTTACTCTCCATGTCAAATGATGAACCCCACATCTCTCCAATAGCCCTGAATGCCCTTAAATCAATCAATTGACCTAGGGTTGACCTAGGGTTGACCCAGATGAAACCCTAGTTGACTGTCTTCAACTGTAGCTCTTGTGCTCACATCAATCACTTGTTTTCTTCTCCAAATGACTTTCTAAACCTCTCATGATGTCTAGATACTTTCCATGCCTTCAATTCATAGCTCATACTCTCCTTGATGATCCCCATATACCCTCAGCCAGGAGATAGATGAACTGCTTGACCCATTGACTTGATAGCTTTCAAATTCTTTTCTGATGACTTGAATGAGATTGAATTAGGATAATAACCTCTGGATAGGCCTCTAGAGATGAGAATAATGCTTGCTCCCCTGTTGAATGACTTGCTATGCTTATGCTATGCAGATGGTTAGGCTATGTACATGACTCTATATGCAAATGCTAATGATATTGACACATAAACCAAGTGAATAAGGTTGAGCAAATTTTAGGGTGCAACAGCTGCCCCTATTCAAGCGACTTGGACCCGATTGGGTGAAGGGCTCGGAGCCTTCAGACATTCGCGGTACAAGGCGGTTGAATACTAGTGAAACCAGAAATTTGCCAACCGCAGAAATAAACGGCGCTCCTGCTTGGGGAACGACATTCATCAGCTGAATCTGACTGTTTGCAACCGCCTACTGATCCCGTAACGACCACGCTGGGGATAACAGATTGCTTACTTGTCCACATTAGGACTCTGTCTGTCATCAATACGAAGAAATCTCAACTAGAACCTGTCCACGTTAGGACTCCACTTGCCGTTAACCCAGACAAATCTCGGCAGCTCTGCTGGGGGTAATTTAATGAATCGTCCACGTTAGGAATGGACTCTTCCACGTTAGGAATACACCATCCACGTAAGGAATCATCTCTTCTGCATCTGTCCACGTCAGGACTAAACCTTTCATCTTTCCACGTCAGGAAGCAATCTTCTTTCCACATAAGGAGAACTATATCAATCTGTCCACGTAAGGACCCCAATACCGCTCGACATGTCCGCGTCAGGACTCCAATCTTTCCGTGTAAGGAATACAACTTTGGTTCTGAACCTGTCCACGTTAGGACTCCACTTTTCCACGTAAGGAGTACATCATTCTTCCACGTCAGGAATCAACTTTTCTTGAATCCGTCCACGTAAGGACCCCAATCTCTCCACGTAAGGAAACCAACTCTTTTCGATTTGCCCGTGTCATGACTACATTTTTCCACGTAAGGAATGCCATCTTAATCTGTCCACGTAAGGACTCCGCTCTTTCCATGTAAGGACCTGAAGTTTCTCTTTCTCTTCCACGTAAGGAATACGCCTTCCTTCCACATTAGGCATACTTCTTCTTCTGAATCCGTCCACGCCCGGACTAAACTTTCCACGTAAGGAATCTATCTTCTTCTTCCCCGTTAGGAATAACTTCTTTGATCCATGTAAGGAAACTGAGACCTCTTTTTCCACGTAAGGAATAGATTCGTCCACGTCAGGACCCATGTTTCGTCTTGATTTGTCCACGTCAGGACTCAGGCATCTTCGACCCGCTGGGGAAATAAAACTTGTCCACGTCAGGACTCCCATCTCCTTTGTTGAGAAAGCCAAACTCGTCCGTGTCAGGACTCACACCTTCGTCTGATCTGTCCACGTCAGGACCCATGCTTCGCCAACACGAAGAAAGATAACTGCTGAGGGTAAATGGTCCACGTCAGGACACCAACACAAAGAGTAATCAGTTTTGTCAACGTCATGACTTCACCTTCCGCCAATTCCGAGAACCCGAATATGTCCACGTTAGGACTAACACATCTCATCAACCCGGGGAAATAAATTTGTCCACGTTAGGACGCCCACTTCTGAAGAAATCCCGCCAATATAGGAACAAATTGTCCACGTCAGGACTTAGTTCTTCATTGATCCCCCACCCACAAACTTCTTTAGCACTGACGTGACAGCGTCCTTGGGGCGGACTCTACTGGGGATATCTGGAAACCACACTACCAGACGCCTGTTCTGATAACCGACGGTGGCCTCTGAAATTCTGATTCAAGGAACCCCTGATGACAACTAACTCAGCCTGGGAATAAAGAGAAAATTATCCTGAACTCTGTGAGGAATACTGCCGAACTGACATCATCATTGGATGTCTCATGCCGAGATCTTGAATGTTTGGTAGTTCATTTGAGCAAGAGCTCTCTCTACCTGAATTGCTAAAATACAGGAACTTGTTTCAGCAAAATAAATGCTGAAGATAATGCCAACTCCGCTGGGGATAGCCAGATGCTACAGAATTATTCCAGCAAAATAAATGCTGGAAGGGTGAAGTCAACCCTGCTGGGAAACTGGGAGCTCAAACCAAACACCCTGTTGAGATAACCCCCTGCTGGGGAATAGCAGATGTACACGGTATGATCGGACTTTCTGCTGAGGAGTGAACTGATATTACACAGTATCTCTGACAAAATAAATGACAGGACCCACCACCAACTCTGCTGGGGAAAGTCTTGATCTTCGAGTTCCACTGGGAGGAAAGAACACTTGCTGAAAAGAGATCTCCACTGGGGATGGGACGATTCTCTCGGGGGAAATCAACTGACTCCGCTGGGAAAGAGTGAATGACCCTCTGGGGAAAGATGAACCTGTCTGAATACAGCTCACCAATTTGGAAATATTAATCTTTTGAGGCTGAACCACTCTGCTTGAGATAAGGAATCCTTCCGGGGGACACCACACTGCCTGCATGCAGCCTACAATCTTTGAATCGTCAATTCCGTAGAGGATGAACGACTTTGCTGGATAATCCTTCTGCACAAGCTACGACTAGCTGGAGAGTTCTATCCTTCTTCAGGAAGAACCTGCATGACCTGCATGAGGGCTGAGTCTTTAGTTATCGCAATCTTTTGATCATCTTCCTCGTACGGTTATGAAGCCTGCAACAACACAAACAAGACAAGACAAGCCTATGCAACCAAATCAATTCAGGTTAGTGACGTTATTTTCAGTTAATTCAAAGCTTTAACAACTGTTGGCAAGGGCCAGTGGCGTTATACACACGCTAGTTTCATCAAACTTAGGCGTTAATCATGCACAAAACAGTAAAGAACATTGTCAAGTACTGAATAACGTATTTTATTGATTGAGCCCCTGAATGGGCGGAGTTTTGTACACGGGATGTAACTCCTGAAATGAGGAAGCTACACAAAGCAAATATACACGTACACAAGTATGCACAAGAAGCATAAATATTGACAACTTAAATTTGTACACATGTCGGCAACGGGATGCAGATGAACACCACGAACTGATCCTCCAATGACTCGCCCGACTCTAATGCTTTCCCGATATCCCCACTTCTGAAGAGATTGTATCAGATAACTGACTCCTCAAATGTATTCTCCCGCATTGATGCTTATTGCAATTATCAAATTCGGACCGCAGTCATTTTCTTTTCAAATCCCTAACTTTTGCGTGAACCGCCCTTTACGGGTTTTCAGTTCACCGGGATACCCCTTTTTGCCGAAGTCGCCCAGTGTAGGTTTTCAACTTCGCGGGTGTACATTTTTTCAATTTTATCCCTAATTTTTGCTCGAACCTTTCATTCTGTTTTTTGGTTCGCCAGGATGCCCCATTTTTGCCTGGACTCTCTTTTTTCTGTCCAGCGGGTCTATTTTAAGCAAAGTATTTTTTAACTGCGTCCGAATTCACAGGCGACGTGAAGTCTTCTCCGTCCATGGTGGACAACAACAACGCTCCTCCTGAGAAGACTTTCCTGACAACGTATGGCCCTTCGTAATTGGGGGTCCACTTGCCCCTGTGATCTGCTTGCGGCGGGAGAATCCTTTTCAGCACAAGGTCGCCCGTCTGAAAGCTTCGCGGATGCATTTTCTTATCATACGCTTTCTTCATTTGGCTCTGGTACAAACGACCATATGCTAGAGAAGCTAGCCTCTTATCGTCCATCAAACTCAGTTGATTCAACCTGTCTTTTACCCATTCTGCCTCGTCCAGCTGAACGTCTCGCAATACCCTCAGAGAAGGGATCTCGACTTCCAATGGTAGTACCGCTTCCATTCCGTATACCAACGAGAACGGAGTTGCCCCGGTTGATGTGCGTACCGTCGTACAATAACCGTGCAAAGCGAAAGGTAGCATCTCGTGCCAATCCTTATAAGTCACCACCATTTTCTGAACGATCTTCTTGATATTCTTATTGGCCGCCTCGACAGCGCCATTCATCTTGGGTCGGTAAGGGGAGGAGTTGTGATGTTCGGTCTTGAAATTCTGACAGAGCTCCTTCATCATTTTGTTGTTCAGGTTTGAACCATTGTCCGTGATTATCCGCTCGGGAATCCCATATCGGCAAATGATATCTCTTTTGATGAATCTGGCCACCACTTGCTTCGTTACATTTGCGTAAGACGCCGCTTCCACCCACTTGGTGAAATAATCGATTGCTACTAGGATGAACCGATGCCCGTTAGAAGCTGTCGGCTCGATCTTTCCAATCATATCGATTCCCCACATAGAGAATGGCCATGGCGATGACATTACATTCAGAGGACTTGGAGGCACATGGATCTTATCAGCATAGATTTGGCACTTGTGACACTTCCTCGCAAACATGAAACAATCAGTTTCCATGGTCAGCCAAAAATAACCTGCCCGCAGCAGTTTTCTCGTCATAGCATGTCCACCAGCATGCGTACCAAAGGTACCTTCGTGTATTTCTTCCATGAGCAACTTTGCCTCTCTTTCGTCTACACAACGCAACAGCACCAAATCGTGGTTTCTTCTGTATAAGACGCCATCCGGGTTCAAATAGAAATTACCCGCTAATCTCCTGAGAGTCTTCTGATCTTGACTGGATGCCCCAGCCGGATACTCTTTATTCTTCAGGAAATTAAGGATATCGAAATACCATGGTTTGTCGTCGGATGCTTCATCAATAGAAAATACGTAAGCTGGCCTGTCCAGCCGAGAGATAATGATTCTGGGAGCCTCGTTCCAGAAGTTGACTTTGTACATGGAAGATAAAGTGGCAAGGGCGTCAGCCATTTGATTTTCTGCCCGCGGTACATGATGCAATTCAACCTTATCGAAGAAAGGCAACAATCTCCTTGCATAGTTCATGTAATGTATCAAATTGGGCTGCCGTGTCTCCCATTCCCCTTTGATCTGATTCACCACCAGAGCTAAGTCTCCGTATACGTCCAGATGTTTGATTCGCAAATCAATGGCTTCTTCAAGCCCCATTATACAAGCTTCGTATTCGGCCTCATTGTTGGTAACGGCAAAGGTCAATCGGGCAGTAAATGGGATATGCGACCCGTGTGGCGTGGTGATGATTGCCCCTATTCCGCTACCGTAAGCATTCACAGCTCCGTCAAATATCATCTTCCATTTGGAACCCAACTCCGGTCCTTCGTCTGGCAACGGCTCTTCACAATCTTTCCTCTTTAGGTACATGATATCCTCGTCAGGAAAATCAAACCTCATCGATTGGTACTCTTCAATAGGCTGCTCCGCCAGATACTCGGATAGCACACTCCCCTTTATAGCCTTTTGCGAGACGTATTGGATGTCGTATTCAGTCAAGACCATCTGCCAACGGGCAATTCTGCCTGACAACGCCTGCTTTTCAAATACATATTTGATAGGATCCATCTTCGAGATGAGCATGGTTGTATGATTCAGCATGTACTGCCTCAAACGCTTGGCGGCCTAGGCTAGCGCGCAACAAGTTTTCTCCAGCATTGAATACCGAGATTCACAATCTGTAAATTTCTTACTCAGATAATAAATCGCATACTCTTTTCTCCCTGTCTCGTCGTGTTGACCGAGAACACAACCCATGCTTCCCTCAAGAACCGTCAAATACATTATCAAGGGTCTACCTGCCACCGGGGGTATCAAAATAGGAGGCTCCTGCAAATACTGCTTTATTTTATCGAACGCCTTTTGACAATTTTTGTTCCACGTTACAGCTTGATCTTTCTTCAACAGCTTGAATAATGGTTCACACGTGGCCGTTAGGTGAGATATGAACCGAGCAATGTAGTTCAACCTCCCTAAAAACCCGCGCACCTCTTTCTCTGTTTTAGGCGTCGGCATTTCTTGAATCGCTTTTATTTTAGCGGGATCGACCTCTATTCCTCTTTTGCTTACGATAAACCCCAGCAGTTTACCCGATCTCACCCCAAAGGTGCATTTGTTAGGGTTCAGCCTCAGCCTGAACTTCCTAAGCCTTTTAAACAACTTCAGCAGATTCACCAGATGCTCTTCCTCCGTCTGGGATTTGACAATCATATCGTCAACATAAACTTCGATCTCTTTATGCATCATGTCATGGAAAAGAGTCGTCATCGCACGCTGATATGTTGCCCCAGCATTTTTCAAGCCGAAGGGCATCACTTTGTAGCAAAATGTTCCCCAAGGCGTTATGAAAGTAGTCTTCTCCATATCCTCTGGCGCCATTTTAATTTGATTATAGCCCGAAAAGCCATCCATGAAGGAGAATACGGAGTATTGAGCGGTATTATCAACTAACACGTCAATGTGAGGCAGTGGAAAATCGTCTTTTGGGCTTGCTTTATTCAAATCTCTATAATCCACGCACATTCGAACCTTGCCATCTTTCTTTGGCACTGGTACGATGTTGGCAACCCATGAAGGATACTTCGTCACAGCCAGGAAACCAGCGTCCCACTGTTTCTGAACTTCCTCTTTGATCTTCATTGCCATATCTGGTCGAGTTCTGCGAAGCTTTTGTTTGACCGGCGGGCAATCTTCTTTCAGTGGCAGGCGATGCACAACCATATCTGTATCGAGCCCCGGCATATCTTCATATGACCAAGCGAATACATCATTATACTCTCGGAGCATTTCAACCAGTCTTCGCTTGATATCACTCTGCAGTGCGGCTCCGATACGAATATTCTTCTCGACCCCTTCCGACCCCAAGTTGATAATTTCGATGACCTCATCGTGAGGCAGAATGGCTCTTTCCTCTTGCTTCACTAACCAAGACAGTTCTTCAGGAACGTCGCTATCTTCAACGACCTCTTCTTCGGCCTGGAATACCGGGTGCTCGAAGTCGGGACGAGTCATAGGTGGCTTGAGGATGTCATCTGAAAATGTTATCCTGCAAAAGGAATGGTTAAGTGCTTCAAAATGCGTATAAAGCGAACAACCACGTTGCCATTTTATTGAAAACTATAAAACAAGAAAGACAGGGATTACAGTATTTGCACATGAAAAACGCCATTTATTTAATGATTGACACGCAATGTTCATAACAACACAGCCCTAAGCAAATCCTGATGCCCCGGGCAAGACATCGGATTATTCAACAATTAATAAAGCAAAGCATTACTGTTTAAAAGTCATAGGAACAAGTTCCTGAATAGACCAGTTGCACAGTCCTTGTCCTGGCGTGCTTGGCTGAATCCAGGCATCCATATCACAGTCGCTGTCTCCTTCATCAGACTCCGAAGCAGCATTGACGGTTTCATGACACACCCCACTGGCAGAGATGGTGATTGGCCCTCTGAAACGGTTTCATGACACACCCCAGAAGGAGTTGATGACGACGGTTGGTATCCCAGCCCGAACCGGTCCATCTTCACCGGAATGTCCAGCACTTTACCCCAACCCTTTGCTTCTCCTGCTTCTACCAGAGCTTGAGCTTCTTTATACGATGAGACGACTATCTCCAACGCTTTGCTCGGCTCGGGACCTTTGTCCTTGATGCGCAAACCCTCAAATGCCTGGCAGGGTGTTTCGTGGATCTCTCCGTCGACTTCCACATATTTAAATGACGACAGATGGCTGACCAGGATGTCCTCTTCTCCGCACACGGTGACTACGCTGTCTCCGACCATATATTTTAACTTCTGATGCAGGGTGGACGTGACTGCCCCTGCCCCATGAATCCAGGGTCTTCCAAGCAAGCAGCTGTACGCAGGCTGTATATCCATGATATAAAATTCAGTTGCAAACACTTCCGGCCCCACCTGTAGAGGCAATGTGATCGATCCAAAGACTGTTCTCCGCGTGCCATCAAACGCTCTGACTACCAAATCACTGGGCGTACACAAGATTCCTCTAACATCCAGCTTCATCATCGCCTTCTTGGGCAGCACATTCAAAGACGATCCGGTGTCAACCAATACGTGCGACATTACTGATCCTCTACACTCGACAGATACGTGCAGCGCCATATTATGATCTCTTCCTTTCGGAGTCAAGTCAAAATCGGTAAAGCCCAAGCTGTGGCCTGCATTCACATGTGCCAATACTCCTTCTAGATGATTCACGGAGACGTCTTGGGGTACAAAAGAAGTATCCAGGACTTTCAGCAACGCATTTATGTGGGCTTCCGAACACAACAGCAATGACAGAATAGATATCTTGGACGGTGTCTGCTGCAGATGCTCCACAATCTTATAATCACTTTTTCGAATCAAGCGCATGAACTCTTCTACATCCTTCGATGCTGCTTCTCTTTCACTCGCTTGCACTGGAGCATTCTCAACCGCTTTCCCTTTTCCTTTCGCTAGTCTTTCAGCCTCCACTTCAGGAGATATAAAGATCCTGCCACTCCTCGTCATACCTCCCGATCCAACAACATTATCCACAGTCTCAGCTGGCTGCTTGTTAACATCAATTTTTATCCCGTCACAATACACCTCCAGCCCATATGACCATGGGACTGCTTTCGTGCTCTCGTACGGGATCGGCCCGGCCTTAGTTATGGTGATCGGTGGGCGCTGAGCTGGCGCTGCGATAGTGATCGTCTCCCGAGGAATCGTTACCGTGGCCACATCATTCCGATCATCTACCACTGCCCCTGCGGGCTCTTCAGTTGCTGCTTGGTCAAACTGTAATATGCCTTCATCAATTAAAGCCTGGATGCCCTTCTTCAAATCACCACACCCCCCAGCTAGGGTCCAACAGTCTAAGCAATACTCGTCACATCCTGGGTAAACACCCCCTTGCAACAGTCGGCTCTTTATCTCGCTCAGCGGCGTCTTTAAATCTTCAACATTCATAATCAGATTCAACCCTTCCTCAGTTAGAATGGCGTTAGCCCCGTGATTAGGCATGAGTTTCTGCACTATATTCGGACCTGCCGTTCCGAAATTGATAGTCTTATTGTCCAAAAGATCCTGCACAACGTGCTTAAAAGCATGGCAACCTTCTATATCGTGACCCGGAGCCCCAGAATGAAACTCACAGTGCCTGCTTGCATCGTAACCAAATGGGGGAGCTCCCGTTATCGGTGCCAGAGTTCTTTTCTCTACCAGGTTTAATCCCAACAATGTCTGCAACAAATCGGCATAGGTTGAGGGAGGCTTCTCAAACACTCTCCTCGGTTTACTACCCTGGAATCTTCGCTGAGCCTGCTGTGCCCCCTGCTGAGGCTGCTGCTGCTGTTGCATTGGCTGTTGCTGGACCGGTTGTTGTTGCTGGAGTGGTTGTTGTTGATACGGGATAGTAACACTCGCCACCTGCTGCGGCTGACGATATTGACCTCGTCCCCTGCCTCGGCCCCGGCCTCGGCCTCCAAATACTGCACTTGCCTCGCCCTGACGGCGCCCGCCATAAGCTTTCCTATTACTGCCAGATGCAGTTGATTCCTCGACTTGGAACTTTCCTTGCTTAATGTTACGTTCAATCTTTTCCCCCATCAGAATTAGGTCTGAAAAACTGGCCAGAGACGTATGAAACAGCATATCATGAAACAGACCTGTGAATGTGCCGACAAACATGTCATTCATTTCCTTATCTTCTACCGGAGGACGAACCCTGGCAGCCATATCGCGCCACCTTTGCGCATACTCTTTAAAGCTCTCCCCCTTCTTTTGCGACAGCCCGGCCAATTGGACTCGATTGGGTGCCAAATCGCTATTATACTTGTAGTGAGCTACAAATGCCTCTGCTAATTGCTTCCATGTCTTGATATCAGTTGGCTCCATCCCCATGTACCACTCTAGGGAAGGACCCGACAGACTATCCTGAAAGAAATGCATTAGCATTCTTTCGTCAGTTGAGTACGCAGACATCTTTCTGTAATAAGCTCGTACATGCACTTTTGGACATGTGTGTCCTTTATACTTGTCAAACGCAGGAGCTTTGAATTTAATTGGCACCCTCAAGCCAGGTACCAGCCCCATTGTGGCCATGTCCAAACCCACAGCACTTTGGTTTAGGACTCCCCTCATCTGCTCTTCCAGCATTCTGATCTTCTGGGAGTCATCCATCGGCCCTTCGAAACCTCCTCCGGAGAAAGCGTCCTCCTGCTGATCTTCTTGCCACATACCATTTCCAGCCCCATACCCATCATATCCATTATTACGTCCAGCTCTGATCTGATTCATCCCCGGACCTCGGCCTCTGTTGCCGTACCCTTGAACACCTCCAGCAGGACCAAAAGCCATAAACCCCGCGCCGTTTCCGTTCCCGAAACCTCCGTAACCCTGGTTGGTCGCGCCATAACCGTCCTGCCCAAAGCCTTGAGCATTAAAGCCATACTTCCCGGTGTTATCGAATCCCTGATCGTTGAACCCGAATCCAGTATTGACAAAGCCGTTGCCTCCCATATTATCTCCTAAATTGACATCACCCAGCCCAATGTTATGGACAGCAGTCTCATTCCCAACTCCGACGTTACCATTCACAGCAGCGGTAGCGTTGTTGACATTAGCAGCAGGTATATTGACTACAGGTGGAGCCACTGGCGTGGGAGTGCCGTCTCCATGAACAGTATCGACCCGTACAGACTGATGATCCTCGTTACCGTGACCAGCATTTCGAGCCAACAGAGGCTGGACCATGGCCTGTAAATTCTCCTGCCCTTTTGCAATAGCTTCCATGGTCTGCATAAAGAGAGCGAGCTTCTCGCGCACATCTTGCATCTCGTTCTGCATTTGATCCATGATTCTTCGACAGTTGGTGCGGGTAGAATAGCGGTGCGGGGGTTGATCTGCAATCCTGGAAAGTACCTGGTACAGAGCAGGAAATAAGACACTATTCAAAGATTCCCTGTAATGCAATATGAATATGAATGCAATGCAATGTGTCTGTGCATTGGGGAAGTTCATTCCCCCAGTTCTAGTGCGACGGTGCCAGTGCGGTGACAGTGCTAATGATATAAAGACCGGAGCTGAATCACAGAAAGCCTCATATATTACTGAGAAAGCCAGAATACAACGTCGCTGAGAGTACAACAAGAAGGCATGACCTCAACCAACAATCCTGGTGATGGTCAGCACTAGGCAAATAAAGCATACAAGTTACTATACGAAATGATCAAATCCTCCCAAAAGCCTGGTACTCTTCGATCAACTTCTTGGTCTCTGGATGACTTGGTCGACCAAGCAGCTCTTCAACAAGTTGGTTTCTCTTCTTAAGAACACGGCGCACGTCTTCAGCAGTTTCTTCCCATGTCGCTTCTCCGAAGCAATCTTCTAGTTTTCGTTTTTGGGATACCGCTTCATCTCTGCATTTGATTGCCTTGTTCAGTGCATGCTGGACACTATACCGGGTCATCACTTCCTCCTCACACTTCTTGATGCTAGACTTCAACTTCTCTTCGAGGTCGGAGATTTGCTGCTTTAGCTTATCTTCCCTCTTCTTATTGTTGGTGAGTGTAGCATTCCAAGTCTTGTTGCAAGAGGAGATTTCTCGATGTGCCGCGTCAAGCGCTTTCTTTTTGGCTTCCAGCATGTCATGGGAGCTTCTGAACTCTTGCCCCAGACGTTCGCGCTTTTTCTTTTCCTCGGTCAACTCAGCCCCTAACCTGTTTAACAGCTCGATCTGTTGTTGGAAAGCATATACGGCCTTGTTTTTCTCACTGCGTACTTGAGCTAGCTCTTGCTCTAACCCTTTGTTGATCTTCATCAAGGCTTCTTTTTCTCTCACAATTTGCTCATAGACTTCCCTAGAAACAGTAGTTGGCTCCGCTACCGGAATAGGAACAAGGATTGGTACATCTGGAAATGGCATTAATAACTGACTTGCTCTTTCCTGGATCCAAACCCTGTAAGGTGCATAGGCCTGGCAATCGTTCTTACCTAACAGTGGTTTCCCCTTGCGGTTAATACGTGTCCAGGCGTGCTGCAGCTTGGCTAGTAACTCCCCCTTCACGTCTCCGGTGAAGTACAGAGATTCCTGTACTTCCTCCTCCTTTGGTGGGTTCTTCAACGCATATCCGAATTGGCGAATGAACAGAGAAGGGTTGTAATTGATACACCCTTTTCTTCCTATCAGCGGGACATTAGGGTAACCAGAACAACTGAAGATAAGCTCGGATCCCAGTAGATCTCTGTCAAACCAATCAACGTATTCGGAAGTTAATCTCATCATATGCTCTGGCCAACCAACGGGGACTGTAGTCTCTGCAACAGATCTTCTCTTAGGAAGGTGGCTCTCAAACCACATACTCAACAAGGGTACACAAAGATGAACATTCTTCCCTCTGCCCCTCTCATTCTTGTAATGCAGTGAGTGGTAGAAATCTCCGAGTAAGGTAGGTACAGGATTACCAGCGGCAAACAAGTAGAAAGCATCGAAGTCCACAAAATCCAGTATATTGGGGAACAAAACTATACCATAAATGCACAAAGCCAACACAGCATTGAAAGCAACCCAGCACCCGCTCTTGGCATACTCCTGGGCTTTACCCGCTAAGAACTGAAGTGAGAAGCCTGGAACTCCACGGGAAACAGTAGTCACAAGTTCAGAAGCATCAGTATGCAAGGCTTTTGCCAAATCCTCCGGCTTGGGCTTGGCGTCATAATGAATGAATGGAACCTGGTTCTGCACGGGCAGCTCAACATACTCAGCGTATTCCTCCAGGGTTGGTCCCATAATAAAGTCAGAGAACGTAAAGCACCTCAAAGCAGGGTCGTAGAATTGCATCAAAGCATACAGCCCCTCTAACTCTACCTCTGTAGGTTTGCACACCAATCTCAATAATCTACCATAGCTCATCCGGAAGCTCCTACGAACACCCTCATCAGCAAGAGAGATCAACCCAAGTAGAGGAACAATATCAGGCGTAGGCAATTTGTAAGCAACCGTTCTCCTTAAGCTAGTCATGATCAAACACTCAGAAGTCTGGGCACTAGAACTAGGGAAATGCAAATGCACCTGCAGCACAGACACACGTTAGTGAAATGCAAATGGTAATGGATATGCAGTAATGCAATGCAAGCAACATGCAACAGGGACCGAAGCTATAGCTGAATAGCCTGAACCCAATCAAAAAAGGTCTCAGATAGACCATCCAGAAGTCATCCAAATCTGGTCTCGGATAGACCTCAAACAAAGCTTCAATACTGGTCTCTGATAGACCCCATATTCATAACCTGAATGGTCTCTGGCAGACCTCAGATCATATCTCCCACTGGTCTCTGACAGACCTCAGAACACATCTCCAAATAGTCTCTGACAGACCTCGGAGCACACCAACTGGTCTCTGACAGACCTTAGAACCCTCCATAAATATCCAAGATCCTGATCAACAAACCGGTGGTCTGAAGGTCTAGTTACCTGCATAACCCTGAATCCCCTCACAGGTGGGTGGCCCTATAACTGGCACAAGGTACGGCATCCTATGCGGTCGTCGGCGTCACAGACTTTCAGGGTTGATGATACGATTCCCAGAAGGAGTGGCATCATCAATCCCTGAAGAGGCCTCACTTAGCCAACTTCCAAATGATCGGTCCCCAGAGTCGACAATCCAACTAACCAGCAACCCACGCCAACCAAAGGAAGGGGCAGGAGGCCAACCAGAGGAACCTCGTCTGAGTGTAGATTTCATGGGACACCAAAGCAAGCAAAGCAAGCGGGCGCCCACTAATTTCTACTCTAATTCTAGGTGCACTCAAGCCCAGGTCCGGCTTATCTCTCAATATCAGAACACCCGTCACACCCCAGATACAGCAATAATAATCAATATATAAAGTTGAAAATACAAGGTTAGAAATATAAAATAACTCCATACAAAATCCTCGACGGGAAAACAAGCGTTAGGATTGACTCTCTCAAGGGACGTTGGATCCCAAATGCATAAGAACCATCGCAGTCCTTAGCAGCCAGGGGACGTTGGATCCCCAGCAGAGTCGCCAGCTGTCGCTACTGCGAAAATCGGCGCCGGCTTAACAGAAGAGTCGCCACCGCGCGTTATTTATCCCACGGGAGGGAAAGGAAACGCTCAGAGTAAACCTCGCACAACACGGGAAAGGTATGGTCGTCGCAACCAAAACCTGGATTCGGGAGTCGGTTACGCAAGGGGAAGGTATTAGCACCCCTCACGTCCGTCGTACTCGACGGGATCCACGCTTGTTTTCGGGTATGGATTGCTATTCTATCTACTCTAAAGGTCAGGGGTTAAAAAGAAAAGAGAATGAAAATAAAATGACTCGGCAAAGTATCGCACTTTATGCCTACGTATTCTCGTCTGGAACGAGAAATCAGAGTCAACGTAGTTCGCCTACCTACGGGAAAGGAGGGGAAGGTTGCTCGCTAGGATATCGCATCCTATGCCTACGTACTTTCACACGGCATGAAAGATCAGAGCAAACGTAGTTCGGGCCACGTACGACACAAGCTTGTCTTGGTTGATTTTATTCCTTCTGAAAAAGGTTTTCTGATTAGCGGTCCCAGCGGACAAAAATGACGCTTTGATGAGTTCACATTCTTTTACGGAAGAAGTGTCTTTTATTGTGTTTGAAATCTTTATTGTGTTTTTCTGTTTGTTTTGAGAAAGAAAGAGACAGAACTCTAACCTACGGTTGCGAAGGGAAACAAACTAACCTAATGTTATCGTGCATGGGTTAAAACCTAGTGTCTATCATGCTCCTCTCTTGCACAGAGAGAAACAGAGATCCTAAGGGGATAGACAGCAACAGAAACAATATCAGATATATACAGTAAAACAGTAAAATGCATGGATGCAACAGTACAAGCGAGGCAAGGGAGTCCCACTCAACCTCGAACCTAGAAAACAATAGGCAAAAGTGAATAGGATTCACTTTCAACCCAACAGGGTAAACAGCAAACAATACAGTCCAGAAAACCAATCAATACATCAGCAATGAAATACAACAGCAAAAGAAACAGCATCAGCAGCTCTGAATCAACATATGGCTTCAAGTAATCTCCAATCAGTTACAGGCTTCAACAAGCATCAATCTCCATCTTCATGGCCTTCAGGCAAGGGCTTTGATCATCAATCTTCTATCTGCAATGGCTTTTCTTCAAGCTCAAACCTCCAGGATGAGGGATCAGTCACAAGAGTGGATTGGGGTGTTAAGCAATCAGTTGACTACCAAAGGTGGTGAACAGACTGCTTCTAACACAAAAGACATTTTCTCTCAAGAGTTCTATCTCTTAGACACTATCACCAAGCCTTCCAAAGGAAGGGGGTGAGTGTCTTAGAGAGACTCTGAATCACAGAGAAGAATGGATGCAGACAAGGCAATCCATGTTTGAGAAACAAGCTTTCTAATCTAGAGCTCTGCCTAGCTCCTAAACCCTAGTCTCTCAGCAGCTGCTAGCAAGAATCTCCTCTTCAACTCTGACACTTGATCTTCAACATCTAGTTCTCCAATGGCTTTCATCTCCTCAAGTCTTCAGCTCTCCCAAATCCCCAGACAATCCCAATGCCCAAACAATCAAGCAATAATCCCCAGAGGGCACACCACACCAGTCACTCAGATGTATACAATACAGTAATAGCAGTAGGGGAATCCTGACTTTTTCTAGGGGATCTAATAACTACCCATAGCCCCTATAGTCCCATAACTAAACTAGTCAAACCCTAAGTCCTAAGGGAAAGGAATCAAGCCCCCTAAGTCATCCCCTAAAAACCCTAATTTGTCCATGTTATTCACACCTACACTAAGCACCTAAATTTAATTTCTAAAAATGGGAACTAAATTGAATCTACAAGTTTGATGTCTAACCTAAACAACCTAAAAAGAATGGATGGAAAATATTGAAGCAATTAATAGAACAAAAAATATCAAAATCATGTATGAAATGAAATTATGTAAAATGTTATTTATTTAGAAAATATGGGAAAAATATCAAATAAAAAATAAAATGCCATTTTTATTTTTTATAAATTTCTAGACATCCTAAAGAAAAATATGCAAAAAGAATGAATTAAAAATAATGATTTTTCCATTTATTATGAATTTTATAAGATGAATGAAAAATGAAAAGAAAATAATTAAGAAAATAGAAAGAAATAGCCAGAGGGGGTGAGAATAGCAGGGAATTCATGTTCAGCGCGTTGGGCCAACTAACTTGGGGGGTGCGAATAGATGTCTGAGCCCAATCCCCGCCCATAAGTGAAACGGTGCGTTTTACTATTTAAATTTCCCACCAGAATGAAGTTTTAATCGTGGCCGTTGGATACTTCCCCCAGGTCAAAGGTCCAACCTCAATCGTATGGCCACCAACCCTTCTTCAACCTCCAGCCCTTTTAGGGTTTCAGAACCCCTTCCCATGCACGATGATTCCATCTCCTCATGCTCTCTCCACACGCCATGAAAACGCACGATGTAAAAAACAAAACTCCTCCATTTCTTCCCCTCTACAAGTCTATGGTCCTAGCTTCCATTAAAAATCACACAATCAGCCAATTCGAAGAAGGTAACAGATGGGAACCACCATTAGTGCCTGAGATGAAACCTCTCCAATTCTTCTCCAAACTCACCCTAAGCTAATCTACACTTCCTCATGATCATAACATGCTATTTTACTAACATTCTCGTGCCTTAATCCAAGAGTTAAGAGCTTCAACAGAATTACTACCTCATGTTCAAACTTCATGAAACTTCTCTAAAATCACCACAACCAGTCATCTACCTATGCTTAACCGTTCTATGCTATCAAAACCCTAAGATTCTACCTAAATTAAGCAATTCGAACAGAATACAAACCTGGTGTAATTCCTTGATACAGGTGCTGAGATCCTCAAATCAACTGCTTGTGATGAGGGGAATGTGATCAGTAGGCTTGGTATTGAGTTCTGTATGCAATCAAAGATGCTCCAAAGCTTTGAATCTCCTAATTCCAAGATCCTTGCACTTTGAAGGATGATGATGAATAGCACGATTCTTTGTTCAATTTGCCAAATAAATGTGTGGATTCTGATCTTTGTGTGATGATGATGAAGATTGAATCAAGAATATTGAAGATTGATGGAGATTATGGGAGTTTGAGAAGCTTATGCAAGAATGGAAAATGAGTGAAAATGGAGGTTTTGAACAAAATGGGAGCACCAACCCTTGCATGAATCAGCTTGCATGAATATATAGGTTGCATTAGAACCTCCTAGAACATTGGAGAAATTTCCCTTACACCTTTCCCTTTCAATTTGGATTATGTTTCTTTCAATTCAAGCAACCATGGATAACTCACAAATTATGACCTAAACTCAAAATTCCACTTTAGCCAATGTCTTTAGAATGCCTTTTCCATTCAAAATGACCTATAATTTTGCATCATTTGGCCAAGATATGAAAAATCTCATTTTTTAAGCCATTTTTCTTCATTAAATTCAACAATTTTGAAACCCTGTGCTATGAACTTTTCCAATCTCTCATGGTCACTTTTCTAGACTCAAAATGTCATTTGGAGCAAGTTTGATGTTGTAAGTTTTTCCATTTGAGGCCTCCTTGTATGAGTTTTGGACATAGGTTAAAATGACCTGTAATTCACAAATGACCAAAATACCCTTTGCTTGCCAAGACCATAGGTTGAGTTCCACACATCATATGAAGGCATACTATACCATTCTAGAAAGCTAAGACAATAAGGAACAATTCTTATGTTGACCAGAAATTCATTTGAAATCTCCTTGAGGGGTAAACATTGCTTGGAAGTCAAGTCACTTTCACAGACAAAATTTCAGATACCTCAGATGACTTGTAACTTGCAAGGGCCATAACTTGAGTTCTATAAATCTCCTTGATGTCTTCCACCACTCAAATTAAAGGTCTTGAGATCCTCTACAAGTTTCATGTTGGCCAAGGATCCATTTGAAGCTTGCATTTTGACTTATCTTGCTTGGAAATTTGACCTAAACTAGGGGATTTTACATAGAAACCCTAATTTAGAGACTCCTCTTCTCCTTGATTTCTCTTGAATTCTTCTTAGCACAACAACATATCCTTACTCTCCATGTCAAATGATGAACCCCACATCTCTCCAATAGCCCTGAATGCCCTTAAATCAATCAATTGACCTAGGGTTGACCTAGGGTTGACCCAGATGAAACCCTAGTTGACTGTCTTCAACTGTAGCTCTTGTGCTCACATCAATCACTTGTTTTCTTCTCCAAATGACTTTCTAAACCTCTCATGATGTCTAGATACTCTCCATGCCTTCAATTCATAGCTCATACTCTCCTTGATGATCCCCATATACCCTCAGCCAGGAGATAGATGAACTGCTTGACCCATTGACTTGATAGCTTTCAAATTCTTTTCTGATGACTTGAATGAGATTAAATTAGGATAATAACCTCTGGATAGGCCTCTAGAGATGAGAATAATGCTTGCTCCCCTGTTGAATGACTTGCTATGCTTATGGTATGCAGATGGTTAGGCTATGTACATGACTCTATATGCAAATGCTAATGATATTGACACATAAACCAAGTGAATAAGGTTGAGCAAATTTTAGGGTGCAACACATGCTCCAGATTTAATTTCTGATTTTTTGATACCCTTGGATTTTATTTTTGCGCAATTTCCAATTTATTTGTTATTTTTCTATTTTCTTTAATTCTTTTAATTTAGCATTTTGAGCTTGTTAATTGTTGATTTTTGTATGCTATTCTGGTATAGAATTAGAACTTAGTATTTTACTGGCTGGTTGTAGACTCATTGATGAGGTTGTAGGATTTTTATCCTAATTTTTAGATAACTCTAAGTTCTGTTTTTGAGTAGGTTTTTAGAGGCTTCCCCTTTTGGATCTTCATTTGATACCTCTTGGTTTAGAATTTCTTTAGAGACCTTAAGCATAGATTTAGGCTCTAATCCTTTTACCCTAGGTTCCCAACACATGTAGGACCCCTTAGAAAAATTCATAGATTTTCAGAAGTTGATTTAGTATTTTAATTCGATTTAATACTTAAGTAGTTTTTAGGGTGCTTCTAACATAGTGCTTCCCCTAATTGAACTTCAACATTGAGCTTTAGATGATTCTAAGCTTCATATACTTTCTTGATAGAGTAGAAGGTAGGTAAATACATCATTAGAACCTTGTTTAAGCCTTGATAGAGCTTTAGATTCCCCTAGTTTAGGTGATCATTGTGACTAGTCTGTAGGGCTTCTTAGAAGTGTTGTGTTGCCTTTTGTCCCCTATATGATTTCTTCCTTGGGCTTTGCCCTACCTTCTTTCTCCAAGTCTTGAAGAGGAGCCCTCCTGGGAGAGCCTAATCCTTCCTTTGGTTGGATTCTGTGCATTCCTCAGGAGGTTGAGCCTTGAATTGACATTCCTCAGTATAGTACATTCCTTTGGTTTGTACCCTCTTGGGGGGGCCTAATCCTTCCCTTGGTTGGATTTTGTGCATTCCTCAAGAGGTTCAACCTTAGACTGACATTCTTGGCATGGTATATTCCTTTGGTTTATATACTGTCATCCATCTCAAAGTTATTTTCTTAGGATCCCTCTTGGGAGAGCCTAATGAAGGTGAGATAATACTTAGAAGGGGGGGTTGAATAAGTATGAAAAATTAAGACTTGAAAATAATCACACAATTATTTTTATCCTGGTTCGTTTAAAACAACTACTCCAGTCCACCCTTCCTAGAGTGATTTGCCTTTCTCAACAAGGACTTAATCCACTATTAAATCAAACTGATTACAATAGTATCACCTAAGAACAACAGTTCTTAGTCTTCTCAAGAGCTACTGATTCCAACTGAATCCTCTTAAAGAATAACCTTTGCAATCAATGTAAATTAAATACAAGAGTTTTAATGCTTCTAAAAAGCTTTTATCACAACAGTGATTATTCTCTTAAGTTTAAGTACAATGAGATTCTAAGAATAATAAGAATGAATGAGAGCTTTAGAATATAATGATTTCTTTTCAGCAAAGTGTGTAACTGAAGAATGTGGTGAAGTTCTCCTTTTATAGGCAGCTAATCCAAGCAAGCTGAGCGTTGAAAAGAGAGTCACAAAAGGTCTGAACCTTTTTTTTGTCTTCACATCAAGTGACCTTTCCTAGAAGTAGATGGCACAGAAAAATCCTTTTTGTCTGTGTAAGTGTGTCTAGCACAAATAAGGAAAGAGACGTTGAATAACTTCAACGGATATATTCTTGAAAAATACTTCTTCAGTTTTCAGCAAGTTCTTCAGAGTCTGAATGGATCAGAGTCTTCTAATGAGATTCATAACTATGCTGTATCAGAGTCTTCTGCAGCATGTGTGCTTTCAGCGTGTTGATCATCAGAGCATATTTGACACAGAACTTCTGTACTTGGCAGCGTAGGTACTTTCAGAAACTTCTGTAGACAAATGCTTTAAGAAACTCTTCAATAAATATTCTTCTATGCTTCAGATGCTTCAGCTTCAGATGCTTTTGATTATCTTTAGATGCTTCTGACTCAGAATGTTCTGGAGCTTCTTGCTTCAGATCCTTCTGGAGACTACGCTCAGGATCTTCTCTAAGGAGCAAACAGATTCTTCTGTAAGGTGCATCTGGCGCTTCAGAGTCAAAATAACTTCTTGTATTCAAAACAGATTTGCTTCTAGAGAGTTAATATTATTTCAATCTGCAGTAAAACTCTCAAACAAATTTTAGAGTATATAATTCTTAAATATAAATTTCCTAACAGTTATCATCAAAACAAAGAGTTATTATTAAGAACCAATCTGTGTTCTAACAATCTCCCCCTTTTTGATGATGACAAAAAGTATCAGAAATTTTATTTAACTGAACATAAAGAATTATAACTCCCCCTGAGATGATGAATCTCCCCCTGAGTTAAATATGAAAAAGGAATAGAAACTTCCCTTTTATCTTGAGTAATCTTCAGAGTCAGATCTTGTTTGTCTTTGTAATAATTAAGGGTCAGAATATCTTGCAGATATGAGATTCAGAGTTTGATAAAAAAAATGATCTGAGATTCTGAAATGGTCAATTTAAATATTAGATAGAATAGATATGTCTGAAGATTCATTCTAGTGAAGTTATATTAAACAGCTCAAATCTTTATTTTCTCCCCCTTTTTTGTCATAAGCAAAAAGTAGAAACTTTCAATAAAGACAAATAGAAGGAATAATAAATATATAATTCAATGGAGAAAAAACTGAGTCATTTAACAAAACAGAGCAAGAGTACATTGGTAAATTTCAGAAGATATAACAATAAAATTCAGATGCAAAACAACAGATGCACAGACATTAGAAAAAAAAATATCTAAGAGTGTTTTGACAAAAGCATCTTCAATAGGTCTGTAATCTCAGATAAAGATTGCTCTTGCTTTGACATCCACTTAGTCATCGTCTCATTCTTCTCATCTTGTTTTGACATCCACTCTGTCATGTCCTCAGATTTCTTGTCTTGCTTCTCCATCCAAGATTTTATTTCAGATTGACCAGCCTCCAGAGCAGCAATCTTGTCTCCAAAATTTGGATGTTCTGTCTTTATCTCTGATGAAGAAGGTGGAGGTTCTGCAGCCTGAACAGAGTCAATTGCCATAGATTCTGGAGATCCTGAAGAGGGTTCTACCAGAGTCATAGTCAATGCATTGGCAGTTGGTTCTGTTGGAGGAGGAGGAGCATCCAAACAAAGCAGAGGTTCAGTTTTGTTGACAATCCATAATTGAGTTCTTTCAGCTCTGAGCTTTGCATCATCAGAACAGATGTTCTTCAGATTGGAAGCTACATTGTTGAATCTATTGATAAATCCTTTCCAGATGATGTCAGTTTCATTTGCATCCATAGTTTCAGAGCATCTCTTCTGAACAGTACCTAAAGACATCTGTATTTCTTGCAAAAATGTTTGAAATAAATGATCAATATTAAGTCTGGGTGGTGGTTTAAGCAAGGTTTCCAGAGTCATACGTTTAGGTTTGGGAGTTGGTGGTATCAGTGATTTTGGGATGGAAATTAGAGGAGGGGGATAATATGGAATGAAAGGAATTTCTGGTTTTTGAGGTAAGGATCTGTTTAAAGCATTAAGCAGATTAGGTTTTGGTCTTGTGCGTGGGTAAACATCATCAAAGGGTTCATTAGAGTATGGTATGAAAGCAGAGGTTGATGGTTTATCAGATGCAACTGTGTTATCAGATGCAGGTTGCAGAGCTGAAACAACAGCTTTACCAGATGTAGCAGATATGGTTGCTAAGGATCCTTCATTGTTCATAGATTGAATATATGAAAGGATTACAGATGGAAGAGCCTGTCTGAGTTTTGGTTTTAGAGGTTTCAGGGGTTTAGAAGGTCCAACTCTATCATAAAAATCTTTCAGTTTGAAACCATAGGATAGATTATGATAAAGAGAAGAGACTTGGGCACAAGATATACCAGATGATGATGGATTAGAAGTGGGAATAATCATCTCAGATGATGGTGCAGGTGGAGGCAAAGGGTCTGAAATGGGAGTTTTAGCAGGTATGGTTGATTCAGGTTCAGGTTCATGTACAGGGTATTTGTCAGATGGAGAAATTAGAAAATCTGGATGGATTTCTGATTCTGATGAGTTGGAGGATGTTGTAGGTGTACAAGAGGTAGAAGAGACTTGAAACACTATTTTTAAAGGAGTGATATCAAGAACTTCTGTCTCAGGGATATGAGAAGGTTCTGAAGGAGTATCAGATTGTTTGGATGGCGGTTCTGATGAAACAGGAGCAGAAGTTACTTTTGTGGGTTCAGAAGTAACAAGTGCAACAGGTTCAGAAGATGGAGTATTTGATGGTGGTATGACAAAGTCTTTTTCTGGTTGATCTTCTGTGGTTTGGTTTTCTGGATGTTCAGGAGTTTGTGGTTGATTTTCTGTTTGTGGTTGATCAGAGTTTTGTTTTTCAGATTGTTGTTGTTGTTTTGATGGCTGTGGTTCTGTTTGTTGTGGTTCTGTTGGTTGTGGTTCTGATGGTGATGGACGTGGAATGAAGTGTTTGATGTGTATTTTGGGTTGAGGTGTTTTTGATACAGAAGTAGTGTTTTGTTTTTGAGGTGAGACAGAACTAGGGGCAGCAACAGAAGTTGTTTGAGTAACAGGTGGTTTGGGAACAAACTTAATAGTTGAATCATTAATAACAACGTTTTTAGAAATAACAGAAGTCTTAGTACCTTTTAGTTTAATCATCTTGGCAGATGCAGAGGCAGCTTCTTCAGAATCCTTTCTCTTTAAGAGATTCTTGGGTTTCTCAGCAATCTTAGCCTTCTTCTGGACAGGTTCAGATTCTGCTGCAGGCTGAGACCTTTTCCTATGAAGTGGTACTTCTTCTTCTTCTCCTGCATCTGGTAGTGGTTGTTTGACAAGCTGAAACAGATTTGCTGGAACAGGTACTCCTTCCCTTTTGCATTCCTCTATATACATCAGTACTATATGCCTGGGTTCTTCAGCAAAGAATAGAGGGAAGTCAGATACTGGAACCCTCTTATTCAAATCAGACATATTCAGCCTCTTTGGAGCAGTAGTGAGTTCATCTACAATCTTGAGTCTCAGAAGACTTTTAGCGTTCAGAGGCTTTCCCATAATAAACTCTAATTCCTCTGTAACCCCAGCATCATACAGAGCATCCACTAAACCATTTTCAGTGAGAAGATCTGAGATCAACCTTCCAAATGGGATCCAAGTCCTGATCTTCTGGCCTTTTTCTTTTACAGATTCTCTAGATGCATTGATGTGATTCCACAGATGCATGAACAAAATGTAAGGAAGATCTACCTTGTTGCTCTGACTAAGGCAGTACATAAAATAGATCTGTTCATTATTGACATAATCTGGGGAATTGGTTGACTTCCTGTGATGTATGCATCCCATGAAGATCTTGGCCCAGATCTTGTAATCAGGCTTCAGATCTTTGAATCTGTTAGAAGCTTGTCCAGCAGTCATAACTTCCTCATAAATCTCTTCCATATCCACACGCCCAGCTGGCAAGTGGGAAACACCATCTGTTTCTTCATAACCAATCAATCTTCTTATCAGATCTTCTGTGATGATAATCTCTTTTCCCAGCACAGATGATAAAATAAACTTGGGATAAACAGATGCATGAATCCAGAATTCCTTCACAAGTAGAGGGTAAACTGGTCCAAACAACCTGTCAAAGTATTTCACCAACCTTGAGCTCTAACAATGGAGCGAAAATCAAACCCATTGTCAGCCAGAGAATCAAATTCAACCATAGATTCACACAACACTTCTAGTTTATCAATAGGTGTGAGAAGAGTTCTCTTGGGAGGAGAATATGGAGCAGCACCTAAGTTATCTGAAGTCACAGCAGCCATTGTAGATTGGAACTGAGCAGTTGTTGATGAAGAAGACGCCATTGAAGAATGCTTTTTCAAACACTTAGGTTTTGAGTTTTTATGCAGAGAGAACAAGAGATGAAAACGCATGTAAATTCTGAGAGTGAAAAGTGTGAAAGTGAATACACAACAAGTATTTATACTAAACACTTAGGCACATCAAAAGTCAGAAAAACGCACGTTTAAGCAAGCATTAAATGAAGAGAATAAAATCATTTCAAACAATAAATGCTTCTGACAATTTTGGGGGGAAAACAAAGATTTTTACTATTCAAATTTCACCTCAAACGTCTCTTCAGTTATGTACACGCCACCTCTTCAGATTTTGTGTGACACGTGTTTACTTGCATGCTGTTCTGAATTCTCTCAAGAAATGAAACGTTAGCCAACGTTCAGATCTTCTAAAGATGGTTAGTTCAGAGTTTCATATCAGAAATATTAATCAGAATAGAATAAATAAACAGAAGAAATACTTCAGATGAATTAAGCATTTTTACATCTGTAACAATTTGCTTCTGATAAATATCATTCTGGACAAAAATCCATACCAATATTTTTCAGAATAAAATTGAATCTATCTTCAACAAGGGGTTTTGTAAAAATATATGCCCATTGATGATCTGTATCAACAAAGGCTAAGTTTATGATTCCCTTCTGAACATAGTCTCTGATGAAATGATGCTTAATTTCTATATGTTTTGCCTTAGAATGTAAAATGGGATTCTTGGACAAACATATAGCAGAAGTATTATCACAAAAGATAGAAATGTTACTCTCAAAAATTTGATAATCTTCTAGTTGACTTTTCATCCAGAGCATCTGCGTGCTACATCCAGCAGCAGCAATGTATTCAGCCTCTATGGTTGAAAGTGCAATTGTGGGTTGCTTCTTGTTGTACCAGGAGATTAGATTTCTTTCTAGAAATTGACAACTTCCAGAAGTACTTTTTCTTTCCACTCTGTCTCCAGCATAGTCAGCATCACAGAATCCAACTAATTTGAAATCATCAGATTTTCTGTAACACAAACCCACATTAGAAGTACCTTTCAGATACCTTAGAATCCTCTTGACAGCTGTCAAGTGTGATTCTCTAGGATCTGATTGGAATCTAGCACACAGACAAACACTGAACAATATGTCAGGTCTAGAAGCAGTGAGATAAAGAAGAAAGCCAATCATACCTCTGTAGAGCTTCTGGTCTACTTTCTTACTTACCTCTTCTTTGCCAAGTGAGCTAGTAGGATGCATTAGAGTCTTTGCCAGCTTGCTGTCAGATATGTTGAATTTCTTCAGAAGTTCTTTAACTTACTTTGTCTGATGTATGTAGGTGCACTCTGGAGTTTGATTAACTTGGATTCCTAAAAAGAATCTGAGTTCTCCCATCATGCTCATTTCAAATTCTGCCTGCATACATGTAGCAAATTCCTTTCCAAGCATAATATTTGTTGATCCAAAAATAATATCATCTACATAAATTTGGCAAATTAGAAGATCTTTCTTTATAGTTTTACAGAATAAAGTTGTATCCACTTTGCCTCTGATGAAATTCTTCTCCAGAAGAAAATTACTCAATCTCTCATACCAAGCTCTGGGAGCTTGTTTTAATCCATAAGAGATTTCTTTAATTTGAAAACATGATCTGGAAATTTTTCATTTTCAAAACCAGGAGGTTGGTGGACATAAACTTCTTCTTCTATAATACCATTAAGAAAGGCACTTTTAACATCCATCTGATACAGAGTGATGTTATTTTGTGCAGCAAAAGAAATAAGAAGGCGTATAGATTCTAACCTTGCCACTGGAGCATATGTCTCAGTGTAATCAATACCTTCTTGCTGATTGTATCCTTGAGCAACCAGCCTTGCCTTATTCCTCCCAACTTCTCCTTTCTCATTTAGCTTATTTCTGAAGACCCATTTTGTACCAATAATATTGAATCCTTGAGGTCTTTGAACTAGATCCCATACATCATTTCTGCTGAATTGGTTTAGCTCTTCTTGCATGGCAATAATCCAATCATTGTCTTGCAGAGCTTCTTCTACAGAAGATGGTTCAATTTCTGACACTAGTCCAAAAAGTGATGCTTCAGATGATCTTAGAAATGATCTTGTTCTGATGGGATCATCCTTCTTTCCAATAATGACATCCTCTGGATGAAAAGCTTTAATTCTGGATGATGATCCTCTGATAGTTGACTCTTCAGAAATTTTTAGATTATTCATCTGAGAAGTTAAGGGAGTAGCATCTGGAGTTGCTTCTGGTTCCTTCACTTGAAGTTTGTCTGCTTCTGGAACTTCAGAGTCAATAAAGACTACTTCCCTATCTGCAGAGTTATCAACCTGCTTTGGCTTTTCAGAGCCAAGCTTATCATCAAATCTGACATGAATGGATTCTTCCACAATCTGTGTCTCAGTGTTGTATACTCTGTAGCCTTTAGAGCGTTCAGAATATCCAAGCATGAAACACTTATGTGCTTTGGAATCAAACTTGCTCAGATTTTCCTTAGTGTTTAACATATAACAAATACATCCAAAAGGATGAAAATATGAAATGTTGGGCTTTTTGTTCTTCCACAATTCATAAGGAGTCTTCTTCAGAAGAGGTCTAACAGACACTCTGTTTTGAATGTAGCATGCTGTATTTATTGCTTCTGCCCAAAAATGTTTTGCCAGATTTGTCTCATTGATCATGGTTCTGGCCATTTCTTGCAAAGTTCTGTTTTTCCTCTCTACAACCCCATTCTGTTGTGGAGTTCTAGGACAGGAAAAATCATGAGCAATGCCATTTTCAGAAAAATATTTTTCAAAATATTTATTTTCAAATTCACCACCATGATCACTTCTGACTTTTATAATTTTGAAATTCTTTTCATTCTGGACTTGCTTGCAGAAGTCAAAGAACACAGAATGTGACTCATCCTTGTATTTTAAGAACTTTACCCATGTCCATCTGCTAAAGTCATCAACAATGACCAATCCATACTTCTTGCCTCTGATGGATGCAGTTTTCACTGGTCCAAGTAGATCAATATGAAGTAGTTCTAATGGTTTAGAAGTAGAAACAACATTTTTTGATTTGAAAGATGTTTTTGAAAACTTCCCTTTCTGGCATGCTTCACAAAGAGCATCTGAAGTGAACTTCAGATTAGGGAGTCCTCTGACAAGATTAAGTTTATTAATCTGAGATATACGTCTCATATTAATATGGCCCAATCTTCTGTGCCAGACCCATTGCTCTTCATTAACAGACAAGAGGCATTTAACATTTTGAACTTTAAGTTCTGAAAGATTTATTTTATAAATGTTGTTTTCCCTCTTACCACTAAATAGGATAGAGCCATCCTTCTGACTAATAGCTTTACAACATTTTTGATTAAAAGTTATATCATAACCATTGTCACTTAATTGACTTATGGACAATAAGTTATGCTTTAACCCTTCAACAAGTAAAACATTAGTAATAGAGGGAAGTTTACCATTTCCAATGGTGCCAGATCCAATGATCTTGCCCTTCTGGTTCCCTCCAAACTTCACGTCACCTCCAGATCTAAGTTCCAGGCTTTGGAACTTAGACTTTTCTCCTGTCATGTGTCGTGAGCATCCAGAGTCCAGGTACCATGATTGGTGTCCTGACCTTGCTGCTAAGAACATCTGCAACAGGAATTATTTTGTTTTTAGGTACCCAGATCTTCTTGGGTCCTTTGGGGTTAGTTGGTTTGTAGGTTTGTCTAAACTTCTGTTTTGCAACATAATGTTTATTCTGACTTGCCTTGGGTTTAAACACATAAGTACTCTTCTCAGAGCTTGTGTGTTTAATGTCATTCAAGTGACCAAATTTGAATTGAGAATACAGAGGTGTCTTCCTGATGAAAAGTTTGTCAACAGGTTTTGGATTGCTTCCAGATGAAGATTCATATCCAATGCCTCTTCTGTTGTTTCCACTAACACCATAGATCATGGAAGCCATCTTGCTTCTGTCTATGCTCTTAGTGAGAAATCTCTGAAAACTGGAGTCATATTTTTCTAAAATATTTTCACATGGCTTAGTCTCAGATTCAGATTCTTGTTGAGTTATTTCAAAGTCATTTTTTATTTTTAAATTTATTTCTTTTTGCTCAACAAGTTCTGTTTTCAGAAGATCAATCTCAGATTCAAGATTGCTTTTCAGCTTCTTGTATTTGAGTTTGATGTTGTTATAACTTTTAAGAACTTCTGTTAAAACTTTAATGAGTTCTTCTTTGGTAAGTTTAGCCATTACCTCTTCTGCATCATCATCAGATTCAGATTCTGATTCATATCCTGAGGTACCTTCCTCTTGATCCTCTGTCCTGGCCATCAGTGCAACGTTTGCACATTCTTCTTCTGATTCAGAAGATGATTCACACTCATCTGAGTCATCACATGTTTCCATCAGAACCTTCTTCTTTTTGTTGAACTTCTTCTTGGGTTTTTCTTTCTGAAGTTTGGGGCAATCATTTTTGTAGTGCCCAGGTTCTTTGCACTCATAGCACACAACTTCTTTCTTGGCAGATCTTCTGTGACTAGAAGATTCCTTTCTGTTATCAGATCTTCTGAAGTTGTTGAACTTCTTTCCCTTGTGCTTCCAGAGTTTGTTAATCCTTATGGACAGCATGGATAACTCATCTTCTTCTTCAGAAGAAGATTCTTCAGAGCTTTCTTGAATGACCTGCAAAGCTTTAGCAGTTTTGTTAGATTTTAATGCTACAGATTTACCTTTATCTTTCTTCTGAGGTTCATCTTCCTCAAGCTCAATCTCATGGCTCCTCAGTGAGCTGATGAGTTCTTCTAGAGAGATCTTGTTCAGATCTTTGGCCATCTTCAGGGCAGTCACCATTGGTCTCCATCTGATAGGCAGACTTCTGATGATTTTCTTTACATGATCTGACGTAGAATATCCCTTGTCCAGAACTTTCAGCCCAGCAGTGAGTATCTGGAATCTGGAGAACATGGCTTCAACAGATTCAGAGTCTTCCATTTTGAAAGCCTCATACTTCTGGATCAGAGCCAGAGCTTTTGTCTCCTTAACTTGAGAATTTCCCTCATGAGTCATTTTAAGGGATTCAAACATATCAAAAGCAGTCTCCCTGTTTGTAATTTTCTCATACTCTGTATGTGAAATAGCATTCAGTAATATAGTCCTGGATTTGTGGTGATTTCTGAAGTCTTTCTTCTGAGCATCTGTCATAGATTTTCTGTCAATCTTTTTGCCATCCCCATCTGTGGGATGTACATATCCATCTATGACAAGATCCCATAGATCAGCATCATATCCTAGGAAAAAACTCTCAATTCTGTCTTTCCAGTAGTCAAATTTCTCCCCATCAAACATTGGGGGTTTGGTGCTGATCCTATCCCTCTCTTCATATTTATTGTTAATATTTGACATTGAATTATCAGCCATGATAACAAATAAATATATATATCAAAGTATATCTCTCTGGATCTTTACTGACACTGTTAAGTGATAGCACACTCAGAACCGGAGCTCTGATGCCAACTGAAGGTGAGATAATACTTAGAAGGGGGGGGGGGGGGGGGTTGAATAAGTATGAAAAATTAAGACTTGAAAATAATCACACAATTATTTTTATCCTGGTTCGTTTAAAACAACTACTCCAGTCTACCCTTCCTAGAGTGATTTGTCTTTCTCAACAAGGACTTAATCCACTATTAAATCAAACTGATTACAATAGTATCACCTAAGAACAACAGTTCTTAGTCTTCTCAAGAGCTACTGATTCCAACTGAATCCTCTTAAGGAATAACCTTTACAATCAATGTAAATTAAATACAAGAGTTTTAATGCTTCTAAAAAGCTTTTATCACAACAGTGATTATTCTCTTAAGTTTAAGTACAATGAGATTCTAAGAAGAATAAGAATGAATGAGAGCTTTAGAAATATAATGATTTCTTTTCAGCAAAGTGTGTAACTGAAGAATGTGGTGAAGTTCTCCTTTTATAGGCAGCTAATCCAAGCAAGCTGAGCGTTGAAAAGAGAGTCACAAAAGGTCTGAACCTTTTTTTTGTCTTCACATCAAGTGACCTTTCCTAGAAGTAGATGGCACAGAAAAATCCTTTTTGTCTGTGTAAGTGTGTCTAGCACAAATAAGGAAAGAGACGTTGAATAACTCCAACGGATATATTCTTGAAAAATACTTCTTCAGTTTTCAGCAAGTTCTTCAGAGTCTGAATGGATCAGAGTCTTCTAATGAGATTCAGAACTATGCTGTATCAGAGTCTTCTGCAGCATGTGTGCTTTCAGCGTGTTGATCATCAGAGCATATTTGACACAGAACTTCTGTACTTGGCAGCGTAGGTACTTTCAGAAACTTTTGTAGACAAATGCTTTAAGAAACTCTTCAATAAATATTCTTCTATGCTTCAGATGCTTCAGCTTCAGATGCTTCTGATTATCTTCAGATGCTTCTGACTCAGAATGTTCTGGAGCTTCTTGCTTCAGATCCTTCTGGAGACTACGCTCAGGTCTTCTGTAAGGAGCAAACAAATTCTTCTGTAAGGTGCATCTGGCGCTTCAGAGTCAGAATAACTTCTTGTATTCAAAACAGATTTGCTTCTAGAGAGTTAATATTATTTCAATCTGCAGTAAAACTCTCAAACAAATTTTAGAGTATATAATTCTTAAATATAAATTTCCTAACAGTTATCATCAAAACAAAGTTATTATTAAGAACCAATCTGTGTTCTAACACCTAATCCTTCCCTTGGTTGGATTCTGTGCATTCCTCAACAGGTTGAGCCTAAGATGGATATCCCGTGTTGATAAGCTTTAAACTAGTTACCTTAGATTGATATCTAAGACTAATACCCAGTCTTTTCTGTCCCATTGATATAGGATCCCTCTTGGGAGAGCCTAATCCTTCCCTTGGTTGGATTCTGTGCATTCCTAAAGAGGTTGAGCCCATGATAGACTCTGGTGTTTATACACCTCCAACCTGATGTAGCCTGGGATGATTTCCCTGCTGCTCATTTTGGTTTTTCTACCTTGCTTGACATTGTTTGATGCATTAGAATAGGTTCATGTTTAGAATATTTTAGGCTAGAAGCATGACTACTTAGAGGTTGAGTGGGTCTCCCTCTACTTGTTTGCATTAAGGGTTGAGGTGTTCCTCCCCTTGCTTGTGTGTTGTTTTTCTTTTTATCTGCGTGTTTGCATTAGAGGTTGAGTCTGTCTCCCTCTGCTTGTCTGTTACTGCTTGGCTTTGCTTGTTGGCTGAAGGTTGAGTCTGTCTCCCTTGCCTGTGTTTTGTGGTGCTTTTGCTTGTTTTCCCTAGAAGTTGAGTTTGTCTCCTTCTGCTTGTATTGCTGCATTGCATGCATTTTACTTACAGTTATTTCCTTCAGACTATTTCTTTTGCTGTTGCTTTCGTTTGCCATGTTCCCTTAGGGACTCTGACTTCTCTTGTTCAAGAGAAGTTATGACAGACATTAGGGTGCTAACCATGCATGATAACATTAGGTAGCTCCCTCCTAACCTCAATCATAGGATCAACTTTGCATGACAACATTAGGATTGGATTAGTTCCCCTTTAGTGCGTCCTTTCTCTTCTCGTCTCCAAACAACAGTAAAAAAACGTAATAAAGGCCAGTTGGTACAAGCGCGCTACGAGCCTTAAGCTACTTGGGTAATGATAATTGAGCGGCCTCCTCTCAATCGTCTAGAGTGTTTAGTATACATCCTTTGGATGATATGCGACACATTCGTTCCTAGGTCATAGTCTCTAGAGCTGTACTAACTACAAACACCCATAAAAAACACTTCTTCCATAAAAGGACAGAAAAAAAACATTCAAAATTCCTTTTGTCCTCTGGGACCTTTAACCCTTGGAAATCATTTTCATAAGGAGAGTTTTGTTAACTCTCGGTTCTACCGCAAACGGTAAACGCCTAAGTCTCCAACGAGCGAACTGCATACACGAACTGCTGGAACCGTTTGTTAACCCAACTCGGGTAAAACACTTTTTAAACCAAACCCGTGGTCTTGTTATCCCGAACTACGTTTTCTCTGATCTTTCACGCCGTGTGAAAGTACATAGGCACAAGATGCAATATCTCAGCGAGCAACCTTCCCCGTAACCCGTAGTTAGGCGAACTACGTTGACTATGATTTCTCGTTCTAGATGGGAATACGTAGGCATAGAACTGCTGTGTTCTGCCGAGTCATTTTCTTTTCTTTTTAGACCAGCCTTTTAGCGTAGATAGATAAACCAACCCGTTAGATAAACACAACAAGCATGGATCCCATCGAGCACGATGGACGTGAGGGGTGCTAATACCTTCCCCTTGCATAACCGACTCCCGAACCCATACATGGTTGCGATGACCTTGTCTTATACCTTTTCGTCAGGTTTTTTCCGATTGTTTCCTTTCCCTTTCTGTGGGATAAATAACGAAAGGTGGCAACTCTTCTGTTTTGCCGGCACCTTATTTTCGCGGTAGCGACAGCTGGCGACTCTGCTGGGGAAGTTCTGGTTCCGTATGTGAGTCAATCCTAGCGCTTGCGTGTTTGTCTGTTGGGTTTATTTATCGCATTTTAATTTCCGCACTTTATTTTTAGTATGATATGATTATCTGTGCTGTTGTGGGAGGGGCATTCTGATGAGTGAGAAGCCAAACCCAGGCTTGAGAGCATATACATAGTATTAGAGTGGATTAGTGGTGGACGTGCTTGCTTTGCTTGCATCAGTTCCCATGTAATCCACACTCAGACGAGGTTCTCTTTGATGACTTCCCATCGGTCCTTTGGACCTGAGGGGATTTTGGATCTGAGGATTGTCGACTCTGGGGACCGATCATTTGGGATTCAGCTAAGTGAGGCCACTTCAAGAGATGATGATGTCACACCTTCCTGGGTATCGTATCATCGTTTCTTGAAAGTCTGTGACCCTGATGAATGCATAGGATGCCATACCTTGTCTGTGATTAGGTCCATACCTTTGAGCAGGGTCGGGTCATTGCAAGAAACCTTAACCTTCAGACAACCTAGTTTTCTTGACAGTGAATCAGTGTTGTTGGTATCCGAGGGTTCTTATCATCAGAGATGTGTTCGTTCTCGACAGTGCATATTTATCGGTCCTCCTCAGGGTTTTATTATCAGAGCAGTGTTGTGATTATGTTGAAACAGGGCATTGGTCTCCTCAACAGCACAGTCATCTTGATCTCCTGCTACATGATTGCATTTTGCATTTTGCATCCTCATTTGCATATCATTAACGTGTGTCTGTGTTGCAGGTGCATATTTCTCCCCTGGTTCTAGTGATCTTGAACCTCATGACTGATATGGCATCTCTGAAGAAGACTGTGGCTTACAAGCTATCAACACCTGACATCTGAGAGTTACGGGATTTGATTTCTTTGGCTGATAAGACAGTGATGGAGGATTTCAGAAAGAGTTATGGGAGACTTCTGGGTATAGTGTGTAAGCTTTCTACGTACGAGTTGAACGACCTCTACGCCCTTCTGCAGTTTTATGACCCGCAACTCAGATGCTTCATTTTTCCAGACTATGTCCTAGCTCCGACCTTGGAAGAGTATTCTGACTTGCTGGGGGTACCTTTGTTGAATCAGATTCCTTATTACCGAATAGATGGTGAACCTGAGTTGGGTAAGTTGACTACCGCTCTTCATGTAGATGATTCAGAGTTGAAAGGGATGGTGTTCAGAAAGATTGGAGTGCAGGGTTTCTCTTTACCTTTCCTGATGGAAAAGGCCCGAAAGTTTTCCAAGAAGGGTCATTGGGATGTATTCAATGCCTTCTTAGCCCTTTGCATTTATGGGATCGTGTTATTCCCAAGTCACCTGAACTTCATAAGTATGGATGCCTGCCACATATTTGCTTCCGGGAATCCAGTACCCACTCTCCTCGGAGATGTCTACCATTCAGTTCACAGCAAAAATGAAAACAGAAAGGGGAAGAATGTGGCACGTTGTGCTCCTTTACTGTATAAGTGGTTTGCCAACCATCTTCCTAAGACAGGTCCGTTCATTGATTCTGCTGAGTCTTCACCCTGATCCGCACGTTTGATGGGTTTTTCTGCTGACAATATTATCTGATTTGATAGAGATCTACTGGGCAAAGAGATTGTGCATAGCTGCTGTGGCTTTCCTAACGTCCTCTTGGCCGGAAGGAATGGATGTATCAATTACAATCCCTCTTTGCTGGTTCGACAATTTGGGTAAGTACTACGAGGTCCTCCTGAAGAGGAAGAGAGACATGAATCTCTGTATCTCATAGGGTTGCTTGAAGGTGATACTTTGGTTAAGGTACAGAATGCTTGGAGCAAAATTCACCGAAAGGGAAAATTCTTGCTAGGAAAGAGCAATAACAAGGCCTTTGATCCATATGTGGCTTGGGTCCGAGAAAGAGCCGCCAAGTTTCTAATGTCGTTTCCTGCAGTGGAACCATTGTATCCTCCCGTGTACAAAGAGCCTACCACAGTTGATATTCAGAAGTTCAACCAGGTACTCCGAGAGAAAGAAGAGCTACAAAAAGCCAACAAAGAGATGGAAAGCGAGATCGCTCAACTTCGGAGAGAAAAGAACAAAGTCGTACACACCTGCAAGAAGCAGACAGAGACGATCAACCACCTGGGCGCTAATTTGACCAAGGAGACTGATTCTAGAGAGCGTCTTGGGTTAGACTTGAAGGCAGTGCATAGCGTGTTGACCACCAAAAAGCAAGAGCTGGATAGGGTGTACCGGAAGTTATCCAAGTACGAGAGGTTATGGAGCAGCACCCTAGCCAAATACAAAGAGCGGGAGGAAAAGCTGAAGCAGCGAGTAGCCGAGCTAGAAGTCCAGATTGAAAGCAAGGACAAGAAGATTGAGGATGAAGCCTCACTTCAACGCAACACTCAGTATAGATTGGTTGGGACCAAGGCGAATCTACAAGATTGTCAACTTCGAGCTGGTGCCAAGAGGAGTAGGGTGGAAAACCGTTCTGAAGAAGGTGTTTGCAGGGACGTTGCCGAGAACCTCCCAGATACCATCAGGCAGAGGGATTTGCTGATCTAGGGTTTGCTCACTCAGCCTGACCATCCCGCTACGAAGAAGTTATTAGAGGATTTATGTGTCCGTAGCCGCACTTGATTTCTTTATATTTCTTTGTATCTTTTATTCGTTGGTATGCTGACTACCACCAGGCCTGTTGGTTGGGGTCACGCCTTTTGCTTCAGTTGTATGTGATTATGGTTGTACGCTGCACACGCGGGTTTTTCAGATAAATATATGAGGATTTCTTTTCCATGATTGGATGTTAGACTTTATTTGTCTCAGAAACTAGGATCGGGGGGGAATCTCCCCAAGGCACAGACACACGTTTGCATTTGCATGAATCATTTGCATAACAGGTACTCCGGGCTATTTTTCTAACCCTCTGTTGATGCAGGTTTCAGGATAGCCGATCAGCGAATTCATCGTTACTTTACGAGAAGTAATTGCAAGAAAGTTATGGATCAAATGCAAGCTGAGATGCAGGAGATGCGCGACAGGATGGCGCAGTTCATGCAGGTTATGGAAACTATGGCCAAGGGCCAAGAGCAGCTTCAGACTCTGGTGCAGCCTCTGATTGCACGGGTTGACGGTCATGGTGTGCTACATGGTGGGGTTGCTACTAATCCTTCTCAAGTTGGGACTCCTCGAGCGGGTGATGTTGTACCGGTGGTCGTTCTCAATACTGATGAGAACGGTAATGGAGCTGGGAATGGGAATGTGACTGGTAATGGTAACAGACATGTGGAAACCAACGTAAATGTTGGAGCTGGAAATGCTGGTTTTAATGTTGGAACTGGGAATGATGGTTTTGGTGTTGGTGCTGGAAACACTGGTGTAGGTATTGGTGGTGCCAATGTAGGTTATGGAAATCAGGGCTTTGGCAATGCAGGTTTTGGCAACGCAAGCAACAACGGCATTGGAATGGGTGCCTACAACGCTGGTTTTGGGCCGGGTGCTGCTAATCAGGGCTTTGGTAATGTGGGGCATGGTCCCAGGTTTAATCAGACTGGCTTTGGTCCTAATTCCGCTTATGCTGGATATGATAATGAGGATTCTCATTGGGGCGAGGATCGTCAAGAAGATGCTTTCCCTTCGTTGGGCAGGGGTTTCGAGATGCCCACAGAAAATGACCGAAGGTTCAAGCTGTTGGAGGAACAAGTGAGAGGTCTTGCCAATCAGAATTCCATGGGGTTGGACATGGCTAATATGGGGTTGGTTCCTGGCTTGAGGGTGCCGCTCAAGTTCAAAGCGCCTACTTTTGACAAGTATAAGGGAGATACCTGTCCAAGAGTTCATGTACGGTCTTATTATCGGAGAATGTGTGCTTATTCGAGTGATGAAAAGATGCTGATGCATTTTTTCCAAGATAGCTTGTCTGGGCCGTCACTCGAATGGTATATGGGGTTAGAGCCCACTCAGATCAGTAGCTGGAAAGAGTTGGCAAAATCCTTTGTAAAGCATTATCAGTATAACAACGACCTTGCTCCGACAGGGGTCCAACTTCAAAATCTTTCTCAAAAGAATGGCGAGAGTTTTAAAGAGTACACCCAGAGGTGGCGTGAGCTTGCGGCCAGGGTGCAGCCACCCATGGTAGAGCGTGAATTGATGGATCTCTCTGTGGGCACTTTCTCTGGTTTGTATTATGATAAGCTTCTCGGTTGTACGATGAGTAGTTTTTCTGATATGATACTCTTGGGAGAACGTATAGAGAACGACGTCAAGATCGGTAAGATTCAAGCAGGAGAATCAACCTCAGCTGGAGGTGGTAAAAAGGTTTTTGGGAATAAGAAGCAGGGGGATACTAACTCAGTATACAACTCCCGAGGAAGAGGTAGAGTTCGGAACCAATACCATCAGCAACAGATTGCTAGTGTGACAATTTCCATACCTCAACAACAGCAACAACAGCCGCAGCAGCAGCAGAGCCAGCAGCATCCTGCTCAGCAAAGAATTAAGGATAGGGATAGGGCCGTGAAAAGAGTATTTGATGTGCCTCCAGTACCGTATGCTCAGCTTCTTCCAACTTTATTACAGCTGAAGCTTGTTGAGAAAAGAACTTTAGCTCCGTCGAAGGGCACGCCTCCTTTTGGTTATGATGCCAATGCACATTGTGAATTCCACTTCGGGGCACCCGGTCACAGCATAGAGAATTGTCACGCGTTCAAGCACAAAGTGCAGGATTTGATAGATAGTAAGGCTATAAATTTTGATCAGGGTACACCCAATGTCGAGAAAAATACGATGCTACCTCACGGATCTGCAAAAGTGGGTGCTATCTTGGAAGATATCAGTCTGAATTTGATCATGAATGTAGATGAGCTGAAAACGCCTATGGGTTATGTAAAGAACATGTTGCTGAAAGGGGGAGTTTTCCCTGGTTGTGATGCAGAGTTTGTTGACTGTTTAGCCCGGCCTGAGGGGTGTGATAGTTTAAGAAGAGGTATTCAAGGTTTGATTGATGAAGGAACGCTGCAATTCGACCGTACTGCTGAAGAGAAGCCTGTTGAGGCAATAGCTGAAAAGCAGGGCGAAGTTGCAACGGTTACGATCCCGTTTAAGACTATCACGATATCGGCGCCTCCCAAGCGGCCAACCATCACCATAACCAAAGCTGGACCCATTTCATATGAAATTACTAAAGCCATCCCTTGGAACTATGGGGTGGATGCCTACTTCAATGGAGAAAATATTAACCTAGAGATCCCGCCGGTAGGGTCAGTTGATAACCTTGTGGGGGCAGGGGGCATAACCCGCAGCGTTAGAACTTTTATGAGAGAATTGCCAAAGGGAAAGGTAAAGTCGATGAAGGAGGATCTTCTCAAGAGAAGGAAAAAGAGGCTTTGACTAAAGATGGGGAAGAATTTATGAGAATAATCTGGAAGAGTGATTATAAAATTGTTGATCATCTGCAGCAGACGCCTTCCAAGATCTCGATTTTGTCATTGTTGCTTTATTCTGAAGCTCATCGGAACGCTTTGCTGAAAGCTCTTGACACTGCTTATATACCCTAGGAGATATCCGTCAATCAGCTCGAAGGAGTGATTGCGCACGTGAACGCAGGGCATGGCCTGGGATTTACAGATTTTGATTTAACACCCAGGGGCCGCAACCACAACAGTGCATTGCATATCTCAGTTGAGTGTCGAGGCACTATTATGTCTCATGTCCTTGTTGACACTGGTTCGTCCTTGAATGTTTTGCCCAAGAAGGCGCTTTTGAAGCTGGATACCCGAGGTGTAGCATGCATGCCAAGTGATTTTGTAGTGAGAGCTTTTGACAGGACTAGAAGGTCCGTGTTTGGGAAATTGACTTTACCAATCCAGGTCGGTCCATAGGTGTTTGATACTGTGTTTTACATCATGGATATTCAGCCAGCTTATAGATGTTTGCTTGGACGACCTTGGATTCACTCTGCAGGGGCTGTAACATCTACGTTGCACCAAAAGCTCAAATACATGGTCGGTGGTAGCATTGTCACAGTATGTGGGGAAGAAGACATATTGGTAAGTCACCTGTCGTCGTTCAAATATGTCGAAGTGGATGGTGAGATCCACGAGACATTGTGTCAAGCTTTTGAAGGGGTGCAGATCAGAGGTAAGTCTCCTGTCATAAGCGAAGGGCCAGAGGTGGTTATGTCTTCGTACAGAGAAGCCCAAGCGGTAGTTCAGGCCGGGGAAACTAAAGGTTGGGGTCAAGTTCTGGAGATTCCTGTTAAGCAGGACAAGTTTGGCTTGGGATATCGCCCGTCATCGTCATCTTCATCACAGAGCGCGCCACGGTTCAAGGGGCCGATTGTGTTTACTCCAGGAGGAGTCAATTTTGAAAGGATTAATGTTGTGTCTGACTATGAAGATGGAGATAGAGACTGTGGCATGGATTCATGGATCAAGCCCAGTTTGCCAGGGCAAAGCCTATGTAACTGGTCTATTATGGACTTTATTCAAGTGACGACGAAACAGTAATGCCTTGTTTTTTCGATTATTGTACAATCCTATATCCTACCCGGGGCATAGTGGTTTTATTTCAGGGCCTACTTGTTTATGTGTATGCTTTGCATTAATCATCAAATAAAGGCGTTTTTCTCATGCACATTTTGTGATCCCTGTTTTTCTATTTTTATTTCTACAATAAAATGGCAACGTGGTTTTGTGCTTCGTTTGCATATCATTTGAAGCATTTAACCCTTTCCCTTGCAGGATCCGTATTTCAGATGACACCGATCAAGAACTCCCTATGACTCGCTTCGACTTTGAGCATCCGATATTTCAAGCCGAGGAAGAGATTGTTGAGGACGACGACTTACTAGAAGAGCTGAGTCGACTTTTGAGACAAGAAGAGAAAATCATTCTGCCTCATCAAGAGGAAATTGAGGTCGTTAATTTGGGTTCTAAAGAGGTTGTCAGGAACGTCCGAATAGGGGATGCACTGCAAAGTGATGTCAAGCAAAGACTGGTCGAGATGCTTCGAGAGTATAGTGACATTTTTGCTTGGTCTTATGAAGATATGCCTGGGTTAGACACTGATATTGTGGTCCACCGCTTGCCATTGCGTGAAGAATGCCCGCCGGTCAAGCAGAAGCTCAGAAGAACGAGACCAGATATGACCGTAAAAATTAAAGAGGAAGTACAGAAACAGTGGGACGCTGGTTTTCTAGCTGTTACAACTTACCCTCCTTGGGTCGCCAATATAGTGCATGTACCAAAGAAAGACGTTAAGGTGCGGATGTGCGTTGACTATCGGGATTTGAACAAGGTGAGCCCTAAGGATGACTTCACGCTTCCTCATATTGATGTATTGGTCGACAATACTGCTCAATTCTTTGTGTTTTCCTTCATGGACAACTTTTCGGGCTATAATCAGATTAAGATGGCGCCAGAGGATATGGAGAAAACAACTTTCATTACCCCGTGGGAAACGTTCTGCTACAAAGTGATGCCCTTTGGTTTGAAGAACGCTGGGGGAACATATCAGCGTGCTATGACGATGCTCTTTGATGACATGATGCATAAAGAGATTGAGGTCTATGTTGACGATATGATTTCCAAATCCCAGACGGAGGAAGAGCATCTGGTGAATCTTCTGAAATTGTTTGAGAGGCTTAGGAAATTCAGGCTGAGGCTGAATCCTAATAAGTGCACCTTCGGGGTGAGATCTGGAAAGCTATTGAGGTTTATTGTTAGTGAAAAAGGAATTGAGGTTGATCCTGCAAAAATTAAAGCTATACAAGAAATGCCAGCACCAAAAACAGAGAAGGAGGTTCGTGGCTTTTTGGGGAGATTGAACTGCATTGCTCGGTTCATATCTCATCTCACAGCCATGTGCGAGCCAATGTTTAAATTGTTGAAAAAAGATCAGGCGATTGTCTGGGATGAAAATTGTCAAAAGGTGTTCGAGAAAATAAAAGAATACTTGCAGGAACCTCCAATATTGATACCCCCAGTAGCCGGAAGACCCTTAATCATGTACTTGACGGTTCTTGAGAATAGTATGGGTTGTGTTCTCGGTCAACAGGACGAGACTGGACGAAAAGAGCATGCGATCTATTACTTGAGTAAAAAGTTCACAGATTGTGAGTCCCGTTACTCAATGCTCGAAAAGATGTGTTGTGCACATGCTTGGGCTGCCAAACGTCTGAGACAATACATGCTAAATCATACAACCATGCTGATTTCGAAGATGGATCCGATCAAATATGTCTTCGAAAAACAGGAGCTTTCAGGAAGGATTGCCCGATGGCAGATGGTACTGACAGAGTACGACATACAGTATGTTTCGCAAAAGGCTATCAAAGGTAGCGTTCTGTCAGAGTACCTTGCCGAACAACCAATCGATGATTACCAGCCAATGAAGTTTGATTTTCCCGACGAGGATATTATGTACCTAAAGATGAAGGACTGCAAGGAGCCATTGCATGGTGAAGGTCCTGAGCGGAGTTCCCGATGGAAATTAATTTTTGATGGTGCTGTTAATTCATACAGAAGTGGAATTGGGCCAATCATTACTACTCCCCATGGGACTCACATCCCGTTCACTGCCAGATTGACATTTCCAGTTACCAACAATGAGGCTGAATATGGGGCGTGTATCATGGGTCTCGAGGAGGCTATTGATTTGAGAATTAAAAATCTGGATGTGTATAGAGACTCCGCGCTAGTCGTGAACCAGATCAAGGGAGAATGAGAGACTCGTCAGCCTAATTTGATACCATACATGAATTATGCATGGAGGTTGTTTCCTTTCTTTGACCGAGTAGAATTTCACCATGTGCCGCGGACGGAAAATCAGATGGAAGACACCCTTGCGACATTGTCTTCAATGTACAAAGTTAACTTCTGGAATGAGACTCCCAAAATAGTTATCTCTCGCCTTAATAGGCTTGCTTTCATATTCGCCATTGAGGAAGCTTCCGATGGCAAGCCGTGGTATTTTGATATCCATAATTTCCTAAAGAACTAGGAGTATCCGACTAGGGCATCCAGCCGCGATAAGAAGACTCTTAGGATTGACTGGCAACTTCTACTTGAATCCAGATGGTGTTCTGTACAGGAGAAACCACAATTTGGTGCTATTACATTGTGTGGATGAGAAATAAGCTAATCTGCTTATGAAAGAGGTCAACGAGGGTACTTTCGGCACGCATGTCGGCGGACATGCTATGTCTCGAAAGTTATTACGAGCAGGGTATTATTGGCTGACGATGGAAACAAATTGTTTCAAGTTTGCGAATAAATGCCATAAATGCCAGATTTATGCAGACAAGATTCATGTGCCGCCGAGCCCTTTGAATGTTATGGCGTCCTTGTGGCCTTTCTCCATGTGGGGCACTGATATGATTGGAAAGATTGAGCCCACTGCCTCCAACGGACATCGGTTTATATTGGTAGCTATCGATTACTTCACCAAATGGGTCGAAGCAGCGTCATACGCTAATGTTACCAAACAAGTAGTAGCCCGATTTATCAAAAAGGACATCATCTTCCGATACGGAATTCCCGAAAGGATCATTACTGACAATGGTTCAAACTTGAATAACAAGATGATGAAGGAATTGTGCCAGAATTTCAAGAATGAGCATCACAACTCATCTCCCTATCGGCCCAAGATGAATGGCGCTGTCGAAGCGACTAACAAAAACATCAAGAAGATAGTTCAGAAGATGGTTGTAACATACAAAGACTGGCACGAGATGTTACCCTTCGCTTTACACGGTTATCGTACGATGGTACACACATCAACCGAGGCAACACCTTTCTCACTAGTGTATGGTATGGAAGCTGTCATACCATTAGAAGTTGAGATTCCTTCTGTTGCACCCCAAAATTTGCTCAACCTATTCCACCTGGTTTATGTTTCAATTGCATTGTCATTTGCATAATAAGTCATGTACATAGTCTAATCATTTGCATATCATAGCATAACAAGTCATCTAATAGGGGGTCAAGTTCCATCCTTATCAGAAAGAGGCCCATCAAGGGGTTTTATTCAAGTTCAAGACCATCCAAGTCATCAAGAAAGGTTTGAGGCTTTGAGAAGTTTGAGGGTCAACCAGTGGCTTTCTCTTCTAATCTTGGGGGGTTGAAGATCATCAATGAGTGTGTGAGTCATGGCTGAGGGTATGGAATGTGCATAAAGATCATGGAAGACCTAGAGGGTCATTTTGAAGATGAGACAAGTTATTGATACAAGTACAAGAGCCAGAGTTGAAGTACAGTAAACTAGGGTTTCATCTGGGTCAACCCTAGGTCAACTGAGTGATTGAAAAGCATCAAGGCTTAGTTTGAGGTTGTGGGATTCATGAATTGATATGTGTATACAAGTGTGGTGTTGTTACAAGGATAAATCAAAGAGAATCAAGGAGAAGAGGAGTTACTAAATTAGGGTTTCAGTGTAAAAAACCCTAATTTAGGTCTAACTTCCAAGCCAGATACGTCAAAATGAAAGTTTCAAATGAATTCTTGGTCAACATGAAACTTGTAGAGCATCTCAATAGCTTTAATTTGAGTACTAGAAGTCTTCAAGAAGATTTGTAGAACTCAAGTTATGGTTCTTGCAAGTTATGGGTCATCAGAGGACACTGAAATTTATCTGTGAAAGTCACTTGACTTCCAAGCAACTTTTTCCCATCAAGGACTTTTCAAATGGAATCTTGGCCAACATACGAGTTGTAGATATTTATCTTAGCTTTAATTTGAGTACTAGAAGTACTCAAGAGGATTTGTGGAACTCAAGTTATGGTCTTGGCAACCCAAGGGTATTTTGGGAAAGTTGAATTGCAGGTCATTTTTCAACATAGGTCCAAATCTCCATCTTCCACTCTTCAAATGAAAAAATGTTCAACATGAGATGTGTTCAAAATGATTTTTTTAGGCTAGATAAGAGGTCATGAGAGTTTGGGATGGCTTGCTTCACAAAATCATAAAAATGGCCTAAAATGAAGGTGAAATTTAAATGAACCAAAGTTGAAAATTGGGGTTTTTGACCTACAAAACCAAAACAAGCCATATGACATACCAATTTGATTGTAAAATGCATTTTAAGAACATTGACATTGCCACAATTTTGAATTAAGGGTTATTTTTAGGACTTGCTTTGAAAATTAGTTACTTGAATCATAAGTAACAATTGCAAAACCACACTTCCAAGCAAATGCAAGGCTCCTTTCCATCCATACACCTCCAAAATCTCATTTAGAGAGAATTTAAACTCAGGACAAAGTGAATTGCAAGCCAAATCATGAGATGGTATGTGCATAACATGAGATGAGATTTCCATGGCATGAGAAGTTGATTTTCTCATTGGATTGATCCAGAAGATTCTAGAGTCTTCATTCACACTCTATATATGCATATGAAGAGATTCAGAGCAGGAGTTGGTGAGAATTGAAGGAGAGAAGAGAGATTGAGATCAGAAATTTCTTGTTGCAATTCAGAATTGGTTACAAGCTTTTACACCATTTCAATCCAAGATTTTGATTGATATAGCTTCCATTTGTGTTAGAGATTGATTCCAAATCAAAGTAAAGGCAAAACCATTGAAGGATCGTGTGTTAGCATTTGGATTTCTCAACCTGCAACTCACTATCGGGTTCCAAGATTCAAGAGGATTCAACCAATTCTTTTGCATACAGAAGCAATATTATCACTCATTGAAGGTGTCTGGAAGTTCTCAAAGCTTGATTTGAAGATTTCATACCCCTGTGCATCAATATTTCGCAGGTATGTACTTTTCAATCCACAGCTTAATTTAAGCAGTTTCAATAGATTTTGTTAGGTTAGAATGATTGTAGGTGATTAGTAGAAGCTTTTGGATAGCAATGGGTGAAGTTTAGAGACAATTAGTGTGATGACACAAAATCTGTTCATGCTGATAACTTGGTGAATCTTGTGGTAGGACCTTAGTGTGATAGTGGATAATGCTCAGGGAAAGGTGATGAAGAGATTGGACCTATTAGATCTAGGTTTGGCGAGTTTTGATCATGGACCAAATTCTGAAGTTTGATTCGTGTTTTGAGTTAGGTTGTGTTTCATTGAATTTGGTTACCATAGGTGAACTCCTGGTGAAATTTCAAGCATGTTAGGGTTTTTAATTTTGATGTTTAGTGGAGATTTGATGGAACACGATGAAGAGGAGATGAGGTTGAAGCTCTCAGACATCCATGGCTTTTCCCTCCAAGAAGGTTCAAAGGTTGAAGATAACCTCTGCACCCTTAGATTAGAGCAAGACTTTTGACCAAAACGAGATCCAATGGCCACGATTTGCTCTCAGTTTGTGAAGAGACTCAGATTACCCAAACGCACCGTTTCATTAAAGTTGCAGCTTGGGCTTAAGTGCAACATATGATATCCACACCCCTCTTCCAAAGCCCAATAGGAAATACGCTAATATTCGTTGCTATTCATACCGTGGATTTTTCTTTTTTCTAGTCATTTTCATTTTCATTTTCTGAAATAGAATTGGGCTTAGGCGCGATGCTATCCCCACCCCCTTTTGGGCCCAGTTGGCTGATTGCTTTGTTTTTCATTGCTATTTGACACGCTAATTTTCCTTTTTTCCATATTTTCTTATATTTTCACATTTTATTTTTAGGTTCTTTAAAAAAATCATAACTAATTGGAAAATTAATATTTTTAGATTGGATTTTTTCCCTCATTTTCATCAAGACATCAAGAAAATTATAAAAGAATAAAAATGTCATTTCATACATTTTTCTATTTTTGGTTTATTTTTACGTTTAATAGCTTTTATTTCATTTTCATTTGATACATATTACTTGCTGAAGTTAGTATGATCATTTGACTTGGATCTTTGATGCAATTGTTTTTGCTATAGTAAGAGTATAGTATTAGGTTACCCTTGGAATTTTATCACATTTTTGTGATTTAATTTTAGTTAGTTTTGAACATCAAACTTTAGGGCGCTAGAATTAGGGTTTCAACTTGACATAGGTGCATTTCAACACATAGTTCTTGGGTTTTTATTTTGATTTAGGCCGTGGGGTTTATGTGGGGTATATGGTATATAGTTAGGGTCCCTTAGAAATTAATCTAGGATTTTATGTTGAATATTTCCATTTTATTTGATTTTTGCAAGTTGATTGATATTGGTGTGTTTCCCTCTTGGGAAGTTGCTTTGTTTATTGAGTTTTGGGCTTTTTCTTTGGGTGTTGGGGCTTGTGCTTGGCTTGAGGATTGCATAAATACTTTGAGGATGATTGAAGACAAATAATGATGCTTGGATCTTAAGTTGCTTGTGCTTGAAGATTGCTTGATGAAGACTTAGGAGATAGGAGATGTAGGAAGAGCTCTAGAAGTAGACTGACTTCTTCTGTCAAACATAGAGAGCTTCTTGTGCCTCTATTCCATCCTATGATACAAGGTCCCCCAAAAGAGTTCCATCTCTCCTTAGGAGGGATGTAGAGCATGCTTTTATTGGGTAGAACCTTGAGGATACCTTTCACTTGCTGTGTTGAGATCTTAGTGATTTCCCTGGGTTGTCATTAAGCCTCTTAACATTTCAACTTCATCAATCACTTGATTCTCTCCTGTGAGTGTTTGCATTGAGATTGGGAGCCCCTTGAATATAAGAAGTTCATTGAAGACTGGATAAGAGGAAGCTTGTACCTGTTAAAGCTGCTCAACTGTTGAACTAGGGTTTTACTGTTATTTGAAGTTGTCTGCTGACTGAAGCTGTCTGCTTATTGGATTCAGTGCTGGCTAAAGCTGAAGATTATTGGAGATAAGAGCATACCTGAAGCTTGAATATCATTTAAGAGTGAAGAGAAGATCTTGCTTGAAGGTGTTACTATCAACTTTTTGCTGTTAATCAATTGTAGCTGCCAGAGCTGGTGCTGTTTGAACTGCTTGCTGTAGAAGTTGGTGTTGCTGTCTGAGCTGGTGTTGGGTGTGTTTTTTTCTTTGCTGTATTGTCTGTTGATTTTCCCTTAGGTTTGAAGTGAAGCTATTTCACTTTGCCTATTGCTTATTGATGCATCTCATGCACTTTACTGTTTACTGTATATCTGTTGTTTCTTTTCCGTTTATCCTCTAGGATCTCTGATTTCCTCTGTACAGGAGGGAATTATGACAGACATTAGGTGTTAATCCATGCATGATAACATTAGGGTAGTTTTGATTCCATTTTCAATAGGTTTTTAGACTTCTCTTCCATCTCAGAACAATTCAAAACACAGTAATAAGGATTATCGATGTCGTACGCTACGAGCCTTAAGCTATTTGAGAAAGGTTGCTGGAGGGTCACTCTTCAGTAATCTGACTGCTTAGTGTGTTCCCCTTAGGGTGACATACGACGTAGTCAACCTCAAATCATAGTCTCTAGTGCGTCAGAGATTGCAAGCATCATAAAAGACAGTTCTTGCGTAAAAGACTGAAAACAAACATCACAGTGTCATTTTTTTGTCCGCTTGGACTCTTAATCAGGAAAAACCCTTTCATAAGGAGATAAACATTCAGACAAGCTTGTGTCTTCCGTGGCCCGAACTACGTTTGCTCTGATCTTTCATGCTGTATGAAAGTACGTAGGCATAGGATGAGATCTCCTAGCGAGCAACCTTCCCTCCTTTCCCGTAGGTAGGCGAACTATGTTGACTCTGATTTCTCGTTCCAGACAGGAATACGTAGGCATAAAGTGCGATACTTTGCCGAGTCATTGTCTTTTCTTTTAACCTCATACCTCTAGAGTAGATAGAATAACAATCCGTATTAGAAAACAAGCGTGGATCCCGTCGAGTACGACGGGCGTGAGGGGTGCTAATACCTTCCCCTTACGTAACCGACTCCCGAATCCAGGATTTGGTTGCGATGACCATTCCTTTCCCGTCTTTGCAGTAGGTTTACTTCGAGCGTTTCCTTTCCCTCCGTTGGGATAAATAACGCACGGTGGCGACTCTTCTATTCAGCCGGCACCGATTTTCGCAGTAGCGACAACTGGCGACTCTGCTGGGGACAGGAATATCCCCTATGCGAGTCAATCCTAGTGCTTGTTTTCCCGTCATGGGTGTTGTATAGATTTACTTTCCTGTTTTTACTTTCGCATTTTTATTATCAGCTTTATACTGATATTGCTGCTGTTGGAAGGGGGTAATCTGTTGAGAGATAAGCCGGACCTGGGCTTGAGGTTACACATAGACTTAGAAGTAGAGAGTAGTGGTTAGCCTGCTTGCTTAGCTCGCACCAGCTAGCCACGAAATTTACGCTCGGACGAGATTCTCTTTGATGCTTCTTGCCTGGCCCTTAGGGCTCGAAAAGTTGTCTGACCCGAGGATTGTCGACTCTGGGAACCTATCAATTGGGATTCAACTAAGTGATGCCGCTTCAAGGGATGATGATGCCAAACCTCCTGGGTATCGTATCATCGCTCTTGAAAGTCTGTGACGTTGAACCCGCATAGGATGTTGTACCTCGTCTGCGAATTAGGTACATACCTTTGAGGGGTAGGTGGGGCTGTTTGTAGGAAACCTTTGACCTCAGAACACCTGGTTTATCTCTGTCAGTGAGATTGGTCACAAGGATCATTTGAGGGGTTGATTTGGTTTGAGATAAAGATTGGATGGTTCTCAGGCTTCAGTACAGAGCAGCCCAGTTCATCAGCGTTGCACTTGGTCCCTTGTTTGCATATGCATATGCATTTTCATGATTGCATTTCATTAACATGTATTTATGTTGCAGGTGATCATTCCCCTCTAATTCTAGTGTATCTCCTAGCCAGACATGGAGTCCCTGAAGAAGACAGTTGCTTACCGGTTGCATTCGCCAGATATCAGTTCCTTGCTGGGTCTAGTTGCTCTAGCAGATGAGAGAGTGAGGGTTGAGTTCAGGGTATCCTATGGAAGATTGCTCAATTTGTTATACAGACCTTCTGCATTTGAGACTATTGGGGTGTATACTTTGTTGCAGTTTTATGAGCCGCAACTTAGATGTTTCTTATTTCCTGACCATATTCTAGCACCCATTTTGGAGGAGTACTCTGCGATGTTGGGAGTTCCTGTGTTAGACCAGATGCCCTTTGTACATGTTGATACTGAGCCTGAGTTAGCTACACTCACTGAGATTGTCAGCTTAGACGCTTCTGAGTTTCCGGGAGGCTTGGTCAAGCTAAACGGAGCTTATGGTTTTCACCTGTCTGTCCTGGTTGAGAAGGCCACACAGTGCGCGAAGAGTGGATGTTGGGTTACCTTCAGTGCTATTCTAGCTGTCTGCATCTACGGGATTGTCTTGTTTCCTAATGTGCCAGATTTTGTCGACTCAGACGCCTTCTTGATTCTTGCCTCGAAGAATCCAGTTCCTACTCTCTTGGGCGATGTTTACCATTCCATTCACTACAAGAATGAGAAACATCGTGACAAGAATGTTTCCTGCTGTCTTCCTCTCTTATACAAGTGGTTCCAGGGGCACCTCCCGAAGACAAGACCTTTTGTTGATGTTGTTGATACTTTGGATTGGTCGTCCCGGTTGATGGGGTTGTCTGCTGAGAATATCATTTGGTTTGATCGGAGTATGCTTGGTACTGACATTATATATAGTTGCAGTGGCTTTCCGAATGTTCCCCTGATTGGACGGAAAGGTTGTATTAACTATAACCCTTCGTTGGTGGTACGACAGTTCGGTTACGCTTTGAGGAACGCCCCTATGGAGAAGGAGATACAAGAATCTCTGTATCTCACAGGGTTATTAGACGCGGCTGTTTTGATCAGATTGAGACATGCATGGGCTAACATCCATAGGAGAGGGAAAGCTTTGCTCGGTAAGAGCAATAGCAGAGCTTATGATCCCTATTTGGCTTGGGTCCGCGAGAGGGCTAGTACTTCTTTGATGCCTTATCCTGCTGTGGAACCCATGTATCTTTCATTGATTGAGATACCTCCTTCGGAAGAGAGTGAGAAATATAACAAATTGTTGGTTGAAAACGAGGAACTGAAGAAAGCCAATGAGGAGTTAAAGAAGGAGATCTTCCAGTTATGTTGTGAGAAGAATGAAGCCACCTTCACTGTGAAGGAACAAATTGAATTGATTAACAGGTTGGGATCAGAGCTGACGTAAGCAACCAACAAGAAAGAAAAGGTGGGAATAGCCTTGAACGGTGTTAGCAAGGTGCTTACTTCCAAGAAGGAACTTCTAAGCAAAGCTTATGCCCGTCTCAGCAAGTGGGAAGCTTTATGGAATGCCACGCTTGCCAAGCGGAAGGAGCGCGAAGACGAACTGAAACTGCATATTGCCACGCTAGAGGCACAGGTTAGAGACCAAGACGCGAAGATTGCTGAAGCGACATCACTTAGGAGCGCTGCTGAGCTCAGGGTGAGTGACATTGACGAGAAGCCGAAAGGATATGAAGAGAAGGCTGGTTCCAAGAGGTACAGATTTGACGAGAGTTCTGGCAAAGGAGCCTACCAGGATGATGCCAAAAAGCTGAGATCCACTATCGAGCGGCATGCTTTACTGATACATGAGCTGATCTCCCGACTAGGGCACTCGGAGATGATGAGGATATTGGAAGATGTCAGAGCACGCCATTTGGCCTGATTTATCTTTGCCTTATCTTTGTTATTTGTACTTGTAGTGGGGCTATCGCCAGGCTTGTTGGCCGAGGTCTCTTCAGTTGTATTCAGTTGTACTCTTGTACTCCGCCTCTTAGCATTTGTTATATATGAGGGTTGTCTGATTCCTTGCTTGCTGGATGGGGACTCCATTGTCATAATGGCATTTTCTCCGAAATTAGAATCGGGGGGGGGGGGGGGGGGGTATAACCTGTAGCATATTTACATAATTGCATTTGCATTCATATTGCATGACCGGTATTCGTGAATCTGTATCTTATTTCCTGCATCTTCAGGTTTCCAGGATTGACGAACCAAGAGTTCACCGCTACTCAACCTGAAACAACTGTAAAAGAATCATGGATCAAGTCCAAGTGGAGATGCAGGAGATTCGCGAGAAATTGAACCTGTTCATGCAGGCCATGGAAAGTATTGCTAAAGGCCAGGAGAATCTCCAGACTTTGGTGCAGCCGCTGCTGATGCGGGCTAATGGGAACGGCAACAATGACCACAACTCTGTGCATGTCGAAACTCTTCACGAGGATGGGCCCCCTACGCCTATGGTTCCTCCTGTGGTGACCCCACCTGTTGTGGTTGTAAACAATGACGCTGGCGCTGGCAATGGTAACGCAGGGAATGGAAATGAGACGGTTGTCAACAATGTCGGATTTGGAGACGCCAATCTGGGCGGTGGTAACTACAATGGCGGTAATGGTTTTGGTAACAATGGATTCGGCTATAATGACCAGGGGTTTGAGTACGGAAATCAGGGTGGAGAGTTCGGCTTCAACACTCAAGGTTTCGGCTACGACGGTCTTGGTAACGCTAACCAGGGTTATGGTGGAAATGGTGCTGGATTGATTCCTGTCAACACTGGTTTCGGGCATGCTGGGGTCAATCTAGGTTATGGTAATGGGGGACGAGGTCCCATGACTAATCAGCAAGGGTTTGGTCGCAACACTGGTTATAACGGGTACGGAAATGAAAATGTGAACTGGGGCGAAGATTGCCAGGAGGACGCCTTTTCTGGAAGAGGCATGGGATTTGAGGGACCCGTTGACAATACTCAGAGGATCAAAATGCTTGAAGAACAGGTGAAGGGTATGGCCAATCAGAATTCTACCGGACTAGACATGACTACTATGGGCTTGGTGCCTGGGCTGAGGGTACCGCTGAAATTCAAAGCTCCCACGTTCGAAAAGTATAAGGGGGACACTTGCCCTAAGGTGCATGTCCGTGCTTATTATAGGAGGATGTCCGTGTATTCAGATGATGAAAGGATGCTTATGCATTTCTTTCAAGACAACCTATCAGGACCTTCACTCAAGTGGTACATGGGGTTGGAGCCCGCTCAAATCAAAACCTGGAAGCAATTGGCGGATGCTTTCGTCCTGCATTATAAGTATAATAGTGATCTGGCACCGAACCGAGTTCAATTGCAAGGTTTGTCGCAGAAGAAAGAGGAAAGCTTTAAAGAGTATGCGCAGAGATGGCGCGATATGGCAGCAAGAGTACATCCTCCGTTGGCTGAGAGAGAAATGAATAGCATGTTCATTGGGACGTTCACGGGGATATATTACGAAAAATTGTTTAATGTTTCGTTGAGAAGTTTTTCAGATTTGATTCTTATGGGTGAGATGGTCGAAGACAGTATTAAGGTTGGAAGATTCCACGCAGGTGAGTCTACCCCCGCGGGAGGTACCAGGAAAGCATTTGGTGGTAGACGTCAAGGTGATTCTAGTGCCGTGTTCGGAGGCAGGGGTCGGGGCAGAGGACGAAGTCAGTATGCTCAGCATCAACAGGTCGCTAGTGTTACCATCCCTTTTCCACAACAACAACAACAACAACAGCAACAGCAGCCGCAGCAACAACAACAACAAAGGCAACACCCCGCCCAACACAGAATCCTAGAGGGAAAACCTAGGCGAGTATTTGAAACGCCTCCTTCAACATATGCCGAACTGCTTCAAACACTGCTAGGGTTGAAGTTGGTCGAGAAAAGGACCATGGAACCGTTAACGGGAAATCCTCCATTTGGCTATGACGCTGGTAAACACTGTGAGTTTCACTCTGCGGCGCCCGGACATGATATTGAAGGCTGTCACGCGTTTAAACATAAAGTCCAAGACTTGTTGGACAACAAGGCTATCAACTTTGGACAGGCGGGTCCAAATATAATACAACAACCTATGCCCAATCATGGGGCAAACGCCATCCTGACCGAGGAAAATTTGAATCTAGTGACAGATGTCAGTGCACTGAAGACACCACTGGGTGAGATCAAAAGCAGGTTGTTAAAAGGGGGTGTATTCTCGGGGTGCGACGAATTTTGCTTGGATTGTTGGATACAACCAGAGGGTTGTAATGAGTTGAAACAGGGTATTCAGGCTTTGATGAATGAAGGAACATTGCAGTTTGATAGAACCGCAGTTGAAGAGCCTGTAGAGGCGTTGTGTGATAAGCCAAACGATGTTGCTACAGTGACAATTCCAAGGAAAACAATAACAATAACGGCACCCGCCAGGCGGCCGACGATCACTATTACTAAAGCAGGACCGATTCCTTTTGAGAATACCAAAGCAGTGCCATGGACTTACGGGTTGGAGGTGTATTGTGATGGTGAGAAAATTGAAGTAACTGAACAACCAGCTGAGGTCGTAGACAATGTTGTTGGAACAGGAGGTATGCCCAGAAGTGGGAGAATCTTCACATCGCCTGAGGTAGAGGTAGAAATATTGGCAAAGGGGAAAGCCAAGGTATATGAGAGTGGCCCCTCGCATACAAAGGAAAAGGAAATATCGCTTAAGGATGTAGAGGAATTTATGAGACTCATCCGTAAAAGTGATTACAAAATCGTTGAGCATCTCCAACAAACGCCATCAAAAATCTCGATCTTGTCACTGCTATTATGTTCCGAGGCCCATCGGAACGCCTTGCTGAAGATCCTAGACACGTCATTCGTTCCTCAAGACGTTTCGGTTAACCAATTAGAAGGGGTGATGGCGCATGTTAATGCAGGGCACAGTTTGGGATTTACGGATTTCGATTTGACCCCGAGAGGGAGAGAGCACAATATGGCGCTGCATGTATCAGTAGAATGCAGGAGCACGGTCATGTCCCATGTTTTAGTGGATACTGGGTCTTCCTTGAATGTGCTTCCGAAGAAAGCCATGATGAAGTTGGATGTCAGGGGGATTCTCTGCACGCCTAGTGACTTGGTGGTCAGGGTATTTGAGGGTACGCGGAGGTCAATTTTCGGATCGATAACATTACCATTGCAGGTGGGGCCGGAATTTTTTGAAACAGAATTCTATATAATGGACATCCAGCCAGCATATAGTTGCCTTCTTGGACGCCCATGGATTCATGTTGTTGGGGCAGTCACATCCACGTTGCACCAAAAGTTGAAGTATATGGTGGGGGATAGTGTCGTCACTGTTGTAGCGGTAAAAATCGTGAGTGTAAGTTATTGATTAACTTAACTAAAAGAAAACAAGAGTCGCCACCGCACTTTTATTTTATCCAAAAAAGGAAAGGAAAAAGAGCGAACAAAACCAAATAGTTATAAAATAAGAACAAGAGACAGAGATCGGGGTAAGGGGGTTGGTTACGCAATGGGAAGGTGTTAGCACCCAAAACGTCTATAGTACTCTATAGGAGCCCTTTGAAATATTTACGTTTTTTGGTTTGAAAATGGTTTGTTTGTAAAGAGATTGGGGAGATGAGAAGAGAATTATTTTTTTAGATTTTTGTGTTTGGAGAGACTTATCGCCTCATGCCTACGTACCCACAAAGTGCAATATGGGATCAAAACCCCGTAGTTCGTGGTACAAATGACAAAAATTTGTTGGTTTTGATTGATTTTAGATGTAAAGACAAGTCGTCATTTTAAGGAGAAAACTGCGACTATTCACCCACGAGTATTAAGACAACATATGTGTCATATAAAGATGGAGGATTTGCTTGGATTATCAACAAGACTATCACTCAACATCAACGTGGAAAATGTCAAAGTCTTAATAATATGGGGAATAGGAGAATTACATCTCAACTATAGAAATGAATCATGTCTAAACTTTTATGAAAAGTTTTAAAGTGAAAAAGTGCATAAAGGCACAAAAAGAGTTGATGAGTTTTTGTATTTTTTATGTCTTTTGAAATTGGTCAAAGCATGATTAACATTGATTGACTTTTATTAAGAAGAACAAAGTTTGAAAATCACTTGACGAAAGTCAAGGTTTTATTGCGAAAGCGGTTTTGAAGTTTGAAACCAAGAAAGTTTTGAAAGAAGGAGAAAGTTTTGAAAATTTAAGAAGGGGAGGAGATGAAGTGACTATCCTAGAAACCAAAATAAGAGCTAGAGGTAAGAAAGATCTAACCGACTTGTAGCACACTCCATAGCAAGCAAAAAGAATTCCATCAGACTTAAAGCATAAGCTAATGAGCGAGCCAAATAAAGGCTAAGATCCACAATACTCTAAGCATAGGAATGAAAGTCCTAATTCTAAGTCCAAAGGTCCATGAAGTCCAAGGTCTAAGAGTAGTCTAAGAGCATAACCACAAAGTTAACAACACCAAGTTTTTTAGAGATTTTTTTATCCTTTATTAGTATTTTGAACAAGGTATGGTCCAAGTGGACAAAAGAGAAATGACATAAAACATAAACAAAGATATGATATGAAATGATAATATGGAAACATAAAAGTAAAGAAATAAGGAGTAAGAAGAGAATATAAACAAAATTAAACAAGGATAATGTTAGTGAATTAGTAATTAATGGTTAGAACATATGATCAATGATGATTAATTCTTGTACTTAGACCAAGGTTAATGAAAACTCATTAGAGGATTGATAGAATCAAAGCCTCCTAACAATGATTTTCATATGTATTGGACTTAAGACAAGCAACTAATCATACTTGGACTTTTAAACATAAGTTTGAGCCATGAATGATCATTTTCCGATTAAGGGACACTTTAGCGCTATGTTAAGCAATCGTAATCGGGTTTATGTAGAAACCACGACTATCTGAGGCCGGTCAATAATAATGTTAGTGTTAACACATGTTAGAGAAGTGATATGTAAATCACTCTCCTAAAACATGCCACACAAAAAGAAAAGAGGTAATGATCTCATCACAATCAAGATTTTTCATCAATTAATCAAAGGTAACTGTAATACCCCAAATTTTACCCTTTCTTTTTTATTTTTATTTTAAATTCTTATTAACCTAATAAATTAACCTTTTTTTTAGATCTTGTTTTTTAACTAATAATAATTTAATTAACCTTTTTTTTTATAACTTTACTAATGTTTGTTTATTAATTTTTTATTTAGTTTATTTATTTTCATTTTAAGCTCTTCTTACTAACTTTTAGGATTTAGATTAAAATTTAACTTTTTTTTTTCTTTTCTTTAAGAGTAAATTTTTTTATAACCTTTTTTAAATTAATTTCTAACACATTTTTTTAATCAAATTCTAATACCTTTTTTTAAATAAAAATCTAACTTCTTTTTTAAAATTAAATCTTTTTTCTAACTACTTTTTTAAAATTAAATCTTTTTTTCTAACTCCTTTTTAAAAAATAATCTTTTTTCTAACTCTTTTTTAAAATTAAATCTTTTTTTCTAACTTTTTTAAAGCTAAATCTTTTTTCTAACTCCTTTTTAAAGTTAAATCTTTTTTCTAACTTTTATAAAGTTAAATCTTTTTTCTAACTTTTTTAAAATTAAATCTTTTTTTCTCTAACTTCTTTTTAAAATTAAATCTTTTTTTCTAACTATTTTAAAAATTAAATCTAACCTTTTTTTATAAATTAAATCTATCCTTTTTTTTTTAAAATTAAATCTAAATCTTTTTTTGACACCATCCTTTTTTAAATTAAAATTCTAAATTCCTTTTAAAATTAAATTCTAACAGTTTTTAAAATAATTCTAACACTTTTTTTAAATCAACATTCAAATGTTTTTTATTTTAAAATTCTAACTCATTTTTTTTTTAAAACTCTAATTTTTATTTAACTTGAAACTCTAACTTTCTTTGCTAACATTTTTAAATTTAAATCCCAACACTTTTTTTTATCAAATCCAATCACAATAAATCACAGATGGAGCAAAATCAAATCAATCAGATTATATCATCATCATAAGAAAATCAGGTCTAAATATCAACATCACCATCATTGAATCAAATCTGAAATCATCATAAAAATTCATTCAAATCAAATCAGAGATTGAAAAAGATTGAGATATTCAAATCAAATCTGAGATTGAAAAAGATTTAAAAAAATCAAGTATAAAAGGACCCTTAGGAGCAACAAAACAGGGGATCGACAAGCATCAAAAACTCTTACAGTCTTCATCAAAAGTAACTAACTCTTCTTTTTTTTAATTTCTAATCTTTTTTATATCTTTTTTTCAAAATTTCTACCATTTTTTCTTAATTAAAATTCTAACATTCTAACTCTTTTTTTATTAAAATTCTAACCTTTTCTCTTTTATTTTCAAACTTTTATTTTTATTTTCTAACCTTTTTTTTAAAAACCAAATTTCGAAGTTCTAATTTTTTTGCTAACTTTTAATTCTAACTTTTAATCTATCTTCTTTTTCTTAATCACATTAAAAACTCTAACTTTTCCAAATCTCACAAAAAAAACCTAATTCCATTCTAACTCTTTTCTTATTACCTAAATTCTCATCGTCTCAAAACGTTCATCACTTAACTTCTAATTATTGTCAATTCCAATTTTCATCCTTCATTCCTAACAGTATTCTTGATTATCCATGAACCTGTTCACTAATATTTATTTATTTATTTTTGTATTTATTTTTATATTTGTACATAATCTGACATCATCATTGTTATTTCATATTCCATTATCACTTGTATATTATCATCATCTTCTTTGCATATTAATTTTCATTGTTTATTAATTTTTCGCTAACATCCTCATTTTTAAGATCCAAATTTCTAACTTTTTTTCTTGTTTCGTTAAAATTATAATTTTCTACTTAAATTCCTAACATTCCCGTCTAATTTTTTGTCTAACCCCGTATAATAACAGTCTCAGTTTGTTTTGGTTTTTTGCAGCTGACTAAGTTCAATTGATTTTATTTTCAGTTTAAATATTCAATTATCATATTTGTAACTGCTTATGGGATGTAATTTTGCGAGACAATTGTCGCATTTATCTTTCCGCACTTTATGTTCTGCCATTGTATGTTTATCGCGTCTTTACCAATAATCTCACTCCTCCGAAGGAATTAGGTCTAGCCGCTTGACCGCCGTGTCAATAGTCCTCAACTTCAAACCCTTACAACCTTACAAACCCTACGTTTCACAAATGCCTCGCCGCAGGCAAAATTACAACTTTACCCCTAGCATTAGGTCAAAGAGCCGCCGCGCTCATTTTAGGGTTTCCCGCCGCGGAATCCCTAACCTAACCTAACCCTAATTCACTTAACAATTTACAACGTAGATATTGGAGTTTCTACACTCCGCGTAAGCGTGTCCCTAAGATACGTTTATTCCCCATTGAAACCTTGACCACAGTCAAGAAGTCTCTAACCTCCCTTTTGAGGGGAACTACGATTACTCTGATTCCACTCCCGTAAGGATACGTAGGCACAAGATGCGATGTCTTGCCGAGTAAACTTAGAATTAACCCCTTAGGTCTTTTTTCTCACTTTTAATCCCTTTGTACATATACCTTAAGCAAATAAATAAAGCAAATAGTAAACATTTGAACAAAAGGTTCCTGTAGAGTACTACAGAAGTTTAGGGTGCTAATACCTTCCCTAAATTTAACCAACCCCCGAACCCTAGATCTTTCCCCGCATTGTGTTTACGATGCAAAATAGGTTTTCCCTCTTTTGACCTTTTCCTTAGGATAAATCAAAGAGCGGTTGTGAATTGAATTGCGATTCAAACTCATTAATAGTTTGTGATCCTATTTCCACCGCAACAGTAATCTATCACTATTCCAAAGTACGGAGAATCATCTCAATGATTATTCGTCCATAGATTTGAAATAATGAAGATTAAACCACCTTGATAATCAACAATCTATGATCCATAGATTTCATCGATCAAAAATAAAAAGAAGAAGAAAGAAAATTAAAATGAAAAGAAATTTCAATTTGAATCTTAAATCGATTAAATCATCATCAATATCAATCACCTCTTTTAGTGGATAAAATCAACACTCAAAGTCCATTGATATTGATGAGATCTTATCAAAATTCAAGATCCAAAACAAAATTTATTTTAAAAAAATTATTTCAAAAGAAAAACAAATATTAAAAAAAAAATAAGAAAATTGAATGAAAAGTTTCTTTATAAAAAAGATGAGGTTTATAGTAAAAAAAAACTGGTGATAAAAGTAAAAAAGGCCTCACGGCCCAAGATCTATTTTTAAAGAAAAAGAAACAAAAAAGAAACTAAAATAAAAAAAAAAGAAAATAGAAGAGAATCAGAACAAGTTCATCGTCTTTTTTCAAGTTCTCACGCGACACTGTTCACGCCATCTCTGCGAGCTCAAAGCTTGCTCAAATCAAAGCGACGAGATGCGAAAATCACACCGAACAGATCGAAATTAAAAGTTCTTCACAACAGTACCAACAGTTCAAAGAATCACAACAAAAGGTAACGGATCGGTGAAGCTCAAACTACCTTCAAATCACGAGTAACACTTCAATTCTTATTCCTCTTCTTCTTCTGAACTGCGAAATTCTGATTGTTGTGTTGAAGAAGTTGAAGTATGGTGAGTTTTTGTGTGGAAAAGGTTGTGAATGAAAAGAGAGTTGAATTGGATGAAACTTGAAGAATGGCTGAGGGTGATTTTTTTGAAAGTGAAATTTGAAGGAAAATTGAGGAGCTATGATGAAAATTCTGCAGGGATTAATTGGCTTGAAAAGCTTGAAGAAATTGAAGGGAAGAAACTCATATTTATAGTGAAAATGAGGCGAGTCTTCTGAAAAATGATTTGCCGTTTACGTGTTTTTTTTCTGCGTTTTGGTTCTTGGGTGTTTACGCGTGAGTTTCCGTTGTTTTGCAATTCTGATGTCGTTTTACTCATTTCCATTTTCATCTCATGAATTATGACACGGATTCTTGCTTTTTGATTTCAGCTCAAATTCAAAAAAAGTGACGTGGATTAGCTTTATGGCTTACACGGCTGGGATGATTTTCACATGGCCTTCGATGGCTTGGATAAGTGATGAATTTGCCTTCACCCTGTTGCAAGTGGCTCGGCTGGAAAAAAATGTACAGCAGTCAGGTAAAACCTTAAATATGGCTTACTTCTACTTTTTCTTGGATTTCATGTTCTAAGAATATCAGTCTGATTTTTGGATCCTTCGCTACAGCTACTATGAGACCAACTTGTTTTTATTGATTATAAATCTGCTTCTGAACACCCAAATAATTCAATGCAAACTTGACATAACTGCTTTGCTGCTGATGAAGCTCTAGAGTGTGGTGGATGAAGTCGGTATGTATCTAGTACTTCAAAGCAAGCCTCACACAAATCAAAATCAGGACAAATAGTGCAATGCCACCTTCATCTGAGTATATGTACATCACAACAATATTGAACAGATGAAGTGATAGTGTCTTCTTCAACCATGACTTGGTTATTTCTAGCATTTGTCAGCTGAGCTAGAAACTGGAACTACATTTTCAACACCATAATCTGCAGTTAACAATGTCTGTTTTGACAAAGGGACGTAATTCAACAACAGGTGCTACACTGTGAATTCCTGAATCTTTTCCATGCAGAGTCGTTTCAATCTTACTGCCTCTATCCATCTACCGCCATTTGCATAAATATTTGAAAGAATTACATCTGGAGTTGCATTATACGGTTCCAGTTCGAGAAACTTACTGGCTGCTCTCACTGCTAACTTCAATCCTGTGAGCAACATCGGTCTCATTTTGTCAAACTCATCAATGCAGACAACACCTCCATCAGCCGAGACCATGGCTCCTCCTTCAAGACAAAATTCACGAGTGCTTCTATCTTGGATTACAAAAGCTGTAAGTCCAGCTGCAGATGAGCCTTCACGAAGAGATCATCTACTTTGACTTCTACATGCGTCAGACTAGAAGCAGACCCAACAACAATTGCTTCAAAATCAATAGAACTCTGTACAAACTCTCGGAGAATATAAAGGAGCATATCATTATAGTCCTTCTTGAAAGTGATATACTTTCTAAAGCTCTTTTGCAGTGTTTTCTGCACCCCAAACTTCTGGGTTGAAATGAATGAATCAAGTAGAACACGAATTGCCATGTCCACATCCTCTGGTGTAACATGCTGCCTGAGATGCATTCTCGCATGAGCTTCAGACATCCTTATCATTGATTTGATGTGCCTTACGGCAATGGGGACTCCTTGACCGTGCGATGATTCCCTCCAGAGTTTTGCATACACATTAGTAGGTTTATTCAAATCAGCATCATTAAACCTTGGGAAAACATTCAACTTGGCATATGTAATGTACTTCTTCAACAGATCTTGAGGAAGTATCTCTGGATCAGTTGGCATGCCAGATACATCCTGGGACTCACTAACAGACTTATCATCATTGTTAGCACCCTTGGGTTGTGACTTGAAGTGACTGTCAACAACAAACTTTGCAAGCATTTCATCAGTGAATGGATTAATCACGTCGTTCACAACACAGAGGACATCAAAACAAGTAATAACAAGATCTGTCAATTCAAAATCTTATGCAAACAAATTCGAGGAATCACGTATCCCTCCGACAAGATTTACAGCAGTAATGATAAAACAACTAGCCGGAAGAGATGCGATAATTCCAGCTTTTGATATGTTAGAGTTATTCAAACAATTGGTGTTATTTCGTCGGACCAAGTTGATATCATAGCTTTGACAGTATGATTTAGAATGAGATTTTGTATGAGTCAATCTTCGCCGTCATTCGAGCTTACAACCAAACTCAAACCCTCACTAGCGATAGAAACATGCCCTTGAACTGATGTTACTGTTTAACAAGCCATTGTAGACATGTTTGGTATAACCGTCTCCGAAGTCCCGCTCTTGTTGATGCATCATAAGCTTCCATAGCAGCCAGTCTCTCATAATCATCATTAAACAAAAAGCGCCTCAGCAAACATAAAATGTCGAAATCTACAATCTTGTCCTGAGACTCAGAGTCTTCTGCACAAACTTCAGTGAGTGCCTTAATACCTTTAAGGATTGCCAAGGCAGATTCTGCAGCACCAAATTTAGGTTGACTGTCCTTTTTCAAACTTTTAAATGGTCTTGCTAAAGGTTCCAGAGAAAGAAAGTCTGCCAGTAGGGATATATCCTCAGAATTAGACACAGAACTCAGTTGTTTAGCTGCCAGATTAACAACAGCACTAGAAAGCTGATTTTCAACTTGTGCCGCTGAAGCAATATTTGCATTATTGATTAAAGTCTTCACTTTATCACTTTTTGGTTGACTGGCTCCTTTATCAATTGATTTCTTGATGAAAATTTGTACCTCATTTAACAGCATAACCAACCATCCTTTATGCACTGCATCCAAACCAGCATCTCCATAAACTGCAGAATTATCCTCTTCAAAGTAATGGGCACCAACCTACAGTTTCCCTTTTACTTCCACGGTTTGTTGTTCATCTTTGAAATCAATATTCAAAACTGAACACCAACTCCCATTGCAGAAATTCTGCGGGCTGTGCCTAGAAGCAGAAATCACTACGGCAAGCTCAAAATCAGAACCCGGACCCTCTGAATCCTTTCCATTCAGCCCATCGATCCCAATTAGGAAAACTTCCAACAAGATAGAGACCACCACAGTCCCAAGGCTCTGCAATAATTTTACATCTTGACAAGACTGCATCCTTAGCAATGCCCCTGATGAGTGGAGGAGCATTGAGGGGTGAACCATCAGTTCCTCGACACAATATACTTGCAAGATCAAATTGAAATCCATCAACATGCTACTCAGTGACCCAATGTCTTAGGCTGTCAAGAATTAGCTCCATGACCACAGGATGGTTACAATTCAATGTGTTTCCACAGTCAGAAAAGTTCAGCAATTGTCCTTTGTCGTCCATCATGTAATAAACCTTATTATCTATGCCATGAAATGAAGTAGTGTAAGGATTGGGGTCATCAGCCTCATTAGTATGATTGTAGACAACATCTAAAACAACCTCTATGTTAGCATAATGGAAGGCTTTAACCATTTGCTTGAACTCTTGGGAAGCATTAGCTGGTCCTCCTCCAGCACTAGCATAGCGACTCATAGGAGCAAAGAAATTTATTGTTGAATAACCCCCCGTATTAATCATGTGATCTCTAGGACTTGGACGCCTCTGCAATTCCAACTCATCAAACTCAAAGATAGGCAGCAACTCTACTGCATTGATACCAAGCTCTAGAAGATGTGGGATCTTCTCAATCACGCCAAGATATCTTCCACGAATATTGTTATCCAACCCACTAGATTCATCCATTGTAAATGCACTGACATTCATCTCATATATAACAAGATCTTTCTCAGCAATATTTGGAAGCTTATAATTCTGTCCCCAGTCAAAAGGCAAGTTGTCAAAATCATATGTGCCCAGAAACTTAGACAACTTCTTGCTAGTATCCCCAAAATATCTCCGACCTTCAACTAGTTTTGTATAAGGATCAACAAGCACAATGCTTCTGTCATATCGATGCCCCTTTCCCCAGTCTTGAGATCCATCTATCCGATACCCATACAGAACATTGCTCCTAGGGAGATCCTCAATACATATGTGCCAAATGTCCCCTGTTTTGTTTAAATGAGGGTCCAAAGCCAGTTCTATCATACCACCATCCAGTGTGTCAATGCTTTCCCTTTCAGGAAGGACCAAACAAAGTGTGACAGCAGTTGCATGTTGTGAAAAAAAAACAAAGTTTATCCCGTTGTCGACTTGTGATACACCCAACGAAAATTTTTGGCCTGGAGAAATTTCCCACGATGGTCTGGCCTCCATCACTTTGAAAGCTTTGTCCTTATGCACCTCTCCTTGAGCACGCCCATAAGCATTAGCATTAGTTGTCAAGCCTTCTCTTGTCTCACTAAAGCTAGAACTTGGTCATAACAGTTGTAAATGAAGATCAGAGTAGTACTCATACCAACAATAATCAAAGCGCCGTAAGCATGCATGTCCTGTCTTGAAAACTTGAATGACATTTGAAAATTGGACTTTGAATTGTGACAATCATCTTGTCTTGTTAAACTCTTGACAACCTTCAATCATGCTTTAGAATCACTTGGAAATGGCACACTTGAATGAACACTTTGTACTTGCATCCCAAAACCAACATCTTTATCGAACATCCACCACACTTGACTTGTATAGACAAAACTCTGAATCTTCGGTTAAAACTGAATTTCTTTGATTTATCTGAATTAATCTCTGGGAAAATAAATCCATAGATGAACACAACCTGGACTGATGAACCTTGATCATAATAGTCATGGACCAAACTTCTCATAGAACACTGCTTGATAAACCACTGGATTTCAATACAAGACAAATTGACCTTGAACAATCTCATTTCCTGAGAAAATAGCTCACTGCCACAACCAATTTGCACTTGAAGCAATCTCTTGATAGTTTGACCAAGATGAGGTCAAACTTCCATTTGATTTAGACTTAAATGGATGTCCTTGCCATCAATCTCCTTGCAAAACCTTAAACACACAGTGAAAAAGAAACAAACAAATTGAAAAATATTTTTGGTATTTTGGTTAGATGTTAGTAAACAGAAGCAAACATAAAGCAAGTAAGAAACAACAAGGGACCTAAGAGAATCAAAAAGTATGATCTTGTTTGTGGAATGATATGCAAATGAAATGTGGGATCTTAGGGGTAAAAATTAGGGTATTACAACTGTTTGTGGAGAAGAAGATATTCTGGCTAGCCATCTGTCTTCATTCAGATACATGGAAGTCGACGGAGAGATTCATGAAACGCCCTGTCAGGCATTTGAAGGGCTAAAGATTAAAGACAAAGCTCCGGTGCCAAGTAAGATATCAGATGTGGCCGTGTCATCATACAAAGAGGCTCAAGCTCTAGTACAGGCAGGCGAAACCAAGGGCTGGGGTCAGGTATTGGAGATTCCTGTGAAGAACGACAGGTTCGGACTTGGATATCATCCTTCGTCGTCAGCATCTTCTTCCAGAGCGCCCAAGTTCAGAGGGCCAATAACCATTACGCCAAGTGGAGTGAGCTTCGAGACTATCAATGTTGTTTCCAATTCCGAGGAAGGAGATAGCGACTGTGATATGGACGCGTGGATCAAGCCAGGCGTGCGAGGACAAGGGCTTTGCAATTGGTCTATTCAGGAGACTGTTCCTGTGACAACTAAACAGTAATGATTTGTTTTCTTAACTGTTGAATAATTCTGTGTCCTACTCGGGGCATAGTGATTTTGCTTAGGGCCATTTGGTTATGTACATTACATTGTTTAATCATGAATAAAGGCGTTTTTTCATATACAAGTATTGTGATCCCTGTTTTTCCTGTTTTTATTTTTACAATAAAATGGCAACGAGGTTATTCGCTTTGTATACGTTTTGAAGCATTTAACCATTTCCTTTGCAGGATTACTATTTTAGATGACATCTATGAACCGCCTATGACTCGCTTCGACTTTGAGCACCCGATATTTCAGGCTGAGGAAGAGATTGTTGAAGACGGCGAAGTACCAGAGGAGTTGACCTGGTTATGGAAACAAGAAGAAAGAATCATTCTGCCTCATGAGGAAGTCATTGAGATTGTCAATTTGGGGTCGGAAGGGGTTGAAAGGAACATCCGTATAGGGGCTGCGCTGCAAAGCGACGTCAAGCAAAGGTTGATTGACATGCTCAAGGAGTAAAATGATATATTTGCTTGGTCGTACGAGGACATGCCTGGGTTGGATACGGATATGGTTGTGCACCGTCTACCATTAAGAGAGGAATGCCCACCGGTTAAGCAGAAACTCCGAAGAACCAGACCGGACATGGCTGTGAAGATTAAGGAGGAGGTTCAAAAGCAGTGGGATGTTGGTTTCCTAGCTGTTACAAAATATCCCTCATGGGTCGCTAATATTGTGCCAGTACCAAAGAAAGACGGTAAGGTGCGAATGTGCGTAGACTACCGTGACTTGAACAAAGCGAGCCCGAAAGATGACTTTCCACTTCCTCACATCGATGTGCTGGTTGATAGCACTGCTCAATTCTCCGTATTCTCCTTCATGGATGGCTTCTCGGGCTATAATCAGATCAAAATGGCGCCAAAAGACATGGAGAAGACTACTTTCATTACTCCCTGGGGAACATTTTGTTACAAAGTGATGCCCTTCGGATTGAACAATGCTGGGGCAACATATCAACGTGCTATGACGACTCTCTTTCATGACATGATGCACAAAGAGATCGAGGTTTATGTTGATGATATGATTGCCAAATCCCAGACGGAGGAGGAGCATTTGGTTAATCTGCTGAAATTATTCAAGAGGCTTAGGAAGTTCAGGCTGAGACTGAACCCTAACAAGTGCACCTTCGGGGTGAGATCGGGTAAACTGCTGGGGTTTATCGTGAGCGAAAAAGGAATAGTGGTTGATCCTACGAAAATAAAAGCAATACAAGAAATGCCGACGCCTAAAACAGAAAAAGAAGTGCGTGGATTTTTAGGGAGGTTCAACTATATCGCTCGGTTCATATCTCACCTAACTGCAACATGCGAGCCATTATTCAAGCTGTTAAAGAAGGACCAGGTTGTGGCCTGGAATGAAAATTGTCAAAAGGCGTTCGATAAGATAAAAGAATACTTGCAGGAACCTCCTGTTTTGATACCCCTAGTGGCCGGGAGACCATTGATCATGTATTTGACAGTTCTTGAGGAAAGTATGGGTTGTGTTCTCGGTCAACACGATGAGACAGGGCGTAAAGACCATGCAATCTACTACTTGAGTAAGAAGTTCACAGGCTGTGAGTCTCGATACTCAATGCTCGAAAAAACGTGTTGTGCGCTAGCCTGGGCCGCCAAACGTTTGAGGCAATACATGCTGAATCATTCAACCCTGCTCATTTCAAAGATGGATCCAATCAAATACGTGTTTGAGAAGCAAGCACTCTCCGGAAGAATTGCCCGATGGCAGATGGTGTTAACCGAATATGATATTCAGTATGTCTCGCAAAAGGCTATTAAAGGTAGCGTCTTGTCAGAGTACCTTGCGGAGCAGCCTGTTGAGGACTACCAATCGATGAGGTTTGATTTTCCTGACGAGGATATCATGTGCCTGAAAATGAAAGATTGTGAAGAACCGTTGCCGGACAAAGGACCAGAGTTGGGTTCCAAATGGCAGTTAATATTTGATGGAGCTGTAAATTCCTACGTTAGTGGAATAGGGGCAATTATTACTATTATTACTACTCCTCAGGGGTCACACATTCCCTTTACTGCCCGATTGACTTTTCCCGTTACCAATAATGAGGCTGAATATGAGGCTTGCATCATGGGTCTGGAAGAAGCTATTGATTTGTGAATCAAGTATCTGGATGTATACGGAGACTCAGCTCTAGTGGTGAACCAGATTAAAGGAGAATGGGAGACGCGTCAGCCCAATTTGATACCATATATGAATTATGCAAGGAAATTGTTTCCTTTCTTTGACAAGGTGGAATTGCATCATGTGCCGCATGCAGAAAATCAAATGGCTGACGCCCTGGCGACATTGTCTTCTATGTAAAAAGTTAACTTCTGGAACGAGGCTCCCAAGATTGTTATCTCTCGGCTTGACAGGCCTGCCTTCTTATTTGCCATTGACAAAGCATCTGATGATAAACCCTGGTACTTTGACATCCAGAATTTCCTGCAGAACAAGGAGTATCCGGCTGGGGCATCCAGTCGCGATCAGAAGACTCTCAGGAGATTGGCCGGCAATTTCTACTTGAATCCTGACGGGGTCCTATACAAAAGAAACCACGACTTGGTGTTGCTACGCTGTGTAGACAAGAAAGAGGCGAAATTGCTCATGGAAGAGATACATGAGGGCACATTTGGTACACATGATGGTGGGCATGCTATGACGAGAAAATTGCTGCGAGCAGGTTATTACTAGCTAACTATGGAAACAAACTGTTTCAAGTTTGCAAAGAGGTGTCATAAATGCCAAATTTATACGGACAAGGTCCATGTACCCCCAAGTCCTCTGAATCTGATGTCATCACCGTGGCCTTTCTCGATGTGGGGAATCGATATGATTGGAAAGATCGAGCCTACAACATCCAATGGACACCGGTTCATCTTGGTGGCAATCGATTACTTCACCAAGTGGGTGGAAGCAGCATCATATGCCAATGTCACCAAGCAAGTGGTCGCCAGATTCATCAAATGAGATATTATCTGCAGATATGGAATCCCTGAGCGGATTATCACCGACAACGGTTCAAATTTGAATAACAAGATGATGAAAGAGCTGTGCCAGAATTTCAAGATTGAGCATCACAACTTTTCTCCTTACCGGCCCAAGATGAATGGCGCTGTTGAAGCAGCCAATAAGAACATAAAGAAGATTGTTCAGAAGATGGTGGTGACGTATAAGGACTGGCATGAGATGCTACCTTTCGCTTTGCACGGTTATCGTACGACGGTACACACACCAATCGGGGCAACCCCTTTTTCATTAGTATATGGAATGGAGGCAGTGTTACCGTTGGAGGTTGAGATTCCTTCCTTGAGGGTTTTACGAGATGTCCAACTTGACGAGGCAGAATGAGTTAAAGATAGATTGAATCAGTTGAGCTTAATGGATGAGAAGAGGCTAGCTTCTCTAGAATACGGTAGGTTGTATCAAAGCCGGATGATGAAAGCATACGATAAGAAGATATGTCCGCGAAGCTTTCAGACGGGCCACCTTGTGCTGAAGAGGATTGTCCCGCCACAAACAGATCACAGGGGAAAATGGAACCCTAATTACGAAGGGCCATACGTTGTCAGAAAAGTCTTCTCTGGAGGAGCTTTGCTACTATCTACCATGGATGGTGAAGACTTTACGTCGCCTGTGAATTCTGACGCAGTTAAAAAATACTTTGCTTGAAAATTGACCCGCTGGACAGAAAAAAGAGAGTCTAGGCAAAAATGGGGCATCCTGGTGAACCAAAAACAGAATAAAATGTTCGGGCAAACATTAGGGATAAAATTGAAAAGATGTACACCCGCGAAGTCGAAAACCTGCATTGGGCGGCTTCGGCAAAAAAGGGCATCCCGGTGAATCGAAAACCCGCAAAGGGCGATTCACGCCAAAGTTAGGGATTTAAAAAAGCAAATGACCGCGGTCCGAATTCGACACCTGCATTGCTTAGTGGTTTGGGAGCACCTGGGGGTTCGTTTATCCAACACAATCTCTTACGAAACCTGAATACCGGGAAAACGCCATAGTCAAGCGAGTCATAGGAGGATCAGTTCACGATGTTTGTCTGCACCAGGTTGCCGACATGTGGACAAATTCGAGTTGTATTTGTATTTTTATGCTCCTTGTGTATATATGTATGTGTGTGTACGTAACTTCCTCTTTTCAGGAGTTGCATCCGATGTACAAAGCTTTGCCTATTTAGAGGCCCAATCAATAAAACATGTTATTCAGTATTTGATACTTGTTATTTACTGTTTTGTATGTAGAAAACGCCGATTTTTTTGATAAACTTGCATGTGCATAACATTCCTGGCCCTTGCCAATAATTGCTAAAACGTCGAATTGACTGAAGTAATGCCACGGACACTAACCCGAATAGATTTGGTTGCATAGATTTGTCTTATCTCGTTTGTGTTTTGCAGGGTTCTCGCCTTTAAAGCGGACAATCAGAAAATTGTGGCCCCCGGCCAGAGGTTCGCGGTGAAAGACTTGACTTTGTGCGACGCTAGTCCCCATGCAGGTCGCACCTCATCTTCAGAAATTGGGATGATTTTTGTCCTTTGCCGAAGAGATCAATTTCCCCAGCTAATCGCAGCTTATCCCCAGAGGATATCCCCAGCCAGTCAAGATCAGTATCCTCTGCAGAGGTTGCACTCCCTAGAGAGTCGAGTATGTGAACGATCAGTCCCCAGCTTGGAGGATTCCCGCAGAGTTTAGCCAAGTCATAATTGGTTCAGAAGGATTATTCCCATAGAAGACGGTTTTTCTTCCCGCAGGACGTCATGCCTTCGCCAGGATGATTATCCCCAGCGGAGTGGTAGCTCTGAGTTTGAAAGTTGTGCCCAGACAACATCGTTTCCTCCAGAAGGATTTCCTCGTTCCCCAGCTGAGTCGTTTCTTGCTCAGTCAGTTTACTTTCCCCAGGAGAGTTGATTCTTCCCCAGCGGAGTTACTCACCCCAGCAGATGTTGTTCTTTCCTCCTAGTGGAAATCGAAGTTTAATCTCTCCCCGATGGAGTTGGTTGTATGTCCGGCATTTAATTTGCCAAAGGACTTTATGATATTCGTTCATCCCCAACATGGTGGTATTTTCTCTCAACAGCCGTGTTGAAAGCTAGCTTGTCAGAGCTTTCCCAGCAGCTTGGGCCTGCATTCGCATTTGCATATACTGTCATATTTGCATCTACTCCAAAACGCGTAGCCTATCCGTGCTGAACGGAGCATTACGCCATTCTCAAACATGCGCACTTTGAAACATAAGCCAGATTGGTTAACCTTTGGTTTTTTGAGTGTTGTTTCCCTTGCAGGAGGAGAGAGCTCTTGCTCAGATCAATTACCGAATATTAAAAGCCTCAGCATGAGACATGTGATGACAATGTTCGTCTCGTCATTATTCCCCACCGAGTTGCTTGTTCAAGTTTCTCTTACCCCTCCAGCGAAGTATTTCCTCAAGATGGTTGTTATGTCAGTACCAAAGAGATTTCGTGAATCAATTTTTGGAAATTGCCGCCTATGTCGAAGTAGGTGTCTGGCAGTGTGATTTCAGAAAATCCCCAGTAGAGTCCTTCTCAGATTTATTGCCGCGTCCGCACTAAAAACTTGAAGACTAGACTCGTATTGGGTTACCCATTTGATTGATGGAGTTAGCTACTGCAAAGATAGGCAGAGGAGTTGTATTCAAGAGTATTACCCGTAGCGATGGCGGTGTTATTTCCCGTAGCGATGGCGATGTTATTTCCCGTAGTGGTGACGGAGTTATTTCCCGTAGCCATGGCGGTGTTATTTTCCTGTAGTGGTGACAGAGTATTACCCGTAGCAATGGCGGTGTTATTTTCCTGTAGTGATGACAGAGTATTACCCGTAGCAATGGCGGTGTTATTTTCCTGTAGTGATGACAGAGTATTACCCGTAGCGATGGCGGTGTTATTTTCCTGTAGTGATGACAGAGTATTACCCGTAGCGATGGCGGTGTTATTTTCCTGTAGTGATGACAGAGTATTACCCGTAGCGATGGCGGTGTTATTTTCCTGTAGTGATGGCAGAGTATCACCCGTAGCGATGGCGGTGTTATTTTCCCAGATTATTACCCGTAGCGATGACGGTGTTATTTCCCGTAGCGATGGCGGTGTTATTTCCCGTAGTGGTGACGGAGTTATTTCCCGTAGCGATGGCGGTGTTATTTTCCTGTAGTGGTGACAGAGTATTACCCGTAGCGATGGCGGTGTTATTTTCCTGTAGTGATGACAGAGTATCACCCGTAGCGATGGCGGTGTTATTTTCCTGTAGTGATGACAGAGTATTACCCGTAGCGATGGCGGTGTTATTTTCCTGTAGTGATGACAGAGTATTACCCGTAGAGATGGCGGTGTTATTTTCCTGTAGTGATGACAGAGTATTACCCGTAGCGATGGCGGTGTTATTTTCCTGTAGTAATGGCAGAGTATCACCCGTAGCGATGGCGGTGTTATTTTCCCAGATTATTTCCCGTCCCGTAGTGGTGGCAGAGTTATTTCCCGAAGAGGTGACAGAGTTATTTTCCAGTATCGGTGGCAGAGTCATGTTTTGTTAACAGAAGTACTTCCCCAGTGAAGTCATCCAAGTTATTCCTATATTGACAAGTTTGGTGCCGCACAGGCAGATAGTGTTGAAATCAGATTTGTATCCGGTGATCAATCAGTTGTTACCATAACGATCTGGTTCAATTGATGAATGGTGTCCCCCAAGCAGTGGCGCAGTTTATTTCTGCGGTTGGCAAATTTCCGGGTTTTTGGTATTCAACCATCTCGTACCTCGAATGTTTGAAGGCCGTTCTCTCTTCACACAGTCGGGTCCAAGCCGTTTGAATAGGGGCAGCTGTTGCACCCCAAAATTTGCTCAACCTATTCCACCTGGTTTATGTTTCAATTGCATTGTCATTTGCATAATAATTCATGTACATAGTCTAATAATTTGCATAGCATAGCATAACAAGTCATCTAATAGGGGGTCAAGTGCCATCCTTATCAGAAAGAGGCCCATCAAGGGGTTTTATTCAAGTTCAAGACCATCCAAGTCATCAAGAAAGATTTGAGGCTTTGAGAAGTTTGAGGGTCAACCAGTGGCTTTCTCTTCTAATCTTGGGGGGTTGAAGATCATCAATGAGTGTGTGAGCCATGGCTGAGGGTATGGAATGTGCATAAAGATCATGGAAGACCTAGAGGGTCATTTTGAAGACGAGACAAGTCATTGATACAAGTACAAGAGCCAGAGTTGAAGTACAGTCAACTAGGGTTTCATCTGGGTCAACCCTAGGTCAACTGAGTGATTGAAAAGCATCAAGGCTTAGTTGGAGGTTGTGGGATTCATGAATTGATATGTGTATACAAGTTTGGTGTTGTGCGAAGGATAAATCAAAGAGAATCAAGGAGAAGAGGAGTTACTAAATTAGGGTTTCAGTGTAAAAAAAACCCTAATTTAGGTCTAACTTCCAAGCCAGATAAGTCAAAATGCAAGTTTCAAATGAATTCTTGGTCAACATGAAACTTGTAGAGCATCTCAATAGCTTTAATTTGAGTACTATAAGTATTCAAGAAGATTTGTAGAACTCAAGTTATGGTTCTTGCAAGTTATGGGTCATCAGAGGACACTGAAATTTATCTGTGAAAGTCACTTGACTTCCAGGCAACTTTTGCCCATCAAGGAGTTTTCAAATGGAATCTTGGCCAACATGAGAGTTGTAGATCTTGATCTTATATTTAATTTAATTACTAGAAGTACTCAAGAGGATTTGTGGAACTCAAGTAATGGTCTTGGCAACTCAAGGGTATTTTGGGAAAGTTGAATTATAGGTCATTTTTCAACATAGGTCCAAATCTCCATCTTCCACTCTTCAAATGAAAAAATGTTCAACATGAGATGTGTTCAAAATGATGTTTTTAGGCTAGGTAAAAGGTCATGAGAGTTTGGGATGGCTTGCTTAAAATCATAAAAATGGCCTAAAATGAAGGTGAAATTTAAATGAACCAAAGTTGAAAATTGGGGTTTTTGACCTACAAAACCAAACCAAGCCATATGACATACCAATTTGATTGTAAAATGCATTTTAAGAACATTGACATTGCCACAATTTTGAATTAAGGGTTATTTTAGGACTTGCTTTGAAAATGAGTTACTTGAATCATAAGTAACAATTGCAAAACCACACTTCCAAGCAAATGCAACACTCCTTTCCATCCATACACCTCCAAAATCTCATTTGGAGAGAATTTAAACTCAGGACAAAGTGAATTGCAAGCCAAATCATGAGATGGTATGTGCATAGCATGAGATGAGATTTACATGGCATGAGAAGTTGATTTTCTCATTGGATTGATCTAGAAGATTCTAGAGTCTTCATTCACACTCTATATATGCATATGAAGAGATTCAGAGAAGGAGTTGGTGAGAATTGAAGGAGAGAAGAGAGATTGAGATCAGAAATTTCTTGTTGCAATTCAGAATCGGTTACAAGCTTTTACACCATTTCAATCCAAGATTTTGATTGATATAGCTTCCATTTGTGTTAGAGATTGATTCCAGATCAAAGTAAAGGCAAAACCATTGAAGGATCGTGTGTTAGCATTTGGATTTCTCAACCTGCAACTCACTATAGGGTTCCAAGATTCAAGAGGATTCAACCAATTCTTTTGCATACAGAAGCAAGATTATGACTCATTGAAGGTGTCTGGAAGTTCTCAAAGCTTAATTTGAAGATTTCATACCTCTTTGCATCAAGATTTCGCAGGTATGTACTTTTCAATCCACAACATAATTAAGTAGTTTCAATAGATTTTGTTAGGTTAGAATGATTGTAGGTGATTAGTAGAAGCTTTTAGATAGCAATTGGTGAAGTTTAGAGACAATTAGTGTGATGACACAAAATCTGTTCATGCTGATAACTTGGTGAATCTTGTGGTAGGACCTTAGTGTGATAATGGATAATGCTCAGGGAAAGGTGATGAAGAGATTGGACCTATTAGATCTAGGTTTGGCGAGTTTTGATCATGGACCAAATTCTGAAGTTTGATTCGTGTTTTGAGTTAGGTTGTGTTTCATTGAATTTGGTTACCATAGGTGAACTCCTGGTGAAATTTCAAGCATGTTAGGGTTTTTAATTTTGATGTTTAGTGGAGATTTGATGGAACACGATGAAGAGGAGATGAGGTTGAAGCTCTCAGACATCCATGGCTTTTCCCTCCAAGAAGGTTCAAAGGTTGAAGATAACCTCTGCACCCTTAGATTAGAGCAAGACTTTTGACCAAAACGAGATCCAATGGCCACGATTTGCTCTCAGTTTGTGAAGAGACTCAGATTACCCAAACGCACCGTTTCATTAAAGTTGCAGCTTGGGCTTAAGTGCAACATATGATATCCACACCCCTCTTCCAAAGCCCAATAGGAAATACGCTAATATTCGTTGCTATTCATACCGTGGATTTTTCTTTTTTCTAGTCATTTTCATTTTAATTTTCTGAAATAGAATTGGGCTTAGGCGCGATGCTATCCCCACCCCCTTTTGGGCCCAGTTGGCTGATTGCTTTGTTTTTCATTGCTATTTGACACGCTAATTTTCCTTTTTTCCATATTTTCTTATATTTTCACATTTTATTTTTAGGTTCTTTAAAAAAGTCATAACTAATTGGAAAATTAATATTTTTAGATGGGATTTTTTCCCTCATTTTCATCAAGACATCAAGAAAATTTTAAAAGAATAAAAATGTCATTTTATACATTTTTCTATTTTTGGTTTATTTTTACGTTTAATAGCTTTTATTTCATTTTCATTTGATACATATTACTTGCTGAAGTTAGTATGATCATTTGACTTGGATCTTTGATGCAATTGTTTTTGCTATAGTTAGAGTATAGTATTAGGTTACCCTTGGAATTTTATCACATTTTTGTGATTTAATTTTAGTTAGTTTTGAACATCAAACTTTAGGGCGCTAGAATTAGGGTTTCAACTTGACATAGGTGCATTTCAACACATAGTTCTTGGGTTTTTAGTTTGATTTAGGCCGTGGGGTTTATGTGGGGTATAGGGTATATAGTTAGGGTCCCTTAGAAATTAATCTAGGATTTTATGTTGAATATTTCCATTTTATTTGATTTTTGCAAGTTGATTGATATTGGTGTGTTTCCCTCTTGGGAAGTTGCTTTGTTTATTGAGTTTTGGGCTTTTTCTTTGGGTGTTGGGGCTTGTGCTTGGCTTGCGGATTGCATAAATACTTTGAGGATGATTGAAGACAAATAATGATGCTTGGATCTTAAGTTGCTTGTGCTTGAAGATTGCTTGATGAAGACTTAGGAGATAGGAGATGTAGGAAGAGCTCTAGAAGTAGACTGACTTCTTCTGTCAAACATAGAGAGCTTCTTGTGCCTCTATTCCATCCTATGATACAAGGTCCCCTAAAAGAGTTCCATCTCTCCTTAGGAGGGATGTAGAGCATGCTTTTATTGGGTAGAACCTTGAGGATACCTTTCACTTGCTGTGTTGAGATCTTAGTGATTTCCCTGGGTTGTCATTAAGCCTCTTAACATTTCAACTTCATCAATCACTTGATTCTCTCCTGTGAGTGTTTGCATTGAGATTGGGAGCCCCTTGAAGATAAGAAGTTCATTGAAGACTGGATAAGAGGAAGCTTGTACCTGTCAAAGCTGCTCAACTGTTGAACTAGGGTTTTACTGTTATTTGAAGTTGTCTGCTGACTGAAGCTGTCTGCTTATTGGATTCAGTGCTGGCTAAAGCTGAAGATTATTGGAGATAAGAGCATACCTGAAGCTTGAATATCATTTAAGAGTGAAGAGAAGATCTTTCTTGAAGGTGTTACTATCAACTTTTTGCTGTTAATCAATTGTAGCTGCCAGAGCTGGTGCTGTTTGAACTGCTTGCTGTAGAAGTTGGTGTTGCTGTCTGAGCTGGTGTTGGGTGTGTTTTTTTCTTTGCTGTATTGTCTGTTGATTTTCCCTTAGGTTTGAAGTGAAGCTATTTCACTTTTCCTATTGTTTATTGATGCATCTCATGCACTTTACTGTTTACTGTATATCTGTTGTTTCTTTTCCGTTTATCCCCTAGGATCTCTGATTTCCTCTGTACAGGAGGGAATTATGACAGACATTAGGTGTTAATCCATGCATGATAACATTAGGGTAGTTTTGATTCCCCTTTCAAACCCTAGGTTTTTAGACTTCTCTTCCATCTCAGAACAATTCAAAACACAGTAATAAGGATTATCGATGTCGTACGCTACGAGCCTTAAGCTATTTGAGAAAGGTTGCTGGAGGGTCACTCTTCAGTAATCTGACTGCTTAGTGTGTTACCCTTAGGGTGACATACGACGTAGTCACCCTCAAATCATATTCTCTAGTGCGTCAGAGATTGCAAGCATCATAAAAGACAGTTCTTGCGTAAAAGACTGAAAACAAACATCACAGTGTCATTTTTTTGTCCGCTTGGACTCTTAATCAGGAAAAACCCTTTCATAAGGAGATAAAAACATTCAGACAAGCTTGTGTCTTCCGTGGCCCGAACTACGTTTGCTCTGATCTTTCATGCTGTATGAAAGTACGTAGGCATAGGATGCGATATCCTAGCGAGCAACCTTCCCTCCTTTCCCGTAGGTAGGCGAACTACGTTGACTCTGATTTCTCGTTCCAGACGGGAATACGTAGGCATAAAATGCGATACTTTGCCGAGTCATTGTCTTTTCTTTTAACCTCAGACCTCTAGAGTAGATATAATAACAATCCGTACTAGAAAACAAGCATGGATCCCGTCGAGTACGACGGACATGAGGGGTGCTAATACCTTCCCCTTGCGTAACCGACTCTCGAATCCAGGATTTGGTTGCGATGACCATTCCTTTCCCGTCTTTGCAGTAGGTTTACTTCGAGCGTTTCCTTTCCCTCCGTTGGGATAAATAACGCACGGTGGCGACTCTTCTGTTCAGCCGGCGCCGATTTTCGCAGTAGCGACACCTTCTTAGAGAGTTTTGCTTGATGTCAAACTTGAGGAGGCAGAGTAGATAAAGAATAGACTAAATCACCTCAGCTTGATGGATGAGAAGAGACTTGCATCTATCGCATATGGTCGGCTATATCAGAGCCGGATGAAGAAAGCTTTTGACAAGAAGGTGCGCCCTCGAAGCTTTCAGACGGACGATCTTGTGCTGAAGAAGATTCTCCCACCACAATCAGATCACAGGGGCAAATGGACTCCCAACAATGAAGGTCCATATGTGTTGCACCCTAAAATTTTCTCAACCTATTTCATTTGATTTATGTTTCAATTGCATTATAATTTGCATAGTAAATCATGTACATAATCTAATCATTTGCATAGTAAATCATGTACATAATCTAATCATTTTCATAGCATAGCATAGCAAGTCATCCAACAGGGGATCAAGTGCCATTCTTATCTAAAGAAGCACATCAAGGGTTTTTATCCAGGTCATCAAGGAAGGGGTTGAAGCTTTGAGAAGTTTGAAGATCAGCCAGTGGACTTCTCTCCTAATTTGAGGTGTATAGAAAGCCATCAGTGGGAGTATGAGCTATGAATTGAGGGTATGGAATGTGTACAAAGCTCATGAGATGTCTAGAGGGTCATATTGAAGATGAGACAAGTCATTGATGCAAGTACAAGAGCCACAGTTGAAGTGCAGTCAACTAAGGTTTCATCTGGGTCAACCCTAGGTCAACCCTAGGTCAACTGAGTGATTGAAGAGCATCAAGGCTTAATTGGAGGTTGTGGGATTCATAAATTGATATCTGGATACATGTGTGGTGTTGTGCCAAGGATAAATCAAAGAGGATCAAGAAGGGGAGGAGTTACCAAATTAGGGTTTCAGTGTAAAATCCCCTAATTTAGGCTTAACTTCCAAGCCATATAAGTCAAAATGCAAGTTCCAAATGGATTCTTGGCCAACATAAGAGTTGTAGATCTTGATCTTAGCTTTAATTTGAGTATTAGAAATCCTCAAGAGGATTTGTAAAACTCAAGTTATGGTCTTGGCAATCCAGGGGTATTTTGGGTATTGATGATTACAGGTCATTTTTCAACATAGGTCAAAATCTCCATCTTCCACTCTTCAAATGGAAAAATGTTCAGCATAAGATGTGTTCAAAATGGTGTTTTTAGGCTAGATAAGAATTCATGAGAGCTTGGAATGGCTTGCTTCACAAAATTACAAAAATGGCCTAAAATAAGGGTAAATTTTAAATGAACCAAGGATGAAAATTGGGATTTTTGATCTACAAATCCAAACCAAGCCATATGACATACCAATTTGATTGGAAAACACATTTTGAGAACATTGACATTGCCACATTTTTGAGTTAATGGTTAATTCAATGACTTCCTTTGTAAAATGGTTACTTACATCATAAGGCACATATGCAAAACCTCTTTGCAAGGCATAACCAAGGCTCTAATGAATCCCAACCCATTCAATTTGTCATTAGGAGAGAATTTGGGTCAGAATGGGGTGCAAAGGCAAGCTTGAAACTCAGCTGCCATAGGTGAGTTTCTCATGATATTTTCAAGAGCAAGAGATGGTGAATTTCTCATTAGGGCTTTCCAGAAGATTCTAGAGCCTTCATTCATGTTCTATATAAGATTTAGAACTGGTTCAAAGCTTGATTTGGTGAGAATTGAGAGAGATTTGAGAGATTGCATTTTCAATTTTCTTCTTGCAAACTAAATTCTGTTACACGGTTTCAACCACTTTCAATCATTTCTTTTGCATTCAGAACATTGCTCTAGCATTGGTGATTGATTCCAGATATAATCCATAGCAAGAACATTGAAGAATTGTGAGATAGAATTTGGAATTCATCATCTGCAACTCAGAATCGAATTCAAGAATCCAAGCCATTTCAATCTCTTTCTTTGCATACAGAAGCATCCTTTGGTGTTGGTGAAGGTATCTGGAGCTTATTGAAGCTTATCTTGAAGCTTTGATCACTCTGTTCATCTCAAAATCACAGGTATGTAAACTTCACTCCATGGCTTGATTTAGGTAGTTTCAATAGGTTTTGAATAGCTAGATTCAATGTAGATAGATGTAGGGAGCTTTCTGGTAGCATTAAAATTGATTTAGAGACAATAAGTTGAATGACATGATTTCTGTTCTAGCTCATATCAGGTGATTCTTGGTGTTATAATCATAGTGTGATAGTGGAATTTACTCAGGATGAAGTGGTGGTGAGTTTAGGATGATCAATTTTAGGTTTGGTGAGTTTTGTTGTTGGACTAATTTCTGAGTTTTAATCGTGTTTTGAGGAGGAAGAAGGTTCAATGTGTTTGATTAGTATGATTGAATTCAGTGTGGAAAATGGAGTGATTTAGAGTGTTTAGTTGAGATTTATGGTGAGATATTAGAGGAGCACGAATTGGAGAAGATGAAGTTCATTGCTCTGTTTCCATGGCTTTTTTTCCCTCCCAGCAATGTTTGAATGAAGAAGACGATAGGAGAGCCTTAGGATGAACACAAGACCTTCGACCAAAATCCAATCTAATGGTTGTGGTTACGTTTTAGTTTGTGAAGAGGAGTTCTGAAGATAAAACGCACCGTTCCATTTAATTTGAAGTCTTGGGCTTAAGTGAAAACTGATACCAACACCCCCTTTAGAAGGCCCATCAAGATTTACATTGAATTCGCTTGCTATTCATACCGTATCTTTTCCATTTTTCATTCTTTTTCCATTTAATTTATGAACTGAATTAGTCCTAGCGCGTCTGACTATTAACACCCCCCTTTGGGCCCATCTGGTGTTTTAAACTTCAATTAATCGCTATTTGACACGCATCTTTTCCATTTTCTTTTATTTTTCTTTTATTTCACATATTATTTTAGGTTAATTGAAAAAATCATAACTTATTGAAAAATGAACATTTTAAGTTGAGAATTTTTTCCTTGTTTTCCTTAGGTTTTCTAGAATTTAATAAAGCAATAAAAATATTAATTCCTTGCATTTTATATTTTTGGCATATTTTACCATTTTATTGATTATATTTTGCATTTGTTTGATACCTTATTTTGCTGAATTTAGTATGAGAGGTTGGTGAATGTTTTTGAGTTGATTCTTGTTGGATTGATTAGATTATAGGTGCATGCTCCCTTAGAGATTTTTCTCATATTTTCATGATGAAATTTAGGATAGTTTTGAATGATGAACTTTAGGGTGTTAGGATTAGGGTTTTACAACACTTAGGTGTAGTTTAGGGCATGGTTTAGAGACTTAGGGTTTGATTTAGGCCTTGGGGTTTATATGGGGTATAAGGTACATAGTTAGGGTCCCTTAGAAATTAATATAGGATTTTATGATGAGCATTTCCATTTTATCTGATTTTTGCAAATTGGTTGTTATTGGTGTGTTTCCCCCTTGGGGTGTTGTTTTGTTTGTGGGGCTTTGGGCATTTCCATTGGGTGTTGGGCTTGGGGTTGGTTTGTTGGAGCTAATGAAGGCCTTGAAGATGATTGGAGATAAAGGAGGGAGCTTGGAGCATGGAGATTCTTGATCTCGAGGGTTGCCTTTTGAAGGCTTAGGAAATAGGAGATATATGGAGAGCTTTAGATTAGACTGATTTCTTCTGTCAAACATAAAGAGCTTCTTGTGCCTCTACTCCATCCTATGACACAAGGTCCCCCAAAGAAGTTCCATATTTCCTTAGGAGAGATGTAGAGCATGCTTTGATTGGGTAGAACCTTGAGGATACCTCTCCCTTGCTATGATAAGATCTTAGTGATTTCCCTGGGTTATCATTAAGCCTCTTAACATTCCAACTCCCTCTATTAGTTGATTCTCTCCTGTGAGTGTTTGCATTTGAAATGGGGACCTATTGAATATGAAGTTCATTGGAGACTGGTGGAGATGAAGCTTGTACCTGTCAAAGCTGGGCATCTGTTGAAGAGTAGGGTTTTGCTGCTGTTTGAAGCTGTTTATTTGTTAGGGTTCACTGTTTGCCAGAGCTGGGGTACTTCTGAAGACAGAAGCTTATCTAAAAGTTTGGGGATCATGGAGGAATGAAGATGGGGTCTTGCTTGAAGTTGTTACTGTCCACCTTGTTGCTGTTAATCAACTGTAGCTGTCAGAGCTGGTGTTGTTTGAACTACTTGCTGTAGGAGCTAGTGTTGCTGTCAGAGCTGGTGTTGGGTTTTACTTTCTTTTTTTGTATTGTTTGTTGGCTTGTTCAGCTTGCCCCTTAGGTTTGAAGTGAAGCTGTTTCACTTTGCCTATTGTTTTCCCAGGTTCGAGGTTGAGTGTGACTCCCTTGCCTCGCTTGTATTGCTGCATCTCATGCATATTTACTGTTTCCTGTATATCTGCTGTTTCTTTTCCGTTTGTCCCATAGGATCTCTGATTTCCTCTATGCAGGAGGGAACTATGACAGACATTAGGTATTAATCCATGCATGACAACATTAGGGTAGTTTTGATTCCCATTTCAAACCCTAGGTTTTAGAGCTTCTTTCTCTTCTATCTCAAAACAATTTAAAACACAGTAATAAGGATAATCGACGTCGTACGCTACGAGCCTTAAGCCATTTGAGAGAGGATTGCTGGAGGGTCACTCTTCAGTAATCTGACTACTTAGTGTGTTACCCTTAGGGTGACATACGACGTAACTCTCAAATCATAGTCTCTAGTGCGTCAGAGATTGCAAACAACATAAAAAACAGTTCTTGCGTAAAAGACTGAAAACAAACATCAAAATGTCATTTTTGTCCGCTTGGACCCATAATCAGGAGAAAACCTTTTCAGAAAGATAAAAAACAGTCAGACAAATCTGTGTCTTCCGTAGCCCGAACTACGTTTGCTCTGATCTTTCATGCTGTATGAAAGTACGTAGGCATAGGATGCCGTATCCTAGCGAGCAACCTTCCCTCCTTTACCGTAGGTAGGCGAACTATGTTGACTCTGATTTCTCGTTCCAGACGGGAATACGTAGGCATAAAGTGCGATACTTTGTCGAGTCATTTTCTTTTCTCTTTAACCCTTGACCTTTAGCGTAGATAGAATAACAATCCGTACTAGAAAACAAGCATAAATCCCATCGAGTACGATGGACGTGAGGGGTGCTAATACCTTGCCCTTGCGTAACCGACTCCCGAATCCAGGATTTGGTTGCGATGACCATTCCTTTCCCGTCTTTGCGGTAGGTTTACTTCGAGCGTTTCCTTTCCCTCCGTTGGGATAAATAACACACGGTGGCGACTCTTCTGTTTAGCCGGCGCAGATTTTCACAATAGCGACAGTTGGCGACTCTGCTGGGGACAGGAATATCCCCTATGCAAGTCAATCCTAGCGCTTGTTTTCCCGTCGTGGGTGGTGTATAGATTTACTTTTCTGTATTTACTTTCCGCATTTTATTACCAGCCTTATTTTGTTATTGCTGTTGTGGGAAGGGGGTAATCTGTTGAGAGATAAGTCGAACCTGGGCTTGAGGTTACACATAGATTTAGAAGTAGAGAGTAGTGGTTAGCCTGCTTGCTTAGCTCGCACCAGCTAGCCGCGAAATTTACGCTCGGATGAGATTATCTTTGACGCTTCTTGCCTGGCCCTTAGGGCTCGAAAAGTTGTCTGACCCGAGGATTGTCGACTCTGGGGACCTATCAATTGGGATTCAACTAAGTGAGGCCGCTTCAAGGGATGATGATGCCACACCTCCTGGGTATCGTATCATCGATCTTGAAAGTCTGTGACGTTGAACCCGCATAGGATGTCGTACCTCGTTTGCGAGTTAAGTACACACCTGTGAGGGGTAGGTGGGTCTATTTGCAGGAAACTGTTGACCTCAGAATTCCTGGTTTATCTCTGTCAGTGAGATGTTGGTTATTGGGTCCATTTGAGTGGTTGGTTTGGGTTGAGATGAAGATTGGATGGTTCTCAGGCTTCAAGTACAGAGCAGCACAGTTCATCAGCATTGCACTTGGTCCCTTGTTTGCATATGCATGTGCATGTTCATGACTGCATTTCATTAACATGTATTTATGTTGCAGGTGATCATTCCCCTCTGATTCTAGTGTATCTTCTAGCCAGACATGGAGTCCCTGAAGAAGACAGTTGCTTACCGGCTGCATTCACCAGATATCAGCTCCTTGCTGGGTCTAGTTGCTCTAGCAGATGAGAGAGTTAAGGGCTGAGTTCAGAGTATCCTATGGGAGATTGCTTAGTTTGTTATACAGACCTTCGGCATTTGAGACGACTGGGGTATATACCTTGATGCAGTGTCATGAGCCGCAGCTGAGATGTTTCTTATTTCTCGACTATATTCTGGCACCCACTTTGGAGGAGTATTCTGCGATGTTGTGAGTTCCTGTGTTAGACCAGATGCCCTTTATACATGTTGATGCTGAGCCTGAGTTGGCTACACTCGCTGAGATTGTCAGTTTAGACACTTCTGAGTTTCCCAGAGGTTTGGTCAAGCTGAACGGAGCTTATGGTTTTCACTTGTCTGTCCTGGTTGAGAAGGCTACACAGTGCGCGAAGAGTGGATGTTGGGTTGCCTTTAGTGCCATTCTAGCCGTCTGCATCTACGGGATTGTCTTGTTACCTAATGTGCCAGATTTCGTCGACTCAGATGCCTTCCTGATTCTTGCCTCGAAGAATCCAGTTCCCACCCTCTTGGGCGATGTTTATCATTCCATTCACTACAAGAATTAGAAACGTCGTGGCAAGAATGTTTCCTGCTGTCTTCCTCTCTTATACAGGTGGTTCCAAGGGCATCTTCCGAAGACAGGGCCTTTTGTTGATGCTGTTGATACGTTGGATTGGTCTTCCCGGTTGATGGGGCTGTCTGCTGAGAATATCATTTGGTTTGATCGGAGTATGCTGGGCATTGATATCATATATAGTTGGAGTGGCTTTCCGAATGTCCCCATGATTGGACGGAAAGGTTGTATCAACTATAACCCTTCACTGCTGGTAAGACAGTTCGGTTATGCTTTGAGGGATGCTCCTATTGAGAAGGAGATACAGGAATCTCTATATCTCACAGGCTTATTAGACACGGCTGTTTTGATCAGATTGAGACATGCATGGGCTAACATCTATAGGAGAGGGAAAGCTTTGCTCGGTAAGAGCAACAGCAGAGCTTATGATCCTTATTTGGCTTGGATTCGCGAGAGAGCTAGTACTTCCTTGATGCCTTATCCTGCTGTGGAACCCCTATATCTTCCATTGATTGAGGTACCCACTTCGGAAGAGAGTGAGAAGTATAACAAATTATTGGCAGAGAACGAAGAACTGAAGAAAGCCAATGATGAGTTAGAGAAAGAAATCTTCCAGTTACGTCGTGAGAAGAATGAAGCCACCTTCACTATGAAAGAACAGACTGAATTGATTAACAGGTTGGGTTCAGAGCTGACAGAAGCGACCAACAAGAAGGAAAAGGTGGGGATAGCCTTGAACGGTGTCAGCAAGGTGCTTACTTCTAAGAAAGAACTTTTAAGCAAAGCTTATTCCCGTCTCAGCAAGTGGGAAGCTTTGTGGAACACCACGCTCGCCAAGCGGAAGGAGCGGGAAGAAAAATTGAAGCTGCAGATTGCCACGCTAGAGCCACAGATTAGAGCCCAAGACGCAAAGATTGCCGAAGAGACATCACTTAGGAGCGCTGCTGAGCTCAGAATAAGTGACTTTGACGAGAAGCCGAGAGGTTATGTGAAGGCCAGTTCCAAGAGGTACAGACTTGACGAGAGTTCGGGCGAAGAAGTCTTCCAGGACGACGCAAAAAAACTAAGATCCACTACCGAGCGGCATGCCTTACTGATACAGGAGCTGATCTCCCGACTAGGGCATTCGGAGACGTTGAGGATATTGGAAGACGTCAGAGCACGCCATTTGGCCTGATTTATCTTTACCTTGCTGTTGATTGTACTTGTATTGTTGACCATCACCAGGCTTGTTGGCCGAGGTCTATTCAGTTGTATTCAGTTGCACTCTTGTACTCAGTCTTGTGCCATGTGCTTATATACGAGGGTTTTCTGATTCCTTGCTTGCTTGATGGGGACTCCATTCTCGTGGTGGCCTTCTCTCCGAAACTAGAATCAGGGGGGATATAACCTGTAGCATATTTACATAATTGCATCTGCATTCATATTGCATGACCGGTATTCTTGAATCTGTATCTTATTTACTGCATCTTCAGGTTTTTCAGGATTGACGAACAAAGAATTCACCGCTACTCAACCCGAAACAACTGCAAGAGAATCATGGATTAAGTCCAAGTGGAGATGCAGGAAATCCGCGAGAAGCTGAATCTGTTCATGCAGGCAATGGAGAACATAGCCAAGGGCCAGGAGAGCCTCCAGACTTTGGTACAGCCGTTGCTGACGCGGGCTAATGGGAATGGCAATAATGACCACAATTCTGCGCACGTTGAGACTATTCCGGAGGATGGGCCTCCTACACCTGTGGTTCCACCTGTAGTAACCCCACCTGTTGTGATTGTGAACAATGACGCTGGCGCTGGCAACGACAACGCAGGGAATGAAAATGAGATTGTGGTTAACAATGTTGGATTTGGGGACACCAACCAAGGCGGTGGGAACAACAATGGCGGTAATGGTTTTGGCAATAATGGTTTTGGCTACAATGATCAAGGATTGGATTATGTCAATCAGGATGGGAAGTTCGGCTTCAACACTCAGGGTTTCGGTTATGACGGTCTTGGTAACGCTAACCAAGGGTATGGTGGATTTGTTAATATGAATGGTGCTGGGGTGATTCCTGTCAACACTGGGTTCGGACCTGTTAGGGTCAACATGGGTTTCGGTAACGGGGGACGAGGTCCCATGATCAATCAGCAAGGGTTTGGTCACAATACTGGTTATGACGGATACGGAAATGGAAATGTGAATTGGGGCGAAGACTGCCAGGAGGACGCCTTTTCTGGAAGAGGTGTGAGGTTTGAAGGACCTGTTGATCCTGTGCAGAGGATCAAGATGCTTTAAGAACAGATGAAGGGGGTAGTGAGTCAGAACTCCACCGGGTTGGATATGACTACAATGTGCTTGGTACCAGGGCTGAGGGTGCCGTTGAAATTCAAGGCTCCCACTTTTGACAAGTACAAGGGGGACACCTGCCCTAAAGTCCATGTTCGCTCTTACTACAGAAGGTTGTCCGTGTATTTAGACGACGAAAGGATGCTCATGCATTTCTTTCAGGACAGCTTGTCAGGACCTTCGCTTGAATGGTATATGGGGCTGGAGCCCACGCAGATCAAAACCTGGAAGCAACTGGCTGATGCTTTCGTGACCCATTACAGATACAATAGCGATCTGGCGCCAAACCGGGTCCAATTGCAGGGTTTGTCACAGAAGAGCGGTGAAAGCTTTAAAGAATATGCGCAAAGGTGGCGTGATATGGCGGCGAGGGTGCATCCTCCTTTAATTGAAAGGGAGATGAATGATATGTTCATTAGGACATTTACGAGGGTGTTCTATGAAAAATTGTTTAGTGTGTCATTGAGCAGTTTCTCAGATTTGATTCTTATGGGGGAGATGATTGAAAACGGGATTAAAGTTGGAAGGTTCCAAGAAAGTGAGTTTACTTCAACAGGAGGTGCCAGAAAAGCATTTGGTGGTAGACGAGAGGGCGATTCCAGTGCAGTGTTTGGTGGCAGGGGCAGGGGCAGAGGAATAAATCAGTATGCTCAGTCGCAACAGATAGCTAGCGTCACTATCCCGATTCCTCAACAAAGACAGACGCAACAACAACAACCACAGCAGCAGCAAGGACAGAATCCTGGCCAGAGAAGGGTACAGAACGCAAGAGCGGAGAGAGTATTCGACACACCCCCTTCCACGTATACAGAACTCCTCCAGACCCTGCTAGGGTTGAACTTGGTTGAAAAAAGGACTTTGGCACCGCCTACAGGGGCAGTACTTCCTTACGGATCTGATGCCAACAAGCATTGCGAATTCCATTTTGGGTCACCCGGACATGATATAGAAGCTTGTCAGGCATTTAAACATAAGGTTCAGGATTTATTGGATAGTGTTGCACCCTAATTTTTGACCATGAGATCCCACCTCTTCTTGCACTTTTTTTTCTTTTTTTCTTCTATTATTATTTGACTTTATTTTAAATATTTGTATTTATGTGACTAACCAACATATGCAGATGCAATAATTCCAAGCGGAGATAGCATTCATACCCGCATTTTAAGCATCTCAGGACGTGATTCAGTGAATTGGGTTCGGACCGAAATGTCAAATTATTCAAGAGTAAATTGGTCCAAAAATAATTTCACGCATTGATCTAAGCTCATAGTAGATTGGTTTCAAACTACGTGCATTAAGATGAAAGGTTGTCCATATTCAAGCTTTACATCAACGTCTAAAATTGTGATTGGGTTTATAGGATTCAGAGGTTTCACCCAGGAAGATTCTAATTTCAAATTTCGTCATATTCAAGCCCATGATTAAATTCATGCTACTAAAGTTGTCGCATGTTTTGAAATTATCACGGGCTGCGCGAGGGAGAGTTTCACATGAACCACATCAAATTTGACACTTTGGCGGATGTAACCTTTTGTTTTCATGAAGATGAGTTTTCCTTAGCATTGAAAAAAGACTCTTTAATTACCAGTTGGACTCTTTGATGATCAGTTAGGAAAAATGGCTCCAAGCTATGCACTTTGGCATAATTGCTACCAGCTTTTCAAATTTATATCTCATTTACAACAGAGTATCAAATATTACATTTGCGGCAACAACCAATCCAGCATATCCTGCAGTGTTTGCATTTGGTGACTCAATATGGGATTTCCTGGCACAGCTGGAGTTACTTGCGAATATCACTCGGTCACTGACGAATTTGTCCCACCTCCTCAGTATGCACAATAGCAGCCTTGACTTCTAAACCACCTGCAAGTAATAAATCAGTCATAATCACCAATATCCCAACCTCGCCGAAACCACTCAGAATAAACTGTATACAAGCTACTAGGAGCATCTTCAGGATGTTGCTCCATACCATATTCATGCCGCCACGACCATCAAGAGCAATGGAAAGGAAAGAGTTGAGGCTGGCAAATAGTTCATGCTTGATGACGACCTTTGCGACTCTCAATAGTGATGATCTAGGCTGTTTAGTCCTGCAACAAACCACATTACGGAAGCCACGGTTATTTGATCCAATGATAAGTATAAAATGATTAAAATACCACAGAGCAGCTATATGAATCGCACAAATAACATTGTCGGTAGAACCATCTGCGCTTGTGAAATGTGAGGCACTCCCCATCATTGTGAAGGACTTCGTAGTTGGTATCCATCAGGCTTTCTTGCCACGAGACACTGCAATAGAGTGTATGGTTAAAACAGGTTATGTTTCAGATGCAATTAATGATTCTCAACTTCTCCAATTCAAGAGCACAAAACACTCCATCAGCATAATCCACGACTGATCTCTGAATGGACAAATTATGCATCAGCAACTACAAGGATTCGTCAACCATAAGAGAAATACTAGGAGACCTTTACCTGCCGGAGCCTTAGCCATGACAATTAGTACTCCCAGAAGTTCACAAGAAGTAGCAGCATACGCTAGAACGCGAGTCATAGCCGTTTCTCTCTTCATGTTCATAAAAGTTGCGCCGCATCCATCAATAATTCCTGCAAAAGAGAAGCAAGATTAATTGGTGTATCGGAAGCTATCGTGAGTTAACCAAATTCATAGCAGTACATGTTTCATAGTAATTCGACCATAACTGGTTTGCATCAAGAATGGGCCCGGCTATGGCATTTCAAGCTACATGAAGGTTCAATTTCAACATACACCTCCTCTTAACCTGTCCAAGCATAATCAAACAAGGCATCAAATCTTACCATGACATTATCAAGGAATTCAAAGTTTTTTCAAAGCAGGGGATGATTGAAAACAGAGGTCCTACCGCAGAGTTAGGTGTGTGATTTGAAGTAAAATCCGAGTTGAAGAACACTCCAAGTCTCTCGTCGGTTTTCGTTCCTCATTCCCTTTTGCGAGGTGTCCTCGGTTCGCATGAATAACTCTGAAACATTGGGCCGCATGTTTCTTCCCTGGCCCAAAACCGATTGTTTTCTACACCTGCCAAATCACAAGTCCTGAGTTAGCAAATCACTTGGAGAATATACCGTAAATCCAAAACATTGAATCTGGACAGATAAAATATTTAACACAATATCAGAGATTAAGGATTCCCATTTAACAGGCATTAAACAGATCAGACGAAAAAGGGAAATTTTCAAATTTGGTCTACACCAAAAGGGAAAAGCCCAATCAGTATTCAAGGCAGCAATTAACAATTTCAATCAAGACGTTTCAATCTGAAGCCTATAAAAGAAGGCTTAAGAGAGGAAGAGGAGGGACCGAAAAATCATCAAAACAAAACTCATGTTCGTAAACCTAGAAGAAGCACTTATCTCTCTTGTTGACGAAGCCATTGCGCACCACTGCGAGACCCATAGATGAAACATCCGTCCTCGTCGCCTCCGGCCACCGGGAATCAACATCCTCAAACATCCGACGCCACCGTCACCGTCGCAACCTCGAGACGCCGGCCATAACTCGCGGTAATCTCTCTGTTTGAGCCAAATCCGTTGAAGCTTTTGATGTGTTTGTCTGTGTTTCAGGTTTGAACGCGAGGAAAAGAAAGAAGATAACGATCGAAGGAGAGAAGCAGATGAGAATTTGAGGGAGAGACGGGAGCGAATCGCGACAAGGGGGAGAACGACAGGGGAGGGGTTTGATTTGGGGATTAGGGTTTGCTTTTCGTGTTGTTTTGTTTATCTTATTTTCTTGTTGTATTAATCACCACACACACAACAACCCTAATATCACACACACACCACAAACCCATAATCATCCATCCTAATTAACCCTCTTAACCCCTAATTATCTCGTTTAAATATTAATCAACCTATTTTAATTTAATTTAACCATTCACCCCTTTTTTATTAACCTAGTAATCAGCTTTTATTTAAACCAACTAATTTATTATTTAAAATCAACTTGATTAATCTTAGCTTTTTTTTTTTCTAACTAGTAACTTTTTGGATTAATATAATAATTAGTTACTAATAATTAACTTTCAATCATCATCAGCTTTTTTATAATAAAAAAAAAAGATAACTAGTAAACCTTTATAACCTTTTTCTCAACTTACTTATTAATTAGTTTTCTTTTATGCTAATTTATTCAATAACTTGACTTTTTATCAATAATTAACTATCTGTTTTTTTAAGGCTTATCTCTTAGTAACCTATTTAATTTATAGTAATAATAACATTTTTTTTAAATTAACTTTTATTTGATAATTAACTAAAACTCTTTTTTATTAAAAAACCAATCAACTTAACTTAAATTCAAAATTTAAAATTAGTATAACTTTCTTTCCTACAAATCAGTTCGCATAAAAAAAAAGTTACAACCTTCTAAAATAATCTCACTACAAACATAATATATTTTCTTATTAGTCCATCCCACTATCAATAATCAAATACAACCCTTTTACTAAAATCAGTTAACCTCGCCTAAAAAATAATCAACAGCGTAAAATCCATCCAATTGTGCACACTCACACTCACGACACAATTCACTCTCACACACTTCAGCGCTTTCATGCGTATGTGTATGCTTTATCATTTCCGCAATTTATTTTACGAGCAATTTACATTATCGTATTTACATTTTCCGCCTTGCATTCTGTCCAAAGGAAAAACCTACACATGAGTCAACACTTGTGTGTAGTGCACATCATTCGCATCATTCTCCCTTCGATCCTTGATTCCATTCAAGTTGATCGCTTAAGTTTTGGACCTACCCCATAGGAAGGACCTTCATCTCTACAACTTAGACAAACAAACAACACTATACAACTTTTTCAAACACAATAGAGAATAAATGTTAATCATCTTAAGTGAGATGTAATCTCCACCCCCACAATAATACAATCAAACATGTAGGAACTTTGCCTTAAGAGTGATAAAGGCATACTCGTCAAACAATCCGAGTACTTAAGCCCTTTTCTTAAGACGATGCAAAAACTATTTTCCTACAACCCCCTTTACACTTGTGGTGGTTACGTCTCCCTTAACATGAAGACTCATCTCTTCTCCTAAACCTTATCAAAACAACTACCCTAAACCCGTAGGAACTTTGACCACAGTCGAAGAACTCCTCAACCATTTAGGGGAACTACAGATACTCTGATTCCATTCCCGTAAGGATATGTAGGCATAAGATGCAATATCTTATCGAGTATACTTAGATATAAACCTCTAGGTCTTCAACCATTAAGCAGATAAACACTTAGCAATAAACAAACATAAAACAAGAGGTTCCTGTAGAGTACTACAGAAACTTAGGATGCTAGTACCTTCTCTAAGTTTAACCAACCCCCGAACCTATAACTCTCTAAACCTTGCATTTGCATTGCATTGTGGGTATTTCGATCTTTATCCCTTCCTTTGGACAAATCAAAGTTCTGTTGCAAATGAATTAAAGATTCAAACTAATCAATAGTTTGGTATCCAAATTTCACCGCGACAGAAATGGCGATTTCACTGGGGACCGCTCAGTGGGTTTCCCTATCTTGCTTTATTTATTTATTGCTTCATATCTGTCTATTTGCTTACTTGTTTATTTGTGTTCTTTATTTCTTTTGGGTTATTATCCTTGAGTGGTGAGACAAAGTCCTACACCCAGACTTGAGAGCAATTAAGATAGGATGGTGATATATTCGATGAGGCTTATAGGGAGTGAGTCCCGACTAAGTTGATTCGAGAATCCCGCTTAGTCGAGACCCTTTTGAAAATGGTTCGGTTGAACGAGTTTAGTCGTGAAAACTTTTACTATTCTCAAATGGAGTCCATGATGCTAAGGACTGTAGTTACCTTTAACCCCACTTTGGCCTTCATTAGGGCGTAGTGCGAGGCTATGAGGGAGTAAGTCCCGAAATAGTGCTACGCGATGCTACACTCAAAAGAAGTTCTCTTGAGAATATTATTAATCCTCGAGTTAGTTGGGAAGTTGATAATATCCGAAAGATGGGCTAATGACTTTGGGAACCTCTTTAGAACCTTGTCCTACAGGTACAATCAAACTTTAGTCCATAACCTCTGGGAATGGGTATACCTTTGCTCCATGCTCGTTGCAAACTTAGGGTCCCCTTTGTCTGTTTATCCTTATGTTTCTATGTGCTTACTTGTGTTTGTTGCATCCATAAGGCATCATATTGCATTGGTTTCATGGAATCCCGAGTTTATTTATAAACATTACATAACCAATAGGGATTACAAAAAAAAATATTTTGAGATATTCTTCTAAGAGTCCTAACTTGGGTGACCTAAGGAAGTAGGAGCTCAGATTGAAGAGAACTCGAAAGACAAATATAAGAGGCTTTCCTTTATTATTAAGGATCAAATGAGGTTTCAAAAGGCTATCATCAACATTGAAGATCTAAGTAAGCAAGAGCTTCCTTCTGTATTTTCCAACAAGGGATAGAGGATTTATTTTCCTCTATCACATTACTCCTTAAAAGATGATTATGGACCGTTTATTTTCAAGAAGATCCAAGTGGAGGAACAAACCAACAAGCATGACGAAGGACTTCCTTAGGGCTTTATTCAGCTTTTATTTAGCCATTATGTTGGGACTCTTATGAGAATATTCACCTGTAATCTAATAAAAATGAATTTTCTTTGGATACTTTGTGACGTTTATAAATACTTGAGGTCCATGAAACATTTCGTTTCGCATTCTTGCATTTCACATTTTTGCATCAGCATAGCATCCTTTGCATTCTGGGGGGTCTCACCCTTGCTTCATCTTCACAGACAAGCTGAATCACCTGTACAACACTCGAGCCGGTCGACGCCAAAAGATGGATCAATTGGAACAAGAGAACAGAGTGCTCCGTGACGAAGTTGCAACTCTGAAGGAGGGTTTAGAAAGGTTGAATGGTATAGTTGAAACTCTGTCTAACCAGTCTGCACTCAACAATCAAGAAGTTCAGGGGGCCGCTATCTCCGAAGTAGTATCAGCACCGATCCCAATGGTGTCTACTTTTGCTGAAGTAACCTACAGCATGCCGCCAGGTTTCCCGTGGGGGATGCCTCCTTATTTCACTCCGGCTGGTTATCGTCCACCCGTTCCCGAGGTCCCTGCCATGACCAATGTTCAAGCCATCCCTACCATTACTGTTGTAATGACTAGCGCACCTCCGCGTGTGAATATTACTCCACATATCCTAGACGAACCAATTTTCCATAAGGTACCCAGCGAAACTGTAGGTTCGGAAGAAAGGATGGATGGGTTTCAAGGCCAATTTTCTGAGATACAAAAAGAATTGAGAGCCCTTCGTGGGAAAGATCTGTTTGGAAAGGATGCTTCTGACCTGTGCTTGGTTCCAAATGTTAAGGTTCCGCCAAAGTTTAAGGTCCCTAATTTTGAGAAGTACAAAGGAAATACTTGTCCTCAGAGTCATCTCATTATGTATGCCAGGAAGATGTCTGCCCAAACTGATAATGATCAATTGCTCATTCATTATTTCCAAGAAAGTTTAACAGGCGCTGTGCTCAGGTGGTATATGGGATTGGATAATGCAAAGATTAGAACTTTCAACGATCTAGGAGGAGCCTTCATCAAGCAATACAAGTATAATGTGGACATGGCTCCAGACCGTGATCAATTGAGGGCCATGGCTCAAAAGGACAAAGAAAATTTCAAAGAATATGCTCAGCGTTGGCGCGAGTTAGCTGCGGAAGTCATACCACCATTGGAAGAAAAGGAAATGACCAAGATTTTTCTAAAGACTCTGGGTCCGTTCTTTTATAAGAAAATGGTAGCAAGTGCACCCAGTGACTTCACCGAAATGGTCAATATGGGAATGCGTTTGGAAGAGGGGGTCCGTGAAGGAAGACTAGTCAAGGAAAGGAGTACCTTCAATAATGCTAAGAAGTATGGGAGCGGTTTTGTGAAAAAGAGAGAACATGAGGCAAGTGTTGTGCAGTAGGGGTGATCCAAGAGAGGATATCTGCCATCACATCAGGTTGCTGCGGTTCATCAGCTACCACATCAACAAAATCAACAAAATCAGAATCGTATACACAAAAGACCGGACTTTGATCCCATCTCGATGACATACACTGACTTGTTCCCATCTTTGATTCAAAGGGTCACATCCAGACGAGAGCTCCTCCTAAAGTACCCAAGAAACTTCCGTATTGGTACAAAGCTGACAGATTTTGCCTATACCATCAAGGTGCTCCAGGCCACGATACTGAGAACTGTTACGGCTTGAAGGCAGACGTTCAAAGGTTGGTTAAGGATGGAATTTTATCCTTTAAGGGTTCCATTCCTTATGTGCAAGGTAATATCCCACCTCAGCATGGTTCGTCCTTCGCAAACATGATCCAGGGTTATTCAGGAAACTCATATCAATATAGCGCCTGAAAATGGATCCGAAGGCGACGTATCAGACAATTCTGCAAGCTTCTTCATTCCATGCAAAGGCTGAATAAAATCCTGAGGAGGGCTCATCAGGATGTTTTCTTTTCATTTGCTTATGCGTATTTCATTTCTTTGATTAAAAGCATGTTTGGCTTGTATGACTTGTTTATTTTGAATAACTAATGCAATAAAATGTTTGTCTTGAAGAAATCCATTCGTTTCACTCGTAAAACATTTCTCACAATTTATAATGCCGACTACACCCAATTCTCTCACTTTAGTGAATAATTAGAGGGAGGATGATGAAGTAAAACGCAGGATCTTGTGGTATGCTTTTGAATAAAAACCCTACTGATGATGTAAGGCATTGTTTCAAACCTCCTAAAAACACCAAAAATGGTTAACCCCTCTTTGAGCCTTGAGAGAGGATTCGTTTTTTTCCTCTCTCTCCCATATAAAAACCTCATCCTTAAGTTGTGGCAAGGTAATTTACAGATAAAGCTTTCAAAAAAAAGAGAAAGAGAATAAACTTCTTCAAAAAAAAACTGGGTAGGCACAAATATACTTTGACCATTTATTTACAAATCATAAACTAAACCCATATATATAACCCACAAAGTCCTAATTAAGGTAAGGTTTAGTTTGAAAGCATACTCGATGAGATATCGTTTCCTGACTCCTATGAGCTATGCTCAATCTGACGTTGGCATTATAAATTAATATCCTAACTAGTGATTTTGTCACAAGTTATCGCGATATCTATTTTCAAAACTTCAAGACAAACATATGTGTTGCATTAACAGTTTTAGAATTGACAGTTCTGACTTGCTAGATTTGCCTGATGTCTTAGAAAGATTACATGAAGAAATCACCGATTTAAATTTGAAGACTTTGCTAACCTAGGGCAAGTCATTTTCCAAGAGGTTTTGATCCATACAAGTTTGACTTTACTTAGAACACAAGTTTGAAGACTCGGTTATACCGTCAATCAGGGGCAGTTACGTCGAGCTTCTACGAATCTCTCCAAGAGTTTGAAAACAGTGGGGCATTGGGACGCCATGTTTTCTGTAAAATCCTCTCAAGATGACCTTTTATCGTGAACCTTGTGACTTGGGGCATCTGAAAATCAAAGGTGGTTGACAATTCCGTAACGAATACTCTCAACACAAGAAAAATCCAGTTGATGGCCTGAGAACACCCAGTGGGCTGACTAGCTTCACCTCTCCAACAAAGCAGATGTTTGTTTCATCCCCGAGCGAAGTTTTAACTCCAACATATTCAACAGCTCTGATCTCCTAAAGCGAGCGTACACTCTCCGAGCAATGTTTGATCTGTGAAGATTTGGTTTGAGTGCCTGGAATGTTTTTCATCTCTTTTGTTAGCATACGCATATCATATAGATAGATAGCATAGCATATGCATTTTTGCATTTTTTGTGTTTGTCTGTTCTATCGTTTTGGCTGTGGTTATCCCCAGGCGTTCGGGTGTGTCTTCTCCTTTCAAGTAGAATTGTCAGCCCTTAGTAGAAAAAGCGCAATGCTTCTATTTCCCCACAGAGTTCGATCCTCGTGGAAGACGGTTGTTTTAGTTAAATACCATTTGAGTTCACACCTCGATGGTCAAGTCTTGCTTGACAGTTTCTCTTAAGTTATTTCCTGAATTGAACTTCGGTCCTTGACAATCACATTTTTGGACATCTCCAACTCTTGAATAAGGATTAAGTGTGCATTTATTTTGCACTCGGTTCCCCAAGAAGCCCTTTATGAAGATGACTACTGAAGATGGTTATTTTTCCAAACAACGTTATCAGATTTCCTCCACAATTTACATCGGGACCGCAAGCACTCTCTTTATTTGAGCAACTCGTTTTGATCAGGATCTTGTTCAAAACGACAAATAGCAGTCTCCTCAAGACAATTTGTCCATCCCTAGTGGATTTATCAAGATTACCAAGTCGTCAAAAAGATATTCCTCCGAAAATCTGTCAGACAAATGCATCAAAGGCATCACAAATGTTTCTCCTTATTTGAGAACTTACGAGGATACATATTTTATAACTACAACAAGATACTCCTCAGGAATGTATTCCCCGGCGAGCTTTAACTCCATCAAAGAGCATCTCTTCCAAGAAGTTCGATGAAGTTTATTACAACTAGTCTCTCTTTATTTGAAAGGACATATTTTACAACACAACAGGCTTACATCTCTTGAAGATCCCCGTTGAAGCTTTGTAATCTCTAGTACATATCATCTTGGGTTATTACCTTTGCTTAGGCTATCATACGTATGATAGTAGGTAACACGCCTCTCTTTTTTGTGTTCACCTTTTCTTAGGCTATCATATGTTTGATAGTAGGTAACACGTATCGTTTTGGTCAGACACTTTTTCTTAGGCTCCCATATGTTTGGTAGTAAGTGATCTCTCCTTCTTTGGGTTATTACATCTACTCAGGCTATCAAATATTTGATAGTAGGTAATATACATTTCTTCTGGTCAGATACCTTTTCATAGGCTGCCATATGTTTGGTGGTAGGTCATCTTTCCTTTGGTGTTCACCTTTTCTTAGGCTATCATACATTTGATAGTAGGTAACACATCTTATTATGGTCAGACGCCTCAGCTTAGGCTACCATATGTTTGGTAGTAGGTGATCTCGACATCTTTTGGGTTACACCTTTTCTTAGGCTATCATATGTTTGATAGTAGGTAATACACCTTTCTTTTGGTCAGACGCCTTTTCTTAGGCTGCCATATATTTGGTAGTAGGTGATCTTTCCTTTTGTTCATTACCTTTTCTTAGGCTGCCATATGTTTGGTAGTAGGTGACCTGTCTTTTTGGTCATTACCTTTGCTTAGGTTATCATACATTTGATAGCAGGTAATACACCTTGTTTTGACTATTACCTCCGCTTAAGTTATCATACATTTTGATAGTAGGTAATATATCTTCTTTTGGTCAAACACCTTGGCATATGCTATCATATGTTTGATAGTAAGTAACATGCAGATATCTCTGTTTAGGCCGCCACACGCTGGTAGTGGGCTACCCTTCATTTTCAAGATCTCGTTTCACCGTCCAAGTTACTATGCTCCTGGTGGTATTATCATATCTTATCTTCATTTTGGAAAGTCCACAATGCTGTTTGTTGACTCTTCTTGTGGCATCTTTCGTCGTTGAGTCTATTCTCTAGGCGTCGTGTCCAGTTATTCCCCTATGGCATCATGCCTCCACAGGACAGGCTGTCTTGCATTTCATATCATTGCATATCATTTGCATTCGGTGGATTCTTACGGCCAAAAATTCGTGCAATGTTTGTATTTAAGTCCCTCCTATCTCGTCGAGACGAAGATTTCAATCTCCATATCTCCGAATAGGAGTAACTTAAATAGGGGCATTTGTTGCACCCTAATTTTTGACCATGAGATCCCACCTCTTCTTGCACTTTTTTTTCTTTTTTTCTTCTATTATTATTTGACTTTATTTTAAATATTTGTATTTATGTGACTAACCAACATATGCAGATGCAATAATTCCAAGCGGAGATAGCATTCATACCCGCATTTTAAGCATCTCAGGACGTGATTCAGTGAATTGGGTTCGGACCGAAATGTCAAATTATTCAAGAGTAAATTGGTCCAAAAATAATTTCAAGCATTGATCTAAGCTCATAGTAGATTGGTTTCAAACTACGTGCATTAAGATGAAAGGTTGTCCATATTCAAGCTTTACATCAACGTCTAAAATTGTGATTGGGTTTATAGGATTCAGAGGTTTCACCCAGGAAGATTCTAATTTCAAATTTCGTCATATTCAAGCCCATGATTAAATTCATGCTACTAAAGTTGTCGCATGTTTTGAAATTATCACGGGCTGCGCGAGGGAGAGTTTCACATGAACCACATCAAATTTGACACTTTGGCGGATGTAACCTTTTGTTTTCATGAAGATGAGTTTTCCTTAGCATTGAAAAAAGACTCTTTATTTACCAGTTGGACTCTTTGATGATCAGTTAGGCAAAATGGCTCCAAGCTATGCACTTTGGCATAATTGCTACCAGCTTTTCAAATTTATATCTCATTTAAGTACATAAAGATTTTTTTTACGTAATACCAACAGTCGGATTGCATTACTAACCAAGTTGTTTACATAAGTAAGGTTACACAAGTTCTAAGAAATCACTAAATACATGACAATCATGGTCTGCTAACGCGACTAAGAGTGTCAAGTAGGACTATCCCCTCCGATAACACGCATAACGGTCGGTAAATATCACAAGCACTTGTTCTACATTGGGAGACGCCTCGTTGCATCAGACTCCGCGAGTTTTACCGCATATAAGATCAAGTCAAGAGTTCGCTAGACCTTCTTTCCGTGACGTAAGCAAGGTGACTTTTGTGCGACTTCATGGAAGGATCAGGCCTGCATAATAAAGAGAAGTTACGACAATGTTAGAAAGCATCCATTAATAAAGAACAAAATGATACCAAAAGAAGGGATGTCGGTTCCGTCACGACAAGAGAAGTGTTTTCCTCATGAGACATTGGGAATCAGAACTGCAGCTGCCGCATTAAAACCATATCCATCCAACAATGCTGTCTAAATCGAGCCGTGATAAAAAACCTATGCAACAGGGCGAAGAAACGAGAAACCTGAAGAAAAAACTCACGTAAAGAAGCGAACTTAATGCCTAATTATAACAGGAAACAACAACTATCAGAGGCTTACCCCTTTTTATTTCAAATCCAACAAAAACAACTATTGAAGCAGTTGGCAGAATATCAAACAAAAGTCATATCTTTGAACTTGAACTAATCTAGAGACTTTGGGCACACCTCAAAAAACCAAGACGCATCTGATACCAGTGACAGGTTCGAAGTTAGCGACGTATGAGCATCACTTATGTCATGTTGTTGTGATTTGAGCCAAGATAAGTGTCGATCGAGATATTTGAGGTCATGAATGAGGTGATAACTCTGTACTGCCATGTTCAGAAAAATGATGACGTCCTGGTATCAAGGAAACGGAGTTGATAAGATAATAAAAATTACACGAGGTTTTTTTATCGAATTCAATCAAGGCCATTACTTTTTACCTCGTTTGAAGCTGAGAGGATTCCTAATTACTAACCTCTGGATGTTGAGGATCATTTGAGAATCCTCGAAGCACCTTGGAGCGCAGACGTGTTTCAATGTTCAAGAATGCAAAACCGACCAACACCCTCAGTAATCAACTCGTATCCTACTTTGTCAGCAGGACAGACATTTACATCCAATTCAAGCCGTCAACATATTCTGCACACGAGAATCCAGTTAGCTGCGTCGCTGCAGGAACACGGATCAACAAACCTTCCTCAGTGAATATATGGCCAAAACAAAGGCAATTCCACGGTTTTGTTTACAACAGAGTATCAAATATTACATTTGCAGCAACAACCAATCCAGCATATCCTACAGTGTTTGCATTTGGTGACTCAATATGGGATTTCCTGGCACAGCTGGAGTTACTTGCGAATATCACTCGGTCACTGACGAATTTGTCCCACCTCCTCAGTATGCACAATAGCAGCCTTGACTTCTAAACCACCTGCAAGTAATAAATCAGTCATAATCACCAATATCCCAACCTCGCTGAAACCACTCAGAATAAACTGTATACAAGCTACTAGGAGCATCTCAGGATGTTGCTCCATACCATATTCATGCCGCCATGACCATCAAGAGCAATGGAAAGGAAAGAGTTGAGGCTCGCAAATAGTTCATGCTTGATGACGACCTTTGCGACTCTCAATAGTGATGATCTAGGCTGTTTAGTCCTGCAACAAACCACATTATGGAAGCCACGGTTATTTGATCCAATGATAAGTATAAAATGATTAAAATACCACAGAGCAGCTATATGAATCGCACGAATAACATTGTTGGTAGAACCATCTGCGCTTGTGAAATATGAGGCACTCCCCATCATTGTGAAGGACTTCGTAGTTGGTATCCATCAGGCTTTCTTGCCACGAGACACTGCTATAGAGTGTATGGTTAAAACAGGTTATGTTTCAGATGCAATTAATGATTCTCAACTTCTCCAATTCAAGAGCACAAAACACTCCATCAGCATAATCCACGACTGATCTCTGAATGGAAAAATTATGCATCAGCAACTACAAGGATTCGTCAACCATAAGAGAAATACTAGGAGACCTGTACCTATCGGAGCCTTAGGCATGACAATTAGTACTCCCAGAAGTTCACAAGAAGTAGCAGCATACGCTAGAACGCGAGTCATAGCCGTTTCACTCTTCATGTTCATAAAAGTTGCGCCGCATCCATCAATAATTCCTGCAAAAGAGAAGCAAGATTAACTGGTGTATCGAAAGCTATCGTGAGTTAACCAAATTCATAGTAGTACATGTTTCATAGTAATTCGACCATAACTGGTTTGCATCAAGAATGGGCCCGGCTATGGCATTTCAAGCTACATGAAGGTTCAATTTCAACGTACACCTCCTCTTAACCTGTCCAAGCATAATCAAACAAGGCATCAAATCTTACCATGAAATTATCAAGGCATTCAAAGTTTTTTCAAAGCAGGGGATGATTGAAAACAGAGGTCCTACCGCAGAGTTGGGTGTGTGATTTGAAGTAAAATCCAAGTTGAAGAACACTCCAAGTCTCTCGTTGGTTTTTGTTCCCCATTCACTTTTGCGAGGCGTCCTCGGTTCGCATGAATAACTCTGAAACATTGGACCGCATGTTTCTTCCCTGGCCCAAAACCGATTGTTTTCTACACCTGCCAAATCACAAGTCCTGAGTTAGCAAATCACTTGGAGAATATACCGTAAATCCAAAACATTGAATCTGGACAGATAAAATATTTAACACAATATCAGAGATTAAGGATTCCCATTTAACAGGCATTAAACAGATCAGACGAAAAAGGGAAATTTTCAAATTTGGTCTACACTAAAAGGGAAAAGCCCAATCAGTATTCAAGGCAGCAATTAACAATTTCAATCAAGACGTTTCAATCTGAAGCCTATAAAAGAAGGCTTAAGAGAGGAAGAGGCGGGACCGAAAAATCATCAAAACAAAACTCATGTTCGTAAACCTAGAAGAAGCACTTATCTCTCTTGTTGACGAAGCCATTGCGCACCACTGCGAGACCCATAGATGAAACATGCGTCCTCGTCGCCTCCGGCCACCGGGAATCAACATCCTCAAACATCCGACGCCACCGTCACCGTCGCAACCTCGAGACGCCGGCCATAACTCGCGGTAATCTCTCTGTTTGAGCCAAATCTGTTGAAGCTTTTTATGTGTTTGTCTGTGTTTCAGGTTTGAACGCGAGGAAAAGAAAGAAGATAACGATCGAAGGAGAGAAGCAGATGAGAATTTGAGGGAGAGACGGGAGCGAATCGCGACAAGGGGGAGAACGACAGGGGAGGGGTCTGATTTGGGGATTAGGGTTTGCTTTTCGTGTTGTTTTGTTTATCTTATTTTCTTGTTGTATTAATCACCACACACACAACAACACTAATATCACACACACACCACTAACCCACGATCATCCATCCTAATTAACCCTCTTAACCCCTAATTATCTCGTTTAAATATTAATCAACCTATTTTAATTTAATTTAACCATTCACCCCTTTTTTATTAACCTAGTAATCAGCTTTTATTTAAACCAACTAATTTATTATTTAAAATCAACTTGATTAATCTTAGCTTTTTTTTTTCTAACTAGTAACTTTTTGGATTAATATAATAATTAGTTACTAATAATTAACTTTCAATCATCATCAGCTTTTTTATAAAAAAAAAAAGATAACTAGTAAACCTTTATAACCTTTTTCTCAACTTACTTATTAATTAGTTTTCTTTTATGCCAATTTATTCAATAACTTGACTTTTTATCAATAATTAACTATCTGTTTTTTTAAGGCTTATCTCTTTGTAACCTATTTAATTTATAGTAATAATAATACTTTGTTTAAATTAAATTTTATTTGATAATTAACTAAAACTCTTTTTTATTAAAAAACCAATCAACTTAATTTAAATTCATAATTTAAAATTAGTATAACTTTCTTTCCTACAAATCAGTTCGCATAAAAAAAAAATAAGTTACAACCTTCTAAAATAATCTCGCTACAAACATAATATATTTTCTTATTAGTCCATCCCACTATCAATAATCAAATACAACCCTTTTACTAAAATCAGTTAACCTCGCCTAAAAAACAATCAACAGCGTAAAATCCACCCAATTGTGCACACTCACACTCAGGACACAATTCACTCTCACACACTTCAGCGCTTTCATGCGTATGTGTATGCTTTATCATTTCCGCAATTTATTTTACGAGCAATTTACATTATCGTATTTACATTTTCCGCCTTGCATTCTGTCCAAAGGAAAAACCTACACATGAGTCAACACTTGTGTGTAGTGCACATCATTCACATCATTCTCCCTTTGATCCTTGATTCCATTCAAGTTGATCGCTTAAGTTTAGGACCTACCCCATAGGAAGGACCTTCATCTCTACAACTTAGACAAACAAACAACACTATACAACTTTTTCAAACACAATAGAGAATAGATGTTAATCATCTTAAGTGAGATGTAATCTCCACCCCCACAATAATACAATCAAACATGTAGGAACTTTGCCTTAAGAGTGATAAAGGCATACTCATCAAACAATCCGAGTACTTAAGCCCTTTTCTTAAGACGATGCAAAGACTAATTTCCTACGTCCCCCTTTACACTTGTGGTGGTTACATCTCCCTTAACATGAAGACTCATCTCTTCTCCTAAACCCTATCAAAACAACTACGCTAAACCTGTAGGAACTTTGACCACAGTCGAAGAACTCCTCAACCCTTTAGGGGAACTACAGATACTTTGATTCCATTCCCGTAAGGATATGTAGGCATAAGATGCGATATCTTATCGAGTATACTTAGATATAAACCCCTAGGTCTTCAACCATTAAGAAGATAAACACTTAGCAATAAACAAACATAAAACAAGAGGTTCCTGTAGAGTACTACAAAAACTTAGGATGCTAGTACCTTCTCTAAGTTTAACCAACCCCCGAACCTATAACTCTCTAAACCTTGCATTTGAATTGCATTGTGGGTATTTCGATCTTTATCCCTTCCTTTGGACAAATCAAAGTTCGGTTGCAAATGAATTAAAGATTCAAACTAATCAATAGTTTGGTATCCAAATTTCACCGCGACAGATAGCAAAGCTATTAACTTTGGACAGGCGGGTCCAAATATAGTACAGCAGCCTATGCCCAATCACGGGGCAAACGCCATCCTGACAGAGGAGATTCTGAATCTAGTGACGGATGTCAATGAGCTGAAGACACCGTTGGGTGAGATTAAAAGCAGGTTGTTAAAAGGGAGTGTATTCCCGGGGTGTGATGAATTTTGCTTGGATTGTTGGATACAGCCAGAGGGTTGTAATGAGTTAAAGCAGGGTATTCAAGCTATGATGGATGAAGGTACTTTGCAATTTGATAGAACCGCGGTTGAAGAGCCTGTAGAGGCGTTGTGTGATGAGCAGAATGATGTTGTGACGGTAACGATTCCGAGGAAAACAATAACGATAACGGCGCCTGCCAAGCGGCCGACGATCACAATTACTAAAGCAGGACCAATTCCTTTTGAGAATACCAAAGCAGTGTCGTGGACTTACGGGTTGGAGGTATATTGCGATGGTAAGAAAATTGAAGTCAATGGACAACCAGTTGGGGTTGTAGACAATGTTGTCGGAACAGGGGGTATGACCAGAAGCGGAAGAATCTTCACGTCACCCGAGGTAGAGGCAGAAAGATTAGCCAAGGGCAAAGCTAAGGCAACTGAGAGTGGTCTGTCTCAGTCGAATGAAAAGGAAACCGCACTTAAGGATGTGGAGGAGTTTATGAGGCTCATTTGTAAAAGTGATTACAAGATCGTTGAGCACCTCCAGCAAACGCCGTAAAAAATTTTCATCCTATCATTGCTGTTATGTTCCGAGGCCCATCGGAACGCTTTTCTAAAGATTCTAGACACGTCGTTCGTTCCTCAAGAGGTTTCTGTCAATCAGTTAGAAGGGGTGATGACGCATGTCAATGTGGGGCACAGTTTGGGCTTCACCGATTTTGATTTAACTCCGAGAGGGCAAGAGCACAATATGGCATTGCATGTGTCAGTTGAATGCCGGGGCACGGTCATGTCCCATGTTTTAGTAGACACAGGATCTTCCCTGAATGTGCTACCGAAGAAAGCCATGATGAAGTTGGATATCAGGGGGATTATCTGCACGCCCAATGACTTAGTGGTGAGGGCGTTCGATGGAACGAGGAGGTCGGTTTTCGGGATCAATAACATTACCGTTGCAGGTGGGGCCTGAAATATTTGAAACTGAATTCTATATAATGGACATCCAGTCGGCGTATAGTTGTCTCCTTGGACGCCCATGGATCCATGCTGTCGGGGCAGTCACATCCACGTTACACCAAAAGCTGAAGTTTATGGTTGGGGATAGTGTCGTCACGGTTTGTGGAGAGGAAGGTATTCTGGTTAGCCATTTATCTTTGTTCAAATATGTGGAAGTCGACGGCAAAATCCATGAAACACCGTGTCAAGCCTTCGAGGGGTTGCAAATTAAAGACAAAGCTTCAGTGCCCAATAAAGTATTGGATGTGGCAGTGTCATCGTACAAAGAGGCTCAGGCTCTAGTGCAGGCAGGCAAAGCCAAGGGCTGGGGGCAGGTGTTGGAGATTCCCGTGAAGAATGACAAGTTCGGGCTTGGATATCATCCTTCGTCATCAGCATCCTCTTCAGGAGCGCTCAAGTTCAGGGGACCAATCACGATCACACCAGATGGGGTGAGCTTCGAGACTATCAACGCTGTTTCCGATTCTGATGAAGGAGATAACGACTGTGATATGGACGTGTGGATAAAGCCAAGCGTGCCAGGACAAAGTCTCTGCAATTGGTCTATCCGGGAAACTATTCCTGTGACAACTAAACAGTAATGATTTGTTTTCTTAATTGTTGAATAATCATGTGTCCTACCCGGGGCATAGTGATTTTGCTTAGGGCCATTTGGTTATGTACATTACATTGTTTAATCATGAAATAAATGCGTTTTTCATATACAAATGTTGTGATCCTTTTTTTTTTCTTCCTATTTTTATCTTTTACAATAAAATGGCAACGTGGTTATTTGCTTTGTATGCGTTTTGAAGCATTTAACCATTTCCTTTGCAGGATTACTATTTCAGATGACATCTATGAACCGCCTATGACTCACTTCGACTTCGAGCACCCGATATTTCATGCTGAGGAAGAGATTGTTGAAGATGGCGACGTACCAGAAGAGTTGACCTGGTTGTTGAAACAAGAAGAAAGAATCATTCTGCCTCATGAGGAAGTCATTGAGATCATCAATTTGGGGTCGGAAGAGGTTGAGAGAAACATCCGTATAGGGGCTGCACTGCAGAACGACATCAAGCAAAGATTGGTTGAGATGCTCATGGAGTACAGTGATATATTTGCTTGGTCGTACGAGGATATGCCTGGGTTGGATACGGATATGGTTGTTCACCGTCTGCCACTGCGAGAGGAATGTCCGCCTATTAAACAAAAGCTCAGAAGAACCAGACCGGACATGGCTGTGAAGATCAAAGAGGAAGTTCAAAAACAGTGGGATGCTGGTTTCCTAGCTGTTACAAAATATCCCTCATGGGTCGCTAATATTGTGCCAGTGCCGAAGAAAGACGGCAAAGTGCGAATGTGTGTAGACTACCGTGATTTGAACAGGGCGAGCCCGAAAGATGACTTTCCACTTCCTCACATCGATGTGCTGGTTGATAACACTGCTCAGTTCTCCGTATTCTCCTTCATGGATGGCTTCTCAGGCTATAATCAGATCAAAATGGAGCCAGAAGATATGGAGAAGACTACTTTCATTACTCCCTGGGGAACATTTTGTTACAAAGTGATGCCCTTCGGATTGAAGAATGCTGGGGTAACATATCAACATGCTATGACGACTCTCTTTCATGACATGATGCATAAAGAGATCGAGGTTTATGTTGATGATATGATTGCCAAGTCCCAGACGGAGGAGGAGCATTTGGTTAATCTGCTGAAACTGTTCAAGAGGCTTAGGAAGTTCAGGTTGAGACTGAACCCTAACAAGTGCACCTTCGGGGTGAGATCGGGTAAACTACTGGGGTTTATCGTGAGCGAAAAAGGAATAGAGGTTGATCCTGCGAAAATAAAAGTAATACAAGAAATGCCGACGCCTAAAACAAAAAAAGAAGTGCGTGGGTTTTTAGGGAGGTTGAACTATATCGCCCGGTTCATATCTCACTTAACTGTTGTCGCTACTGCGAAAATCGGCGCCGGCTGAACAGAAGAGTCGCCACCGTGCGTTATTTATCCCAAAGGAGGGAAAGGAAACGCTCGAAGTAAACCTAACGCAAAGATGGGAAAGGAATGGTCATCGCAACCAAATCCTGGATTCGGGAGTCGGTTACGCAAGGGGAAGGTATTAGCACCCCTCACGTCCGTCGTACTCGACGGGATCCACGCTTGTTTTCTAGTACGGATTGTTATTCTATCTACACTAAGGGTCAAGGGTTAAAAAGAGAGAAAAAGGTGACTCGGCAGAACACAGCAGTTCTATGCCTACGTATTCCCGTCTGGAACGATAAATCATAGTCAACATAGTTCGCCTACCTACGGGAAAGGAGGGGAAGGTTTCTCTCTAGGATATCGCATCCTATGCCTACGTACTTTCATACAGCATGAAAGATCAGAGAAAACGTAGTTCGGGCTACGGAAGACACAGATTTGTCTGACTGTTTTTTATCTCCTTATGAAAGGGTTTTTCCTGATTAAGAGTCCAAGCGGACAAAAATGACACTTTGATGTTCGTTTTCAGTCTTTTACGCAAGAGCTGCCTTTTATGATGTTTGCAATCTCTGACGCACTAGAGACTATGATTTGAGAGTGACTACGGCGTATGTCGCCCTAAGGGTAACACACTAAGTAATCAGATTACTGAAGAGTGACCCTCCAACAACCTTTCTCAAATAGCTTAAGGCTCGTAGCGTACAACGTCGATTTTCTTTATTACTGTGTTTTGAATCGTTCTGAGATAGAAGAGAAAGAAGTTCTAAAAAACCTAGGGTTTGAAAGGGGAATTAAAACAACCCTAATGTTGTCATGCATGGATTACAACCTAATGTCTGTCATAATTCCCTCCTGCACAGAGGAAATCAGAGATCCTAGGGGATAAACGGAAAAGAAACAGCAGATATTGATCGCGACTTTCTATGTCTAATACAACCTAACTGCAAGTGCACAGTCTATCGCGTAGTAATAATAGATATCGATCCCACAAAGACTCGTAATCAAACTAGTGTTCTCGGGAATTACTATGTTTAGCTAGGTAGAATATGTTTAAGGGAATAAGATTGTCACTAGAAGGGAACTAAGAATACTATTTAGATTATAATTGATTGAATCAATACGTAGTAATTGTGTTCTTCAAGGATTTGATAAGTTACTGGTGTACGAAATAATTTTCAAAGTTTATTTAAGCAGAAAATGGAGATTTGAAGACTCTCGCCTCACGATGGTTACTGACGCTAATCATAATCCTAAGGGCCAAACGTACACTTTCGTATCCCGTTCGGGGTTAAAATTATTTTTTGGAAATCTCTAAGTTCTAATTCATTTTAAAGTGCTTTCGCTGTTATTAAAACAAATGCCTAGTGTTTACTATCTGACCTTACCGCAGCTTTCGCTTGTTGGTTCGTATCTTAATTAATTTCCCACTTTCGTGGCAAAACTACTTTTAAATAAGTTCTCGCTTTCGCGACGAAGTTTATTCAGTTAATCAATTTTAAACACTCAGTCCATAGATTACTTTTATGAAAAGAAAGTTTTTCAACAGTTGTTATCAAATCCCATTCGAATTATTACTACATATCGATTACCTAAGTTTAGCTAGACATGGATTTGGGAAAGATAAAATATAAATAAAAACAATAAATAATGATTTGCATTATAATAAAACTGGAATCGATCAAAATGAAAACCTGTAAATATTCCAATTGGCCTTTGGGCAGATCCTCCACAGATGTTAGCAGGATTCTGGTCTTTAATGCCAATTTGGTCGTACAATAAAATAGAAGTTATAGAAGAATGGAAAAAGCAATACAGGAAAAGTAAAGAGAAACAAATAAGAATAAAACTGGAAAATATGCTCTGGAAAGTAAATTCGGCAGCACTTCATGGTATGAATGCAACACCCTTTCTAAAGTCCCCTGCTTCCCTTTTTATAGAAGTGGAATCCCAACGGTTATCACTGAAGATGATGGACCTTGAGGCAGATAATTTAGGGAGTAGTGGTCCACTCTGTGGGAATTGGAACTGATCCTTTGACGTGTAATCTGAGTGGGGCGTTTTTGCCTGCATGACGGTCGTCACAAGGTGTGACGGTCGTCACCCGTGTGACGGTCGTCATGAAGCTGTGACGGTCGTCACATCAGCAAAAACAGCTTGATACGCTTTTCATTGTGTTTTCACTCCTTTTTCGTCCATATTTCATCTGAGATTGCTTCTTTTCTTCATGTTGCCTTGTTTAGACGTGATCGTTGAATACCTGCAAAACATCAGACAAATACACGGAAATAACCCGAAATCGGATCAAAAACAGTTAGACTTTAGTTGAATTATGCATAAAAATATCTATATGATTTCGTGTTATCAAACTCCCCTAAGCTTGAATTTTTGCTTGTCCTCAAGTAAAACATGGAAAAGTCGGCAAGCACGAGGCAGCTTCTTCGTTCGCAGAGTTTGGAAAAACCGGGATTCTTGGTAGGAACAAGACGAGTATCATGACAACACTGGACTACAAGTCTTCGGAGGTCTCCTTTTTATGCAAATCGGTCTCAGTCATGCTACTGTAGCTTGGTGTCAAGGTTCTCGCAGCAAGTTCACCCTGTTTGTTCTAGCGCAATCACATTAAGCCCGTTGTCCGTACATTTTCATGGCAAGTCGACCTGTTAGTGAATATGATCTCATTTCTGTTTTTGATCTTCTTCATTGATCATAAGTTTATGTCATTGATTTTTCAATGAGTTTTCGTGCCGTTGGGCTAAATGCTCGGGTGAGGAGCACCTAACTTATAAGGAAACGTATCTTATATTCTTGGGCTATTTAGCTCTCTTTTCATGATTTTTCATCTTTTTGGAGATCATACACTTATTTGCATCGGTCGCTCGCTTAGAAGTGTTTTTAGGATGGTGTTGACTGCTAGTATAAACTACTGGGGGTTGAGTTTGCGTAGACACTTGAGACTTTGGTACGTGTGGGTAGTGAAACCGACTCACATAAACTGGAGATCTAAGGTGTCAGGACGGTACTGGTTTTGTTAGAACTGTCGTTTCCTCGAAGTTTTAAAACTTGGTTTGAACTCGGTTGCATTCTCGTGATGCTTTTGCTTTTGAGGAACGAGCAAAATTTTTTTGTTTACATTGAATAATGTGGGGATTGTTTGCGTAACGAGAAAAATATATAGACGAGCTTTATTTGCTAGAAATAGAAAGTGTTAAAATAGAAATTACGAAAATTCAAAGTGCAGTGAAATGGAAATAAAGGAAATAAAGGAAATTCAGAGTACAGTGGAATGGAAATATGGCTCCGCTCCCACACTAACTCGATCAGTGTCCTCACTGATTCTTGAAGCATGCGAGAGGGAGATACAACTGAAATGAAAGTACAAATAAACTGGAAATATAGTAAACAAATAAGGAAAAATGGAAATCTAGTCACGGCCTCTGTCACGTCCGCGCTGGCGTCCTCTGGCTCTGGCAAGGGCTACTCTGTCCTCATAGCTCATAGCTCCGGTGTGGTAGACGGTGTCTCGGAGTCCTTCGACCTGCAAGGTCAGATTCGCCAGGTTCTCAGTGATAGTAGCTTGGCCGGTGTGAAGTTGTTGCATTTGAGTCCGGTGCCAAGCTTTGAACTGGTCAGCTCGCTGATTCTGCTGCTGCAGCATCGCGAGTATCTGTGCCTGCTGGTCTAGGGAGCGGCGGAGGTCCTCTTCTGTGTAGTCTGGCACGGGATGATGGCGGCGGCGGCGAGCGGATGTACCTACGGGAGGAGGAGGCTGCGATGCCTCTGGCTGCTCGGACCTGTCTAACTCAGCTTGGATTTCATCGTCAGAACCGTGAGTGTGATCCTGAGTAGGAACAGCGGCAGCAGGAGGGGCAGTGAGGTCGAACAACCAGTTGGTACGGTCCTCTGGATGGATGCGGGTGCGGGACGGAAGGATGATACTTCGGACGGTCTTGCCACTCACTACCGGATGGTATTTGCCGTCAGCTCTGGAGCGGATAAGATGAGAGGCTCTGCAGTGGTCGGTGTCAAGGAACACCGAGGGGATGGAATGGAGGTGCTGGAGGCGTTCGCCAAGGTTCAGCCCAAGTGCAATAGCGGTGACAATCCCGCCAAAGTAGAATGGCTTCGAGCCACGGTTGCAGTTGGCCTGAATGTGAGCCAGTAGAAACGGGGCAGCGTTGACAGGTTCATTGTTGAAGACGCAATGGAGAAAGAAGAGCTCTTTCGAGTTCACTTTGTGGTTGCTGTCTCTGGCGAAAATAGTGTTGCTCAACGCTCTGTGAAAGTACCGGATGGTTGGCTTTTGGATATGAGTGGCGTGCAGGGAGTCCCAACCATCGGCATTGAGGCCGGTCAACTGATACCACAGCGCGAAAGCTTCGTGCTGGAACTGATCGGTGATGCGGCGATGAGCGTTGTCGCCGCGAGGTAGCTGCAGGATGCTGGCAATCTGATTTTGGTTCACCTGATAGTTGGTGCCAAACATCCGGAAACATGCGGCGCCTGTGTGTTGGTTAAGTTCGCCGCTGCTTGTGACGTAAGTGAACGAACTCAAGAACTCAAGAGTGAGTTGTTCGTACATTGGCTGTGGGTTGGTGCAGAGGTTCCAGATGCCTGCTCTTTGAAGCATCCAGGTTACACCTTCAAGGAATCCGAGCTCTGTAAGCGATGGGAGGTGCGAATAATGAGTCGGCTGGAGCGACCTCTAATGAAATGCAATGTAGTTTGCTCGTTGTCTTTCGCCTAAGTCTCCTTCACTGAAGGTAATGTTGCTGACATCTGGGGTTTCTGCATTCCTTGCCATTGTTGGAAGATGGAGAGGTTTCTGAGGTTTGGGGTTTTTCTGCAGAGAGGGAAAAACTGATAGAAGTGTGGTTTGGAGGTTGAATCTGGAGTTGAAATTTATAGTTCAATGTGGGGATGACGAAAATTCGTAGTGGGGTAGGAGTTAGGATGATTGAAGGTGATAATGGGGGGAAGTGGAAGAGAACACGAACCCTGTTTTATCAGATATCAGTTTTGGATTGCGTGACGGTCGTCACGTATGTGTGACGGTCGTCACCCGCGTGACGCTCGTCATGAGGCTGTGACGGTCGTCACAGCAGCAAAATCTGCAGAACGCAGAATTTTGCTCTGAGGGCGTACTCGTAGTGACTTTAAGGCTTAGTATTGATACGGTGATGTAATATAACAGCCAACAAACAATGAAGAATGCAAAAACAGAATAATTGAATAAAAACTAGAATTGAAATAACATAAAATTGAAACAATTGTATGTAGTACATAAAGAAAACTAACAATGCGAAAAATCCAAATGATTAAATGAAACTAACTAGACTAGACTAAACTGAAACTACTGCTAAGAACTAATAACTAATCTTTTCGTGCCTTCGACTCATCGAATTTCTGTGAATAGTAGTCGAGTTGGTCGCAGACTAGATCCATGAAGCCTACCAGTTCGCTGTGCATGCCTGCGATGTCAGCTTTTACATTAGTCAGAGCTGTATCGACGTTGTCCAATCTGAGTAACACGGCATCCATTTTGTCAGTGGTCTCCTCAGGGATAGGCTCAGGATGAGTATTGTAGTATGGAGGAGTTGTAGGGTCTACTTCAGTTTCAGATACAGCGTCCTCATAGTACATATAGTCGTGTGCCTCAGAGATGTGGTCACTGTCATACATATAGTTCTGGGGTGTTGACTGTGGTGAAGGAGGTCCCATAGGCTCATCCAATTCATAGAGCCAGTTGTCCTTGTTGTGGATACTTGTCATCAGATGATCAGGCAGTGTGAATAGCTGTACTGGTTTTTCGTTAATAAGGTACTCATACGGTCCAGGTCTCATAGTTCCTAAGATGCGCCTGTTAAAGCAGAATTGTATGTTCATGGGTCGGATGGTACCAAAACGAGTGCTGGCATTTAAGTGGAATCTAAGGCCAAGCGCGTGGGCAATCATTGTTACCAAGCCTCCTATAAGAATAGGTGTCTGAGGTTCCAGCGTGAGGCGTTTGAAAGATCTCATCATGAAAGGCACTGCATTTACTGTCCGTCCCTGAGAAGCACAGAACATGATGAATAACTCCTCTTTAGATACTGCAGTAATATTTTCTTCTTTTCTAAACAAGGTGTGAGCTAGTATCTTATGGAAGTATCTGAAGGCTGGGTTGTGAATGTCATCATTAACATTCTGTCTGGTTCAGGGTGATAGTCGCCTGTGATTCTACCCCAGAATTGATCGAGTTGAAAATCAATATCGTCATCTTCTGCACTGATGAACACATGTGGTTCGCTTGGGAATCCTAGGAGGTTAGCTAGTGACATCCGGCTATGGGTTTGGTCCATTCTAAACAATCGGAAGGTAATCAACTCTGTGCTGGATCCAAAGCCATAATTGGGTATGTATCTGAAAGAACTAAGGAATTCATAGGTAAGATCCTTATAGGTAGCAAAACGTGTTTTCAGAGCAGTGTTCTCCCAACCCAGTTGATTGAACAGGTATTGAATGCTATCTGTGATCCCTAGTTTATCCATAGTAGCCTTATCATAATACAGCGTTAAGGTGAATTCTCTTTCGGTCAGTGCTGCAAATCTTGCCTTTTGAGCGAGTCCTCGGAAGTGAACCTTTGTGAAGTCGTACTCGGCCATACTCGCAGGTAATTCGGAGAAAACAGAAGGAATGTTTTGAAGACTTTTAAAAATCCTGAAAAGTTTGAAACAGGAAATTGAAGTCAGGATTTTTAGAAACGAAAGGCGGTAGAAACAAAAGACAAAAGAGAGAAAATAAAATAAGAATAAAAGTACGAAAATGAACGAAAGTAGAAAGTAGTAGTAATTATAAGTTTATAATTTTTGTTGGATTTTTAAAGTGGACTTTTAAAGAAAAATGAAATGCAATAACGAGGGAAATTTGGGTTGCCTCCCAGTAAGCACTGTTTTTAACGTCTAAAGCCTGACGATAGCTTGGTGAGAAGCTATTCGGGTGTCTGAGCTGGAAGCTCAAGCAATGTTATATTGCTGACTTGAGGACTATTGTCGTTCTTATTGTAATGTTTTAGATGTTGCCCGTTTACGATAAATGGTGCGTTTGTCTTATCGGTAATTTCAACAGCTCCACTCTGAAGTGCTTTAGTCACTTCATAGGGTCCAGACCACCTAGATTTTAGTTTACCTGGGAAGAGTTTTAATCGTGAATTAAAGAGCAATACGATGTCTCCCACACTGAATTGTTTCCTGATTGAACGTTTATCATGCCACTTTTTAGTTCGTTCTTTGTAGATACGGGCATTTTCGTAAGCGTCTAATCGAAGTTCTTCTAACTCGTGTAAGTTCAAGATTCGCTTTTCTCCTGCCTCAGTGTAGTTGAAGTTGAGTGTCTTAATGGCCTAAAAGGCCTTATGCTCTAACTCTACAGGGAGATGGCAGGATTTACTGTAAACTAATTTGTAGGGGGTGGTTCCTATTGGTGTCTTAAAAGCGGTCCTATAAGCCCATAAAGCTTCTTGTAGCTTCGACGACCAATCTTTCCTTGAGGTAGCGACAGTCTTTTCCAAGATCTGTTTTATTTCTCTGTTCAAGACCTCTACTTGTCCGCTAGTTTGCGGATGATAGGGTGTAGCTACTCGGTGTCGGACTCCATATTTAGAGAGAAGTTTATCGAATATTCGCGATATGAAGTGAGATCCTCCGTCACTAATGACGAGTCTGGGTACACCGAATCTAGGAAAGATTGTGTTTTTGAAGAGTTTGATTACTACTCGTGCGTCATTTGTTGGAGCAGCTATGGCTTCTATCCATTTAGACACGTAATCGACAGCGACGAGTATGTAGTTATTTCCAAAAGAAGGTGGGAATGGTCCCATGAAATCTATTCCCCAGACGTCGAAGATTTCTACCTCTAAGATTCCTTTCTGAGGCATTTCATTGCGTCGTGAGATGTTGCCAGTTCTTTGGCATCTATCGCACTTTTGCACAGCGATGTGAACGTCTTTCCAGATATTAGGCCAGAATAAGTCGGCTTGGAGAATCTTAGCGCAGGTCTTGGATGTACTAGCATGACCACCGTATGGTGCTGAGTGGCATTGGGAAATAATATTTTCTATTTCTTCCTCTGGGACACAACGACGATATATGTTGTCGGCCCCTCTCTTGAAGAGTAGAGGTTCGTCCCAATAATAGTGTTTCAGATCGTGGAAGAATTTCTTCTTTTGCTGATAAGTAAGATCCGGTGGAAGCACGCCCGCAACGAGGTAATTAACGATGTCAGCATACCAAGGTAATGTGACTTGGGCATAGACGGCTTCTACGGCTTTTTCAAATTCTGGATCTTCCGAGATTGAATTGGGTGTGTCACTTTCTAATTTGGCTTTCAGACGTTCGTACGGGAAATCGTCATTTATCGGTACTGATTCATGTTTGATGCCTTCTATTCGGGATAAGTGATCTGCAACAACGTTCTCGGTTCCTTTCTTATCTTTGATTTCTAAGTCAAACTCTTGTAATAACAGGATCCATCTCAATAATCTTGGTTTGGCATCCTTTTTGCTTATTAGGTACCTTATGGCAGCGTGGTCTGTGTATATGATAATTTTTGCTCCTACTAAGTAAGAACGAAATTTGTCAAGCGCAAATATAACTGCTAGAAGTTCCTTTTCTGTGGTAGCGTAGTTCATTTGGGCAGGATCTAAGGTTCTACTGGCATAGTAGATGGCATGGAGTTTCTTGTCCTTCCTTTGTCCTAGAACTGCGCCTACAGCGTAATCACTCGCGTCGCACATGATTTCGAACGGTAGTCGCCAATCGGGTGGTTGCATGATTGGTGCGGTGATAAGGGCTGATTTCAATGTTTCGAATGCTTTTAGACAGTTGTCGTCAAAGACGAACTCAGCATCTTTCATTAACAGGCCGGTCAGAGGTTTTGTGATTTTCGAAAAATCTTTTATAAATCTTCTGTAGAAACCGGCGTGTCCTAGAAAACTCCGTATTTCTCGTACGGATTTTGGAGGTTGGAGATCTTTTATAATCTCTATTTTAGCTTTGTCTACCTCGATTCCTCTATCTGATATGACGTGTCCTAGAACTATTCCTTGTCGGACCATAAAATGGCATTTTTCCCAATTTAGGACGAGGTTTACTTTTACGCAACGTTCTAATACCATTTCTAAGTTCTGTAGGCATCCTTCGAAACTTTGTCCACATACCGAGAAATCGTCCATAAATACTTCCATGATGTCGTCTATGAAATCTGCGAAGATTGCCATCATGCATCTTTGGAAGGTTGCTGGAGCATTACAGAGTCCGAACGTCATTCGGCGATAAGCAAAAGTACCATAAGGACAGGTGAATGTAGTCTTTTCTTGGTCATCAGGATGGATGGGAATTTGGAAGAATCCTGAGTAACCATCTAGATAGCAGAAATATGAATGTTTGGCTAATCTTTCCAACATTTGGTCTATGAAGGGTAACGGGAAGTGATCTTTGCGTGTAGCCTTGTTAAGCTTTCTATAGTCAATGCACATCCTGCTTCCAGTCACGACTCTTTTTGTTATTGATTCGCCTTTTTCGTTTTTAACTACTGTGACTCCTCCTTTCTTTGGTACGACGTGAACTGGGCTAACCCATTCACTATCGGAGATCGGATAGATGATTCCTGCATCTAGCAATTTCTTTACTTCATCTCTGACTACAGTGCTCAGGATGGGGTTCAGTCTTCTCTGATGCTCTCGAGAGGTTTTAGATTCTTCCTCTATTGTAATTCGATGCATACAGATCGAAGGGCTTATACCTTTTAGATCGCTTATGTTATAGCCTAACGCGGTGGGGTACTTCTTTAGGACTTCTAATAGCTTTTCGGTTTCTGGTTGTCCTAAGTCGGCGGTGACTATCATTGGTCTTTTTAGTTCATCGTCTAGAAATTCATATCTGAGGTTTTTGGGTAGTGTTTTAAGTTCTAAAGATGGGTTCTTCGGACCTGGCATATGGTTTGGTGTCAGTGCTAAGCTTTCGCTTAGGCTGTCGTCTTTATACGGTTTACGCCAATTATCGTCTTCAGAAATATCGGGTATTTGAATCTTTATTATTTCTGAATACGTGGTCTCTTCATTTTCAAGTTCTCTTATGTATTTGTCGATTTCGTCTACTAAATAGCAGGTATCGTCTATTGCTGGTGCTTGTAAGAACTTGGTGAGAATGAACTCTATCTTTTCTTCTCCTACTTCGAATGTTAGCCTTCCTTTCTTCACGTCTATAATCGCTCCGGCTGTAGCTAGGAACGGTCTTCCTAGGATAATTGGGGTTACAGTGTCCTCCTTGATGTCCATGATTATGAAGTCGGTTGGAATGTAAAATTGTCCTATGCGTACTGGAACGTTTTCCAGTATTTCGACTGGGTATTTCACTGATCTGTCAGCTAATTGTACGAACACTTTGGTTGGTCTGAGGTCTCCCATATTCAGCTTTTTGCATATAGATAAGGTCATAACACTGATACTGGCTCCTAAATCGCATAGAGCTTTGTCTATTACGAACTTTCCTATGACACAGGGTATGGAGAAACTACCTGGGTCTTTTAATTTAGGAGGCATGTGGTTTTGAATAATGGCGCTACACTCTGCAGTAAGTGTAACTGTTTCGTTATCCTAGATCTTTCTCTTATTTGACAGGATTTCTTTGAGAAATTTAGCGTATGACGGCATTTAAGTGATCGCTACTGTAAAAGGAATAGTAATATTCAGCTGTTTAAGGAGCTCTACAAATTTCTTAAACTGTCCTGAAGTTTTGGAGTTTATTAGTCTTTGCGGATAAGGAATAGGTGGTTTATATGGCGCTGGAGGTGCTTGAGTTTTTTCACTTGCGGTATCCTCCTTCTCGTTGTCCTCCTTCTTCTCTAACTCGGATTCCTTTTCTACTTGTTCAGTTGCTTTTTGTTGCATGGCTGAGTTTTCGGTCCTCGGATCGATCGGTTAGTCCAATTCTTTTCCACTTCTTAGTATTACAACATTTGCTTGGCCTTTTGGATTCTGTTCGGGTTGTCCAGGAAATGTGCCAGCAGGTGCGGAAACAGAGGCTTGTTGTTGAGCCACTTGTGATATCTGAGTTTCTAACATTTTGTTGTGGGTGGCTAAAGCGTCTACTTTTCCTGTTAATTGTTTAATTTGCTCGCTAGTGTGTATGTTTTGATTCAGGAACTCTTTGTTTGTTTGAGCTTGAGTTGCTATGAACTTTTCCATCATCAATTCGAGGTTCGATTTCCTAGGTGCATTCTGAGCAGCTGGTTTTTGATATCCTTGCGGAGCAGTAGGCATTTGCAATGCATTTTCGCTTTTGTAAGAAAAGTTTGGATGATTTCGCCAACCTGGGTTGTAGGTATTTGCGTAGGGATTTCCTTGAGCATAATTTACCTGGTCTGGGGGGATTCCGGCTAGCAATGGGCATTCGGGTGCATTATGAGTGGTGCTTCCGCATAACTCGCAATTTGGAGTTACTGCAGCGACAGTTGCAGTGGGGTTAACGGTCAGACTATCGATTTTCTGTGCTAGAGCATCTACTTTAGCATTGAACTTTTCAAGGCTGCTGATTTCGTACATCCCACCTTTCGCTGTGGTTTTCTCAGTTGGAGTGCGTTAACCTCCCCATTGGCAATGGTTTTGTGACATGTTTTCTATCAGTTGATAGGCTTCATCGTATGGCTTATCCATAAGTGCACCGCCCGCGGCAGCGTCTATTGTCAATCTAGTATTGTATAGAAGCCCATTATAGAAAGTATGGATTGTCACCCAGTCTTCTAGACCGTGGTGAGGACATGTTCTCATCATATCTTTGAATCGTTCCCATGCTTCGTAAAGAGATTCAGTATCTTTCTGTCGAAATCCGTTGATTTGAGCTCTAAGCATAGCAGTTTTGCTTGGCGGAAAATATCTCGCTAAGAAGACGTTCTTCAATTGCTCCCACGTCGTAACGGAGTTGGATGGTAACGATTGTAACCATGTCCACACTCTGTCTCTAAGAGAGAATGGGAAAAGACGAAGTCTTATCGCGTCTGGAGTTACTCCATTTGCTTTCACTGTGTCCGCGTATTGTACAAACTTTGTTACATGTTCGTTCGGATCCTCAGTTGCATTTCCTGAGAATTGGTTTTGTTGTACAGCCGACAACAATGATGGTTTCAGCTCAAAATCGTTTCGGGTAATAGCTGGGGCAGCAATGCTACTTTTAGGCTCCATCTGAGATGGTGTAGCGTATGCCTTCAGTGGTTTGTTTGGAGGTCCTTCAGCCATCTCTGGTTCTTCTTCTTCTGATTTGGGAATGGGAGTGAGAGGTTCGGGAGTGTTATGTTTGAGTTGTTTGAGTTGGTACTCAATGATTCTACTTCTTAAATGTAAGAAGCGTTCTAGTTCTGCGACTGAAGGTTTTACGATATCGCTTTGCGGGCGATTTCTTGGCATACAATCGATAGAACTAGTAAAGGAAAAAATGAAATTGTTAACCTAGTCTATACGGCGTAACAGAAAGTTACACTATTGACTAAACAGGTCCCTGACAACAGCGCCAAAAACTTGATCGCGACTTTATATGTCTAATACAACCTAACTGCAAGTGCGCAGTCTATCGCGTAGTAATAATAGATATCGATCCCACAGGGACTCGTAATCAAACTAGTGTTCTCGGGAGTTACTATGTTTAGCTAGGTAGAATATGTTTAAGGGAATAAGATTGTCACTAAAAGGGAACTAAGAATACTATTTAGATTATAATTGATTGAATCGATACGTAGTAATTGTGTTCTTCAGGGATTTGATAAGTTACTGGTGTACGAAATAATTTTCAAAGTTTATTTAAGCAGAAAATGGAGATTTGAAGACTCTCGCCTCACGATGGTTATTGACGCTAATCATAATCCTAAGGGCCAAACGTACACTTTCGTATCCCGTTCGGGGTTGAAATTATTTTTTGGAAATCTCTAAGTTCTAATTCATTTTAAAGTGCTTTCGCTGTTATTAAAACAAATGCCTAGTGTTTACTATCTGACTTTACCGCAACTTTCGCTTGTTGGTTCGTATCTTAATTAATTTCCCACTTTCGTGGCAAAACTACTTTTAAATAAGTTCTCGCTTTCGCGACGAAGTTTATTCAGTGAATCAATTTTAAACACTCAGACCATAGATTACTTTTATGAAAAGAAAGTTTTTCAACAGTTGTTATCAAATCCCATTCGAATTATTACTACATATCGATTACCTAAGTTTAGCTAGACATGGATTTGGGAAAGATAAAATATAAATAAAAACAATAAATAATGATTTGCATTATAATAAAACTGGAATCGATCAAAATGAAAACCTGTAAATATTCCAATTGGCCTTTGGGCAGATCCTCCACAAATGTTGGCAGGATTCTGGTCTTTAATGCCAATTTGGTCGTACAATAAAATAGAAGTTATAGAAGAATGGAAAAAGTAATACAGGAAAAGTAAAGAGAAACAAATAAGAATAAAACTGGAAAATATGCTCTGGAAAGTAAATTCGGCAACACTTCGTGGTATGAATGCAGCACCCTTTCTGAAGTCCCCTGCTTCCCTTTTTATAGAAGTGGAATCCCAACGGTTATCACTGAAGATGATGGACCTTGAGGCAGATAATTTAGGGAGTAGTGGTCCACTCTGTGGGAATTGGAACTGATCCTTTGACGTGTAATCTGAGTGGGGCGTTTTTGCCTGCATGACGGTCGTCACAAGGTGTGACGGTCGTCACCCGTGTGACGGTCGTCATGAAGCTGTGACGGTCGTCACATCAGCAAAAATAGCTTGCTGCGCTTTTCATTGTGTTTTCACTCCTTTTTCGTCCATATTTCATCTGAGATTGCTTCTTTTCTTCATGTTGCCTTGTTTAGACGTGATCGTTGAATACCTGCAAAACATCAGACAAATACACGGAAATAACCAGAAATCGGATCGAAAACGGTTAGACTTTAGTTGAATTATGCATAAATATATCTATATGATTTCGTGTTATCAGATAAGAGTAAACAGTAAAATGCATGAGATGCGGCAATACAAGCGAGGCAAAGGAGTCCCACTCATCCTCGAACCTGGGAAAACAATAGGCAAAGTGAAACAACTCCACTTCAAACCTGAGGGAAAATCAACAAACAATAGAGCAAAGAAAACCACACCCAACACATACTCAGACAGCAACAACAGCTCCTACAGCAAGCAGTTCAAACAACACCAGCTCTGGCAGCTACAGTTGATTAACAGCAAAAGGTTGACAGTAACAACTTCAAGCAAGATCCCATCCTCACTTTCAAATGATATTCAAGCTTCAGATAAGCTCTGATCTCCAAAAATCTTCTGCTTTAACAAGCACTGAATTCCAACAAACAGACAGCTTCAATCAGCAACAAAACCCTAATTTCCACAGATACCCAGCTTTGACAGGCGCAAGCTTCATCTTCTCTAGTCATCAATGAACTTCATCCTCAATGGTCTTACAATCTTCAATGCAGACACTCACAGGAGAGAATCAACTAACAGATGAAGTTGGAATGTTAAGATGGTTAATGATAACCCAGGGAAATCACTAAGATCTTATCTTAGCAAGCGGAAGATATCCTCAAGGTTTTACCCAATCAAAGCATGCTCTACATCCCTCCTAAGAAGAGATGGAACTTCTTTGGGGGACCTTATGTCATAGGATGAAATAGAGGCACAAGAAGCTCTCTATGTTTGACAGAAGAAATCAGTCTACTCTAAAGCTCTCCCTACATCTCCTATCTCCTAAGTCTTCATCCAGCATCTTCAGGCACAAGCAACTTCAAGCTCCAAGCATCATTCTTTTGTCTTCAATCAACCTCAAAGTCTTCATGAGCTCCAACAAGCCAAATCCAAGCCCAATCACCCAAAGGAAATGCCCAAAAACCCAACAACACAACAACATCCCAAGAGGGAAACACACCAACAGCAACCAACTTGCAAAAATCACATAAAATGGAAATACTCATCATAAAATCCTAGTTTAATTTCTAAGGGACCCTAACTATGTACCCTATACTCCACATAAACCCCAAGACCTAAATCAAAATAAAAACCCAAAAACTATGTGTTGAAATGCACTTATGTCAAGTTGAAACCCAAATTCTAGCATACTAAAGTTTGATGTTCAAAACTAACTGAAATTAAATCCCAAAAATGTGATACAATTCCAGGGGAAACCTAATACTATATACTAACCATAGCAAAAATAATTACATCAAAAATCAAAGTTAAATGACCATACTAAATTCAGCAAGTTGCAATATCAAGTGAAAATGAAATAAAAGCAATTAAAAAATAAAAATAAACCAAAAACATGAAAAATGCATGAAATGACATTTTTATTGTTTTAATATTTTCTTCAAGTCTTGATGAAAATGGGGAAAAAACTCCCATCTAAAAATGATGAGTTTTCAATTTATCATGATTTTTCAAAGCAACCTATATGAAATGAAAAATTAAAATGACAAATAAAAGAAAATGAGAAGCAGGCATGTTGAATAGCAATCAGAAACGGTTCAAATCATCAACTGGGCCCAGAGGGGGGTGCTAATAGGAAAACGCGCTAGGCCCAATTCCACTTCAGAAAATAATAACGAAAATCCCAGGAAAATGGACAAAAGCACGGTACGAATAGCAAGTGAACTCAGTGTATATCTCATTGGGCCTTGGATGTGGGGGGTGGATATCATGTTTCAACCTAAGCCCAATCAAATGCATTAAGTGAAACGGAGCGTTTCACTAATGCCTCAGATCCTTCCCAAAATGAAATAAAAGCCTGGCCGTTGGATGTGGTCTTGGTCAAAGTCTCCTCTGAGATCTAATGGTTCTTAAGTCATCTTCTTCCTTTGAATTGTGGAGGGAAGAACAAGCCATGGATGAACAGAACGAAAAACTCAGCTTCTCCAACTATCATCTCCATTAATCCTCACCAAAACCTACACTTAAAATCCCTAATTCACTCGATTCTTCACACTAAATTCAACCATACCAACCATTATTATTGAATCATCATCATCCTCAAAACACGATCAAAATTTCAGAGAATGCTCAAGATTCCATCATCACAATTCTTCAAATTGAAGTGTCTAATCTCATCACCACCTAACACTGAGTTGATTCCACTATCTACCTAGGTTTAGATCATCAAGAACAGCAAGATATGATCATGAACAGAAATTGTGCCACTCAACTAATTGTCTCTAAATCAACCCTAATGCTACCAGAAAGCTCCCTATGATCATCTACATTGGATCTAACCACCTAAAACCTAAAGATCATCCACATACCAAGCTGCGGATTGGAATTTACATACCTGAAAAACTCGTGTGAACAGAGTAGCCAAACCTTCAAATCAGCCTTCAACAAGTTCCAAATTCCTTCACTAGCACATAACCAAGCTTCTGTATGCAAAAGGATGAATTGAAATGGCTTGAATCTGGGAATCCGATTCTGAGTTGCAGGTTGAGAATTCCAAGTGCAATCTCACAGTTCTTCAATGCTCTTGCTATGGATTCTATCTGAAATCATCCACCAATGCTAGAGCAAGCTTCTGAGATCAAAAGAATGGATTGAAAGTGGTTGAAACTGTGTAACAGAATTTGGTTTTGCAAATGGAAGTTGAAATTGCAATGTTTCAAATCTCTCTCAATTCTCACCAACTCAAGCTTTGAATAATGTATATATAGAATGTGTTTGAAGACTCTAGAATCTTCTGGATCAATCCAATGAGAAATTCAAATTCTCATGCCATGGAAATCTCATCTCATGCTTGGTTTATATCAGCTCATGTTTTAGCTTGTACAACACTATGCCTTGAGTTTAAAATGTCCTTAGATGAGATTTTGGAGGTGTTGGGATGAAAGGGAGCCTTGCATTTGCCTTGAAAAAGAGGTTTTGCATTTGTGCCTTAGGATGTAAGTAACCAATTTACAAAGCAAGTCATAAAAATATCCCTCAAATCAAAAATGTGGCAAGGTCAATGTTCTCAAAATGTATTTTACAATCAAATTGGTATGTCATATGACTTGGTTTGGACTTGTAGATCAAAAACCCCAATTTCCAACCTTGGTTCATTTAAAATTCACCCTCATTTTAGGCCATTTTTATGATTTTGTGAAGCAAGCCATTACAAACTCTCATGACCTCTTTTCTAGCCTAAAAACATCATTTTGAACACATCTCATGTTGATCATTTTTTCATTTGAGGAGTGGAAGATGGAGATTTTTTCCTATGTTGAAAAATGACCTGTAATCATCAATACCCAAAATACCCCTGGATTGCCAAGACCATAACTTGAGTTCCACAAATCTTTTTGAGGACTTCTAGTACTCAAATTAAAGCTAAGATCATGATCTACAACTCTTATGTTGGCCAAGAATCCATTTGAAAACTCCTTCATGGGAAAACGATGCTTGGAAGTCAAGTGATTTTCACAGATAAATTTCAGTGTCCTCTGATGACCCATAACTCGCAAGAACCATAACTTGAGTTCTACAAATCTTCTTGAAGACTTCTAGTACTCAAATTAAATCTATTGAGAATCTATACAAGTTTCATGTTGACCAAGAATCCATTTGAAACTTTCATTTTGACTTATCTGGCTTGGAAGTTAGGCCTAAATTAGGGGATTTTACACTAAAACCCTAATTTAGTAACTCCTCCTCCTCTTGATTCTCTTTGATTTATCCTTGGCACAACACCACACTTGTATCAACATATCAATTCATGAATCCCACATCCTCTAATTAAGCCTTGATGCTCTTCAATCACTCAGTTGACCTAAGATTGACCTAGGGTTGACCCAGATGAAACCCTAGTTGACTGCACTTCAACTCTGGCTCTTGTACTTGTATCAATGACTTGTCTCATCTTCCAAATGACCCTCTAGGTCTTCCATGATCTTTGTACACATTCCATACCCTTAGTAATGGCTCACACACTCATTGATGATCTTCAACACCCCAAGATTAGGAAAGCAATCCACTGGTTGACCCTCAAAGCTTCAAATCATTTCTTGATTACTTGGATGGTCTTGAGTTTGAATAAAAAACGCCTTGATGTGCCTCTTTTGATAAGAATGGCACTTGATCCTTTGTTTGATGACTTGTTATGCTATGTTATGCAAATGATTAGACTATGTACATGACTTATTATGCAAATGACAATGCAATTGAAACATAAACCAGGTGAAATAGGTTGAGCAAATTTTAGGGTGCAACAGCTGCCCCTATTCAAATGGCTTGGACCCGACTGGGTGAAGAGCGAACGACCTTCAAACATTCGAGGTATGAGACGATTGAATACCAAGAACCCGGAAATTTTCCAACCGCAGAAATAAACTGCACCACTGCTTGGGGAACCCTATCCATCAATTGAACCTGATTGTTATGGTAACAACTGATCAACCACCTGATACAGATCTAATTTTAACACTAACCGCCTGTGCAGCACCAAACTTGTCAATATAGGAATAATCTGGACGACTTCACTGGGGAAGCACTTCTGTCAACAAAACATGACTCTGCCAACGATACAGGAAAATAACTCTGCCACCACTACGGGAAATAACTCCGCCACCACTACGGGAAATAACTCCGCCACCACTACGGGGAATAACTCCGCCACCACTACGGGAAATAACACCGTCATCGCTATGGGCAATACCCTGTCATCACTACAGGAAAATAACACCGCCATCGCTACGGGGAATAACACCGCCATCGCTACGGGTAATACTCTGTCACCACTACAGGAAAATAACTCCGCCACCACTACGGGGAATAACACTGCCATCGCTACGGGCAATACCCTGTCATCACTACAGGAAAATAAACCGCCATCGCTACGGGGAATAACACCGCCATCGCTACGGGTAATACTCTGTCACCACTACAGGAAAATAACTCCGCCACCACTACGGGGAATAACACCGCCATCGCTACGGGCAATACCCTGTCATCACTACAGGAAAATAACACCGCCATCGCTACGGGTAATACTCTGTCATCACTACAGGAAAATAACTCCGCCATCACTATGGGTAATGCTCTGTCATCACTACAGGAAAATAACACCGTCATCGCTACGGGTAATACTCCGCCACCACTACGGGAAATAATCTTGAATACAGCTCCTCTGCCTATCTTTGCAGTAGCTAACTCCATCAATCAAATGGGTAACACATAATGGTCCAATCTTCAAACCTTTTTTTTTAGTGCGGACATGGCAGCAAATCTGAGAAGGACTCTACTGGGGATTTTTCTGAACCCAAACTGCCGGACACCTACTTCGACATAGGAGGCAACTTCTAAAAATTGATTCACGAAATCTTTTGATACTGACATAACAACAATCTTGAAGAAATACTCCGCTGGAGGGGTAAGAGAAACTTAAACAAGCAACCCTGTGGGGAATAATGACAAGACGAACATTATCATCACATGTCTCATGCTGAGACTTTTAATATTTAGTAACTGATCCGAGCCAGAGCTCCCTCCACCTGTAAGGGAAACATCATTTGAAAACAAAAGGTTAACCAACCGGGCTTATGTTTCAAAATGCGCATGTTTGAAAATGGCGTAATGCTCCGTACATCACGGATATGCTACGCATTTTTGGGTAGATGCAAATATGACACTATATGCAAATGCGAATGCAGGCTCAAGCTGTTGGGGAAACCCTGACAAGCTCGCTTCAACATGGCTGTTGAGAGCAAATACCACCATGTCGGGGATGGACGGGTATCATAAAGTCCTCCGGAAAAATAAATGTCGGACATACAACCAACTCCACCGGGGAGAGACTAAACTTCGACTTCCACTTGGAGGAACAAACATTCTCGGCTGGGGAGAGTAACCCAGCTGGGGAAGAAACGACTCGGCCGGGGAAACATGAACCTTCTGGGGAAACGCACTGTCTGGGCACAGCTTACAAACTCGGAGCTACCACTCCGCTGAGGATAATCCTTCTGAACCAACTATGACTTGGTTGAACACTGCGGGAATTCTCCCAGCTGGGGATTGATCATTCACATACTCGACTCTCTGGGGAGTGCAACCTCTGCAGGGGATACTGATTTCGACTGACTGGGGATATCCTCTAGGGATAAGCTGCGACTAGCTGGGGAAATCGATCTCTTCGGTTAGGGACAAAATTATCCCAACTTTGAAGATCATGTGCGACCTGCATGGGGATTGGCGTCGCACAAAGTCAAGTCTTTCACCACGAACCTCCGGCTGGGGGCCACAATTTCTGATTGTCCGCTTCACGGGCGAGAACCCTGCAAAACACAAATGAGACAACACAAGTCTGTACAACCAAATCTATTCGGGTTAGTGTCCGTGACATTACTTCAGTCAATTCGAAGTTTTAGCAATTATTGGCAAAGGCCAGCAAAGTTATGCACATGCAAGTTCATCGGAACATTGGTGTTTTCCACATACAAAACAGTAAAGCACAATCATCAAATACTGAATAACATGTTTTATTAATAACAGGCCTCTGAATAGGCAAAGTTTTGTACATCAGATGCAACTCCTGAAAAGAGGAAGTTACGCACACAAACCTACATATATGCACAAAAAGCATAAAAAATACAAATACAAATCAAATTTGTACACATGTCAGCAACGTGGTGTAGACAAACATCGTGAGCTGATCCTCCTATGACTCGCCTGACTCTGGCGCTTTCCCGGTATTCAATTTTCGGAAGAGATTGTGTTGGATAAACGAACCCTCAGGTGCTCCCAAACCGCTAAGTAATGCAGCATCAGACCCGGACCGCAGTCATTTGCTTTTTTAAATTCCTAACTTTTGCGTGAACCGCCCTTTGCGGGTTTTCAATTCACCGGGATACCCTTTTTTGCCGAAGCCGCCCAATGCAAGTTTTCGACTTCGCGGGTGTACATCTTTTCAATTTTATCCCTAACTTTTGCCCGAACCTTTATTCATTTTTTATGGTTCTCCAGGATGCCCCATTTTTGCCTGGACTCTCTTTTTACTGTCCAGCGGGTCACTTTCAAGCAAAGTATTTTTTAACTGCGTCCGAATTCACAAGAGACGTAAAGTCTTCAACATCCATAGTAGATAGTAGCAAATCTCCTCCAGAGAAGACTTTTCTGACAACGTAGGGCCCTTCGTAATTCGGCGTCCATTTGCCCCTGTGATCTGTTTGTGGTGGGAGAATCCTTTTTAGGACAAGGTCGCCCGTCTGAAAGCTTCGCGAACATATCTTCTTATCGTATGCTTTCTTCATCCGGCTCTGATACAATCGCCCGTATGCGAGAGAAGCTAGCCTCTTCTTATCCATTAAGTTGAGCTGATTCAGTCTATCTTTAACCCATTCTGCCTCGTCAAGTTGGACATCTCGTAAAACCCTCAAGGAAGGAATCTCAACCTCCAACGGTAACACTGCCTCCATTCCGTATACCAATGAAAAAGGGGTTGCCCCGGTTGATGTGTGTACCGTCGTACAATAACCGTGCAAAGCGAAAGGTAGCATCTTGTGCCAGTCCTTATACGTTACAACCATCTTCTGAACAATCTTCTTTATGTTCTTATTGGCCACTTCAACAACGCCATTCATCTTGGACCGGTAAGGAGAAGAGTTATGATGCTCAATCTTGAAATTCTGGCACAGCTCTTTCATCATCTTGTTATTCAAATTCGAACCGTTGTCGGTGATAATCCGCTCAGGGATTCCATATCTGCAGATAGTATCTCGTTTGATGAATTTGGCGACCACTTGCTTGGTGACATTGGCATATGACGCTGCCTCCACCCATTTGGTGAAGTAATCAATTGCCACCAAAATAAATCGGTGTTCGTTTGATGCCGTAGGCTCGATCTTTCCAATCATATCAATTCCCCTCATCGAGAACGACCACGGTGATGACATCACATTCAGAGGACTCGGATGCACATGGACTTTATCCGCATAAATCTGGAATTTATGACACCTCTTTGCAAACTTGAAACAGTTTGTTTCCATAGTTAGCCAGTAATAACCTGCCTGCAGCAGCTTTCTCCTCATGTATCTCTTCCATGAGTAACTTCGCTTCTTTCTCGTCTACACAGCGTAACAACACCAAGTCGTGGTTTCTTTTGTATAGGACACCGTCAGGATTCAAATAGAAATTGCCAGCCAATCTCCTGAGAGTCTTCTGATCTCGATTGGATGCCCCAGCCGGGTACTCCTTGTTCTTCAGGAAATTCTGGATGTCAAAGTACCAGGGTTTATCCTTAGATGCTTCGTCAATAGCAAATATGAAGGCAGGCCTATCAAGCCGGGAGATAACAATCCGGGGAGCCTCGTTCCAGAAGTTAACTTTATACATCGAAGACAATGTTGCCAGGGCGTCAGCCATTTGATTTTCTACTCGCGGCACATGATGCAATTCCACCTTGTCAAAGAAAGGCAACAATCTCCTTGCATAATTCATATATGGTATCAAATTGGGATGTCGTGTCTCCCATTCTCCTTTTATCTGATTCACCACTAGAGTTGAGTCTCCGTATACATCCAGATTCTTAATTCCCAAATTAATAGCTTCTTCAAGACCCATGATGCAAGCCTCATATTCAGCTTCATTATTGGTAACCGGAAAGGTCAATCGAGCAGTAAAGGGGATGTGCGACCCCTGAGGAGTAGTAATAATTGCACCTATTCCGCTACCATAGGAATTCACAGCTCCATCAAATATTAACTGCCATTTGGAACCCAACTCTGGTCCTTCGTCCGGCAATGGTTCTTCACAATCTTTCATCTTCAGGTACATGATATCCTCGTCAGGAAAATCAAACCCCATCGATTGGTAGTCCTCAACAGGCTGCTCAGCAAGATACTCCGACAACACACTACCTTTAATAGCCTTCTGAGAAACATACTGAATATCATATTCGGTTAACACCATCTGCCATCGGGCAATTCTTCCGGAGAGTGCTTGCTTCTCAAACACGTATTTGATTGGATTCATCTTTGAAATTAGCAGGGTTGTATGATTTAGCATGTATTGCCTCAAACGTTTGGCGGCCCAGGCTAGCGCACAACACGTTTTTTCAAGCATTGAGTATCTCGACTCACAATCTGTGAACTTCTTACTCAAATAGTAGATCGCATGCTCTTTGTGCCCAGTCTCGTCGTGTTGACTGAGAATGCAACCCATACTTTCCTCAAGAACTGTCAAATACATAATCAAAGGTCTCCCGGCCACTGGGGGTATCAAAACAGGAGGTTCCTGCAGGTATTCTTTTATCTTGTCGAACGCCTTTTGACAATTTTCATTCCAGGTCATAGCCTGGTCCTTTTTCAACGGCTTGAATAATGGCTTGCACGTCGCGGTTAAATGAGATATGAACCGGGCGATGTAGTTCAACCTCCCTAAAAACCCACGCACTTCTTTTTCTGTTTTAGGCGTCGGCATTTCTTGTATTGCTTTTATTTTCGCAGGATCAACCTCTATTCCTTTTTCGCTCACGATAAACCCCAGCATTTTACCCGATCTCACCCCGAAGGTGCACTTGTTAGGGTTCAGTCTCAGCCTGAACTTCCTAAGCCTCTTGAACAGTTTCAGCAGATTAACCAAATGCTCCTCCTCTGTCTGGGATTTGGCAATCATATCATCAACATAAACCTCGATCTCTTTATGCATCATGTCATGAAAGAGAGTCGTCATAGCACGTTGATATGTTTCCCCAACATTCTTTAATCCGAAGGGCATCACTTTGTAATAAAATGTTCCCCAAGGCGTAATGAAGGTAGTCTTCTCCATGTCTTCTGGCGCCATTTTGATCTGATTATAGCCCGAGAATCCGTCCATGAAGGAGAATACGGAGAATTGAGCAGTGTTATCAACTAACACATCGATGTGAGGAAGTGGAAAGTCATCTTTCGGGCTCGCCCTATTCAAACCGCGGTAGTCTATGCACATTCTCACTTTACCGTCTTTCTTTGGCACTGGCACAATATTAGCGACCCATGAGGGATATTTTGTAACAGCTAGGAAACCAGCATCCCACTATTTTTGAACTTCCTCCTTGATCTTCACAACCATGTCTGGTCTAGTTCTTCGGAGTTTCTGCTTAACCGGCGGGCATTCTTCTTTTAGCGGCAGACGGTGCACAACCATATCCGTATCCAGCCCAGGCATATCTTCGTACGACCAAGCAAATACATCACTATACTCCCTGAGCATCGCATTTAATCTTTGCTTGACGTCGCTTTGCAGCGCAGCCCCTATACAGATGTTCCTTTCAACCCCTTCCGACCCCAAATTGATAATCTCAATGACTTCCTCATGAGGCAGAATGATTCTTTCTTCTTGTTTCAATAACCAGGTCAGCTCTTCTGGTACGTCGCCATCTTCCACAATCTCTTCCTCAGCCTGAAATACCGGGTGCTCGAAGTCGAAGTGAGTCATAGGCGGTTCATGGATGTCATATGAAATAGTAATCCTGCAAAGGAAATGGTTAAATGCTTCAAAACGCATACAAAGCAAATAACCACGTTGACATTTTATTGTAAAAGATAAAAACAGGAAACCAGGGATCACAACATTTGTATATGAAAAAACGCCTTTATTCATGATTAAACAATGTAATGTACATAACAAAATGGCCCTAAGCAAAATCACTATGCCCCGGGTAGGACACAGGATTATTCAACAATTAAGAAAACAAATCATTACTGTTTAGTTGTCACGGGAACAGTTTCCCGGATAGACCAATTGCAGAGACTTTGTCCTGGCACGCTTGGCTTGATCCACGCGTCCATATCACAGTCGTTGTCCCCTTCCTCGGAATCTAAAACAGCATTGATGGTCTCGTAACATACCCCGCTTGGCGTAATGGTTATCGGCCCTCTGAACATAGGCGCTCCTGAAGGGGATGTTGATGACGAAGGATGATATCCAAGCCCGAACCTGTCGTTCTTCACGGGAATCTCCAACACCTGACCCCAGCCCTTGGTCTCGCCTGCCTGTACTAGAGCCTGAGCCTCTTTGTACGATGACACTGCCACATCTGATATGTTGGGTACTAGAGCTTTGTCTTTAATCTTTAGCCCTTCTAATGCTTGACAGGGTGTCTCGTGGATTTCGTCGTCGACCTCCACATATCTGAATGAAGACAGATGGCTAACCAGAATATCTTCTTCTCCACAAACAGTGACGACACTATCCCCCACCATATACTTCAACTTTTGGTGCAACGTGGATGTGACTGCCCCAGCAGCATGAATCCATGGGCGCCCAAGAAGGCAACTATACGCTGGTTGGATGTCCATTATATAGAATTCAGTTTCAAAAATTTCCGGCCCCACCTGCAACGATAATGTTATCGATCCGAAAACCGACCTTCTCATTCCATCGAACGCTCTTACCACTAAGTCATTGGGCGTGCAGATAATCCCTTTGATATCCAACTTCATCATGGCTTTCTTTGGTAGCACATTCAGGGAAGACCCAGTATCCACTAAAACATGGGACATGACCGTGCCCCGACATTCTACTGATACATGCAGTGCCATGTTGTGCTCCCTCCCTCTTGGAGTCAAATCAAAATCTGTAAAGCCCAAACTGTGCCCTGCATTAACATGCGCCATCACCCCTTCTAATTGATTAACCGAAACGTCTTGAGGAACGAATGACGTGTCTAGGATCTTTAGCAAAGTGTTCCGATGGGCCTCGGAACATAATAGCAGTGACAAGATCGAGATCTTTGATGGCGTTTGTTGGAGGTGCTCAATGATTTTGTAATCACTTTTACGGATGAGCCTCATAAATTCCTCTACGTCCTTAACCGACGTTTCCTTTTCCTTTATCTACGAGGGGCCATTCTCGTCTACCTTGGCTTTCCCCTTTTCCAATCTTTCTGCCTCTACCTCAGGTGATGTGAAGATTCTTCCGCTTCTGGTCATACCCCCGGTCCCGACAACATTATCTACAACCCCAGCTGGTTGTCTATTGACTTCAATTTTCTCACCATCGCAATATACCTCCAACCCGTAAGTCCACGGCACTGCTTTAGTACTCTCGAAAGGAACCAATCCTACTTTGGTAATTGTGATCGTCGGCCGTCGGGCGGGCGCCGTTATTGTTATTGTTTTCCTTGGAATCGTTACCGTAGCAACATCGTTCTGCTCATCACACAATGCCTTTACTGGCTCTTCAGTCGCGATTCTGTCAAACTGCAATATTCCTTCATCCATCATACCCTGAATGCATTGCCTCAGCTCACTACAACCCTCAGGCTGTATCCAACAATCCAAGCAAAATTCGTCACACCCCGGGAATACACCCCATTTTAGCAATCTGCTTTTGATCTCACCCAACGGTGTCTTCAGCTCATTGACATCTGTCACTAGATTCAAATTTTCCTTGGTTAGGATGGCGTTTGCCCCATGATTGGGCATAGGCTGTTGTACTATATTTGGACCCGCCTGTCCAAAGTTGATAGCTTTGATGTCCAACAAGTCTTGGACTTTATGTTTAAACGCATGACAACCTTCAATATCATGTCCGGGCGCCCGGGAGTGAAACTCACAGTGTTTACCAGCATCATAGCCAAACGGAGAAGTGCCCGTTAACGGCGCCATGGTCCTTTTCTCGACCAACTTCAACCCTAGCAGTGTTTGGAGCAGTTTGGCGTATGTTGAAGGAGGCGTTTCAAATACTCTCCTTGGCTTGCCCTCTAGGATTCTGCGTTGGGTGGGGTGTTGCCTTTGTTGTTGCTGCTGTTGCGGCTGCTGTTGTTGTTGTTGTTGCTGTTGTGGAAAAGGGATGGTAACACTAGCGACCTGTTGATGCTGAGCATACTGGCTTCGTCCTCTGCCCCGGCCCCGACCACCAAACACGGCACTAGAATCACCTTGTCGTCTACCATCGAATGCTTTTCTTGTACCTCCTGCGGGGGCAGACTCACCTGCGTGGAATCTTCCAACCTTAATACCGTCTTCGACCATCTCGCCCATAAGAATTAAATCTGAAAAACTGCTCAACAAAACATTAAACAATTTTTTGTAATATATCCCTGTAAATGTCCCAATGAACATGCTATTCATTTCTCTTTCAGCTAATGGAGGATGTACTCTTGCTGCCATATTGCGCCATCTCTGCGCATACTCTTTAAATCTTTCCCCGTTCTTCTGCGACAAACCTTGCAATTGAACCCGGTTCGGTGCCAGATCACTGTTATATTTATAATGCAGGACGAAAGCATCCGCCAATTGCTTCCAGGTTTTGATTTGAGCGGGCTCCAACCCCATGTACCACTCGAGTGACGGTCCTGATAAGCTGTCTTGAAAGAAATGCATAAGCATCCTTTCGTCATCTGAATACGCGGACATCCTTCGGTAATAAGCGCGGACATGCACCTTAGGGCAAGTATCCCCCTTGTATTTATCAAAAGTGGGAGCTTTGAATTTCAGCGGTACCCTCATCCCAGGCACCAAGCCCATAGTAGTCATGTCTAATCCGGTAGAATTCTGATTAGCCATACCCTTCACCTGTTCTTCAAGCATTTTAATCCTCTGAGTATTGTCGGCGGGTCCCTCAAATCCCATGCCTCTTCCAGAAAAGGCGTCCTCTTGACAATCTTCGCCCCAGTTCATATTTTCATTTCCGTACCCGTTACAACCAGTGTTGCGACCAAACCCTTGCTGATTAGTCATGGGACCTCGTCCCCCATTACCGAAACCTTGGTTGACCCTAACAGGTCCAAACCCAGTATTGACAGGAATCAATCCAGCACCATTTCCACCATAACCCTAGTTAGCGTTACCAAAACCGTCGTAGCCGAAACCCTGAGTGTTGAAGCTAAACTTTCCGCCCTGATTGTCGTACTCAAACCCCTGGTCATTATAGCCGAATCCATTGTTACCAAAACCATTACCACCATTGTTGTTACTACCACCCATATTGGCATCTCCAAATCCAACATTGTTAACAACAGTCTCATTTCCATTCCCTGTGCTACCATTGCCAGCGCCAGCGTCATTGTTTACAACCACAACAGGTGGGGTCACCACAGGAGGAACCACATGCGTAGGGGGGCCATCTTCTGGAATAGTCTCAATGTGCGCAGAATTGTGGTCATTGTTGTCGTTCCCATTAGCCCGCGTTAGCAGCGGCTGCACCAAAGTCTGAAGATTCTCCTGGCCTTTAGCAATACTCTCCATGGCCTGCATGAATAGATTCAACTTCTCGCGAATTTCCTGCATCTCCACTTGGACTTGATTCATGATTCTCTTGCAGTTGTTTCGGGTTGAGTAGCGGTGAACTCTTTGTTCGTCAATCCTGGAAACCTGCAAATGCAGGAAATAAGATACAGATTCGAGAATACCGGTCATGCAATATGCATGCAGATGCAAAGGTGTAAATATGCTACAGGTTATATCCCCCCCGATTATAGTTTCGGAGAAAAGGCCATTACGACAATGGAGTCCCCAACAAGCAAGCAAGGAATCAGAAAACCCTCATATATAAACACATGCCAAGAGGCCGAGTACAAGAGTACAACTGAATACAACTGAAGAGACCTCGGCCAACAAGCCTGGCGATGGTCCAAATACAAGTACAAATAGCAAAGGCAAGGCAAAGATAAATCAGGACAAATGGCGTGCTTTGACGTCTTCCAATATCCTCAACGTCTCCGAGTGCCCTAGAAGGGAGATCAGCTCCTGTATCAGCAAAGCATGCCGCTCGGTAGTGGATCTCAGCTTTTTGGCATCGTCCTGGTAGGTTCCTTCGCCAGAACTCTCGTCAAATCTGTACCTCTTGGAACCGGCCTTCTCTTTATAACCTCTTGGCTTCTTGTCAATGTCACTTACTCTGAGCTCAATAGCGCTCCTAAGTGATGTCGCTTCAGCAATCTTGGCGTCTCGGGCTCTAATCTGTGCCTCTAGTGTGGCAATCTGTATCTTCAGTTCGTCTTCACGCTCCTTCCGCTTGGTAAGCGTGGTATTCCACAAGGCTTCCCACTTGCTGATACGGGCATAAGCTTTGCTTAGAAGTTCCTTCTTGGAAGCAAGCACCTTGCTAACACTGTTCAAGGCTATCCCCACTTTTTCTTTCTTGTTGGTCTCTTCTGTCAGCTCCGATCCCAACCTGTTAATCAATTCAGTCTGCTCCTTCACAGTGAAGGTGGCTTCATTCTTCTCACGACGTAACTGGAAGATCTCCTTCTCTAACTCATCATTGGCTTTCTTCAGTTCCTCGTTTTTAGCCAACAATTTGTTATACTTCTCACTCTCTTCCGAAGGAGGTACCTCAATCAATGGAAGATACAGGGGTTCCACAGCAGGATTAGGCATCAAAGAAGTACTAGCTCTCTCGCAGATCCAAGCCAAATAAGGATCATAAGCTCTGTTGTTGCTCTTACCGAGCAAAGCTTTCCCCCTCCTATGGATGTTAGCCCATGCATGTCTCAATCTGATCACAACAGTTGTGTCTAATGACCCTGTGAGATACAGAGATTCCTGTATCTCCTTCTCAATAGGAGCATCCCTCAAAGCATAACTGAACTGTCTTATCAGCAGTGAAGGATTATAGTTAATACAACCTTTCTGTCCAATCAGGGGAACATTCGGAAAGCCACTGCAACTATATATAACATCAATACCAAGCATGCTCCAATAAAACCAAATGACGTTCTCATCAGACAGCCCCATCAACCGGGAAGACCAATCTAAAGTACCAACAGCATCAACGAAAGGTCCTGTCTTCGGAAGGTGCCCCTGGAACCACCTGTACAAAAGAGGAAGACGACATGAAACATTCTTGCCACGACGTTTCTCATTCTTGTAGTGAATAGAATGATAAACATCGCCCAAGAGGGTGGGAACCGGATTCTTCGAGGCAAGAATCAAGAAGACATCTGAGTCGACAAAATCTGGCACATTAGGGAACAAGACAATTCCGTAGATGCAGACAGCTAGAATAGCACTGGAAGCAACCCAACATCCACTCTTCGCGCACTGTGTAGCCTTCTCAACCAGGACAGACAGGTGAAAGCCATAAGCTCCGTTCAGCTTGACCAAACCTCCAGGGAACTCAGAAGCGTCCAAACTGACAATCTCAGCAAGTGTAGCCAACTCGGGCTCAACATCAACATTATACAAAGGGCATCTGGTCTAACAAAGGGACTCCCAACGTAGTAGAATACTCCTCCAACGTGGGTGCAAGAATATAATCGGGAAATAAAAAACATCTCAGCTGCGGCTCATAAAACTGCATCAAAGTATACACCCCAGTCGTCTCAAATGCTGAAGGTCTGTATAACAAACTAAGCAATCTCCCATAGGATACCCTGAACTCATCCCTCACTCTCTCATCTGCTAGAGCAACTAAACCCAGCAAGGAACTGATATCTGGCGAATGCAACCGGTAAGCAACTGTCTTTTTTAGGGACTCCATGTCTGGTTAGAAGATATACTAGAATCAAAGGGGAATGATCACCTGCAACATAAATACATGTTAATGAAATGCAATCATGAAAATGCATATGCAAACAAGGGACCAAGTGCAATGCTGATAGACTGTGCTGCTTTGTACTAAAGCCTGAGAACCATCCAATCTTCATCTCAAACCAAACCAACCACTTAAATGAACCTTGTAACCATATCTCACTGACAGAGATAAACCAAGTATTCTGAGGTCAAAGGTTTCCTACAAACAGACCCACCTACCCCTCACAGGTATGTACTTAACTCGCAGACGGGGTACGACATCCTATGCGGGTTCAACGTCACAGACTTTCAAGAGCGATGATACGATACCCAGAAGGTGTGGCATCATCGTCCCTTGAAGCGGCCTCACTTAGTTGAATCCCAATTGATAGGTTCCCAGAGTCGACAATCCTCGGGTCAGACAACTTGTCGAGCCCTAAGGGCCAGGCAAGAAGCATCAAAGAGAATCTCGTCCGAGCGTAAATTTCATGGCTAGCTGGTGCGAGCTAAGCAAGCAGGCTAATCACTACTCTCTACTTCTAAGTCTATGTGTAACCTCAAGCCCAGGTCCGGCTTATCTCTCAACAGATTACCCCCTTCCTACAGCAGCAATAACAGTATAAAGCTGATAATAAAATGCGGAAAGTAAAGACAGAAAAGTAAATCTATACAACACCCATGACGGGAAAACAAGCGCTAGGATTGACTCGCATAGGGGAAGTACCTCCCCAGCAGAGTCGCCAGCTGTCGCTACTGCGAAAATCGGCGCCGGCTGAACAGAAGAGTCGCCACCGTGCGTTATTTATCCCAAAGGAGGGAAAGGAAACGCTCGAAGTAAACCTAATGCAAAGACGGGAAAGGAATGGTCATCGCAACCAAATCCTGGATTCGGGAGTCGGTTACGCAAGGGGAAGGTATTAGCACCCCTCACGTCCGTCGTACTCGACGGGATCCACGCTTGTTTTCTAGTACGGATTGTTATTCTATCTACACTAAGGGTCAAGGGTTAAAAAGAGAGAAAAAGGTGACTCGGCAGAACACAACAGTTCTATGCCTATGTATTCCCGTCTGGAATGAGAAATCAGAGTCAACGTAGTTCGCCTACCTACGGGAAAGGAGGGGAAGGTTGCTCGCTAGGATATCACATCCTATGCCTACGTACTTTCATACAGCATGAAAGATCAGAGCAAACGTAGTTCGGGCTACGGAAGACACAGATTTATCTGACTGTTTTTTATCTCCTTATGAAAGGGTTTTTCCTGATTAAGAGTCCAAGCGGACAAAAATGACACTTTGATGTTCGTTTTCAGTCTTTTACGCAAAAACTGCCTTTTATGATGTTTGCAATCTCTGACGCACTAGAGACTATGATTTGAGAGTGACTACGTCGTATGTCACCCTAAGGGTAACACACTAAGTAATCAGATTACTAAAGAGTGACCCTCCAACAACCTTTCTCAAATAGCTTAAGGCTCGTAGCGTACGACGTCGATTATCTTTATTACTGTGTTTTGAATCGTCCTGAGATAGAAGAGAAAGAAGTTCTAAAAAACCTAGGGTTTGAAAGGGGAATCAAAACTACCCTAATGTTGTCATGCATGGATTAGAACCTAATGTCTGTCATAATTCCCTCCTGCATAGAGGAAATCAGAGATCCTAGGGGATAAACGAAAAAGAAACAGCAGATATACAGTAAATAGTAAAATGCATGAGATGCGGCAATACAAGCGAGGCAAGGGAGTCCCACTCATCCTCGAACCTGGGAAAACAATAGGCAAAGTGAAACAACTCCACTTCAAACCTGAGGGAAAATTAACAAACAATACAGCAAAGAAAACCACACCCAACACCAGCTCAGACAGCAACAACAGCTCCTACAACAAGCAGTTCAAACAGCACCAGCTCTGGCAGCTACAGTTGATTAACAGCAAAAGGTTGACAGTAACAACTTCAAGCAAGATCCCATCCTCACTATCAAATGATATTCAAGCTTCAGATAAGCTCTAATCTCCAAAAATCTTCAGCTTTAACAAGCACTGAATTCCAACAAACAGACAGCTTCAATCAGCAACAAAACCCTAATTTCCACAGATACCCAACTTTGACAGGCGCAAGCTTCATCTTCTCTAGTCATCAATGAAATTCATCCTCAATGGGCTTACAATCTTCAATGCAAACACTCACAGGAGAGAATCAACTAACAGATGAAGTTGGAATGTTAAGATGCTTAATGATAACCCAGGGAAATCACCAAGATCTTATCTTAGCAAGCGGAAGATATCCTCAAGGTTTTACCCAATCAAAGCATGCTCTACATCCCTCCTAAGGATATATGGAACTTCTTTGGGGGACCTTATGTCATAGGATGGAATAGAGGCACAAGAAGCTCTCTATGTTTGACAGAAGAAATCAGTCTACTCTAAAGCTCTCCCTACATCTCCTATCTCCTAAGTCTTCATCCAGCATCTTCAGGAACAAGCAACTTCAAGCTGCAAGCATCATTCTTTTGTCTTCAATCAACCTCAAAGTCTTCATGAGCTCCAACAAGCCAAATCCAAGCCCAATCACCCAAAGGAAATGCCCAAAAACCCAACAACATAACAACATCCCAAGAGGGAAACACACCAACAACAACCAACTTGCAAAAATCACATAAAATGGAAATACTCATCATAAAATCCTAGTTTAATTTCTAAGGGACCCTAACTATGTACCCTATACCCCACATAAACCCCAAGACCTAAATCAAACTAAAAACCCAAAAACTATGTGTTGAAATGCACCTATGTCAAGTTGAAACCCTAATTCTAGCATACTAAAGTTTGATGTTCAAAACTAACTGAAATTAAATCACAAAAATGTGATAAAATTCCAGGGGGAACCTAATGCTATATACTAACTATAGCAAAAAGAATTACATCAAAAATCAAAGTTAAATGACCATACTAAATTCAGCAAGTTGCAATATCAAGTGAAAATGAAATAAAAGCAATTAAAAAATAAAAATAAACCAAAAAAATGAAAAATGCATGAAATGACATTTTTATTGTTTTAATATTTTCTTGAAGTCTTAATGAAAATGGTGAAAAAACTCCCATCTAAAAATGATGAGTTTTCAATTTATTATGATTTTTCAAAGCAACCTATATGAAATGAAAAATTAAAATGACAAATAAAAGAAAATGAGAAGCAGGCGTGTTGAATAGCAATCAGAAACAGTTCAAATCATCAACTGGGCGCAGAGGGGGGTGCTAATAGGAAAGCGTGCTAGGCCCAATTCCACTTCAGAAAATAATAATGAAAATCCCAGGAAAATGGACAAAAGCACGGTACGAATAGCAAGTGAACTCAGTGTATATCTCATTGGGCCTTGGAAGTGGGGTGTGGATATCATGTTTCAACCTAAGCCCAACCAAATGCATTAAGTGAAACGGAGCATTTCACTAATGCCTCAGATCCTTCACAAAATGAAATAAAAGCCTGGCCGTTGGATGTGGTCTTGGTCAAAGTCTCCTCTGAGATCTAATGGTTCTTAAGTCATCTTCTTCCTTTGAATTATGGAGGGAAGAACAAGCCATGGATGAACAGAACGAAAAACTCAGCTTCTCCAACTATCATCTCCATTAATCCTCCCTAAAACCTACACTTAAAAGCCCTAATTCACTCGATTCTTCACACTAAATTCAACCATACCAACCATTCTTATTGAATCATCATCATCCTCAAAACACGATCAAAATTTCAGAGGATGCTCAAGATTCCATCATCACAATTCTTCAAATTGAAGTGTCTAATCTCATCACCACCTAACACTGAGTTGATTCCACTATCTACCTAGGTTTAGATCATCAAGAACAGCAAGATATGATCATGAATAGAAATTGTGTCACTCAACTAATTGTCTCTAAATCAACCCTAATGCTACCAGAAAGCTCCCTATGATCATTTACATTGGATCTAACCACCTAAAACCTAAAGATCATGCACATACCAAGCTGTGGATTGGAATTTACATACCTGAAAAACTCGTGTGAACAGAGTAGCCAAACCTTCAAATCAGCCTTCAACAAGTTCCAAATTCCTTCACTAGCACATAACCAAGCTTCTGTATGCAAAAGGATGAATTGAAATGGCTTGAATCTGGGAATCCGATTCTGAGTTGCAGGTTGATAATTCCAAGTGCAATCTCACAGTTCTTCAATGCTCTTGCTATGGATTCTATCTGAAATCATCCACCAATGCTAGAGCAAGCTTCTGAGATCAAAAGAATGGATTGAAAGTGGTTGAAACTGTGTAACAGAATTTGGTTTTGCAAATGGAAGTTGAAATTGCAATCCTTCAAATCTCTCTCAATTCTCACCAACTCAAGCTCTGAATCACTTCTAATGTATATATAGAATGTGTTTGAAGACTCTAGAATCTTCTGGATCAATCCAATGAGAAATTCAAATTCTCATGCCATGGAAATCTCATCTCATGCTTGGTTTATATCAGCTCATGTTTTAGCTTGTACAGCACTATGCCTTGAGTTTAAAATGTCCTTAGATGAGATTTTGGAGGTGTTGGGATGAAAGGGAGCCTTGCATTTGCCTTGAAAAAGAGGTTTTGCATTTGTGCCTTAGGATGTAAGTAACCAATTTACAAAGAAAGTCATAAAAATATCCCTCAACTCAAAAATGTGGCAATGTCAATGTTCTCAAAATGTATTTTACAATCAAATTGGTATGTCATATGGCTTGGTTTGGACTTGTAGATCAAAAACCCCAATTTCCAACCTTGGTTCATTTAAAATTCACCCTCATTTTAGGCCATTTTTATGATTTTTTGAAGCAAGCCATTCAAAACTCTCATGACCTCTTTTCTAGCCTAAAAACATCATTTTGAACACATCTCATGTTGAACATTTTATCATTTGAGGAGTGGAAGATGGATATTTTGACCTATGTTGAAAAATGACCTGTAATCATCAATACCCAAAATACCCCTGGATTGCCAAGACCATAACTTGAGTTCCACAAATATTTTTGAGGACTTCTAGTACTCAAATTAAAGCTAAGATCAAGATCTATAACTCTTATGTTGGACAAGAATCCATTTGAAAACTCCTTCATGGGAAAACGTTGCTTGGAAGTCAAGTGATTTTGACAGATAAATTTCAGTGTCCTCTGATGACCCATAACTTGCAAGAACCATAACTTGAGTTCTACAAATCTTCTTGAAGACTTCTAGTACTCAAATTAATGCTATTGAGAATATCTACAAGTTTCATGTTGACCAAGAATCCATTTGAAACATTCATTTTGACTTATCTGGCTTGGAAGTTAGGCCTAAATTAGGGGATTTTACATTAAAACCCTAATTTAGTAACTCCTCCTCCTCTTGATTCTCTTTGATTTATCCTTGGCACAACACCACACTTGTATCAACATATCAATTCATGAATCCCACATCCTCTAATTAAGCCTTGATGCTCTTCAATCACTCAGTTGACCTAGGGTTGACCTAGGGTTGACCCAGATGAAACCCTAGTTGACTGCACTTCAACTCTGGCTCTTGTACTTGTATCAATGACTTGTCTCATCTTCCAAATGATCCTCTAGGTCTTCCATGATCTTTGTACACATTCCATACCCTTAGTCATGGCTCACACACTCATTGATGATCTTCAACACCCCAAGATTAGGAGAGAAATCCACTGGTTGACCCTCAAAGCTTCAACTCATTTCTTGATTACTTGGATGGTCTTGAGTTTGAATAAAAAACCCCTTGATGTGCCTCTTTTGATAAGAATGGCACTTGATCCTTTGTTAGATGACTTGTTATGCTATGTTATGCAAATGATTAGACTATGTACATGACTTATTATGCAAATGACAATGCAATTGAAACATAAACCAGGTGAAATAGGTTGAGCAAATTTTAGGGTGCAACAACTGCGACGTGCGAGCCGTTATTCAAGTTGTTGAAAAAGGACCAGGTTGTGACCTGGAATGAAAATTGTCAAAAGGCGTTCGACAAGATAAAAGAATTCTTGCAGGAACCTCCTATTTTGATACCCCCAGTGGCCGGGAGTCCGTTGATTATGTATTTGACGGTTCTTGAGGAAAGTATGGGTTGTGTTCCCGGTCAACACGATGAGACAGGACGTAAATAGCATGCGATTTACTATTTAAGTAAGAAGTTTACCGACTGTGAGTCCAGATACTCAATGCTCGAGAAAACGTGTTGTGCGCTAGCCTGGGCCGCCAAACGTTTGAGGCAATACATGCTAAATCATACAACCTTGCTCATTTCAAAGATGGATCCAATCAAATACGTGTTTGAGAAGAAAGCACTCTCCGGATGAATTTCCTGATGACAGATGGTGTTAACCGAATATGATATTCAGTATGTCTCGCAGAAGGCTATTAAAGGTAGCGTTTTGTCGGAGTACCTTGCGGAGCAGCCTGTTGAGGACTACCAATCGATGAGGTTTGATTTTCCTGACGAGGATATCATGTACCTGAAAATGAAGGATTGTGAAGAACCGTTGTCGGACGAAGGACTAGAGTTGGGTTCCAAGTGGCAGTTAATATTTGATGGAGCTGTGAATTCCTATGGTAGCGGAATAGGGGCAATTATTACTACTCCTCAGGGGTCTCACATCCCCTTTACGGCCCGATTGACCTTTCCCGTTACCAATAATGAGGCTGAATACGAGGCTTGCATCATGGGGCTGGAAGAAGCTATTGATTTGCGAATCAAGTATCTGGATGTATACGGAGACTCGGCTCTAGTGTTGAATCGGATTAAAGGAGAATGGGAGACACGTCAGCCCAATTTGATACCATATATGAACTATGCAAGGAGATTGCTGCCTTTCTTTGACAAGGTGGAACTGCATCATGTGCCACGAGCAGAAAATCAAATGGCTGACGCCTTGGCGACATTGTCTTCAATGTATAAGGTTAACTTCTGGAATGAGGCTCTCCAGATTGTTATCTCTCGGCTTGATAGGCCTGCATTCATATTTGCCATCGACGAGGCTCTTGATGGTAAACCCTGGTACTTTGACATCCAGAATTTCCTGAAGAACAAGGAGTACCCGGCTGGGGCACCCAGTCGAGATCAGAAGACTCTTAGGAGATTGGCTGGCAATTTCTATCTGAATCTTGACGGTGTCCTATACATAAGAAACCACGACTTGGTGTTGCTACGCTGTGTAGATAAGAAAGAGGCGAAGTTGCTCATGGAAGAGATACATGAAGGTACATTTGGTACACATGCTGGTGGGCATGCTATGACGAGAAAATTGCTGTGGGCAGGTTATTACTGGCTAACTATGGAAACAGACTGTTTCATGTTTGCAAAGAGGTGTCATAAATGCCAGATTTATGCAGACAAGGTCCATGTACCCCCAAGTCCTCTGAATTTGATGTCATCACCATGGCCGTTCTCAATGTGGGGAATTGATATGATTGGCAAGATCGAGCCTACGGCCTCAAACGGACACCGGTTCATCTTGGTGGTAATTGATTACTTCACCAAATGGGTGGAAGCAGCATCATATGCCAATGTCACCAAGCAAGTGGTCGCCAGATTTATCAAACGAGATATTATCTGCAAATATGGAATCCCTGAGCGGATTATCACCGACAATGGTTCGAATTTGAATAACAAGATGATGAAAGAGCTGTGCCAGAATTTTAAGATTGAACATCACAACTCTTCTCCTTACCGACCCAAGATGAATGGCACTGTTGAAGCGGCCAATAAGAACATAAAAAGATTGTTCAGAAGATGGTTGTGACGTATAAGGATTGGCACGAGATGCTACCTTTCGCTTTGCACGGTTATCGTACGACGGTACGCACATCAACCGGGGCAACCCCTTTCTCGTTAGTATACGGAATGGAGGTAGTGTTACCATTGGAGGTCGAGATTCCTTCCTTGAGGGTTTTACGAGATGTCCAACTTGACGAGGCAGAATGGGTTAAAGATAAACTGAATCAGCTCAGTTTAATGGATGAGAAGAGGCTAGCTTCTCTAGCATGCGGTCGGTTGTATCAGAGCCGGATGAAGAAAGCATATGATAAGAAGGTACACCCTCGAAGCTTTCAGACGGCCGACCTTGTGCTGAAGAGGATTCTCTCGCCACAAACAGATTATAGGGGCAAGTGGACCCCTAATTACGAAGGGCCTTACGTTGTCAGAAAAGTCTTCTCTAGATGAGCCTTGCTACTATCCACCATGGATGGTGAAGACTTTACATCTCCTGTGAATTCGGACGCAGTTAAAAAATACTTTGCTTGAAAGTGACCCGCTGGACAGTAAAAAGAGAGTCCAGGCAAAAATGGGGAATCCTGGCGAACCGTAAAAAATGAATAAAAGGTTCGGGCAAAAGTTAGGGATAAAATTGAAAAGATGTACACCCGCGAAGTCGAAAACCTGCATTGGGCGACTTCGGAAAAAAAGGGTATCCCGGTGAATTGAAAACCCGCAAAGGGCGATTCACGCAAAAGTTAGGGATTGAAAAAGCAAACGACTGTGGTCCGGATCTGATACTACATTGCTTAGTGGTTTGGGAGTACCTGAGGGTTCGGTTATCCAACACAATCTCTTCCGAAAATGGAATACCGGGAAAGTGTCAGAGTTATGCAAGTCATAGGAGGATCAGCTCACGATGTTTATCTGCACCACGTTGCCGACATGTGTACAAATTCCATTTGTATTTTTATGCTTTCTGTGCGTACATATATGTGTGTGTGCGTAACTTCCTCTTTTCAGGAGTTGCATCCGATGTACAAAACTTTGCCTATTCAGAGGCCTGTTATTAATAAAATATGTTGTTCAGTATTTGACGTTTGTGCTTTACTGTTTTGTATGTGGAAAACGCCAATGTTCCGATGAACTTGCATGTGCATAACTTTGCTGGCCCTTGCCAATAATTGCTAAAACTTCGAATTGACTGAAGTAATGTCACGGACACTAACCCGAATAGATTTGGTTGTATAGATTTGTTTTGTCTCGTTTGTGTTTTGCAGGGTTCTTACCTTTGAAGCGAACGATCAGAAAATAGTGGCCCCAGCTGGAGGCACGTTGTAAAAGACTTGATTTTGTGTGATGCTAATCCCCGTGCAGGTCGTATCTCATCCCTAGAGGGTTAAATAATTGTATCCCTTACCGAAGAGGGATCACTCTCCCCAGCTAGTCACAGCTTATCCCACAAGGTATCCCCAGCAGGACAAGACCAGTGTCCCATGCAAAGGTTAGACTCCCCAGAGAGTCGAAGATTTGCGCATTCAATCCCCGGCTGGGAGGATTTCCATGGCGCATAACCAAGATAGTAAGTTCAGAAGGATTAGCCCCACCGAGGATGGTTTTCTTTCTCCCTGCATGTCGTCATACCTTCGTCAGGATGATTATCACTAGCGAAGTGGTAGTTCCAAGTTTGTAAACTGTATCCAGACAGTTGTGCCCCCAAAAGGGTTGATTCTCCCCCAGCTGAGTTAATCTTCCCAGCTGGTGTTATTCTTTCCTCCCAGTGGAAATCGAGGTGTAATCTCTCCCCGACAGAGGTGGTTGTATTTTTGGCATTCATTTTGCCAGAATAGTTTGTGATATCTGTTCATCCCTAACAGGGTGGTATTTGTCCTCAACAGCCATGTTGAAGCAAGCTTATCAGAGCTCCCCAGCAGTTTGAATCTGCATTTGCATTTGCATACATTATCATGTTTGTATCTACCCACAAGCGCGTAGCATCTCCATGCCGTATGGGGCATTGCATCATTATCAAACATATGCATTTCGAAGCATAAATCAGGTTGGTCAACCTTTTGCGTTCAGGTGTGTTTCTCAACAGGAGTATGGGGTTCTATCTCATATCTATTACCAGACGATCGAGGTCTCGCCGTGAGGATACCTCTCCCTTGCTATGATAAGATCTTAGTGATTTCCCTGGGTTATCATTAAGCCTTTTAACATTCCAACTCCCTCTATTAGTTGATTCTATCTTGTGAGTGTTTGCATTGGAAATGGGGACCTATTGGAGATGAAGTTCATTGGAGACTGGTGGAGATGAAGCTTGTACCTGTCAAAGCTGGGCATCTGTTGAAGAGTAGGGTTTTGCTGTTGTTTGAAGCTGTTTATTTGTTAGGGTTCACTGCTTTCCAGAGCTGGGGTACTTCTGAAGACAGAAGCTTATCTAAAAGTTTGGGGATCATGGAGGAATGAAGATGGGGTCTTGCTTGAAGTTGTTACTGTCCACCTTGTTGCTGTTAATCAACTGTAGCTGTCAGAGCTGGTGTTGTTTGAACTACTTGCTGTAGGAGCTGGTGTTGCTGTCAGAGCTGGTGTTGGGTTTTACTTTCTTTTTCTGTATTGTTTGTTGGCTTGTTCGGCTTGCCCCTTAGGTTTGAAGTGAAGCTGTTTCACTTTGCCTATTGTTTTCCCAGGTTCGAGGTTGAGTGTGACTCCCTTGCCTCGCTTGTATTGTTGCATCTCATGCATATTTACTGTTTACTGTATATCTGCTGTTTCTATTCCGTTTGTCCCATAGGATCTCTGATTTCCTCTGTGCAGGAGGGAATTATAACAGACATTAGGTATTAATCCATGCATGACAACATTAGGGTAGTTTTGATTCCCATTTCAAACCCTAGGTTTTAGAGCTTCTTTCTCTTCTATCTCAGAACAATTCAAAACACAGTAATAAGGATAATCGACGTCGTACGCTACGAGCCTTAAGCTATTTGAGAGAGGATTGCTGGAGGGTCACTCTTCAGTAATTTGACTACTTAGTGTGTTACCCTTGGGATGACATACGACGTAGTCACTCTCAAATCATAGTCTCTAGTGCGTCAGAGATTGCAAACATCATAGAAAACAGTTCTTGCGTAAAAGACTGAAAACAAACATCAAAATTTCATTTTTGTCCGCTTGGACCCATAATTAGGAGAAAACCTTTTCAGAAAGATAAAAAACAGTCAGACAAATTTGTGTCTTCCGTAGCCCGAACTACGTTTGCTCTGATCTTTCATGTTGTATGAAAGTACGTAGGCATAGGATGCCGTATCCTAGCGAGAAACCTTCCCTCCTTTCCTGTTGGTAGGAGAACTACGTTGACTCTGATTTCTCGTTCCAGACGGGAATACGTAGGCATAAAATACGATACTTTGCCGAGTCATTTTCTTTTCTCTTTAACCCTTGACCTTTAGCGTAGATAGAATAACAATCCGTACTAGAAAACAAGCGTGGATCCCATCGAGTACGATGGACGTGAGGGGTGTTAATACCTTCCCCTTGCGTAACCGACTCCCGAATCCAGGATTTGGTTGCGATGACCATTCCTTTCCCGTCTTTGCGGTAGGTTTACTTCGAGCGTTTCCTTTCCCTCCGTTGGGATAAATAACGCACGGTGGCGACTCTTCTGTTTAGTCGGCGCCGATTTTCGCAGTAGCGACAATATGTCATTTGAAAGGTCTTCTCTGGAGGAGCCTTATTGTTATCCATCATGGATGGCGAGGATTTTACATCCCCTGTGAACTCGGACGCAGTTAAAAAATACTTTGCTTAAAGAGACCCGCTGGACAGAGAAAAAGAAAGTCCCAGCAAAAATGGGGCATCCTAGCGAACCATGAAAAAAAAGAGAAAAAGGTTCGGGCAAAAATTAGGGATAAAAACTGAAAAGATGTACACCCGCGAAGTCGAAAACCTGAAAAAGCGACTTCGGCAAAAAAGGGTATCAAGGTGAATTGAAAACCCGAAAGGGCGATTCAGGAAAAAGTTAGGGATTGATAAAGCAAATGATTGCGGTCCGAGTTTGATAATGCATCGCTCAGTGGTTTTGGGATTACCTGAGGGTCGATTATCCAAGTAAATCTCTTCCGAAGACGGAGCATCGGGAAAGCGTTGGAGTCAGGCGAGTCATAAGAGGATCATCTCATGGTGTTTGTCTGTATCACGTTGCCGACATGTATACAAATTTCTTTGTACCTATGTACATATCTGTATTTGTTTTTGTTGTGTAACTTACTCTTTTCAGGAGTTGCATCAACTGTAAAAACTTTGCCTATTTACAGCCCCGTTATCAATAAACGCATACTATTCAGTACTTGATGTTTGTTTCTTGTTTTAACTTTTACTGTTTTGTTTGTGAAAAATGCCGATGTTTTGATAAACTTGCACGTGCATAAACTTGCAGGCCTCGGCCAATAATTGTTAAAACTTTGAATTAATTGGACTATTATCACGGATATTGACCAAGATAGTTCCTTTTGTATATAATGTCTTGTTTTTGTTCATGGTTTGCAGGGTCATTACCTTTGAAGCAAACAACCAAGGGACCGTGTTTCCCCAGTTGGAGTCCCTTAACGTAGGAGCAGGCTCTATGGGAAACTTATTCCTCCCCAGCAGACGAAATTCACATTTTTATCCCCGGAAGAGTTAGAGGCATGCTGGTAAGCAGTCAGGCAGGTATGTGCATTCCCAACAGTGGTTATGTGTACATTTAATCCCCAGTGAAGTGCTCACAGAGTACAACCAGGTTGTCGGTGTTTTGAAAGGATCATCCCCGCGCAGGATTGTTCTTTCTATTCTCCAGCAGGTTGTCTTTCCTCCACTAGGTTGATCATCCTCTGCAGAGTTCGTAGCCCCTGATATGTTGGGCTATCCCCAGCAGGATTGTTTCTTCCTCCAGCGAAAGTTTGGCTTCGTTCCTCCAACATTTATTTTGCAGGAACGCCTCTTTGCATTTGCATCGTGCATAGCATCTACCCAAACGCGTAGCATTTCCATTCCGTATGGAGCATTACGCCATTTTTCAAACATATGCATTCTAAAACATAAGCCAGGTTGGTTACCTCTGTGTTTTCAGGTGTTTTTCCCTGCAGTTGATTGGAATTCTTGTTCAGGATGGTTTTCGAATATTCAAATTCTTGGCATGAGATATGTGATGATAACGTTCGTCCTATCATGTATGCTTTTATCAGATTTACTTGGTTAAGTTTCTCTTCTGCCCCAACCGAGTTTTCCTTAGATCGTTGTTACGTCAGCATTAAAAGATTTCAAGGATTAGACCTTTGAAGTCGTTAATTGTTGTCAAAGTAAGTGTCTGGAAGTTGACGTCGGAATTTCCCCAGTAGAGTTTTCCTCGGATTGTTGTTACGTCAGCGTTAAAAAAATCTCATGGATTAAATCTTTGGAGTTGTTACCCGTGTTGATGGATATGTTACTCGTGTTGATGGAGATGTTACCCGGATTGACGGAAAAGTTACCCGTGTTGACGAAGTTGTTACCCGTGTTGACAGAGATGTTACCCGTGCTGACGGAGATGTTACTCGTGTTGACGGAGATGTTACCCGTGTTGACGGAGATGTTACCCAGGTTGACGGAGAAGTTACCCGTGTTGACGGAGTTTTACCCGTGTTGACGGAGATGTTACCCGTGTTGACGGAGATCTTACTCGTGCTGACGGAGAAGTTACCTGTGTTGATGGAGTTGTTACCTGTGTTGACGGAGTTGTTACCCGTGTTGACGGATTTGTTACCCGTGTTGATGGAGTTTTACCCGTGTTGACGGAGATGTTACCCGTGTTGACGGAGTTGGTCCCGTGGAGTTGTTCGTTCAAGTCTTCGGCTGCCAGATTAACACTTTTATTTAGTGCTTCGCCTGTTTCTTTGGAAAAAGATGTCAAATTCCCGCTTTACATAGTGAAAATACCTGTAGTGTCGAAAATGTTTCTCGCAGAGTTGCTTATTCAGGGCTTCGGATGCCTCGTTCGCGCTTTACGTAGTGCTTTGTTCGTCCCTTCGGAGATGGAAAGTCAAGGATGGTATTTTGATGCGGTCCTGGGGGCTCGGTGCCTGCTTATGGTAGCGTGTATTTGAGGATTAATTATTATTGATCTAGTATGTGGATTCAAGGCCTGTGGTGTCACACAGGTGGTTCATGGTAAAATCAGGTGTTCTTCATCAGATGATTGATCAGTTGTTGCCGTGACAACCAGATTCAATTTTCTGGATATTTTTCTCCCAAGCAGTTTGTGCAGTTTATTTTCTTTGGTTAGCAAATTTCCCAGTTCTGTGGTATTCAACCGTCTTTTACCTTGATTGTCTGAAAGCTGTTCGCTTTTCATCCAGTCAGGTCCAAGTCGCTTGAATAGGGGCAGCTGTTGCACCCCAAAATTTGCCTAACCTTTTTCTTACTTGGCTTTTGTTTCATTGCATGAGCATATCATTGGTCTAGCATTTGCGTAGCATAACATTATTCGTTTAGCATGGTATCAAGTGTGGTTTATATCAAGAGGAGCCTATCTAGAGGTCTTATTCAAGCTTGAGAGGTCACCAAAGTCATCAGAAAGTGGGTTGTGTTCTTGAGAAGTTTGGATGCTGGTATGTGGTTCATCTCTTAACCTAGGGGCCAATTGAAGACCATCAGTGGGTTGTGAAGCCTTGATCATGGATAGGATATGTGGATAGAGCTCATGGAGTTCCTTGAGGGTCATGGTGGAGCTCATTCAAGTCATTATGCTAAGTGTGAAGAGCCACAGTTGAGGGTGTTGCAATTAGGGTTTTTGTCTGGTCAACCATAAATCAACTGTACAATTGGAGGAGATTAAGACTCAATTATAAGTCTTTGTGATCATGGAAGGATGTGTTGAGATACATGGGGTGATATTCCAAGATCAATCCAAGAAGAATTCAAAGTGTGAGGAGTTGCTAAACTAGGGTTCTCAGGGTAAAATCCCCTATTTAGTGCCTGGCTTCAAGACCACTTATCTAAGGATACAAGTTTCATATCAAGCTTTGGACAACATGGAACCTGTATAGCATGTTCTTAGCTTTAATTTGAGTACTAGAAGTCTTTGATTGGATTTATAGAACTCAAGTTATGATCCAGACAAATTACAGGTCATCAGATGAATGTGAAATTTGTCTGCAAAAGTCAACCAACTTCCAGGGCACTTTTGTCCTAGAAGGATGTTTCTCCTCAACTTTTGGCCAACATCAAAGTTGTAGGTCTTGATCTTAGCTTTCCAAATTGTACTAGAAGTCTTTCATATGATTTGTAGAACTCAAGTTATTAGGTTTACAAGTTAGGGGTATTTTGGGAAAGTGAGATTATGGGTCATTTTGGATTATGGGTCATTTTCACTATCTTGTGAACCTCAAATAAAGTTTTGCCCAACACAAAACTTGTTCAAAATGGGATTTTAAGGTCAACCATGTATCCATGAGGCATTGTTTTAGCTTAGAACAAGAGTTGGTTTGAAGAAATTTGACAAAGGCATTTTTTAAAGGCATTAATGAAAGAAAAATTCAAAATAATTCACAAGTGTTCAAAAAATGGCAAATGAGTGCATATTTTGATTGGAAATAATAGTTTGAGCACAATTCCATTGCTAGAATTATAATTTGACACATGTTTCATGGTTTTTCTCTTTGTTACGTCATGGTGAAGTTACATATCCAAGCTCCACCATTGGATGAAATTAAGGACTCCATCTGGTCCATTCATGTTCAATAAGTCATGTGCAATGTGTATGAAGCATTTTTGAGGCTGAGACAGAGGGAATTCGTGACTTCCATGGTTGCAATTTTGGAGGAAAGTTGGAAATTGGATATCTCAGTTTGGGCTTTCTTTGGGCCTCTAAACCATCCAAACATATAGTATATAAGTCTCAGGTCCATTCTAGATCATTTTTGGAAGCAGTTTGGTGGAGAAATTAGTTACAGCAGTGGAAGGTTGAAGTTCTCAAATCCAAAATCGGTTTTTCCTTTCCAGAAGATTTTAAGGCAAATTGTGGATCTTATTAGCTTCATTGATCATCAAGGAAGGAATCTGCATAGTTTGGCGCAAGGTTTCACTCTACAACTACTCCAATTTCAAGCTTCAGTTCAGGTTGGTAAACTTCAAAATTGCTCTTGATTTAGACTGTTTTAGCATGATTTAGACTGTGGTTAAGGGTTAGGGAAGAATGTAGATGGATTTAGGTTCATAACGTTGGAGTTTAGAGACAAATTAGGATGTGATCCAAATTCTGTTGAGCTTCGTAACTGTCTGTTCTTGAGGTATTAGGATGATTTGAATAGCTTAGGATGATCTTTGAAGAGTGAGGAAAAGATCCATGGCTTTAATTTGGAGTTTGATGATGATTGTGGAAATGGCATACTTTCTGTTTGGCTTCGATTCTCTTTGATCATTGAGAGTTAGAGAAAATGGATTGCATATTTGAAATCCTTGTGAAAAAATGAAGAGATCCATATAAGGTTTGACATGATTTGATGACCTGCAATTCATGCCTTCGCCGGAGAAGACGGTTGCTCAGCCACCGAAACCACCGTGAACCAATTCCCTCTCTTTTCAGTTTAAATGGAGATGATGACCAGGGACCCTTGGATGAGTTGAAATTGAAGACTTTGTAAGAAAATCGTGCGTACGAGATTCATTCTGAGACTTGCTCTTTGACCAGCCAAAACACAGTCGTTCCATTAATGTGCTGGCGCGCGCTGAGACCTTTAGATTAGTTTACCAGTAATCAGATCTAACAAATCTAATATTTTCTTGGTTTTTGATTTTTGTTAATTCATTTTTAATTTTCTTTAATTGTTTTCATCTTCTTTAATTCATAATAAATAGAATAATCATCAGGAAAATATAAAAAAATATGTGCATGCTCCTCATTTAATTTATGATTTTTGACACCCTTGGATTTTGTTTTTGTGCAATTTCCAATTTATTTGTTATTTTTCAATTTTCTTTAATTCTTTTAATTTAGCATTTTGAGCTTGTTAATTGTTGATTTTTGTATGCTATTTTGGTATAGAATTAGAACTTGGTATTTTGCTGGCTGGTTGTAGACTGATTGATGAGGTTGTAGGATTTTTATCCTAATTTTTAGATAACTCTAAGTTCTGTTTTGGAGTAGGTTTTTAGAGGCTTCCCCTTTTGGACCTTCATTTGATACCTCTTGGTTTAGAATTTCTTTAGAGACCTTAAGCATAGATTTAGGCTCTGATCCTTTTACCCTAGGTTGCCAACACATGTAGGACCCCTTAGAAAAATTCATAGATTTTTAGAAGTTGATTAAGTATTTTAATTAGATTTAATACTTAGGTAGTTTTTAGGATGCTTCTAACATAGTGCTTCCCCTAATTGAACTTCAACAGTGAGCTTTAGATGATTCTAAACTTCATATCCTTTCTTGATAGAGTAGAAGGTAGGTAAATACCTCATTAGAACCTTTTTGAAGCCTTGATAGAGCTTTAGATTCCCCTAGTCTAGGTGATCATTGTGGCTAGTCTGTAGGGCTTCTTAGAAGTGTTGTGTTGCCTTTTGTCCCCTATATGATTTCTTCCTTGGGCTTTGCCCTACCTTCTTTCTCCAAGTCTTGAAGAGGATCCCTCCTGGGAGAGCCTAATCCTTCCTTTGGTTGGATTCTGTGCATTTCTCAGGAGGTTGAGCCTTGTAATGACATTTCCCAGTATAGTACATTTCTTTGGTTTGTACTATCTTTCTCTTTCAAGTCTTAATGGGGAGCCCTCTTGGGAGAGCCTAATCCTTCCCTTGGTTGGATTTTATGCATTCCTCAGGAGGTTGAATCTTAGACTGGCATTCTTGGCATGGTATATTCCCTTGGTTTATATACTGTCATTCATCTCAAAGTCCTTTTCTTAGGATCCCTCTTGGGAGAGCCTAATCCTTCCCTTGGTTGGATTTTATGCATTCCTCAACAGGTTGAGCCTGAGATGGATATCCCGTGTTGATAAACTTTAAACTAGTTACCTTAGATTGATATCTAGGACTAATACCCAGTCTTTTATGTCCCATTGACATAGGATCCCTCTTGGGAGAGCATAATCCTTCCCTTGGTTGGATTCTGTGCATTCCTCAAGAGGTTGAGCCCATGATGGACTCTGGTGTTTATACACCTCCAACCTGATGTAGCCTGGGATGATTTCCCTGTTGCTCATTTTGGTTTTTCTACCTTGCTTGACATTGTTTGATGCATTAGAATAGGTTCATGTTTAGAATATTTTAATCTAGGAGCATGACTACTTAGAGGTTGAGTGGGTCTCCCTCTGCTTGTTTGCATTAAGGGTTGAGGTGTTCCTCCCCTTGCTTGTGTGTTGTTTTTCTTTTTATCTGTGTGTTTGCATTAGAGGTTGAGTCTGTCTCCCTCTGCTTGTCTGTTACTGCTTGGCTTTGCTTGTTGGCTGAAGGTTGAGTCTGTCTCCCTTGCCTGTGTTTTGTGGTGCTTTTGCTTGTTTTCCCTAGAAGTTGAGTTTGTCTCCTTCTGCTTGTATTGCTGCACTGCATGCATTTTACTTACAGTTACTTCCTTCAAACTATTTCTTTTGTTGTTGCTTTCCTTTGCCATGTTCCCTTAGGGACTATGACTTCTCTTGTTCAAGAGAAGTTATGACAGACATTAGGGTGCTAACCATGCATGATAACATTAGGTAGCTCCCTCCTAACCTCAATCATAGGATCAAATTTGCATGACAACATTAGGATTGGATTAGTTCACCTTTAGTGCGTTGTTTCTCTTCTCGTCTCCAAAACAACAGTAAAAAACGTAATAAAGGCCAATTGGTACAAGCGCGCTACGAGCCTTAAGCTACTTGGGTAATGATAATTGAGCAGCCTTCTCTCAATCGTCTAGAGTGTTTAGTATACGTCCTTTGGATGATATGCGACACATTCGTTCCCAGGTCATAGTCTCTAGAGCTGTACTAATTACAAACACCCATAAAAAACACTTCTTTCGTAAAAGGACAGAAAACAAACATTCAAAATTCCTTTTATCCTCTGGTACCTTTAACCCTTGGAAATCATTTTCATAAGGAGAGTTTTGTTATCTCTCGGTTCTACCGCAAACGGTAAACGCCTAAGTCTCCGACGAGCGAGCTGCATACACCAACTGCTGGAACCGTTTGTTAACCCTACTCGGGTAAAACACTTTTTAAACCAAACCCGTGGTCTTGTTATCCCGAACTACGTTTGCTCTGATCTTTCACGCCGTGTGAAAGTACGTAGGCACGAGATGCGATATCTCAGCGAGCAACCTTCCCCGTAACCCGTAGTTAGGCGAACTATGTTGACTCTGATTTCTCGTTCCAGACGGGAATACGTAGGCATAAAACTGTTGTGTTCTGCCGAGTCATTTTATTTTCTTTTCAGACCAGACTTTTAGCGTAGATAGATAAACCAACCCGTCAAATAAACACAACAAGCATGGATCCCATCGAGTACGATGGACGTGAAGGGTGCTAATACCTTCCCGTTGCATAACCGACTCCCGAACCCAGACATGGTTGCGATGACCTTGTCTTATACCTTTTCGTCAGGTTTTTTCCGATCGTTTCCTTTCCCTTTATGTGGGATGAATAACAAAAGGTGGCGACTCTTCTATTTTGTCGACATCTTATTTTCGCGGTAGCGACACCATGTTGATGTTGACATCATCTTCAAGCTGCATCTTGGACAAATTAGTTTCCAAATTTTCAACATCTTCAAAAGTTCCAACTGAACTTGAATCCTCTACATTAAGTCTCTCAACCTCAGGAGAATTCTTGAAGTATCGTTCTGCTGCCAAGCATATCCAATTTTCCAAGAAACAACCATCCACTTCAGTCATTTCTCCTATCATTAGCATGCGCTCCATTTTCTAGCACATTTGTGTTTTGGGAACACTTCTTCCTACCACTTTGTTGGTACCACTACTTTCAAAGTTAGTGTCATACTTTTCACCAATTTTGACTACAGTGACACCCTCAACGGTGTTTCGTCCCAATACTCCTCCTACTGCATCTGATTCTTTGGTAGCATTGTCGACTTGTACAAACAAATCTGCAGTATTCTTGGTCACCAGCATCAGCTTATGACTATCAGTTTTTTCTAGACTGCGTGACACTGGTTTGCAGCCCTCCGTTGCCTTGGCCGCCTCAATTTGAGTATCGAAGTTCTTAGTAACTTCTCCCATTTCGACTGGAGACTTCTCAATGGCTTCGACCATCTGAACTTCAGGTTCTGTGTAGTTGGCTTCCGCATTTTGCAATGGGTCGGAATTAATTTTCATTTGAGTCTTTCCTTTGTCTCCAAACTTTAGCCTTCCTTCTTGGATGGCGTTCTGCACCAAATCCCTGAAAAGAAAACATTGAGAAGTCTTATGACCCAAGAAATTATGGTACTTACAAAAACCTCTTTTCTTTCTTTGTTCTAAAGGAGGCACTTTAGCCCCAGTGGGTACTATTATTTGTCCATCCTTAACTAACAAGTCAAAGGTTTCGTCACACTTAGTGACGTCAAAAGTATATGTTCTTTTAGGAAACTTATCATTAGACTCAGTGGGATTTTTCCCATTGGAAGGAGCTAAAAATTTACAAGCATAAGGTGGACCTTTCTTTAATTCAGTAACGTCTACCTCATTTTCATCTAAATAAAGTGTTTCATCACACATATTTTCGACATCTTCCTGAAATTCGACGAAGGCTACTTTTTTACTCTTGCTAAACCTAGCCTTCTCTTCTTTCAGCCTTTCCAGGCGGCGAACTCGATCAGCCAGCTATGCCATATCTCTAAGATACTGGGTATCTAACTTTTTCCTAATGGAATAATCTAGACCCTCTGCAGCCATTTCTACCAATTCGTGTTCTGGAACTTGGGTAAAGCATCTGGCTTTGAGAAGTTGAAACCTATTCAAATAGTCGTCGATTAGCTCCTGTCGCTACTGGGAAAAACGAGGCCGGCAAAACAGAAGAGTCGCCACCTTTCGTTATTTATCCCTTAGAACGGGAAAGGAAACGATCGGGAAAAACCTGACGAAAAGGTATAAGACAAGGTCATCGCAACCATTGTCTGGGTTTGGGAGTCGGTTATGCAAGGGGACGGTATTAGCACCCCTCACGTCCATCGTACTCGATGGGATCCACGCTTATTGGTTTGTATACGGGTGAAAAACAATCTATCTACGGCTGCTAAAGCTAAACGGGAAGAAACTGACTCGATAGAGCACCGCGCTCTATGCCTACGTATTCCCTCGTGCAATGGGAAAGTCAGAGTCAACGTAGTTTGGGAAACTACGGGGGGAAGTTGCTCGCCGAGATATCGCATCTCGTTCCTACGTACTTCCACATGGTGTGAAAGATCAGAGCAAACGTAGTTCGTGCTAACTACGGCTAGACAGGGTGTTCTCGATCACACGGGGGTGAGAGAAAGGATTGATGATACTAGCAGTTTAGGTGTATGCTGCTCGCTCGACGGAGACTTAGGCGTTACCTGTTTGCGGTAGAACGGACGTAGTATGTCGGGTTTCGAAGGTATGGGAACCTACGGGTTCTAGAGCTACAGTCTGGTCTCGATTGCGCTCGGGCAAGAGAAAGGGAATATCAGTCGTTAGCGGGAAAGTCGCGATCGCACGGCAGCGAGAGAACAAAGAAGTTAGTTGTTAGTGTGCTCGCTAGGATATCGCATCCTATGCCTACATATTCTCGTCCAATACGAGAAATCAAAGCAGCTGTAGTTCAGCCAACTACAGCAAAAGGGGAAAAGGGAAAAAAGGTAGCTCGCTAGGATATCGCATCCTATGCCTACGTACTCTCGTCTGGTACGAGAGATCAGAGCAAACGTAGTTCAACGCTACAGGAAAGCAAGTCTCGATTGCACAGGGGCAAGAGAAGGGGTCTTAATCGCCTGAATGCGAGAGAAAAGGGTTTCGATCGCACGGGGGCGAGAACAAAGAGGAAACAAGCCTAACACGCCTAAACGGGAAGGAACTCAGGACACACACGCAAGAACCTAATACGTAGGAGCGAATGCGTCGCATGTCACCCAAAGGGTACCATACTAAACACCCTAGAAGATTGAGAGGAAACCCCTCAACTGTCATTTCCTACGTATCTAACGATATAGCTCACAACACTCGACGATTGCACAAAGACTTGAATAAGAAAGACGATGTTGGACGAAGCGGCTCCGTTGGCTCCTGACATGTGCGCAAGCTCCATTCCAATCTTCTCCTCTCTGGATCCTTGATGAGAACGCTCAAATCAGGACCAATGTAACGCTTAGACCATCATGGTTTGACTTATACGAGAAATCGAACTCTAAGAGGTAGCGTATTGATATCCGTGTCAAAGACAAGATAGAGAAATGATATCGAAAATCATTCTCCAATTGAATCATGTCACACGGCCAGCCAAAAATAAAATCGAAGATAAAATCAGATAAGAAAAGAAATGAGGAGAGAAAATAGGAAAGAAATCCAATCACAAAGGGAAATAAAATTCTACTCCTAAAATACAGCAATTAATTTCTACTAGAAAATATTCTAAAGAAAAAATAAGAAAATGCATACAGAAAATAGCATGGAAATTCTATATAAAATCCTATACTATTCTATAAGAAAACTTGAATATAAATTCTAAAAAAAATATAAACATCTATATTAAAAATGTAATAATATTCAAGAAAAATAAAACTATAATCCTAAAAGAAAAAATAGGAAAATAAATCTACAATTATTACAATCAAATGTCCAATACAAGAGAAAAATTAAAAATTGTAAAGGGGAGGGGGTACAACAGCTTAACAGGGGTGTAGCCTGCAAAAACAAAACTGGGCCAAGCCCATAATACATCCAGAGAAAAAACAACAAAAATAAAGGGGGGAGCAGGGGTGTATTGGTGAAACGGGGTGTACAGCCTGAAACTCGCTGGGCTTATTGTTCAACCCATCCTCAGAAACAAAACAGAAACAAAAGCTGGGGGGGGTCGTAAGGAAAAGGGGAGTGTGAGTCCTAAACATGAAATTGGGCCCTAAGGCCCACGAACCGACCAGGACCATCATCGCCTCTCTCACTTCTCCCCAAACCAAATCTGGAACCCTAGTTTCAACTTCTTCACCATACTCCGCCACTTGTGTTCTCACCGCCTCCCCCTCTCAATCTCAAACCGTCACTATCTCTATCTCTTTCCATCAAACCTCAACCACACTTCTCTCACAACTCCCTCTTACCAAACCTCACCTTAAACAAAAAAACTCGAAAATCAGGCCACTGTGTGAGTTGATGGTTGGATATTGATGACGAAGGTGCAACAAAGACCTTATAGTTCTTGAGTTGAAGATTGAAGACTTTGGATGAAGTTGATGAACATGCGATTGCAGATCTTGAGGGATGTTCATGATGATTGATGGAGGTTCGAAGACTTTATGAGTTTTTTCTGGAAAATCTGGTGAATCTATGATGAAGATTAGGACGAAGATGATGGAGATTCGTACAACCTTCTGGAAGCTTCTTGAGGAAGATGATGATGAACTCGGTTGAAGGTTGATGAATGAGCAATTTCTGGAGATTGATGGTCTGGAGAAGTTCTTGGATGATTGTTCATGGAGATTTGCGGATGAACACGTGATGTTGTTGAAGGATTCTGATGAAAAAGAGTGTGGATGTGGATGAAGGTGGATGAATCTTCATCGGTTTCTAGACGAACACGGTGGACTTAGTTGAAGATTCTGGTGACCGTTATGAGTTCTGGCGGGTAGTTGCGGCGAGGTTTGGACGGGTTTGATTTTACTGGTGGAGGACAGGTGGCAAGCTGGGAGATGGAGAGAGAGACGCGTGTGGGGTGAGGTGTCAGCACGCATGGGAGTGAGAGTGTGTGTGGTGTGATGAAATGAGGTGGGAGACCCAGAAAAACACGCGTGGATGGCTCTTATATTGACAAGTGGCACGTAGACTTGGACATGTGATAATGGGCTTGGGACTTGGACACCTGGCCCACTAGACTTAAACCTGATTAAATCTAGTTAAAAAACTGATTCAAACAAAACTGCAATTAATGGTGACTAAGGATGGATTAAAATCTGGTTAAAAAACTAAACAAAAATTAAGACCCTTTAACCAAACTAATTAATATTCCTAATTAAAACCAATTATCCTGATGACTAATTAAAATTCAATTAATCTCTAGGAATTCAAATCTATCACACTAAACCAAATTAAATCTAGAAAAATGTCAAATCTATTAAACTCTACCTATTATATCTAAACAAATTTAATTAACATCTAAAAAATGAATTAAACATATAATTTCTAAAAAGAGACTAAATCTAGAGGCTTATTTAAAATCTATTTAAAACGTATTTAATATTCTAAAAACTATTTACAAAAATCTATTAAACTTATTTAAAATTCTAGAAAAAGAGTTATCCTATTAAAACTATTTAAAACATCTATTTAATATCTAGAAAAAGCAATTAAACCTATTAAAATCTATTTAAAAATTTTAGAAATAAGGAAAAAATCTAAAAAAGCAATAAAGCCAATTAAATTGATTAGAAAACAGATGCGCGAATACAGCGAAATAAACGGTAAAAACCGGACACCGAAATGTCCTCAAAAACAACAACGAGAGCTAAAAACATCGGGACGGGCACAAATTCACAGAATAAATCCTCGTATTCGAACTGGCCTGAAATGCCTGAAACGCGAGAAGAGGCTGTAATCCTGACAAAATCAATCTGACCGCAAAAAATGCAATGTATACGGTATGTAAATGCAGAATGCAAAATGAGTCGAAACATAAGCCAAATACAATAATTGGTTGGTCAAATTTTGGGGTGCAACAGCTGCCCCTATTCAAGCGGCTTGGACCTGAAGGGTTGAGAAGCGAACGAATTTCAAACATTCAAAGGTAGAAGACGGTTGAATACAAAAGAAACACAGAAATTTGCCAACCTGCAGAATGATAACACGAAATCATATAGATGTTTTTATGCATAATTCGACTAAAAGCTAACCGTTTTCGATCCAATTTCGTGTTATTTCCGTGTATTTGTCTGATGTTTTTGTAGGTATTCAATGATCACGTCTAAACAAGGCAACATGAAGAAAAGAAGCAATCTCAGATGAAATATGGACGAAAAAGGAGTGAAAATACAATGAAAAGCGCAACAATCAGTTTTTGCTGATGTGACGACCATCACAGATTCATGACGACCGTCACACCTTGTGACGACCGTCATGCAGGCAAAAACGCCCCACTCAGATTACACGTCAAAAGAGCAGTTCTAATTCCCATTAAGTGGACCACTACTCCCTAAATTATCTGCCTCAAGGTCCATCATCCTCAGAGATAACCGTTGGGATTCCACTTCTATAAAAAGGGAAGCAGGGGACTTCAAAAAGGAGAGCGGCATTCACACCACGAAGTGCTGCCGAATTTAATATCCAGAGCAATTTACTTTCTAGTTTTTATCTGTATTCATTTCCCTTTACATTTCCTTATTCCCATTTCCGCTCTTTTGTAATTGCTATTGCACTGTACGATCAAATTGGCACTAAAGACCAGAATCCTGCCAACATCTGTGGAGGATCTGCCCAAAGGCCAATTGGCATATTTACAGGTTTTCATTTTGATCGACTTCTGTTTTATTATAATGCAATTTATTATTTATTATTCTTATTTATGTTTTGTTTTTCCAAATTCCATGTCTAGCTAAACTTAGGTAATCGATATGTAGTAATAATTCGAATGGGATTTGATAACTCTTGTTTGAAAACTTTCTTTTCACAAAAGTAATTTATGGTCTGAGTGTTTAAAATTGATTCACTGAATAAACTTCGTCGCGAAAGCGAGAACTTATTTAAAAGTAGTTTTGCCACGAAAGTGGAAAATTAATTAAGATATGAACCTACAAGCGAAAGCTGCAGTAAGGTCAGATAGTAAACACTAGGCATTTGTTTTAATAACAGCGAAAGCACTTTAAAATGAATTAGAACTTAGAGATTTCCAAAAAATGATTTTAACCCCGAACGGGATACGAAAGTGTACGTTTGGCCCTTAGGATTATGATTAGCGTCAACAACCATCGTGAGACGAGAGTCTTCAAATCTCCATTTTTTGCTTAAATAAACTGTGAAAGCTATTTCATACACCAGTAATTTATCAAGTCCCTGAAGAACACAATTACTACGTATCGATTCAATTAATTAAAATCTAAACAGTAATCTTAGTTCCCTCTTTTAGTGACAATCTTATTCCCTTAAAACATATTCTACCTAGCTAAACATAGTAACTCTCGAGAACACTAGTTTGATTACGAGTCCCTGTGGGATCGATATCTATTATTACTACGCGATAGACTGTGCACTTGCAGTTAGTTGTATTAGACATAGAAAGTCGCGATCAAGTTTTTGGCGCTGTTGCCCGGGACCCGTTTAGTCAATAGTGTAACCTTCTGTTACGCCGTATAGACTAGGTTAACAATTTTCATTTTTCCTTTACTAGTTCTGTCGATTGTATGCCAAGAAATCGCCCGCAAAACGATATCGTAAAACCTTCAGTCGCAGAACTAGAACGCTTCTTACATTTAAGAAGTAGAATCATTGAGTACCAACTCAAACAACTCAAACATAACACTCCCAAACCTCTCACTCCTATTCCCAAATCAGAAGAAGAAGAACCAGAGATGGCTGAAGGACCTTCGAACAAACCGCTGAAGGCATACGCTACACCATCTCAGATGGAGCCTAGAAGTAGCATTGCTGCCCCAGCTATTACCCGAAATGATTTTGAGCTAAAACCATCATTGCTGTCGGCTGTACAACAAAACCAATTCTCAGGAAACGCAACTGAGGATCCGAACGAACATCTAACGAAGTTTGTACAATACGCAGACACAGTGAAAGCAAATGGAGTAACTCCAGACGCAATAAGACTTCGTCTTTTCCCATTCTCTCTTAGAGACAGAGCATGGACATGGTTACAATCGTTACCATCCAACTCCGTTACGACGTGGGAGAAATTGAAGAACGTCTTCTTAGCGAGATATTTTCCGCCAAGCAAAACTGCTATGCTTAGAGCTCAAATCAACGGATTTCGACAAAAAGATACTGAATCTCTCTACGAAGCATGGGAACGATTCAAAGATATGATGAGAACATGTCCTCACCACGGTCTAGAAGACTGGGTGACAATCCATACTTTCTATAATGGGCTTCTATACAATACTAGATTGACAATAGACGCTGTCGCGGGCGGTGCACTTATAGATAAGCCATACGATGAAGCCTATCAATTAATAGAAAACATGTCACAAAACCATTGCCAATGGGGAGGTGAACGCACTCCAAATGAGAAAACCTCAGCGAAAGGTGGGATGTACAAAATCAGCAGCCTTGAAAAGTTCAATGCTAAAGTAGATGCTCTAGCACAGAAGATTGATAATCTGACCGTTAACCCCACTGCAACTGTCGCTGCAGTAACTCCAAATTGCGAGTTATGCGGAAGCACCACTCATAATGCACCCGAATGCCCATTGCTAGCCGGAATCCCGCCAGACCAGGTAAATTATGCTCAAGGAAATCCCTACGCAAATACCTACAACCCAGGTTGGCGAAATCATCCAAACTTTTCTTACAAAAGCGAAAATGCATTGCAAATGCCTACTGCTCGGCAAGGATATCAGAAACCAGCTGCTCAGAATGCACCTAGGAAATCAAACCTCGAACTGATTATGGAAAAGTTCATAGCTACTCAAGCTCAAACGAACAAAGAGTTCCTGAATCAAAACATACACACTAGCGAGCAAATTAAACAGTTGACAGGAAAAGTAGACGCTTTAGCCACCCACAACAAAATGTTAGAAACTCAGATATCACAAGTGGCTCAACAACAAGCATCTGCTGCCGCACCTGCTGGCACATTTCCTGGACAACCCGAACAGAATCCCAAAGGCCAAGCAAATGCTGTGATACTAAGAAGTGGAAAAGAATTGGACGAACCGATCGATCCGAGAACCGAAAACTCAGCCATGCAACAAAAACCAACTGAACAAGCAGAAAAGGAATCTGAGTTAGAGAAGAAGGAGGACAACGAGAAGGAGGATACCGCAAGTGAAAAAACTCAAACACCTCCAGCGCCATATAAACCACCTATTCCTTATCCGCAAAGACTAATAAACTCTAAAACTTCAGGACAATTTAAGAAATTTGTAGAGCTCCTTAAACAGCTGAATATTACTATTCCTTTTACAGAAGCGATAACTCAAATGCCGTCATATGCCAAATTTCTCAAAGAAATCCTGTCGAATAAGAGAAAGATCGAGGATAACGAAACAGTTACACTTACTGCAGAGTGTAGCGCTATTATTCAAAACCGCATGCCTCCTAAATTAAAAGACCCAGGTAGTTTCTCCATACCCTGCGTCATAGGAAAGTTCGTAATAGACAAAGCTCTATGCGATTTAGGAGCCAATATCAGTGTTATGCCCTTATCTATATGCAAAAAGCTGAATATGGGAGACCTCAGGCCAACCAAAATGTTCGTACAATTAGCTGACAGATCAGTAAAATACCCCGTCGGAATACTGGAAAACGTTCCAGTACGCATAGGACAATTCTACATTCCAACCGACTTCATAATCATGGACATCAAGGAGGACACTATAACCCCAATCATCTTAGGAAGACCGTTCCTAGCTACAGCCGGAGCTATTATAGACGTGAAGAAAGGAAGGCTAACATTCGAAGTAGGAGAAGAAAAGATAGAGTTCATTCTCACCAAGTTCTTACAAGCACCAGCAATAGACGATACCTGCTATTTAGTAGACGAAATTGACGAATGCATAAGAGAACTTGAAAATGAAGAGACCACGTATTCAGAAATCATAAAGATTCAAATACCCGACATTTCTGAAGACGATAATTGGCGTAAACCGTATAAAGACGACAGCCTAAGCGAAAGCTTAGCACTGACCCCAAACCATATGCCAGGTCCGAAGAACCCATCTTTAGAACTTAAAACACTACCCAAAAACCTCAGATATGAATTTCTAGACGATGAACTAAAAAGACCAGTGATAGTCAACGCCGACTTAGGACAACCAGAAACCGAAAAGTTATTAGAAGTCCTAAAGAAGTACCCCACCGTGTTAGGCTATAACATAAGCGATTTAAAAGGTATAAGCCCTTCGATCTGTATGCATCGAATTACAATAGAGGAAGACTCTAAAACCTCTCGAGAGCATTAGAGAAGACTGAACCCCATCCTGAGCACTGTAGTCAGAGATGAAGTAAAGAAATTACTAGATGCAGGAATCATCTATCCGATCTCCGATAGTGAATGGGTTAGCCCAGTTCACGTCGTACCAAAGAAAGGAGGAGTAACAGTAGTTAAAAACGAAAAAGGAGAATCTATAACAAAAAGAGTCGTGACGGGAAGTAGGATGTGTATTGATTATAGGAAGCTTAACAAGGCTACGCGCTGTCGCTACTGCGAAAATCGGCGCCGGCTTCACAGGAGAGTCGCCACCGTGCGTTATTTATCCCTCAGAACGGGAAAGGAAACGCTCGAAGTAAACCTCGCAAAGACGGGAAAAGGTATGGTCATCGCAACCAAAACCTGGATTCGGGAGTCGGTTACGCAAGGGGAAGGTATTAGCACCCCTCACGTCCGTCGTACTCGACGGGATCCATGCTTGATGTTTATAAGGAAAAGGGTGTGTTTATCTATCTACGCTAATGGTCAGTCTGAAAAGCAAATAAAAGGACAGGAATCGATAGAACATACGGTGTTCTGGGCCTACGTACTCCCTCGTGCAATGGGAAAGTCAGAGTCAACGTAGTTCGACTACCTTCATCTAAACAGGGAAAAGGTTGCTCGCCAGGACATCGCGTCCTGTGCCTACGTACTTCCACACAGCATGGAAGATCAGAGCAAACGTAGTTCGACTACCTACGGCTAAACAGGGGGCTCTCACACAGCAGTGAGAAAACAAACGGGTTCTAAAGGTTCGGGAACCTACAACTATGATCTGGTCTCAAATGCACTCGAGCAAGAGAAAAGGGGAACAATTAGTCGTCAGCGGGAAAGTCTCGATCGCACAGCAGCGAGAGAACAAAAGTCAGTTGTTAGTGTGCTCGCTAGGATATCGCATCCTATGCCTACATATCCTCGTCTGGTACAAGGAATCAGAGCAGCTGTAGTTCGGCTAACTACGACACAAGCTACTCAAGAAAACCCTACTGAAAGGAAAGGGAAAAGACACCCTAAAACTATAGCTAAAAAAAGGGGAATCTACCTACTGATATCATGCCTGGTTGACCATCCTAATGTCTATCATAACGACTCCGCAGCGGAGAAGTTAGAGCTCCTAAGGGATCATGGCAACAGGACTAAACAGCAAACATGAATCAACTGCTAAGAAAAGAAATACTAGAAATATGCATGAATGCAACGACTAAACAAACAAGGCGCAAAGGCCGCAAACCACAGAGGTAAGGGAGCTCAGCTCTACCAAATACCAGCAAGCAATGCCACTCAATAACAAACAAGCAGAAGGAGGACCACCTCAACTTCTCATGCACACAAAACCTACTTCTAAGATGCACCTACCTCAGAACTATCTAGATGAATTCCTAAGTCTAATGCAACACAACACCACACAAGCCAAACAACACAAAGAGGAGGCTAGCCAACCTGACAAACCCCCTATCTACAAAACAAGAAACTAACCCTGAGCAGGGCCCCTGAACAAACCTGAAACAAACTTCTGATCTATCCCTGAACAAAACTCTATGCAAAGCCCTAAACAACACTCTAAGCAAAACTCTAATCAAAACCCTAAGCAAGAGGAATCAATCCCAGTCTCCAAGCTTCAGAACAAGCTTACCAAATAAAGGGAGCTAAGCAGACAAACTCATAGTGCCTTCCTCGGGAAAGTACCAGGAGGTTACTACTCAGGAGTCATATCCTAAGCGGCTCGACAACTGTGATCAGTTTACATTCCTCCTCAGGAGAAACTAAACTCACATGAAGGCTCCGGCATCATTGGATATTTAAGAAATCCTATCAAAACTAGGGGAACTAAGTGAGCAGACCCCCAGAACCTTCCTCAGGAAAGTACTAGGAGGCTTCCACTTAGGAATCGTATCCCATGCGGCTCAACAACTGTGATCAGTTTACATTCCTCCTCAGGAGAAATTAAACTCACAAGTTGGCTCCAACATCATTGGATACTTAAGAAATCCTAGATGAACTAGAGGAACTAAGTGAGCAGACCCCCAGGACCTTCCTCAGGAAAGTACTAGGAGGCTTCCACTTAGGAATCGTATCCCATGCGGCTCAACAACTGTGATCAGTTTACGTTCCTCCTCAGGAGAAACTAAACTCACATGAAGGCTCCGACATCATTGGATACTTACGAAAGAGGCGAGAAGAAAGAATGAAAATCATTCATAGTGCCTTCCTCAGGAAAGTACCATAAACTCCCTTCAAACTTCAGGATCTCAAACCTCACAAACAGAGAACAAGCTCCTAGACTAAGCCTCAACCCAATGCATCCTTGCAAGCTCCAACAGGACTTCATCCAGCCTCCATCTTCAAGAAGAAACCACAGATCCTCAAACCACAAGAAACTATCTCTGAAGTTCAACCACAGTTGAACTTCAAAGTCAGAAGCCATCAAGACTTCTCCTATCCTCAAGCTCAGACTAAAAAATAACAGAATACCCTATAAAAATCTATCAAAAATCTAAGGGGAACATGCATTAGTCTAGTACAACATACTAAAAAATCAGAACAAAATTCATTACCAGATGCAAGAACTAAAATCAGCAAGGCAGACGTGCCACAAACCAATTATTCAATATCAATACCAATGCAAAAAATGCAATTAAAATGAAAATGCATGATTAAGCTAATGTTTTTGTACTATAAAATTCTACATTGAATTACGAGTCTACAGAAAAAAAGAATGGAATTATTTGCTCGAACCCACTATTTTTTATGAATTTTTTAATAACATGCATGAACTAAAAGATATTAAAAAAGTCATTTAAATGGAAAATATACTAAAAATAGCAAACAAAAATAAAATGTCATTTTTATTTTTATTTATTTTTCTAGACATTCATATGGAGTGGTAGAAAAAACAAGAAATCAAAAATCAATTATTTTCATTTTTCTATGAATTTTTCAAGACACCAAAACAATTAAAAAATATGAAAACAAAAGAATGAAAGAAAATAGAAGGGGAGGTGCAGCAATAGCAATTCTCTGGTTATTGTAGCCTGATGGGCCAGGAGGTGGGGGTGCGGAAAGCAATGGGCGCAGACCCAAGTTGTTAAAATTCAGCTAAAAAAACTGAAAAGAAAAAAAAAAGAACGCGGGGGGTGCAATAAGTGAATTTTCACGTTATTCATCCAGATGGGCTTACCTACGGGGGGTGCGAATAGCACTCTGGGCCTAAGCCCAATCCACATTTTCATTCTGCTTCTCACACACAGGGGAGGGTGAACGAGTAAAAATGAGGGTGCATCAGCAAAACGAAATTGGGCCCAAAGACTTATCCAAACCTAGCCCTAATCAGAACCCTAACAAAACCTAATTCCCCTTCCCCCAACCCTGATCACTGTTCATCGCCTAAACCCTAGCCGTCTTCGTCTTCCTCACCCTCTCTCCTCTCTGCAATTCCTGATCTCTCTCAAACAATCCAACCAAACTCTGAAAAAAAACTTCTCACACAAACACCTCACTCTCTCGCAAGAATCTTCTGCTCAAGATCTAAATTCCACCTAAATGCTAAGTGAACCCCAACGAAACCCTATATTCAATAATCAACAAAAAATCGTGAATCAAGAGTCAAAGATTGACGCACCTGGCTTGAAGTATGAATGACGCCGTGAGTTCTTGAAGTTCGTTGAGGGCGAATCCAGAACTGGACGAAGATTCCTGAAGACGACGAGAACGATCTGGGAGAAACTGAGGACGCGCGAACTGAAACCTTCTTACAATCTAGAAACGGAGGAGAATTGGGGATGAAAATGTTCTTGAGCCCATTAAAGTTTTCTGGAAAAAGCGAAGAACTCCACGAGTTCTATGAAGATCTGGAAGAAAGAAGCTCAAGAACAGATGGAGACGCTGCTTCTGGAAACGAACGTTGATGAGGATCGTAATGATCTTTAGCGCAAAACTGAAGCGTTCTTGGATAAGGAAGCGGGACGATTGAAGATCTTAATGTTTTCTGGGAATATTGATGAACACTCTGAAGGTTTGAAGCTTTTCTGGGGATTCTTTAAAGAACAAGGAAGATGAATGCGTTCTGGAAAACCGTATGAAGTTTCCGGTGGTGTTAGGTTTTCCGGTGAGGCGATGACTAAGGCGGACGGAGAAGGAATAGGGAGATCGGAGGAGAAAAGAGGGATCTCTAGGAGTTTCTGAGTGTTTTGCAGTTTCCGGCAAGGGACGGCGGCCGGAGACGGTTGGACGGTGGCCGTTGGGGCGGTCACCGGATTTGCATGCCCGGCGACGAGTTCTCAGAGGGGAAGCGACGCGGTGACAAGTGGCATGGGAGAGGCTGTGAGTGGGACGCGTGGCGCGTGGCCTGAGTGGGAGAGAGAGAGAGTCTGAAACGTGGCAGACTTGGGAATGAGTGGAAAATGAGGTGGGGCCTCTCCTTTGCACGCGTGGCCTTATTCTTATAGCGACAAGTGTCACTCTCTGGACCAAAACTGACCAAAAACTGGACTGAAGAGCAAATTGGGCCTCCAAAAAAAATGCCTCCTGGGCCCATACGAAAATGCACAAAAAACCCTAAAAAACTGAAAAACTGATTAGTAATTCTGAATTAAAATGCTTAGACCTAATTACAAATTAATCAAAAATTAAACCTAACTAACTCTAAAACAATTAACTAAATGAACTCAATTGACCCTAACTAAAAAATTAAATCCTAATTAAATCTAAAAGGTGATTAATATCTACTTAAACCTATATTAAACTACAACTAATAAAATTCTAATAATCTCTATTTAAACTCTATTATTTCTATTAAAAAACTATTAAAAATTCCTATTAACATAAAAGAAAAATCTATAATATTTTCTATATTATCTAAAACAATTAAAACTATTTAAAATCTATTATATTCTAAAAATGATTAAAAAACTATTAAATCTATTTAAAAATTCTATAAAATTCTAAAAGAAAGATTTAAACTATTTAAAAATGTAAAAATCTATTTAAATCCTAAAAAATGATTAAAAGCCTATTTAAAATCCACAAAAGCTATTAAACCCTAAAAAAAATGCAGACAACTGCAAATGACCACCATAAAAGAGCGCACGAGACCAGATCGAATCGAACAGAGAACCCCGGGCATCAGAATATCCCAAAATCACTTATGCAAGCTAAAAATCACCGAGGAGTGCACAATTTCCCGAGCATAAAACCCTGATGATCTGGACTGGATCTGCCATAGTTAGTAAATGAAACCCAAGCTGTAACCCTGATATCCTCTGTCTGTACACCAATATCATGCGTCTGATTTGCGAATATGAATTTAAACCACGAGTCAGATAGGAGAATCGGTTGGTCAAATTTTAGGGTGCAACAGCTGCCCCTATTCAAGCGACTTGGACCTGAAGGGTTTGAAGAGCGCTCAGCCTTCAAACATTCAGAGGTACGAGACGGTTGAATACAAATAAAACCCGAAAATTTGCCAACCACGAGACTATACTGTGAAACTGCTGGGGGAACAAACTCCAGAGAACCGAGTCTAGTCATTATGGCACCAAACTGATCAATCATCTGGTAAAGAACTCCTGATTAGAATGCCAATTACCTGTGATGCCCTATATAACAAACCCGAGGGTTGCAACAAAACACCTGATCCTTTCGCATTGCCTACTGATAGACAGGAAGAGAAATATACTCACATCATCCAAAGATGGACGGGAAGACACCCTGAATGGAGGAAACGCCCATACTCACATCGTTTAAGGATAGACGGGATCATCCTGATTGATGAAACAAATCAATATCCACATCGTCTAAGGATAGACGGGAAGAAATAATCTCCATACTCACATCGTCTAAGGGTAGACGGGAAGAAAGCATTAATCTCTCCATCAATAAACAGAAAGAAAAACCACTATCCGAAATATCGTTTTGAAACCCCTCAACAATCAAAGATAGCCGGAGAAGACTCGTTGGGGAAACACACCATCTGTATGAACTGACGATAAGAAACCCGCTGAACAATAACCTACAACTTCACATCGTCTACTGATAGACGGAAAGAAAAGCCACTTGCTAGAGAAACCCCTTCTTGAACCCCACTGAAAATTAACCGAAACTTCACATCGTCTACGGATAGACGGGAAGAAAAGCATATCCTAGGAAACCCTATCTTGAAACCCTACTGCAATCACCCGCAACTTCACATCGTCTAAGGATAGACGGAAAGAAAACTTCGTTCAAACTCAAAACGTCTAATGATAGACGGAGAAATCCACTTATTGGAGGGACACATCGTCAATATGAATTGACGGGAAGAAAAGCCTGCCGATACCAGATGACTGATTGATCAAAGCACAACTATTGTATGATCTGAGATACAAATAATCCGCTGAATTGTCTGAACACTGCTGCTGGGTAAATGCCCCTGTACTGATCACAGAGTAATTCACGCGCCATATGAGGCTGGTAGAAAACCTGACTTATGCTTCGTATGCATATGCATATGCTTTAATCTTTCTACGGCGTAATGCTCCATTCAGGATGGAAATGCTACGCATTTTGACAATGACATGCAAGTATGATGCAAATATGATAATGCATGCAATATGCTAATGCAGGCTCGAGCTGCCGGAGAAAGCTGGGTACAGAAAACCACTTCAGCAAAATAAATGTTGAAGACGAAGCCAACTCCGCTAGGGATAAACCGGGTATCACAGGATTAACCCAGCAAAATAAATGCTGGGAGAGTGAAATCAACTCCGCTGGGGATATTGGGAACTTAACCGAACATCATCGACGAAGTAATACCCTGCTGGGGAATATAACTCCACTGTGAAATAGCAGATGTGCCGAGTGTGATTGGACTTCCCTGGGGATAGCTTACCCACACCAATGAAAAATTGGACTTTGCTGGAGAAAATAGACGGAGTCTTCTTGCGTACTGATGACGATTGAATTTGGAAACTGATGCGCCAACACGGATGGGCTTCACAGTGATCGCCAACATGGATTTGAACTCTTAGGCTATCTGTGATGGGTCAGGTACAACTGACGCTGGGAAACATTCTGCCTGAATACACAGTCTTTTGGTTGAAAATTCACGGGATAGTAACACGACTTCCCGACATTCGCCTCGCACTCGAAAATTGGCTGAATCTGCTTGAATAACTCTGAATGACCCTGCTGATACGGAGAAGAACAATCCTTTCGCTCCTGACATGCCCCAGCCTGCGGGACCTCTGTGGGGATAGTCCTCGCAAGGAAATCTGCAAATCTGAGCCCTGATGGTCTGATATGACATGCCCCAGCGTTCTGAACTTCGGAGAGATACTTCCCATCAAATGCTTCTCGAATAAAGAACTTATGCGCTCTTACGATGGCCTGCCCCTGACGGCACTAACCTTGCCCCTGATTATCTGATTCAGAGTAGTGCCCCTGACTACGCCGTATTTGCCTGAACCTCAACCTGATTGCCCCAGGATAACTGACTTCGAAAGGCTGACTTGACTGGGGATCACGATAATAGCTTGCCCCTGCTCTCGAAACATTCAGGTATTCTGCATTCTATCCTAACCATACTTTCCACTGTAGGAAACTTTTCTGCTGTCAAGCGCTTACTCGCAAGTAAAACAAGTTGTTCTGCGTAAAAGATGTATTAATGCAACACATATGACAACTTTGACATCCAATATGTTCACTGGGAAAAGGAAAAAACAGTTTATGGCATATAATGCACAAAACATTTATCAAGAATATCAACATCAGTACCAACATGGTAAGAGGAACCCTTTTTGGAGTCAGAACCGACGCGACCTTTACCGAAGTATGCTTTCGAAACAACCTGCTTCAATTAGGACTTTTGAAGGTTGTAACGTGGTCAGGTTCACGGTTTGGAAGGAAAGGATAAAGGCTCAAAGTTTATTTTAACCCACCCATTCTCCTTGATGTTCTCCGATCCTATGTTCAGCTAATTCAACCTTAGCGCTCACCTCTCAGAGGTTGAAAGATAGGAGTGATAGTTCGAGAAACTATGAGTTTTCGGAGTGACAGCCACTCACTTTTCGTCTTTGACACTTGAGGTCACACGACTCGTGTTTCCTTTGAGGATTTTTCTTTTGATCCTTTTCATCTTTTTCTTTTCATATCCCTAACTTTTGCCTGGACTGACTCCTTTTGAGTTTCTTTTGATTTTTTTTTAAGTCAAGCGGGATGCCCTCATTTTTGCCTAAGTCAATTGTTTTCTTTCCTTGACTTAGCGGGCTCTTGATTCTTTTTTTCTCTCTTTTTTTTCTTTCGAACAAGTCGTGTGACACTGGTTGTCTGACTCTTTGGGGAATGATGTGACTGCCCCACTCTTGATTGAACCATTGTGGTCTTTTAGGCACGACCTCTAGGGGCGTGATTGATCCTCGAACGGACACTCCTTTTGCAATTTGGACGCTCGGTCAAATTAGCTACCACCTACCCTGCCCCAGGTTAAGACTGAGGGTTTTTCGTTTTCAGAAAGAACTCCTACTACAAGGCTCAAATGGGTTAACAAGGGATTATCTTCCTTATATCTCCGGTGTTTAGGGATTTGAAACAATGCCTGTACATCATCAGCAGGTTTTATTTCAAAAGCATACAATATCGGAAGTCGCATGTCGTTTATTTTCGTCATCCTCCCCAGATTCTTCTTAACCAAGCATTGGACATTTGTAAAAACAATTAGTGAACACGAATGGATTCAATCAAAACATGCATATTTATTTCATTATCATCAATTGACTGAAAACAACAAGTTTTACAAACAAGCTTGCAATTTAAACAGGAAAGAAACTACAAATGTAAAGACAAGATAAAACAAGAAAAAATGCTAGCTTCCGAGAACCGGGCTTTCACATCTGTCCTGCTGCTGAACCAGCTATCTTCACAGTTAGTTATTAGAGGCAATTTTGATGCTGTCCTGATCTGCTTTCAACGACCCAACCAGATTATAGAGCCCATCCCCCTTCATTCAGATGATTTTGGACCCTTCTCGCCCGAAGCTGATTGCTGCACTATCAAGTAAGTCCTGCACTTTGTGCTTGAAAGCCAGACAATCTTCAATGGTGTGCCCTTGTGCTCCTGAATGGAAATCACAGCGCTCCTTGATATCATACCCTGCTGGAAGCGTACCTGTCAGTGGGGCTAACTTCCTCTTCTCAACCAACTGCAATCATAGCAACACCTGAAGAAGCTCGGCATACGGCATCGGAGGCACCTTAAATACCCTCAATGGCTTCTGATTTTGAGCTTTTCGCTGATTGGGATGCTGCTGCCTTTTCCACTGTTGAGATCGTTGCTGTTGTTGCTGGTATCGGGTTGACTCTTGCACACCTTTCGTAGCAAATACAGCATCGGTTTCTTGACTTTCACTGTGCTGATTAAAGCCCTCCTTATGCTTAGCCATTTCCTTTCTCAGATCTTCCCCAGGAATAGGCAACAGTCGTGGGCATGGAGATTTTGACACCATGGAGTCCAGGATACGTTTCTGACCTACTGCAGCTTTAGAAACATCCGTCATCTTAGCATCGACTGGGATAGGAGCAATACGTACAGCTACGCCGCTCGGCGTGAATTCAATATCGTGCGAGTCAATCAGGTCTTGAACATTGTGCTTAAAAGCATGACAACCCTCGATGTCGTGTCCGAATGTCCCAGAATGAAATTCACATTGCTTGCTGGCATCGTACCCATGAGGAAGCGCTCTCGTGGGTGGTTCCAACGTTCTCTTCTCAACCAGATTAAACCTTAATAAAGTCTGCAAGAGCTCAGCATATGTCGTAGGCGGCGCCTCAAATATTCTCTTTGGCTTCCCTTCTTGGATCCTCCGTGGAGCCGGATGCATCTTTTGTTGCTGCTGCTCAGGTTCCATAGGCACGGGTGGCACGAGCTTCTTCATTGCCGCTAGCTGATCATCCTTTTTCCTAAGCACATTCTTGACTGCTTCCATGATCAAGCTCATTTGGGTCTTCAGCTGACTGTTTTCCTCTTTGAGGATCTTCTGCTCCAAACGCATCTCTTGCATATCTCTCATTATCTGCCCCAGCTGGCTTCGGACTTCAATCAATTCAAACTGATTCTGTTCCATATCTCTGAAGGAATTCCTACAATAAACTGGACGATGAGGAAATGAGACCCACGGTTCTGATGTACCTGTTAAATGATAACTCAATGCAGAAAGCAAACACATATTCATGACAAGACAAAGAGAAACTCAAGCTATAAGCATACAGACGAACATCTCCCACACATGTACAACCAACAAAAGCAGCACGTAAGCACAAATGAAGTACGAATACAATGACCCCAGCCAACAATCCTGGTGGTGGTCAGCCAACAATAGTGCACAAAAGCTAAATGGGTTAGGCAGAGAAAACAGGTGCGACACCCGGCACAAAAACCTCTAGAAACTTCCCCCATATTCAACTGAACTCTCTGATTGACAATCTTCAGAGCACACACTTCCTGGGGAGTCTTCCATGACATTAACTAACGAACCCACACAACTGGATGATGGAAAATCATTAATCTGAACAAAACCCTGAGGCGTGATGCAAATCCGGCTAGAGTCTAACAGATCCTGAATCTGGCTTCTAAGCACCTTACACTCATTTGTTGAGTGCCCCTGTGCCCCAACATGGTACTCACAGCGGGCGCTGGCATCAAAACCTGGAGGATACGGTGGAATCACCGGCTTAGTCTCTTTCGGCACTATCAATCCACTTTTGACCAGATCTGGCAACAACTGACTGTACGACACCTGTAGCTGAGTAAACTGCCTTTCAGGCTTCCTTGGTCTTCGTGGGGCGTGCTGACGCGATCGGCGATAGGATGACCGCTGACTTGAAGTGTCTGAAAACCGATCCTGAGATGCTAGAGATTCTGAGATGGCGTCATCTCCTCCTTCCCATTCTTTTTGAGAACTGACAACTGACTCAATCTTATCAACTGAGACGTAAGGGACATCTCGAAACTTTCCACTCTTGAGTCCTCTCTCAACAAGCTCACCCATTCTCATCAGGCCCACAAAGCTGGTACAACCAAACAATTTGTCGAAATACTGGCTTTTCAGAGTACCCAAGAAGATGTCAACCATTTCTCTTTCCGGAAGCGGTGGTTGAACACTAGCAGCCAATTCTTTCCATCTTCGCAAATACCCTCTGAATGATTCATTCTCCGCCTGAGACAATTCTTGCAGATGTACGAGACTAGGAGCCAAATCCAGGTTGTGATCATACTACTTCATGAAAGCTCTGGCTAAATTCGCCCATGATCGAATCTGATTACTCCCTAATTGCACATACCACCTCAAAGATGCCCCAGTCAGGCTATACTGAAAGCAATGGATCATCAACTTGTCATTTCGCACAAACGAAGTCATCCTTCGACAGAACATCATCAAATGCAGCTTCAGACAACTATCTCCCGTGTACTTTTCGAACTTCGGCACTTTGAACTTGTACGGCAACACCAGATCAGGAACCAAACACATGTCTACAGCATCCAGGTTAACAGCATCTTTCGCTTTCAAGGCTCTTATTCCTTCTTCCAACGCCCGGAGTCTTCCATCCTTTTCAAGAGCCCTGGGATCTACCATCCCGGCCATTGGAATATCTCTCTGGTAATTCATCACAGGGAAAGCAACACCTTGATTGTTAGCAGGAGGATGACATTCATTTCGGGCAACGAACTGCTCATGTCGATCTCGGTTCTCAACAGTAGGCTGTACAACTTGGTCTGCCGTCAGGTTGTTCGCTTGCGGGAAGCCTTCCATAGAATCATACTGATGGTTGGACGCCATAGTAAACCTTGTCAAAGTGTTAGGGGCCTGGAAATTGCCTTCAGCCATAGCTACCAATTACCTGTGACTGACTACACTGCTTGATTCTGCTCAAATCTGCTTCAGCCCCTTGGTCGTCTTCAACACTCCACTCTTGCCTCAAACAATCCCCCGAGAATCACCCTCTGGTGAAAACAAAGGCTGGATAAGTGCTCTGACTTGCTAGAGTAATGTTATGCAATGTGATTTATGCAAACAGAAATACAAAAATGCTAACGTGCATGTGTGCATTGGAGATATTTCCCCTCCAATTCCAGTGTCAGTGGTAGCGAGACAAGATAAACCATAAAGACAATATTTAGAAAAACCCTCATATATTTATTAGAATAACAGTCTTGTCAAGATGTTACATAACTATGCTCCGTACAACTAAGATTATAAAGGAGGATCCCAACCAACATGCCTGGTGGTGATCTCAACACAACAGAATACAAGAGAGAAATCAAGTGCGGGTACGGTTGCGGAAGTCCTCAACCATCTTCTTCGTCTCTGCGTGATCCGGCCGATAAATCAAGCCTTCTATCAGCTGATCCCTTTTTCTGACCGTTCCCTGGATATCTCTGACAAAGTCTTCCCAAGCCTTATCATGGGCACCGTCCCCAGGTTTGGGTCTCTTGGCGTCTGCTCTATGCTGAAAATCTTCCAAATTCTTCATGGCATCAGTCAGTTTGCACTCGGCCTCGTATCGGCGGCATGCTTCCTCTTCAAGCTCTTCAGTCTTCACTTTGACCTGTTCTTCTAACTGAGCAACCTGTGTCTTTAGCTCTTCCTCCCGCTCTTTGCGCTTGGTCATAGTGAGATCCCAGTGCTCTCTGAACTTAGCTAGCTTCGTGTAGGCCCTTTCCAGCTCTTGCTTCTTAGTAGCCAGTACACTGCTAACTGAGTCTACATCTAACTCCAGACGCTTCTTGGTTTCAGTCAACTCCAATAACGTAGTCTTCAGATGTTTTAGAGTTTCAGCCTGTTGCTTAGAAAAATATCCTGTTTCAATCTTTTCATGACGAAGCTGGGCATTCTCCTGCTCTAAAGCTTCTTTAGCCTTTGCTAGCTCTTCTTTCTCCGCCATCAGCTGCTTGTATACCTGTATGTCCACAGTGGTAGGCTCCTCCACCGGAGAAGGATGCAATGGCTGAACCGCTGGATAAGGCATAAGGAATTTCGTGGCTCGCTCACGAATCCATTCCACATACGGGCCAGGAACTCGAATATCCCCTCTGCTACCTGAAGGCTTCCCTCTCTTGTGCAGGTTCTTCCAGGCTTTCTCAAGCTTGGTCAGCATCTCTTTCCCTATTGCCCCAGTGAGATACAGAGATTCCTGTATCTCCTCGGGCTTCGGCGCTCCCTGAGGTACATACCCAAATTGCCTGATCAATAAGGAAGGGTTGTAATTGACACACCCTTTCCTTCCTATTAACGGAACATTCGGGAATCCTTCGCATTTGAGTATGACCTCAACTCCGAATACCTCTTCGTTAACCCATACCACATTCTCAGCAGTCAACCCCATCAAGCGCTCCGGCCATCCTAAAGAATCGATAGAGGTGACAAAAGGGCCTGACTTAGGCATATGACTGGTGAACCACCTGCACAGGAGAGGTACACAACAAGACACATTCCTTCCTCGCCGCTTTTCATTCTGGTAGTGGGTAGAATGGTGGATATCTCCCAGCAAAGTAGGAACTGGGTTCTTTGCAGCCAAAATATAGAAAGCATCTGAGTCAACAAAATCAGGAATGTTCGGGAACAACACGATGCCATAAACACATACAGCAAGGATGACGTCAAAAACAACCCAGCCACCCTTCTGGGCATACTCCCGAGCCTTCTCCACCAAGACATCCAACGGAAATCCCCACACATCTCCCCTTCTGATCATCTTCCCAGTCAACTCAGACTCTCTCAAGTACAGGATAGCAGAAAGCTCAGCCAGATTAGGCTCAGCGTCCGTACGATAGATAGGCATCTGCTCGCGGATCGGTATATCCAAGAGTGCAGAATACTCCTCCAGGGTAGGAGCCAAAACAAAGTCGGGAAATACAAAACACCTGAGCTCCGCATCATAAAACTGTAACAGGGTATAAATGCCGCTGATCTCGTAGGCCGATGGCTGATAAACATAGGTCAGAATCCTCCCATATCTCTTTCTGAAGTCACCCATTACCCTCTTCTTAGCAATAGTAATCAACTCTAACAACAGACTGATATCCGGAGACGGAAACTTGTAGGGCAACACTCTCTTCGTGGCTTCCATGTCTTGCTAGGAAACAGACACCAGAACTGGGAGGGAAAATATGTACCTGCAATACACACACGTTAGTTGGATGCAAATGGTAATGCAATGATGCAATATGATAAATAATGCAATCTGTGAACACAGGGGCTATGCTGTAGCCAGAAGAGGAACATCTCTGTGATCAAAAACAGAAAACCACCACGGTCACCAGAACCTCATGACACTAACTATCATCTGATACTCAAAATATCAATCCCCTGGTAAGAAAACCATCTGAACCTCTGTATCTGACGAGAAAACCATCTGATAATAGCATCAACCTCAGATAAGAAACCCATCTGATCCAGACAACACACCTGGAGATGAATCAAGAACACCATCTGACAAAGGTACTGAATCATGGTTTCTGAAGGCCAGTTTTCCTGCAATAACCCAATCCCCCTCACAGGTATGATAGACCTAATCCACGGACAAAGGTACGACATCCTATGCGGTCATCAGCGTCACAGACTTTCATGAGTGATGATACGATTCCCAGAAGGAGTGGCATCATCAAGTCATGAAGAGGCCTCACTTAGCTGACTTCCAAATGATCGGTCCCCAGAGTCGACAATCCTCACGTCTGGACTCCCCTCAGATCCTCAGGACCGGAAAGGAGCACCTCTGCGAGAACCTCGTCTGAGCGTAGATTTCGTAGGGAACTGTGCCTGCTCAGCAGACAGGTTCGTCTACTACTCTCCACAACTATATCTAGGTGCATACTCAAGCCCAGGTTCGGCTTCTCACTCACAGTAACCTCCCTTGCCCACAACAATAAACATAATAATATAGTGCTGAAAGTAAATGCGGAAAGGTAAAGGTACGGCAAAGTAAAGTGCAGAAAAGTAAAACACATATGCACAACACCCAACAAATAAACACCCAAGCGCTAGGATTGACTCACGTAGGGGATGGGAAACGGTCCCAGCATAAGGGATGGGAAAAGTCCCTAGATGCTATAAGTCCCCAGCAGAGTCGCCAGCTGTCGCTACTGCGAAAATCGGCGTCGGCTTGACAGGAGAGTCGCCACCGTGCGTTATTTATCCCTCAGAACGGGAAAGGAAACGCTCGAAGTAAACCTCGCAAAGACGGGAGAAGGTATGGTCATCGCAACCAAAACCTGGATTCGGGAGTCGGTTACGCAAGGGGAAGGTATTAGCACCCCTCACGTCCGTCGTACTCGACGGGATCCACGCTTGATGTTTATAAGGAAAAGGGTGTGTTTATCTATCTACGCTAATGGTCAGTCTGAAAAGCAAATAAAAGGACAGGACTCGACAGAACATATGGTTTTCTGGGCCTACGTACTCCCTCGTGCAATGGGAAAGTCAGAGTCAACGTAGTTCGACTACCTTCGTCTAAACAGGGAAAAGGTTGCTCGCCAGAACATCGCGTCCTGTGCCTACGTACTTCCACACAGCATGGAAGATCAGAGCAAACGTAGTTCGACTACCTACGGCTAAACAGGGGGCTCTCACACAGCAGTGAGAAAACAAACGGGTTCTAAAGGTTCGGGAACCTACAACTACGATCTGGTCTCAAATGCACTCGAGCAAGAGAAAAGGGGAACAATTAGTCGTCAGCGGGAAAGTCTCGATCGCACAGCAGCGAGAGAACAAAAGTCAGTTGTTAGTGTGCTCGCTAGGATATCGCATCCTATGCCTACATATCCTCGTCTGGTACAAGGAATCAGAGCAGCTGTAGTTCGGCTAACTACGACACAAGCTACTCAAGAAACCCCTACTGAAAGGAAAGGGAAAAGACACCCTAAAACTATAGCTAAAAAAAGGGGAATCTACCTACTGATATCATGCCTGGTTGACCATCCTAATGTCTATCATAACGACTCCGCAGCGGAGAAGTTAGAGCTCCTAAGGGATCATGGCAACAGGACTAAACAGCAAACATGAATCAACTGCTAAGAAAAGAAATACTAGAAATATGCATGAATGCAACGACTAAACAAACAAGGCGCAAAGGCCGCAAACCACAGAGGTAAGGGAGCTCAGCTCTACCAAATACCAGCAAGCAATGCCACTCAATAACAAACAAGCAGAAGGAGGACCACCTCAACTTCTCATGCACACAAAGACTACTTCTAAGATGCACCTACCTCAGAACTATCTAGATGAATTCCTAAGTCTAATGCAACACAACACCACACAAGCCAAACAACACAAAGAGGAGGCTAGCCAACCTGACAAACCCCCTATCTACAAAACAAGAAACTAACCCTGAGCAGGGCCCCTGAACAAACCTGAAACAAACTTCTGATCTATCCCTGAACAAAACTCTATGCAAAGCCTTAAACAACACTCTAAGCAAAACTATAATCAAAACCCTAAGCAAGAGGAATCAATCCCAGTCTCCAAGCTTCAGAACAAGCTTACCAAAGAAAGGGAGCTAAGCAGACAAACTCATAGTGCCTTCCTCGGGAAAGTACCAGGAGGTTACTACTCAGGAGTCATATCCTAAGCGGCTCGACAACTGTGATCAGTTTACATTCCTCCTCAGGAGAAACTAAACTCACATGAAGGCTCCGGCATCATTGGATATTTAAGAAATCCTATCAAAACTAGGGGAACTAAGTGAGCAGACCCCCAGAACCTTCCTCAGGAAAGTACTAGGAGGCTTCCACTTAGGAATCGTATCCCATGCGGCTCAACAACTGTGATCAGTTTACATTCCTCCTCAGGAGAAATTAAACTCACAAGTTGGCTCCAACATCATTGGATACTTAAGAAATCCTAGATGAACTAGAGGAACTAAGTGAGCAGACCCCCAGGACCTTCCTCAGGAAAGTACTAGGAGGCTTCCACTTAGGAATCGTATCCCATGCGGCTCAACAACTGTGATCAGTTTACGTTCCTCCTCAGGAGAAACTAAACTCACATGAAGGCTCCGACATCATTGGATACTTACGAAAGAGGCGAGAAGAAAGAATGAAAATCATTCATAGTGCCTTCCTCAGGAAAGTACCATAAACTCCCTTCAAACTTCAGGATCTCAAACCTCACAAACAGAGAATAAGCTCCTAGACTAAGCCTCAACCCAATGCATCCTTGCAAGCTCCAACAGGACTTCATCCAGCCTCCATCTTCAAGAAGAAACCACAGATCCTCAAACCACAAGAAACTATCTCTGAAGTTCAACCACAGTTGAACTTCAAAGTCAGAAGCCATCAAGACTTCTCCTATCCTCAAGCTCAGACTAAAAAATAACAGAATACCCTACAAAAATCTATCAAAAATCTAAGGGGAAGATGCATTAGTCTAGTACAACATACTAAAAAATCAGAACAAAATTCATTACCAGATGCAAGAACTAAAATCAGCAAGGCAGACGTGCCACAAACCAATTATTCAATATCAATACCAATGCAAAAAATGCAATTAAAATGAAAATGCATGATTAAGCTAATGTTTTTGTACTATAAAATTCTACATTGAATTACGAGTCTACAGAAAAAAAGAATGGAATTATTTGCTCGAACCCACTATTTTTTATGAATTTTTTAATAACATGCATGAACTAAAAGATATTAAAAAAGTCATTTAAATGGAAAATATACTAAAAATAGCAAACAAAAATAAAATGGCATTTTTATTTTTATTTATTTTTCTAGACATTCATATGGAGTGGTAGAAAAAACAAGAAATCAAAAATCAATTATTTTCATTTTTCTATGAATTTTTCAAGACACCAAAACAATTAAAAAATATGAAAACAAAAGAATGAAAGAAAATAGAAGGGGAGGTGCAGCAATAGCAATTCTCTGGTTATTGTAGCCTGATGGGCCAGGAGGTGGGGGTGCGGAAAGCAATGGGCGCAGGCCCATGTTGTTAAAATTCAGCTAAAAAAACTGAAAAGAAAAAAAAAAGAACGCGGGGGGTGCAATAAGTGAATTTTCACGTTATTCATCCAGATGGGCTTACCTACGGGGGGTGCGAATAGCACTCTGGGCCTAAGCCCAATCCACATTTTCATTTTTCTTCTCACACGCAGGGGAGGGTGAACGAGTAAAAATGAGGGTGCATCAGCAAAACGAAATTGGGCCCAAAGACTTATCCAAACCCTAGCCCTAATCAGAACCCTAACAAAACCTAATTCCCCTTCCCCCAACCCTGATCACTGTTCATCGCCTAAACCCTAGCCGTCTTCGTCTTCCTCACCCTCTCTCCTCTCTGCAATTCCTGATCTCTCTCAAACAATCCAACCAAACTCTGGAAAAAAACTTCTCACACAAACACCTCACTCTCTCGCAAGAATCTTCCGCTCAAGATCTAAATTCCACCTAAATGCTAAGTGAACCCCAACGAAACCCTATATTCAATAATCAACGAAAAATCGTGAATCAAGAGTCAAAGATTGACGCACCTGGCTTGAAGTATGAACGACGCCGTGAGTTCTTGAAGTTCGTTGAGGGCGAATCCAGAACTGGACGAAGATTCCTGAAGACGACGAGAACGATCTTGGAGAAACTGAGGACGCGCGAACTGAAACCTTCTTACAATCTGGAAACGGAGGAGAATTGGGGATGAAAATGTTCTTGAGCTCGTTGAAGTTTTCTGGAAAAAGCGAAGAACTCCACGAGTTCTACGAAGATCTGGAAGAAAGAAGCTCAAGAACAGATGGAGACGCTGCTTCTGGAAACGAACATTGATGAGGATCGTAATGATCTTTAGCGCAAAACTGAAGCGTTCTTGGATAAGGAAGCGGGACGATTGAAGATCTTAATGTTTTCTGGGAATATTGATGAACACTCTGAAGGTTTGAAGCTTTTCTGGGGATTCTTTGAAGAACAAGGAAGATGAATGCGTTCTGGAAAACCGTATGAAGTTTCCGGTGGTGTTAGGTTTTCCGGTGAGGCGATGACTAAGGCGGACGGAGAAGGAATAGGGAGATCGGAGGAGAAAAGAGGGATCTCTAGGAGTTTCTGAGTGTTTTGCAATTTCCGGCAAGGGACGGCGGTCGGAGACGGTTGGACGGTGGCCGTTGGGGCGGTCACCGGATTTGCATGCCCGGCGACGAGTTCTCAGAGGGGAAGCGACGCGGTGACAAGTGGCATGGGAGAGGCTGTGAGTGGGACGCGTGGCGCGTGGCCTGAGTGGGAGAGAGAGAGAGTCTGAAACGTGGCAGACTTGGGAATGAGTGGAAAATGAGGTGGGGCCTCTCCTTTGCACGCGTGGCCTTATTCTTATAGCGACAAGTGTCACTCTCTGGACCAAAACTGACCAAAAACTGGACTGAAGAGCAAATTGGGCCTCCAAAAAAAATGCCTCCTGGGCCCATACGAAAATGCACAAAAAACCCTAAAAAACTGAAAAACTGATTAGTAATTCTGAATTAAAATGCTTAGACCTAATTACAAATTAATCAAAAATTAAACCTAACTAACTCTAAAACAATTAACTAAATGAACTCAATTGACCCTAACTAAAAAATTAAATCCTAATTAAATCTAAAAGGTGATTAATATCTACTTAAACCTATATTAAACTACAACTAATAAAATTCTAATAATCTCTATTTAAACTCTATTATTTCTATTAAAAAACTATTAAAAATTCCCATTAACATAAAAGAAAAATCTATAATATTTTCTATATTATCTAAAACAATTAAAACTATTTAAAATCTATTATATTCTAAAAATGATTAAAAAACTATTAAATCTATTTAAAAATTCTATAAAATTCTAAAAGAAAGATTTAAACTATTTAAAAATGTAAAAATCTATTTAAATCCTAAAAAATGATTAAAAGCCTATTTAAAATCCACAAAGGCTATTAAACCCTAAAAAAAATGCAGACAACTGCAAATGACCACCATAAAAGAGCGCACGAGACCAGATCAAATCGAACAGAGAACCCCGGGCATCAGAATATCCCAAAATCACTTATGCAAGCTAAAAATCACCGAGGAGCGCACAATTTCCCGAGAATAAAACCCTGATGATCTGGACTGGATCTGCCATAGTTAGTAAATGAAACCCAAGCTGTAACCCTGATATCCTCTGTCTGTACACCAATATCATGCGTCTGATTTGCGAATATGAATTTAAACCACGAGTCAGATAGGAGAATCGGTTGGTCAAATTTTAGGGTGCAACACGCGCAAAGATCACTTCCCGTTACCCTTCATAGACCAAATGTTGGAAAGATTAGCCAAACATTCATATTTCTGCTATCTAGATGGTTACACAGGATTCTTCCAAATTCCCATCCATCCTGATGACCAAGAAAAGACTACATTCACCTGTCCTTATGGTACTTTTGCTTACCGCCGAATGCCGTTCGGACTCTGTAACGCTCCAGCAACCTTACAAAGATGCATGATGGCAATCTTCGTAGATTTCATAGACGACATTATGGAAGTGTTTATGGACGATTTCTCGGTATGTGGACAAAGTTTCGAAGGATGCTTACCAAACTTAGAAATGGTACTAGAACGTTGCGTAAAAGTAAACCTCGTCCTAAAATGGGAGAAATGCCATTTAATGGTCCGACAAGGAATAGTTCTAGGACATGTCATATCAGATAGAGGGATTGAGGTAGACAAAGCTAAAATAGAGATTATAAAAGATCTCCAACCTCCAAGATCCGTACGAGAAATACGGAGTTTTCTAGGACATGCCGGTTTCTACAGAAGATTTATAAAAGATTTTTCGAAAATCACAAAACCTCTGACCGGCCTGTTGATGAAAGATGTTGAGTTCGTCTTCGACGACGACTGTTTAAAAGCATTCGAAACATTAAAATCATCCCTTATCACCGCACCAATCATGCAACCACCCGATTGGAGACTACCGTTCGAAATCATGTGCGACGCGAGTGATTACGCTGTAGGCGCAGTTCTAGGACAAAGGAAGGACAAGAAACTCCATGCCATCTACTATGCCAGTAGAACCTTAGATCCTGCCCAAATGAACTACGCTACCACAGAAAAGGAACTTCTAGCAGTTATATTTGCGCTTGACAAATTCCGTTCTTACTTAGTAGGAGCAAAAATTATAATATACACAGACCACGCTACCATAAGGTACCTAATAACCAAAAAGGATTCCAAACCAAGATTATTGAGATGGATCCTGTTATTACAAGAGTTTGACTTAGAAATCAAAGATAAGAAAGGAACCGAGAACGTTGTTGCAGATCACTTATCCCGAATAGAAGGCATCAGACATGAACCAGTACCGATAAATGACGATTTCCCGTACGAACGTCTGATAGCCAAATTGGAAAGTGACATACCCAACTCAATCTCGGAAGATCCAGAATTCGAAAAAGATGTAGAAGTCGTCTATGCCCAAGTCACATTACCTTGGTATGCTGACATCGTTAGTTACCTCGCTGCGGGCGTGCTTCCACCAGATCTTACTTATCAGCAAAAGAAGAAATTCTTCCATGATCTGAAACACTATTACTGGGACGAACCTCTACTCTTCAAGAAAGGGGCCGACAACATATATCGTCGCTGTGTCCCAGAGGAAGAAATAGAAAATATTATTTCCCAATGCCACTCAGCACCATATGGTGGTCATGCTAGTACGTCCAAGACGTGCGCTAAGATTCTCCAAGCCGGCCTATTTTGGCCTAATCTCTGGAAAGACGTTCACATCGCTGTGCAAAAGTGCGATAGATGCCAACGAACTGGCAACATCTCACGCCGCGATGAAATGCCTCAGAAAGGAATCTTAGAAGTAGAAATCTTTGACGTATGGGGAATAGATTTCATGGGACCTTTCCCACCTTCTTTTGGTAATAACTACATACTCGTCGCTGTCAATTACGTGTCTAAATGGATAGAAGCCATAGCTGCTCCAACAAACGACGCACGAGTAGTAATCAAACTCTTCAAGAACACAATCTTTCCTAGATTCGGTGTACCCAGACTCGTCATTAGTGACGGAGGATCTCACTTCATATCACGAATATTCGATAAACTTCTCTCTAGATATGGAGTCAGGCACCGAGTAGCTACACCTTATCATCCGCAAACTAGCGGACAAGTAGAGGTCTCGAACAGAGAAATAAAACAGATCTTGGAAAAGACTGTCGCTACCTCGAGAAAAGATTGGTCATCGAAGCTACAAGAAGCTTTATGGGCCTATAGGACCGCATTTAAGACACCAATAGGTACTACCCCTTATAAATTAGTTTACGGTAAATCCTGCAATCTCCCTGTAGAGTTAGAGCATAAGGCCTTTTGGGCCATTAAAACACTCAACTTCAACTACACCGAGGCAGGAGAAAAGCGAATCTTGAACTTACACGAGTTGGAAGAACTTCGATTAGACGCTTATGAAAATGCCCGTATCTACAAAGAACGAACAAAAAAGTGGCATGATAAACGTTCAATCAGGAAACAATTCAGTGTGGGAGACATCGTATTGCTCTTTAATTCACGATTAAAACTCTTCCCAGGTAAACTAAAATCTAGGTGGTCTGGACCCTATGAAGTGACTAAAGTACTTCAGAGTGGAGCTGTTGAAATTACCGATAAGACAAATGCACCGTTTATCGTAAACGGGCAACGTCTAAAACATTACAATAAGAACGACAACAGTCCTCAAGTCAGCAATATAACATTGCTTGAGCTTCCAGCTCAGACACCCGAATAGCCTCTCACCAAGCTATCGTCAGGCTTTAGACGTTAAAAACAACGCTTACTGGGAGGCAACCCAAATTTCCCTCGTTATTGCATGTCATTTTTCTTTAAATTTCCACTTTGAAAAATCCAAAAAAAATTCTAAAATTACCACTACTTTCTACTTTCGTTCATTTTCGTACTTTTATTCTTATTTTATTTTTTTCTCTTTTGTCTTTTGTTTCTACCACTTTTCGTTTCTAAAAATCCTGACTTCAATTCCTTGTTTCAAACTTTTCGGGATTTTTAAAGTCTTCAAAACATTCCTTCTGTTCTCTCTGAATTACCTGCGAATATGGCCGAGTACGACTTCACAAAGGTTCACTTCCGAGGACTCGCTCAAAAGGCAAGATTTGCAGCACTGACCGAAAGAGAATTCGCCTTAACGCTGTATTATGATAAGGCTACTATGGATAAACTAGGGATCACAGATAGCATTCAATACCTGTTCAATCAATTGGGTTGGGAGAACACTGCTCTGAAAACACGTTTTGCTACCTACAAGGATCTTACCTATGAATTCCTTAGTTCTTTCAGATACACACCTAACTATGGTTTTGGATCCAGCACAGAGTTGATTACCTTCCGATTGTTTGGAATGGACCAAACCCATAGCAGGATGTCACTAGCTAACCTCCTAGAATTCCCTAGCGGACCGCATGTGTTCATCAGTGTAGAAGATGACGATATTGATTTGCAACTCGATCACTTCTGGGGTAGAATCACAGGCGACTATCACCCTGAACCAGACAAAATGTACAATGATGACATTCATAACCCAACCTTCAGATACTTCCATAAGATACTAGCTCACACCTTGTTTGGAAAAGAAGAAAATATTACTACAGTGTCTAAGGAAGAGTTATTCATCATGTTCTGTGCTTCTCAGGGACGGACAGTAAATGTAGTGCCTTTCATGATGAGATCCTTCAAACGCCTCACGCTGGAACCTCAGACACCTATTCTTATAGGAGGCCTAGTAACAATGATTGCCCACGAGCTTGGCCTTAGATTCCATTTAAATGCCAGCACTCGTTTTGGTACCATCAGACCCATGAACATACAATTCTGCTTTAACAGGCGCATCTTAGGGACTATGGGACCTGGACCGTATGAGTACCTTATTAACGAAAAACCAGTACAGCTATTCACACTGCCTGATCATCTGATGACAAGCATCCACAACAAGGATAACTGGCTCTACGAATTGGATGAGCCTATGGGACCTCCTTCACCACAGTCAACACCCCAGAACTATATGTATGACAGTGACCACATCTCTGAGGCACACGACTACATGTACTATGAGGACGCTGCATCTGAAACTAAAATAGACCCTACAACTCCTCCACACTACAATACTTATCCTGAGCCTATCCCTGAGTAAACCACCGACAAAATGGATGCCGTGTTACTCAGATTTGACGACGTCGATAAAGCTCTGACTAATGTAAAAGCTGATATCGCAGGCATGCACAGCGAACTGGTAGGCTTCATGGATCTAGTCTGCGACCAACTCGACTACTATTCACAGAAATTCGATGAGTTGAAGGCACGAAAAGATTAGTTATTAGCTCGTAGCAGTAGTTTCAGTTTAGTCTAGTCTAGTTTAGTTTCATTTAATCATTTGGATTTTTCGCATTGTTAGTTTACTTTATGTACTACATACACTTGTTTCAATTTTATGTTATTTCAATTCTAGTTTTATGCAATTATTCTGTTTTCGCATTAATTGTTGCTTGTTAGCTGTTATATTACATCACCGTATCAATACTAAGCTTTAAAATCACCACGAGTACGCCCTCAGAGCAAATTCTGCGTTCTGCAGATTTTGCTGCTGTGACGACCGTCACAGCCTCATGACGAGCGTCACGCGGGTGACGACCGTCACGCAGTCCAGAACTGCTATCTGATAAAACAGGGTTCGTGTTCCCTTCCACTCCCCCCATTATCACTTTCAAACTTTCAAACTCCTACCCCACTACGAATTTTCATCCTCCCCACATTGAACTATAAACTTCAACTCCAAATTCAACCTCCAAACCACCGTTCTGTCATTTTTCCCTCTCTGCCGAAAAACCCCAAAACCTCAGAAACCTCTCCATCTTCAACAATGGCCGGAAACGCAGATGTCAGCAACATTTCCTACCCTGAGGGCGAGTTAGGCGAAATACAACGAGCACAGTACATTGCATTTCATCAGAGGTCACTCCAGCCTACTCACTACCCGCACCTTCCATCGCTTACGGAGCTCGGACTCCTTGAAGGTGTAACCTGGATGCTTCAACGAGCAAGCATCTGGAACCTCTACACCAACCCCCAGCCAACCTACGAACAACTCACTCTGGAGTTCTTGAGTTCGTTCACTTACGTCACCAGCAGCGGCGAACTCAACCAGCATTCAGGTGCCCTTGCTTCCGGATGTTTGGCGTCAACTATCAGATGCACCAAAACCAGATTGCCGGCATCCTACAGCTACCCCGCGGCGACAACGCTCATCGCCGCATCACTGATCAGTTCCAGCACGAAGCCTTCGCGCTGTGGTATCAGTTGACCGACCTCAATGCCGATGGTTGGGACTCCCTGCACGCCACTCACATCCATAACCCAGCCATCAGGTACTTTCACAGAGCGTTGAGTAACACTATCTTATCCAGAGACAACAATCACAAAGTGAACTCCAAGGAGCTCTTCTTTCTTCATTGCGTCTTCAACAATGAACCCGTCAACGCTGCCCCGTTTCTGCTGGCTCACATTCAGGCCAACTGCAACCGTGGCTCGAAGCCATTCTACATTGGCGGGATTGTCACGGCTATTGCACTTGGACTGAACCTTGGCGACCGCCTCCAGCACCTCCATTCCATCCCCTCGGTGTTCCTTGACACCGACCACTGCAGAGCCTCCCATCTCATCTGCTCCCAAGCTGACGGGAAATACCATCCGGTTGTGCGTGGCAAGACCGTCCGAAGCATCACCCTTCCGTCCCGCACCCGCATCCATCCAGAGGACCGTACCAACTGGTTGTTCGACCTCACTGCCCCTCCTGCTGCCGCTGTTCCCACTCAGGATCCCACTCATGATTCCGACGATGAAATCCAAGCTGAGTTGGACAGGTCCGAGCAGCCAGAGGCATCGCAGCCTCCTCCTCCAGTAGGTACATCTTCTCGCCGCCGCCGTCACCATCCCATGCCAGACTACACGGAAGAGGACCTCCGTCGCTCCCTAGACCAGCAGGCACAGATACTCACGATGCTGCAGCAGCAGAACCAGCGAGCTGACCAGTTCGAGGCTTGGCACCAGACTTAAATGCAACAACTTCACACCGGCCAAGCTACGATCACTGAGAGTCTAGCGAATCTGACCCTGCAGGTCGAAGGACTCCGAGACACGGTCTACCACACCGGAGCCATGAGCCATTAGGATAGAGTAGCCCTTGCTAGAGCTAGAGGACGCCAGCGTGGACGTGACAGAGGCCGAGACTAGATTCCCCTTTATTTTTTCCTTCATTGTTTACTATATTTTGTATTTTCATTTTCAGTTGTATCTCCATCTCGCATGCTTCAAGAATCAGTGAGGACACTGATCGAGATAGTGTGGGAGCGGAGCCTTATTTCCACTGTAATCTGAACTTCCCTTATTTTCATTTCACTGCACTTTGAATTTTAGTAATATCTATCTTTACACTTTCTATTTCTAGCAAATAAAGCTCATCTATATATTTTTCACGTTACACAAACAATCCCCACATTATTCAACGTAAACAAAAATTTTAGTTCGTTCCTCAAAAGCAAAAGCATCACGAGAATGCACCTGAGTTCAAACCAAGTTTTGAAACTTCGAGGAAACGACAGTTCTAACAAAACCAGTATCGTCCAGACACCTTAGATCTCTAGTTTATGCGAGTCGGTTTCACCACCTACGTGTACCAAAGTCTCAAGTGTCTACGCAAACCCAACCCCAAGTAGTTTATACTAGCAGTCAGCACCATCCTAAAAACACTTCTAAGCGAGCGACCGATGCAAATAAGTGTATGATCTCCAAAAAGATGAAAAATCATGAAAAGAGAGCTAAAAAGCCCAAGAATATAAGATACGTTTCCTTCTAAGTTAGGTGCTCCTCACCCGAGCATTTAGCCCAACGGCACGAAAAGCTCATTGAAAAATCAATGACATCAAATTATGATCAATGAAGAAGATCAAAAACAGAAATGAGATCATATTCACTAACAGGTCGACTTGCCATGAAAGTGTGCGGACAACGGGCTTAATGTGATTGCGCTAGAACAAACAGGGTGAACTTGCCGCGAGAGCCTTGACACCAAGATACAGTAGCATGACTGAGACCGATTTGCATAAAAAGGGGACCTCCGAAGACTTGTAGTCCAGTGTCGTCGTGATACTCGTCTTGTTCCTACCAAGAATCCCGGTTTTTCCAAACTCTGAGAACGAAGAAGCAGCCTCGTGCTTGCCGACTTTTCCACGTTTTACTTGAGGACAAGCAAAGATTCAAGCTTAGGAGAGTTTGATAACACGAAATCATATAGATGTTTTTATGCATAATTCGACTAAAAGCTAACCGTTTTCGATCCGATTTCGGGTTATTTCGGTGTATTTGTCTAATGTTTTTGCAGGTATTCAACGATCACGTCTAAACAAGGCAACATGAAGAAAAGAAGCAATCTCAGATGAAATATGGACGAAAAAGGAGTGAAAATACAATGAAAAGCGCAACAATCAGTTTTTGCTGATGTGACGACCGTCACAGATTCATGACGACCGTCACACCTTGTGACGACCGTCATGCAGGCAAAAACGCCCCACTCAGATTACGCGTCAAAAGAGCAGTTCCAATTCCCATTAAGTGGACCACTACTCCCTAAATTATCTGCCTCAAGGTCCATCATCCTCAGAGATAACCGTTGGGATTCCACTTCTATAAAAAGGGAAGCAGGGGACTTCAAAAAGGAGAGCGACATTCACACCACGAAGTGCTGCCGAATTTAATTTCCAGAGCAATTTACTTTCCAGTTTTTATCTGTATTCATTTCCCTTTACATTTCCTTATTCCCATTTCCGCTCTTTTGTAATTGCTATTGCACTGTACGATCAAATTGGCACTAAAGACCAGAATCCTGCCAACATCTGTGGAGGATCTGCCCAAAGGCCAATTGGCATATTTACAGGTTTTCATTTTGATCGACTTCTGTTTTATTATAATGCAATTTATTATTTATTATTCTTATTTATGTTTTGTTTTTCCAAATTCCATGTCTAGCTAAACTTAGGTAATCGATATGTAGTAATAATTCGAATGGGATTTGATAACTCTTGTTTGAAAACTTTCTTTTCACAAAAATAATTTATGGTTTGAGTGTTTAAAATTGATTCATTGAATAAACTTCGTCGCGAAAGCGAGAACTTATTTAAAAGTAGTTTTGCCACGAAAGTGGGAAATTAATTAAGATACGAACCTACAAGCGAAAGCTGCGGTAAGGTCAGATAGTAAACACTAGGCATTTGTTTTAATAACAGCGAAAGCACTTTAAAATGAATTAGAACTTAGAGATTTCCAAAAAATGATTTTAACCCCGAACGGGATACGAAAGTGTACGTTTGGCCCTTAGGATTATGATTAGCGTCAACAACCATCGTGAGACGAGAGTCTTCAAATCTCCATTTTTTGCTTAAATAAACTGTGAAAGCTATTTCATACACCAGTAATTTATCAAGTCCCTGAAGAACACAATTACTACGTATCGATTCAATTAATTAAAATTTAAACAGTAATCTTAGTTCCCTCTTTTAGTGACAATCTTATTCCCTTAAAACATATTCTACCTAGCTAAACATAGTAACTCCCGAGAACACTAGTTTGATTACGAGTCCCTGTGGGATCGATATCTATTATTACTACGCGATAGACTGTGCACTTGCAGTTAGTTGTATTAGACATAGAAAGTCGCGATCACAGAAATAAACCGCACAAACTGCTTGGGGAACAAATATCCAGAAAACCGAATCCTGTTATCATGGCAACAAACTGATCAATCATCTGACAAATAAACTGATTTTAGCACCAGTTACCTGCGTGACGCCACAGATAACAAACCCGAAGGTTGGACCAACATGCACTTGATCCTCTCACGTCGTCTAATGATAGACAGGAACAGAAATACTCACATTGGCTAAGGGAAGACGGAAAGACACCATCCCGAAGGAGGACAATATCCATACTCACATCGTCTACTGATAGACGGAAAGGCACCATCCCGAAGGCTCATACTGTCTAATGGTAGACAGGAGGAAAAACAACTGAATCTCGCATCGTCTAATGATAGACGAGAGGAAAACCATATTCAAATCTCGCATCGTCTAATGATAGACGAGAGGAAAACCGTATTCAAATCTCACATCGTCTAATGATAGACGAGAGGAAAATTAATCGAAATCTCGCATCGTCTAATGATAGACGAGAGGAAAACCTTGTCCGAAGAACCACATCGTTAGTGAGAACTAGCAGAAAGAAAACCATATAAACTGCAACACCACCCATCAAATTTCAGAATCCTTTCGTCTATAGGAGTTGATGGAAAGAACAATATCCTCAAAGGGGCCACATCATTAATAAGGATCGACAGGAAGAAAACCACCTTCAAAGAGCCATGTCGTCAATAAGAATCGACAACTAGGAAAACCAAACATTCTTCAAAGAGTCTCGACGTCAACAAGGATCGACGGTCAGGAAAAACCCTCTTGAAATGTCATCTCATCCGATAAACAGAAAGAAAGCCAATATCTGAAAGATCGCCTTGAAACTTCTCAACGTCTAAAGATAGACGGAGAAAACCATACTCGAACTCACGACGTCTAAAGATAGACGGAGAAAATGCTGAAACTCACGATGTCTAATGATAGACGGAGAAAACTATACTCGAACTCATGACGTCTAAAGATAGACGAAGAAAAACATGATGAAACTCACAACGTCTAATGATAGACGAAGAAATCCATACTCGAACTCACGACGTCTAATGATAGACGGAGAAAATCATATCCAAACTCACGACGTCTAAAGATAGATGGAGAAAACATCTTGCTCAAACTCACAATGTCTAAAGATAGACGGAGAAAATATCTGCTGGGGAAATACATCGTCAATATGAACTGCCGGGAAGAAAACTTGCTCGGAGGTACACGTCGTCAATATGAATTGACAGAAAGAAGAGTCTATCGTCATCAGATGATTGATAGACAAAGCATAACCGTCGTATGATCTGAGAATCAAATAAACCACAGAACTATCTGAAAAAAGCTGCTGGGTAAATGCCCCTGAACTGATTGTAGAGTGATTCACATTGCCACGGAAGGCTGATAGAAAAACTGGCTTATGCTTCGTATGCATATGTGTATGTTTGCATTTTTCTATGGCGTAATGCTCCATATAAGATGGAATGCTACGCATTTGATGATGAAATGTAAATATGATGCAAATATGATGATATATACACGATGCAAATGCAGGTTCGGGCTGCTGGAGAAAAGCTGTACACAGAAGGACCATTCCAGCAAAACAAATGCTGGAAAGGTGAAGCCAACTCCACTGCTGGAGAAAATGGATACGGAATCGCTTCAGCAAAATAAATGCTGGAAAGGTGAAGCCAACTCCGCTGCTGGAGAAAATGGATACGGAATCGCTTCAGCAAAATAAATGCTAAAGACAAAGCCAACTCCGCTGGGGATAACCGGGCATCACAGAGTTATTCCAGCAAAATAAATGCTGGAAAGGTGAACCGACTCTGCTGGGGAATAACCAAATGTGCTAAGTAGATTAAACTTCCCTGGGGATAGCTTACCCATGCCAATGGAAATTGGACTTTTGCTGGGGAAAACAGACGGAGTCTTCCTGCATACCAATGAAGATTGGATTTTGAAACTGATGCGCCAACACGGATTGGGCCTCACGGTGATTGCCAATATGGATTGGGCTTTAGGAATGGCGCGCCAATAAGGATTGGGCCTCCTGACGATTGCCAATAGGGATTGGGCTTTTAGGCTATCCGTGATGGGTCATATACGACTGATGCTGGAAAACATTTTGTCTGAATTCACGGTTTCTAGTTGAAGGGTCAAGGGATAATGGCACGACTTCCTGACATTCGTCTCACACTTGAAAATTGGCTGAACTTGCTTGAGTAGTTCTAATGAAACGGAGAAGAACAATTCCTTCGCTTCTGATATGCCCCAGTCTGTGAGATCCCTGTGGGGATATTCCTCGAATGGAAATCAGAAAATATGTACCCTGATGGTCTGATATTTACTTCCCCAGCACTCTGAACCTTGGAGAGATGCTTCGGATCAAATGCCCCTCAGGCAAGCAACAACTTCTGCGCTTTTCTTAGGGTGGCCTGCCCCTGTCTGCAATGACTTTGCCCCTGATTGGCTGATCTGCGGGGCGATACACTGGTTGTCCTCGAAAGATTCACCAAATCTTAACCTGCCTGCTTCAGGAGAACCGACTTCGGATGGCTGACATCACATGACTGACATCACTAGGGATTACCTGATATAGCTTGCCCCAACTTACTGAGTATTCGGGTGTTCTGCATTCTATCCTGATCAGACTTTCCACTGTAGGAAACTTTCCTGCTGTCAAGCGCTTACTTGCAAGTAAAACAAGTTGTTCTGCATAAAAGATATATTAATGCAATGCATATGACAGTTTTGACATCCAATCTGTTCACTGGAAAAGGAAAACAGTTTATGACACATAATGCACAAATCATCTATCAGAATATCAACATCAGTACCAACATGGTAAGAAGAACCCTTTTAGGAGTCAGTTTCGACGTGATCTTTATCGAAGTATGCCTTCAAAACAAACTTGCTTCAATTAGGACTTTTTCCGGTTGTAACGTGGTCAGGTTCACGGTTTTGAAGGAAAGGATAGAGGCTCAAAATTTATTTTAACCCACCCATTCTCCTTGATGTTCTCCAATCCTACATTTAGCTAATTCAACCTTAGCGCTCACTTCTCAGAGGTTGAAAGATAGGAGTGATACTTCGAGAAACCATGCATTTTGGGGAGTGACAGCCACTCACTTTTCGTCTCTGCCACTTGAGGTCACACGACTTGTATTTCGTTTGAGGATTTCTCTTTTGTAATGCTTTTCAGTTTTTTCGCTTTCCCTAATTTTTGCCTGGACTGGCTCTTATGAGCTTCTTCTGATTATTAAGTCCAGCGGGATGCCCTCATTTTTGCCTAAGTCGTTTGTTTTCAAGTTTTGACTTAGCGGGCTTTTGATTCTTTTTGCTCTTTTTTTTTGAACAAGTCGTGTGACACTGGTTGTCTGACTCTTTGGGGAATAATGTGACTGTTTCACTCCTGATGCTTAACCATTGTAGTTTTTTAGGCACGACCTCTAGAGGTGTGATTGATCCTCAAACGGACACTCCTTTCTGCAATTTGGACGCTTTGTCAAATTAGCTAACACCTACCTCGCCCTGGGTTAAGATTGAGGGTTTTTTCGTTTTCCGAAAGAAACTCCTACTACTAGGCTCAAAGGGGTTGACAAGGGATTATCTTCCTTATAACTCTGGTGTTTAGGGATTTGAAACAATGCCTGTACATCATCAGCAGGTTTTATTTTCAAAAGCATACAATCGGAAGCTTGCGCGTCTTTTAACTTCGTCATCCTCTCCGGGTTCCGCTTAACCAAGCGTTGGATATCTGTAAAAAATTGAGTGAATACGACTGGATTACATCAAAACATGCATACTCATTTCATTATCAATATCAATTGAAAACAATACAAGTTTTACGAATGCAATTTGCGCTTTAACAGAAAAGAAACTACAAATGCAAAGAAATGACATAATAAAACACAGATTGCCAGCTTCGGGGAACCGGGCATTTCGAACTTGATTTGCTGCTGAGCCAGCCATCTTCAGAATTGATCATCAAAATCATCCTGATACTCTTCTGAACATTTGCTCTCAGTGAATTCTCCCATAAACTGAACAGATACACCCACTTGGTTGGACGAAGGAAGGTCGACACCCTGAGGCGTGACGGATATCCTGTTGGAATCCAGCAAGGCCTGAATTTGGCTTCGAAGCACCTTACAGTCATCTGTTGAATGCCCATGTGCCCCAACATGGTACTCACAACGAGCGTTGGCATCAAAACCTGGAGGATAAGGCGGGATCATTTGATCGGTCTCCTTCAGCACTATCAGCCCACTTTTGACCAAATCCGACAACTACTGACTGTATGACACCAGTAGCCGAGTAAACTGCCTTTCAGGTTTCCTTGGTCTTCTTCGGGAGTGCTGACGTGGTTGACGATGATACGACTGTTGACTCTGGCGGGTAACAGATATCTGATAGACAGATGCAACAGGTTGCTGACTCTGAGTACTCGAAGTGTCTGGATATTGAATCTGAGTTACAGGAGATTCTGGGATGACATCACTTTCTTTCTCCCATTCTTCTTGAGAAATGGCAATTGGTTCATCTTCATAAACTGCAGTATAAGGAATATCTTGAATCTTCCCGCTCTTGATTCTGCTCTCAACACGTTCTCCTACTCTTATCAAGTCCGCAAAGCTTGTCGTTTCACAACTAAACATTATGTCATAATAACGGCCCTTCAAAGTATCCAAGAAGAGGTCAACCATTTATCTCTCCACAATCGGTGGTGGAACACGAGCAGCCAATTCTCTCCATCTCTGCACATACCCTCTAAAGGATTCGTTCTCCGCCTGAGATAATTCTTGCAAATGCACGCGACTAGGAGCCATATCCAGGTTGTAGTCGTACTGCTTCATGAAGGCATTGGCTAAATCAGACCATGACTTGATGCTATCACTCTTCAGCTGCATGTACCAATCCAAAGACGCTCCGATCAAACTATCTTAGAAACAGTGAATCATAAGCTTGTCATTGGTAACATGTGAAGTCATTCTTCTACAGAACATAACCAAATGTAGCTTCGGACAACTATCCCCTTTGTACTTCTCAAAATTGGGCATCTTGAACTTCGGAGGCAACACAAAGCCCGACACCAAACACATGCTCGCAGCATTCAGGTTGAGAGTATTCTTATTTATCAAGGCAGCCATCTGATCTTCCAAAAGCTGATGTCTTCTCTCATCCTCAACAGCCCTCGGGTTCTCAGCATTAACCTTCAGAGCAGCCCTCTGATGATCTAGCACAGGGAAAGTGAAATGATGATAGTCTGTGTTACGGAGAAAAGATGCATCTCTGCCTCTGACAGGAATCTGCACAGGCTGGGCTTGAGCACCATTGTTTACTGGAGTCCTCTGAATATGGTTCTCTCCTCTAGTCATAGCTATTATGGCTTCCATGAACTGACTCATCTGGTTCTTCAACAGTTCAAACTCTGCCATTGTAATAAACTGATTCTGCTCTACGGAGTTCATGATCTGTCCAGAAACTAACTCAAGTCCAATGCGAATGCCGGGAAGTCAACTGCGAGTTGGACAAAAGACTGGTAAGCTCCCTGTTCCGGCCGAGTACAGACATGTAAGCATGAGATGCACATGAAATGCAATGCAAAATGCAACAAACACGGGATCACAGCCCCCACAAAGCTCTGAATACTGCTGCGCTACTGACGGGATAAGTTCGCTCTGACGAGAGAAAACCAAAATAACGGGTCGGCTGGAAGTCGAGTTTCCTGCAAAAACCCTCCCACTCACAGGTATGGACCTAAACTGACACAGGTTCGACATCCTATGCGGTCATCAGCGTCACAGACTTTCATGAACGATGATACGATACCCAGAAGGTGTGGCATCATCATCTCTTGAAGTGGCCTCACTCAGCTGAATCACAAGTGATCGGTCCCCAGAGTCGACAATACTCCAAACCAACAACCCCTCAAGCCCAAAGGGGTGGAAAAGAAGTCAACCGGGAGAACCTCGTCTGAGCTTGGATTTCATGAGACACTAGTACCTGCAAAGCAAGCATGCACCCACTAATTTCCACAACTAATGCTAGGTACACTCAAGCCTAGGTCTGGCTTATAACTCATCAGAGCTCCTTCCCACAAAAGCACAATAGCCACAGATAAAAAATAGAGTGCAGAAAGTGTAAAAACAACAGTATACAAAATACAACACAAAAATAAACACCCACAGACAAGCAAACAAGCGCTAGGATTGACTCTCGCAGGGACGTTGGATCCCCCGATTGACTCGCATAGGGACATTGGATCCCCAGAAACTATCGCAGTCCCCAGCAGCGTCGCCAGCTGTCGCTACTGCGAAACACGAGGCCGGCAAAACAGAAGAGTCGCCACCTTTCGTTATTTATCCCTCAGAACGGGAAAGGAAATGATCGGGAAAAACCTGACGAAAAGGTATAAGACAAGGTCATCGCAACCATTATCTGGGTTCGGGAGTCGGTTACGCAAGGGGAAGGTATTAGCACCCCTCACATCCATCGTACTCGATGGGATCCATGCTTGTTGGTTTGTCTACGGGTGAAAAAAATCTATCTACGGCTGCTAAAGCTAAACGGGAAGAAACTGACTCGATAGAGCATCGCGCTCTATGCATACGTATTCCCTCATGCAATGGGAAAGTCAGAGTCAACGTAGTTCGGGAAACTACGGGGGGAAGTTGCTCGCCGATATATCGCATCTCGTTCCTACGTACTTCCACACGGCGTGAAAGATCAGAGCAAACGTAGTTCGGGCTAACTACGGCTAGACAGGGTGTTCTCGATCACACGGGGGTGAGAGAAAGGATTGACAATACTAGCGTAAGCATTCTAGCAGTTTAGGTGTATGCTGCTCACTCGAGGGAGACTTAGGCGTTACTTATTTGCGGTAGAACGGATGTAGTATGTCGGGTTTCGAAGGTATGGGAACCTATGGGTTCTAGAACTACGGTCTGGTCTCGATTGCGCTCAGGCAAGAGAAAGGGAATATCAGTCGTTATCAGGAAAGTCTCAATCGCGCGGCAGCGAGAGAACAAAGAAGTTAGTCGTTAGTGTGCTCGCTTGGATATCGCATCCTATGCCTACTTATTCTCGTCTGATACGAGAAATCAGAGCAGCTGTAGTTCAGCCAGCTACAGCAAAAGGGGAAAAGGGAAAAAAGGTAGCTCGCTAGGATATCGCATCCTATGCCTACGTACTCTCGTCTGGTACCAGAGATCAGAGCAAACGTAGTTCAGCGCTACAGGAAAGCAAGTCTCGATTTCATAGGGGCAAGAGAAGGGGTCTCAATCGCCTGAATGCGAGAGAAAAGGGTTTCGATCGCACGGGGGCAAGAACAAAGAGGAAGCAGGCCTAACACGCCTAAACGGGAAGGAACTCAGGACACACACACAAGAACCTAATACATAGGAGCAAATGCGTCGCATGTCACCCAAAGGGTACCATACTAAACACCCTAGACGATTGAGAGGAAACCCCTCAACTGTCATTTCCTACGTATCTAACGATATAGCTCACAACACTCGATGGTTGCACGAAGACTTGAATAAGAAAGACAATGTTGGACGAAGCGGCTCCGTTGACTCCTGACATGTGCGCAAGCTCCATTCTAATCTTCTCCTCTCTGGATCCTTGATGAGGATGCTCGAATCAGGACCAATGTAACGCTTAGACCGTCATGGTTCGACTTATACGAGAAATCGAACTCTAAGAGGTAGCGTATTGATATCCGTGTCAAAGACAAGATAGAGAAATGATATCGAAAATCATTCTCCAATTGAATCATGTCACACGGCCAGCCAAAAATAAAATCGAAGATAAAATCGGATAAGAAAAGAAATGAGGAGAGAAAATAGGAAAGAAATCCAATCACAAAGGGAAATAAAATTCTACTCCTAAAATACGGCAATTAATTTCTACTAGAAAATATTCTAAAGAAAAAATAAGGTAATGCATACAGAAAATAGCGTGGAAATTCTATATAAAATCATATACTATTCTATAAGAAAACTAGAATATAAATTCTAAAAAAATATAAAAATCTATATTAAAAATGTAATAATATTCTAGAAAAATAAAACTATAATCCTAAACGAAAAAATAGGAAAATAAATCTACAATTATTACAATCAAATGTCCAATACAAGAGAAAAATAAAAAATTGTAAAGGGGAGGGGGTACAGCAGCATAACAGGGGTGTAGCCTGCAAAAACAAAACTGGGCCCAGCCCACAATACATCCAGAAAAAAAAACAACAAAAATAAAGGGGGAGCAGGGGTGTATTGGTGAAACGAGGTGCACAACCTGAAACTCGTTGGGCTTATTGTTCAGCCCATCCTCAGAAACAAAATAGAAACAAAAGGGGGGGGGGGGTCGTAAGGAAAAGGGGAGTGTGAGTCCTAAACATGAAATTGGGCCCTAAGGCCCACGAACCGACTAGGACCATCATCGCCTCTCTCACTTCTCCCCAAACCAAATCTGGAACCCTAGTTTCAACTTCTTCACCATACTCCGCCGCTGGCGTTCTCACCGCCTCCCCCTCTCAATCTCAAACCGTCACTATCTCTATCTCTTTCCATCAAACCTCAGCCACACTTCTCTCACAACTCCGTCTTACCAAACCTCACCTCAAACAAAAAAACTCGAAAATCAGGCCACTGTGTGAGTTGATGGTTGGATATTGATGACGAAGGTGCTACAAAGACCTTATAGTTCTTGAGTTGAAGATGGAAGACTTTGGATGAAGTAGATGAACACGCGATTGCAGATCTTGATGAAGATTTAAGGAGAGGTTGAAGATCTGAAAGATCTTCGCGAAGCAGAAGAAGATTCGATGAGATCTTCGAAGATTTTTGATGATATGTGCAAGGATCTTGAGTTCGTGTATGTTCCCGGAATGATGAAGGCTCATTGATGTTCGATCTGGAATTAGATCTGAAGTCGCGGTTATAGTGAATCAAGAATCGAGATGAAGGTGTTCGAGACCATTGTTGTTGTGCTCATTCATGAAGATGTATGAACGGATCTGACGAAGACGTTCAGAGGTTTCTTGAAGGAATCTAGCAAGAACCTGATGAACATTGAGGAATGTTCATGATGGTTGATGGAGGTTCGAAGACTTTATGAGTTTTTTTTGGAAAATCTGGTGAATCTATGATGAAGATTAGGACGAAGATGATGGAGATTCGTACAACCTTCTGGAAGCTTCTTGAGGAAGATGATGATGAACTCGGTTGAAGGTTGATGAATGAGCAATTTCTGGAGATTGATGATCTGGAGAAGTTCTTGGATGATTGTTCATGGAGATTTGCGGATGAACACATGAAGTTGTTGAAGGATTCTGATGAAAAAGAGTGTGGATGTGGATGAAGGTGGATGAATCTTCATCGGTTTCTGGACGAACACGGTGGACTTAGTTGAAGATTCCGATGACCGTTATGAGTTCCGACGGGTAGTTGCGCCGAGGTTTGGACGAGTTTAATTTTACCGGTGACCACCTCCGGCGGTTTGCATGTCGGCCGGTGAGGGAGATGGTAGAGGACAGGTGGCAGGCTGGGAGATGGAGAGAGAGATGCGTGTGGGGTGAGGTGTCAGTACGCATGGGAGTGAGAGTGTGAGTGGTGTGATGAAATGAGGTGGGAGACCCAGAAAAACACGCGTGGCTGGCTCTTATATTGACAAGTGGCACGATGACTTGGACATGTGATAATGGGCTTGGGACTTGGACACCTGGCCCACTGGACTTAAACCTGATTAAATCTAGTTAAAAAACTGATTCAAACAAAACTGCAATTAATGGTGACTAAGGATGGATTAAAATCTAGTTAAAAAACTAAACAAAAATTAAGACCCTTTAACCAAACTAATTAATATTCCTAATTAAAACCAATTATCCTGATGACTAATTAAAATTCAATTAATCTCTAGGAATTCAAATCTATCACACTAAACCAAATTAAATCTAGAAAAATATCAAATCTATTAAACTCTACCTATTATATCTAAACAAAATTAATTAACATCTAAAAAATGAATTAAACCTATAATTTCTAAAAAGAGATTAAATCTAGAGGCTTATTTAAAATCTATTTAGAACCTATTTAATATTCTAAAAACTATTTACAAAAATCTATTAAACTTATTTAAAATTCTAGAAAAAGAGTTATCCTATTAAAACTATTTAAAAAATCTATTTAATATCTAGAAAAAGCAATTAAACCTATTAAAATATATTTAAAAATTTTAGAAAATAAGGAAAAAATCTAAAAAAGTAATAAAGCCAATTAAATTGATTAGAAAACAGATGCGCGAATACAGCGAAATAAACGGTAAAAACCGGACACCGAAATGTCCTCAAAAACAACAGCGAGAGCTAAAAACACCGGGACGGGCACAAATTCACAGAATAAATCCTCGTATTTGAACTGGCCTGAAATGCCTGAAACGCGAGAAGAGGCTGTAATCCCGACAAAATCAATCTGACTGCAAAAAATGCAATGTATACGGTATGTAAATGCAGAATGCAAAATGAGTCGAAACATAAGCCAAATACAATAATTGGTTGGTCAAATTTTGGGGTGCAACAGCTCCGTAACTTTACGTTTAATACTAGCCAATTCTTTTAAACTAATCTTGGTTTGTCCCTTGTCAAACTGTTCATGAAACAACCATTCAAACTGGGCCCAATTATAAACTGAGTTAGGAGGTAACATAGTAAATCAAGTAAAGACGTTCTTTGTGAGAGAACTTGGGAAATATTTGATCCTAAGACTTCTGTCTCCCTCTATCTCTCTGGATTCGATCAAGTACCTAGCCACGTGTTCGACGGTTGACTCAGTCGTGTCTCCTGCAAACTTACTAAATTTTGGGACTTTCGTCCTTGGAGGTAATTCAGCTTGTAAGATATAATCCATTATAGGTGAAGTATAATTTGGCCTGGTAAAGCCAAAGTTTACACCATTTCTGGTCATTATCCTTTCGACCGTAGCTGCAAGGTTGTTCTCTTCTGCTGCGTCATGGCGTCGAACCTGTCTAAGTATTTGGTCAGCATTTTGATGCCTGTTCACCATGACCACCCTTGGCTCTTCCTCCATATGAGCTGGTACCTGATTCCTTGTTGGTTCGACTCTGAAATGTTCGCCTATTTCATGATCCTCCATATTTACCTCGTGAACGTTTTGTTGCTGATAGCGTGAAACGTTCTCGACAACTGCTGCTCTATGTTCAAACGCCGATACTCCCATGAAATCAGCCATACGGGCTAATTGTGTTACCACCTGCTGGTTGGTTTGAGTAGTATTTTGGATTAGAGGTTGAAAGATTTCTCCCATCGTCTGAGATAAAGTATGTACCATTTGCATGTTACTTGCATCCATTTGTTTTCTTAAGAAATTTATGGAGGTAGTAGTAAGACTCGGTGCTTGTCTAGAGTAACCAACGCCTATGCTCTGATTGTTTCGATCACCTAACCTAACTCCTTGTACTGGCGAAGACACCACATTTTCTGAAAATATGGATGAAGCAGTTTGTACATTTTGCATTAGTGACATAGGCATACCATATTTGGTTGTTCCTTGGCAATTGCTGGAAAAAACCTAGAAGAGGAATTGGCCTGTACATCGAACTTCCTGGAGGTGTGGGGGAATTGGGACTTTGTGTTCCTATATATTCCAACATCGGTTGAGTGTACGTTCATACGCATGTTGATCCTGGGTTGGGCTGCATTTTCTCAGACACCACAATTGGTGGTGACGTCTGTCCTCCTATCGAAGAGACTGGGTATGGAGTTGTTGGAGACCCCATGCTTGACTGAGTGTTTGAAATGCTCCCTTGGGGATCAACTTGTTGATTAGCATTTGTTGCCATTCTCTTATTGTAAATTCGCTTTGGTACTTCTTCTTGTCTGGTGGCTATCTTTCCACTCCATAATAACATACAACGAAGTTTTCACCCAAACGATTAATGTAAACTAAGAAATGCTTAGCACTGGGTCCCACCAGGTGTGCCAATTTGTTTACTGTGAATTTTGGTAAACAACCGATGGTCTATCAATTTTAGGGTAAATTGACTAACTTCCAGGATCGACCATAATAAATCCTAGAACATGTGCTAAGTGTGTGCCAAGTGGCCCTAATCTAAACTCCACGTTCGACTGAAAAAAGGTTTTGACAATAAAGACAAGAATGTAAAGGGCGAAAGATTATAACCAAACTCCACGTTCGACTACAAACTCTTTGTCAAGTAAAAGGTGCTCAAAGATAAACGTGCAAGAAAGTAAATTGCTCCAAAAATAACTCTAATCTGGACTCCACGTTCGACTAGGGGATCTTTAAGTAAAAAGCTGTAAAGTAAATGACTTTGAAATTAAACGTGCGAAAGACTTTAACAGGAACTCCACGTTCGACTTTGAAGTCTTTTAAAGGTTAAATAGCAAGAAGATAAAGGACTTTGAAAATTATTGGGCAAAGGATTAAAGGTGCAGGAAAAGTAAATGACTTTAAATTAACAACTAGAATGTAAAGGCGAAAAAAACTACTATCAAACTCCACATTCGGCATACTTCCTTTGAACATTTAAATGACTTTTGAGAATAAAGATACAAGTAATTAAATTTCTTGGAAAATAACTCTAATCAGAACAGCACGTTCGACTAGGGGGTCTTTGCAAAGTAAATGGGCAGAAAAGTGTAAAGGGCAGTTTTGAATATAAAGATTGAAAGTTAAAAATGGCAAGTGAATTATAAAGACAAATTGCATTGATAAGAAAGGGTTTGATGTTGTATCACGTACATTCTCGTTAACTCGTTTCTCTACACACAGATACTTTGAGTTGTATGAACTAGTACAATAATGAATGAACACCTTTATTACATAAAACTTACACCTATTTATAGTGCTATAGAATAACTACTATATGGCGGTTGAGACTTCCTAACCCACTCTTTTGGCACTTATTTGTTATTCTAACCGCCCATACGTTCTTTTCTACTTGATTTGAATTTTGAATATTTTGCAATTCCCTCCAATTTGGCAAAACCGTCTCCCTGCTCTCTTTAGCATAGTCTTCGTCGAGCATATTCCAACACTTAGCATTTTTTGGCCCCTTGTTCATCTTTCTTCGACTTGGCGGTTTCCTTGATTTGGTCGAAACCCTCCCATACAACAACGACGCGATGAGTAACCACTCACTAGGTAAGACAACATACTATGGAACATCACGAAACCAGGGGAATCTAAAGTGATAGACCGACAGGTTCAAGCATGACCTGTTGACACTTTAGAAAGAAAGATAAAAAGAGATCCTCAATGAAGATGGCACTGGCAAGATGGCCTCCACTGGGGAAATATCCAAGAGTAGCTGCTCAATAGGTTCAGCCATGACAATGCTGATACTCTAGGATAAAAAGGTAAAAACGGGATCTACGCGGCGGTAGGATCAGGTAAATAAAAATGCTGGAGTCTTTAGGCTGAAATAATATCCAAGCTTTGGAAATTCCTTAAACAAAGAGATGGAACGGGATCTTCAGGAACCATCAAAAAATATACAGGGTAAAAACTCTGCTGTATGCCAAAGTAAATGGACTTCCAATGGGGAAATGCCCTGTTAAGCTTCTCGAGAGGGACTGCCACTTATCGCTGAAAGGGACTTACATGCCAAAACTGGATAAGCTTCTCAAATAAAGAGACTGCCACTTATCTGAAAGAGATAATAATCATAAGCTTCTCATGGGAGACTGCCACTTATTTCGGGATACAGATGAAATGATAAGTTTCTTTGGAGAGACCGCCACTATTCTGATGAAAATAAGCTTCCATGATCAAAATATGATTCAGCTTCTTCTTTAACTAAATGATTCATTTAGAAAGGGCAAATAAACTTCCCCACACTTCAAGGTTGTTTTCCAAGAACGGGCCTCAGTTTCTTCTTTTACTTGAAAAGGGTAAAATAAACCTCCCCACGCTTCAAGGTTTGTATGCCATGAACGGGTCTTAGTTTCTTCTTTTACTTGAAAAGGTTAAAATGAACCTCCCCACGCTTCAAGGTTTATATGCCATGAACGGGTCCCAGTTTCTTCTATTACTTGAAAAGGGTAAAATAAACCTCCCCACACCTCAAGGGGGAAGGGCAATGGAAACATGCTTCTCGAGGGAGATGGCCACTTGTTACTAGTCATAATGAAGATAGGATAAGCTTCTCAGGCGAGACTGCCACTTATTGGTGTTGTAAAATGGTAGTGATAAGGTTCTCGGATGAGACTGTCGCTTAACTAGGGAGTAAAGATACCATGATAAGCTTCTCAGAATGAGACTCTCGCTTATTGGGGAGGGTTATACGATGATAAGCTTCTCGGAATGAGAATGTCGCTTAACTAGGGAGTAAAGATACCAAGATAAGCTTCTCGGAATGAGGTTGTCGCTTAACTGGGGAGTAAAGATACCCTGATAAGCTTCTCAGAATGAGACTGTCACTTATTGGGGAGGGTTATACCATGATAAGCTTTTTGGAATGAGACTGTCGCTTAACTGGGGAGTAAAGATACCATGATAAGCTTCTCGGAATGAGACTGTCGCTTATTGGGGAGGGTAGCAATGATAAGCTTCTCAGTCGAGACTGCCATTTATCTGGAAAAGATAACGGTAAACAAGCTTCTCAAGCGAGATGGCCAGTTGTTGTTGGTAGATAAACTGATGAAACGATAAGCTTCTCCAGAGAGACTGCTATTTATCAGCAAAGGTGTTCTAAAAATCTCTTCTTGAAAGATAGTGCAAAATAAATGCACGTCCAGGTAGGTTCGATGATCGACGGGGACCGAAGTTCAATCGAGGATTAAGCTAGAAAGAAACGGTCAAATAAGACTCCATTGAGGGAAAGAACTCAAATAGGGATTATCTTATTCTGGCATGGAAAAGATAACTGAAATAACCGTCATCCACGAGGGTTGAACTCTGTGGGGAGACTGGAAACAATAGGTATTTTATGCTTAAGGTTGACAATTCTATTTGGAGAGAATGGACAAACCCAGTTACTCGGCGGTAACCACAACGAAGGTAACGACAAAAGACAACAGAGGATAGCAAACATGCACATACTTATGCGTATGTCACTGCATATGCAAAATGAAATGAGTATGCTGATGCTTATGCTTATGCCCATGCCTATCTTGACAAAACAAGCAAGAGAAGGAGGAAACGGGAGATGAAATAAACATCTCGACGAGGATACCCGACGACCTCTGCAAAAGTATATCTATCAAGGGATAGGAAAGTTGATGGCTGAACTAAATCTTGCTTCAAAGTTCCAAACTCTTTGGGGAGAACAATGTTCCACTTGGGGATAAGATATCATGACTTCACTGGAGAGGATGGCCATCATGAATCTGGATCCTGTCTACGACAACCTGTTCACTGGGAGAGTCATCTTAGGAGTAGAGACTTCCAGGGATAGAATAAATATCTGCTTTATGGGGAAATGTGGAGCTGGGCAACTTCATGGAGAAAGTGTAGTAACTTCCTGGGTAAAGTACATCAACCTCCTGGGGAAAGTATCTCGACTTCTTGGGGAGAATATGGCAATCTCCTGCGGAAAATTCCTGAGGAAAGTATAACAACTTCAGTGAGGAAAAGACAATTCCACTAGGAGTGGGTCCTCGAATAATAAGTGTATCACTTGGAAGATACTGAGGAGATCTCTGCAGTCTTGAAAGTCACTGGAGATTACCGGCTCAGTCCAAAGTGTTGTCAGCTTATAGTCTCGCTGGGGATTTGCGTTGAGGCAATGGCTTAAAAGTGCTTCTGCAACCATGAGACTTAGTGGGGAATCATGACCGCCTGAAGTAAAATTCATCGGGGCATGAAGAGTGTAATAGTCGCCATTTTGAAAAACATGATGCCCCAGAGTACCTGTTTTATGAGAAGGAGTCCAATTTCCCCACTGTTTACAAACTCTTGGAGATATTCGTCAAATATCGACATAACTGGCTCGGATTCGACAGTGTTATGACGGAGAAAGTCAAGCTTGCATCAGTAAGCAATTTGGAAAGCACCTTCCCTTGTTCAGCAGAATCTTCAAGTTTCCTTATTGATGTTCATATGTAAGTTTATAAGATATTATGCAAAATCAACACGCATGAAATGCTTATCCTGAAATTGTTAATGCAACATATATATTTGTCTTGAAGTTATTTTTTCTTTTTGTTTTGAAAAAGATATCACAATAACTTGTGACCGATTCACTAGTTAGGATATGAATTTAATTTATAAATCCGACCTCAAATTGAGCATATCTCATAGGAGTAAGTAAACATTATCTCATCGAGTATGCTTTCAAAATAAATCCTACTTCAATTAGGTCTTTTGAAGGTTGTATCATGGCTTGGTTCACGGTTTAAGAAACAAAGGATAAAGGCTCAAAGTTTATTTGTACCCACCCACTCTTCGTGATGTTCTCCAATCCTACATTCATTTAACTGGATACGAGCACTCATCTCTCAAGCGGATTTGAGATGGTAGAGAACTCATCAAGGCTTTGGACATGGCAGTCACTCACCTATTTTCTTTTGGTGTTTGGTCACACGACTTTGTTCTTTACTGGGATTCTTCATTGTAATCCTTTGTTTTTTCTTTTCGCATTTTTGTTCCCTAACTTTTTCCTGGATGGAGTCTTTTGAATTTGACTTTGAGAGTCCAGCGGGATGCCCCAGTTTTGCCTAAGTCTCCTTCATAGGTTTTGACTTAGCAGGCTCTTTCTTTTTCATTCATTATTTTTTTGAACAAGTCGTGTGACTCTTTTAAAAGGCTTGTGACCACCTCATCCTTTAGGTAGTCGAGGGATAACCATTGTGTTTTTTCCGACTTCTAGCCCCTTAAGATAAAATAGATTCTCGAATGCTTACTCCTCCCTTTTGAGAGTCTGAGCGTTCGATCAGTTTAACTGAAAACTACCATGCCCCAGGTTAAAATTGAGGGTTTTTATTTGGAAAAGAAAACTCCTACTTCAAGGCTCAAAGGGGTTAAAGAGGGATTATCTTCCTTATATTTCCAGTGTTTAGGATTTGAAATAATGTCTTACATCATCAGTAGGGTTTCATTCGAAAGCATATGACAAGAGATCTTGAGTTTTGATTCATCCTCCTCCTCCTAATTCTCTATCAAAGCCAAGAGATCGGGTAAAGTTGGCATTATAAATTATGAAAAATAATTTTATGAGTGAATACAAATGGATTTCTTTAAGACAAACATATGCATTGCATCAATCATTCATAATAAACAAGTTTCTACATGCCAATTATGACTTTATAATTAAAGAAACAAAATACATATAAGTAAACAAAATGAACTGTCTGACAAGCCTATCTAAAGGAGTTTATTAGGTCTCTGTATTCAAGACCGACACATTAGTAGTGGTTTCTTCTGGCGGAGTCTCATTGGAATGAAGAGTATAAATACGACCATTGCGTGTCATCTTGCTAGCCCCTACTATGTTTGTCACATCTTTATTAACAGTCTTCAATTCTGCCTTCGGAATAATCTTCCCAGATTCTTTGTCAATCATGGTCCCATCATATTTCCAGGGTACAACTTGAGGATCACTGAAATGAGATGGACTAGGCTTCTGAATAATTACTGGCTTCGGCTGGTTCACTGTAGGAGTAACTGGCTTAGATATGTTGAAAACAGGGTTTGCAGAACTTGATCTTGGCAAATAGAAAACCCTGAGAGGAGTCCTGATCTGAGAAACATCAAGAATAAGGTTTTCATCAGATATATCATCAATAACATTAACAACTCCATGGTTTGGCAAAGGGTTGTTCTTGAAATTCGGCTGAGGGTCATCAAAGGACAAGATTTTCTTTTCCATTAACTCCCTGACAAGGTGCTTGAGAGCGTAGCAGCTTTCGAGATCGTGGCCAGGCGCACCCTCATGAAATAAACAATGAGCGTCGGCGTTGTAATTGGATGGCAGAGGATTGAGAGATGGACCCAAAACTTTGGTAGTAATCAGACCTTGTTACACTAATGAAGGGTGCAACTCAATATAAGTCATCGGAATAGGAGGAATCGGCTTGTACTGTCTCCTGTTGGGAGCATTCTGACGAGGTGCCTGATTCTTCGATTGTTGATAAGCAGGAGCATTGGGCGCTCGTTGATAGTTCGCAAGGGCTTGTGTAGGATGATAACCAGGAGGTTGTTGATAGACCGGAGGCTGATAGACAAGAGCCGGTTGCACAGACTGATAAGTAGGAACTTGTTGATTGAAGGCAGGTGTGACAACAGCTACATAGGGTTGTTGAGCATACTGAACAGGATAACCTTGTTGAACATAATTTTGCTGATTTTGCCAAAGTTGATGAGCAGCCGTTTTACATTAGTACATGATCAAGTGACTCTTCGGGCATGTAGCTCCTTCATAATGGTCAAAGCTCGGAGTTTTGAACTTTGGAGGAATAACCAGACCAGATACGAGACATATATTTCTGGCAGCAATACCAAAGATTTGATCACCTTCCATCATTCTCAGCCTTTTGTCAATAATTTCCACATTCTCTCAAAGCTTTTCATGTTGTTCATCTTCGTCTTCCTTCACATCAGGAATATCATAAACTGGCTCATTGGAATAAGGCTGCACACGAGTATGAACAAAAGCTGGTGCAAAAGTCGAAATCACTTGAGGAGTTTCAAAAACCAAAGGAACAACCTTTGGAACCGGTTGAGTAATAGGAAACGCAGCCGGAGGAGGCATAAAACCAAATGGAAGACCATAGGGAGGTACACTTGTAGTAGTAACAGATGGTTGAGGATACACAACAATATTGGTAATCTCAGAAACAACAACGGGCTGAGTATCCATCTTCGCATTAATAACCTGTAGCATCTCCATAATCTGCCCCGCACTTCCACGAATATCTTCGAGTTCATTGCTAACACGATCAAGCTTTTGATTTTGTTCAACCATCTTTTTCCAAGCTCGGGCTCTGGTGTTGTACTTATGCAGAGGACTAAGGGTGACAGAACTGGAAGGTGAGAGAACCGACGATAAGAAACCGGAAGGAAAATGCAAATGCAAAAACAAGGATGCAATGTGATGCAATAGTTTCAAGGATTCCAACGGTCAATTGCAAATATTTTCTAGGAAACTGCTGAAAAGTTTTAGATTTTGAAATGTAAGAATTTTGAATTTGCAAGACTGACAGTTGAATTCCTTGAAACAAGGAATGATATGATGCTCGATGCAATGCAGAAACAGACAAAGCAAACAAAGGTCCTAGGTTAGAGGAACATGAGTGGAGCCAAGGTCTACCCATCTCGAAAGGTATGTACTATGGGTTAATTGCACCTGCAGAACAAGGATTCTAAGCGGTGCCCAAAGTCATTAGTTCATGTTTCAGATATTATCAATTTCCCGACTGACTCGGTGGTTAATAATATTCTCAAGAGAACCTATTTTGAGTGTAGTATCGCGTAGCAACTATTTCGGAACTACTCCTTCATAGTCATTGCACTACGTCCTAATAAGGCCAAAGTTATGTTTAGGTAACTACGGTCCCCAGTATCACAGGCTCCAAGGTTGAAAATGGTAAATGTTTCCACGACTACTCATTTAATAATACTAATTCTAAGAGGGCCTCAAGTGAGCGGTGATTCTCAAGTCAACTTGGTCGGGACTCACTCCCTATAAGCCTCGTCGAATATGTCACCTTCCTATAATAATTGCACTCAAGTCTGGGTGTAGGACTTATCTCACAACAATGATACCTCAAGCAAGGTACATCATATATACAAGCAGATAATAAAGCAAATAACAAAAATAAAAAACAAGATAGGGATAACCCTAAAAAAGATATACATTTTATCCCCAGTGAAGTCGCCATTTTCTGTTGCGGTGAGAAAAGGATATCAAATTATTGATTAATTTGAATCACAATCTTGATTCACAACCGATATTTGATTTATCCGAAGGAAAGGTTAAAGAAAGGAAAAACCTATTTTGCATCGTAAACACAATGCGGGGAAAGATCTAGGGTTCAGGGGTTGGTTAAGCTTAGGGAAGGTATTAGCATCCTAAACTTCTGCAATACTCTACAGGAACCTCTTGTTTTAAAATGTGCTATTGCTAAGATTATCTACGTAAGGGTAATGCTAAGGGTTAAAGGTAGAGAGAAATACCTAAGGGTTAGTCCTAAGTTTACTCGCCAAGACTCGCATCTTGTGCCTACGTATCCGAGGCAGGGGATGGAATCAGAGTAATCGTCGTTCCCCTCACAGAGGGAGGAAGAGGAATTTCTTGACTGTGGTCAAGGTTCCAGGGGGATATAAAAATTCATATGGAAGCGTTTACGTAGAGTGCGGCGACTCCGAATTCTACGTTGTAGAGGTGAATTGAAAAAGGGGTGTAAGTATATATTTCATGGCGGGAACCTACATGGAGTGTGGCGACTCCTGATCCTAAGGCTAGGATAAAGGGGTGAATGTCTACGGCAGGACGCCTAAGCATGGGTACGGCGACTCAAAGTCTTAAGGTTTGGAAAAGGTAAGGGCGTGTCCACGACGGGATGCCTAAGCACGAGTACGGCGACTCGGATTCTAAGGCTAGGATGAGCGAGGGTAAAGGCATTGACACGACGGTCAAATGGAATAACCTTTCCTTCGAAGGGGAAAATAAGTTGTAATGCGAAAAATGGCGAAATAAAAGCAGTGATAATAGATAATGTAAATAGGGCAAAGATAAATGATGATAGCAACGAAATGTGAAATCAAGCATTAGTCGGGGTAAGTTCGAATGGATATTCGGAAATTAGTTAAATACGGATGGTGAAATGTGATTGATTAAATGATGGATTGGTAAATTGGAAAATGATTAAGAAAGTAATTGTTTTTAGGCTTTATGAGAAAAAAAAGATAGATTTGTTAATGAAATTATATAAGTTATTTTGAAATTAATCAACTTAAAGGACTTTATATTAATAAAAGTTTTTGTTTATTTTTGAGAAAAGATTAAGTGTAAATTAGGAGAAAATTAATTAAAACCTAAAAATACAAAGTTACTTAAAAATGGTTAAATTAATTAGAATTTTTTTTTTGGATTTTTGAATAAATATATTCTTCTAGCTTGCTTTTATTTAATATTACAAAGAGTTAAATAAAATTAAATCTAAAATTATAATAATTATTTTTTTTGTATTTTTTTATATCAAAAGAGTTAACTTAATTTTAAATCTAAAATTATACTTATTTTTATTTTAAAATATTCTAATTTTATTTTAATTAAAATTATGTTAGTGTTAGTTATGGTTAGTTTATATTCATTAATTAATAACTACAAATAAAAATATAAAACTTAAACTTAAAAAAAACAGAAATAAAATAAAAAAAGAAACTGGGCGGGCTAGGTCATTAACCCCATACCCGACCCAGCTAGCAAATGAAAAGGGGAAGGGGTTTAAGGGTTTGTAAACCCTAAAATCAGAAAGGCGAAAACGACGCTCTCCCTCTCTCCCTAGCATGCACGGTGCTTTCCTCTACTTCTTCCTATCTCGTCATCTTCTTCTTACACAATTGCCTCTTCTTCTTCTTCTTCTTCTTGTTTCTGGCCGCTATGAACTCCTCTTTTTTGCTTGTTGCAGAAAAATCAACCATAAACAAAAACAAAAAAATGTTAGAAGGTTGTTTCTTACGGTTGTTGGTGGTTTTCGGGACAATGATGAAGCTTGTTGCTCTGAGTCCCAGTTTTTGTGTTTGCGGATCGGTTAGTGGAAATGGGTTTTGTGACGGTTTATGATGATCGTCAGGTTCTCGGAGACGATGATGACCGTTTGTTTCTGAGTCTCGTCCGGATCAATGGTTTTCATTTTGTTCTTTTGTGGGTTTTGCATTTTTTGCGGTTCCCTGTTTGTGGCGGATTTTGTGGTTGACGGATGGGTTTGTGATAGGTTTCACGACCGATGATGAATTGTTCTGAGGCCTTTGCATTTTCGGATCCGTGGGTTTTCGTATGAGAACCGTTTATGATTTTTGGATGAGGGCTTTTTTCGGACTTGTGATTTGGAGGATTATCGTCTATGATTTTTTTTGGTGATTTTCCTCCCTCGAACTTGTTTTCCACTTCTGTTCTTATAGACTCTTTTTCAAAAATGTTTTGAAGAACAATGAATGGCTTTTCCTTTTTGAGATAAACATGTTCCGACATGTTGGATTTCTACCATTTTCAGACTTGGGGTTTGATGGCTGTCTGATTTTGTTGTTGATGCTGTCCGGATTTGTTACTAACTATCCATTTTTAGAGTTTTTCTCTTTAATGGTGAAGACATCCAAATTTGATTATGGCTTTTATTGAAGTTTTTGGGTTTACAGATGTGGACTTTGATATTCTTTTCCAATCTCGGATGAGTTATTTTTTATGATGATTCGGATTTGCTTTTGAATATTCTTCTTTCCAAATTCGGATCTGTTATGGCTTTTGGTAGGTGATTTTTCCAGATTTAGATTTGTGATTCATTGATGATGATGATGTTCCATTCTTACCATTTTAGGTTGTTGCTGACCCGTGGCTGTTGGATTTTTCATTTCGGAACTGGCCCTTTCTTTTCTTCTTTTGCGAAAAATACTTTTCCATTTTAAGAACAAATCTCTGCCTTGTTATTTATGCTGATGGCCGTCGGAAAACCGGGAGCTGGCGACAAACTTTCGTTGCCCTCCAAAAATGCCCGGTGATGATATTACTCTGAGGGTAGTTCTAAAATCAAAGTCCCCGAGAGCCTGTTCGTGATTCAAATTTTTGACACTTTCTATTTTTGCAGGTTTTTGAATATTTGGAAGTTTAAAGAACTTGGAAGCTTGAAGATAGCATAGACTTAGAATTTAAGGATTAGGACTTAAATTTGTAATTACACAATAAAATGTAAACTCCTGATTCTTGTAATGGAATGTGGATTTCAACAATGTATCCGAATTCAAACTCTAATAAAATATGAACTTGATTCTTCCGAATTTAATTCCAAGCCACATCATATTATGACAACTTTAACCTTTACATTTTGCACCATGAGGCATCTGAAAAATTGCAAACTCTTGAAAACAACAAAACCCAAACGTGAATTCAATGCAACCCGTGAGTTGTGGCTCGAACTTGCCTGTAACAATTAACTCATAACCGGCTCAAATATTCAGTGAATAAAGACTTAACTTGTTTAGATAACTTCTTTGCAAGTAATTCTCGCACCGACTCAAATCCCAATCCATCCAAACTTTAACGATTTCAAATCACCATGGTTCACAAATCAATCAATACTCCAACTTCCATCTGACGACTAATAGTCTGATTCTCAAGTAAGGATGAACTGTACGGGATGATTTTTTAGCTCTTTCAACACACCTGCACAAACGAACAAACTCGACAAACTGGTTAACGGTTAGTCAAAACGAAAAATGAACTAAGATGATATGCGAATGATCAGCGAATCTAAGGGTAAAATTTGAGGTGCGATAGTTGCCCCTATTTAAAGAACTTCACCGGATGATTTAAGCAACGAAGGCTCGAGAAATCATGATGAATGGTATTTAGGCATGACCATGAAACCGGGGAACATAACAAAACCGGGGGAATCTAAAGTGATGGACTGACAGGTTCAAGCATAAACAGTTGACACTTTAGAAAGAAAGACAAGAAGAGATCCTCAATGAAGATGGCACCGGCAAGACGGCCTCCACTAGGGAAATATCCAAGAGTAGCTGCTCAACAGGTTCAGGCATGACCATGCTGACACTCTAGGATAAAAAGGTAAAAACAGGATCTACGCGGCAGTATGATCAGGTAAATAAAAATGCTGGAGTCTTTAGGCTGAAATAACATCCAAGCTTTGGAAATTCCTTAAACGAAGAGATTGAACGGGATCTTCAGGAACCATCAGAAAATATACAGGGTAAAAACTCTGCTGTATGCCAAAATAAATGGACTTCCAATGGGGAAATGCCTCGATAAGCTTCTCGAGAGAGACTGCCACTTATCGCTGAAAGGGAATTACATGCCAAAACGGGATAAACTTCTCAAATAAAGAGACTGCCACTTATTTGAAAGAGATAACAATGATAAGCTTCTCATGGGAGACTGCCACTTATCTGGGGATACGGATGAAATGATAAGTTTCTCTGGAGAGACCACCACTTATCTGATGAAAATAAGCTTCCATGATCAAAATATGATTCAACTTCTTCTTTAACTAAATGATTCATTTAGAAGGGGTAAATAAACTTCCCCACACTTCAAGGTTATCTGCCAAGAACGGGTCTCAGTTTCTTCTTTTACTTGAAAAGGGTAAAATAAACCTCCCCACGCTTCAAGGTTTGTATGCCAAGAACAGGTCTTATTTTCTTCTTTTACTTGAAAAGGGTAAAACAAACCTCCCAACACTTCAAGGTTTGTATGTCACGAACGGGTCTTAGTTTCATCTTTTACTTGAAAAGGGTAAAATAAACCTCCCCACGCTTCAAGGTTTGTATGCCATGAACGAGTCTCAGTTTCTTCTTTTACTTGAAAAGGGTAAAATAAACCTCCCCACGCTTCAAGGTTTGTATGCCATAAACGGGTCTCAGTTTCTTCTTTTACTTGAAAAGGGTAAAATAAACCTCCCCATGCCTCAAGGGGGAAGGGGAATGGAAACAAGCTTCTCGAGGGAGATGGCCACTTGTTACTAGTCATAATGAAGATATGATAAGCTTCTCAGGCGAGACTGCCACTTATCTGTGTTGTAAAATGGTAGTGATAAGCTTCTCTGTTGAAATTGTCGCTTAACTGGGGATTAAAGATACCATGATAAGCTTCTCGGAATGAGACTGTCTCTTATTGGGGAGGGTTATACCATGATAAGCTTCTCAGAATGAGATTGTCGTTTAACTGGGGAGTAAAGATACCATGATAAGCTTCTCGGAATGAGACTGTCGCTTAACTAGGGAGTAAAGATACCATGATAAGCTTCTCAGAATGAGACTGTCGCTTATTGGGGAGGGTTATACCATGATAAGCTTCTCGGAGTGAGACTGTCGCTTATTGGGGAGGGTAGCAATGATAAGCTTCTCAGGCGAGACTGCCACTTATTTGGAAAAGATAACGGTAAACAAGCTTCTCAAGCGAGATGGCCACTTGTTGTTGGTAGATAAACTGATGAAACGATAAGCTTCTCCGGAGAGACTGCCACTTATCAGCAAAGGCGTTGTAAAAAGCTCTTCTTGAAAGATAGTGCAAAATAAATGCACGTCCAGGTAGGTTCAATGACTAACGGGGACCGAAGTTCAATCTAGGATCAAGCTAAAAAGAAACTATCAAACAAGACTCCATTGAGGGAAGGAACTCAAATGGGGATTATCTTATCCTGGCATGGAAAAGATAACTGAAATAACCGTCATCCACGAGGGTTGAACTCTGTGGGGAGATTGGAAAAAATAGGTATTTTATGCTTAAGGTTGACGACTCTATTTGGAGAGAACGAACAAACCCAGTTACTCGGCGGTAACCACAACCAAGGTAACGACAAAAGACAACAGAGGATAACAAACATGCACATGCTAATGGGTATGTCAATGCGTATGCAAAATGAAATGAGTATGTTGATGCTCATGCCTATGCTGACAAAACAGGCAAGAGGAGGAGGAAACGGGAGATGAAATAAACATCTCTACGAGGATACCCGGTGACCTCTGCAGAAGTATATCTATTAAGGGATATAAAAGTTGATGGTTGAACTAAATCTTGCTTCAATGTTCCAAACTCTCTGGGGAGAACAATATTCCACTTGGGGATAAGATATCATGACTTCACTAGAGAGGATGGACATCATGAATCAGGATCTTGTCAAAGACAACCTGTTCACTGGGAGAGTCATCTTAGGAGTAGAGACTTCCAGGGATAGAATAAATATCCGCTTCATGGGGAAGTGTGGAGCTGGGCAGCTTCATGGAGAAAGTGTAGCAACTTTCTGGGTAAAGTACATCAACATCTTGGGGAAAGTATCTCGACTTCTTAGAGAGAATATGGCAATCTCCTGGGGAAAATTCCTGAGGAAAGTATAACAACTTCAGTAAGGAAAAGACGATTCCACTAGGAGTCTATCCTCAAATAATAACTGTATCACTTGGAAGATACTAGGGAAATCTCTGCAGTCTTGAAAGTCACTGGAGATTACTGGCTCGATCCAAAGTGTTGTCAGCTTATAGTCTCGCTGGGGATTTGCACTGAGGCAATGGCTTAAAAGTGCTTCTGAAACCATAAGACTTACTGGGGAATCATGACCGCCTGAAGTAAAATTCTTCGGGGCATGAAACACGTCATGCAAATTTGAAATTTCGGGTGGCAACGCCACTCAATAGGCAACCGCTCCAACCCTCTGCAGAATCTGATACGGTCCAATAAACTTGGGATCCAATTTCTTTGATTTCAACGCACGACCAACACCGGTTACCAGATTGACTCTAAAAAATACATGGTCACCCTTGTTGAATTCCAAGTCTTTCCTCTTATTATCATGGTAGCTTTTCTGCCTACTCTGGGCCGTCTTCATTTTCTCTCTAATCGCCTGGATTATTTCCGTGGTCTGTTCCACAATCTCGGGTCCGAGTACCGCACTTTCGCCCGACTCATACCAACATAGAGGTGTCCTACACCTTCTACCATACAATGCTTTAAAAGGTGCCATTCCAATACTAGAATGATAACTGTTGTTGCAAGTAAATTCAATCAGCGGTAAATGAGTATCCCAAGCGCCTCCTCGCTCGAGTATACAAGCTCTCAAAAAATCTTCCAATGACTGAATAGTCCTCTCAGATTGACCATTGGTCTGTGGGTGATAAGCAGAACTCAATTTCAAACTGGAACCCAAAGCTTCTTGCAAGCTTTTCCAAAATCTAGAAGTAAACCTCGGGTCTCTGTCAAATACAATGCTCGACGGAACCCCGTGTAACTTCACTATCACTCTGATATAAATTTCTACTAACTTCGTCAAAGGAAAACTGATGTTAATTGGTATAAAATGTGTCGACTTCGTTAATCTATCCACAATTACCCAAATTGCGTCAAAACCTCTCATTGTATTCGGCAATCCAGTCACAAAATCCATTGCAACACTATCCCATTTCCACTCCCTCCGGTATTTCCATCGGTTGCATCAAACCAAATGGTTTTTGGTGTTCCACCTTTGACTTCTGACAAGTCAAACAAGCATACACAAATCGAGCTATGTCTTTCTTCATACCCGGCCACAAAAATAATTTATTCAGGTCTTGATACATTTTCGTAGCTCCTGGATGAATACTCAAGCTACTCTTGTGGCTTTCTTGCAAAAGTACCTTTTTCAAATCAAGATTATCTGGCACACAAATTCTGTCTCTGAACTTCAGCACACCAGAATCATCTACTTTAAAGTCTTCTTCCTTATCCGTTCCGCCTACGATCATCAAGTCTACCAATTTCAAATCCAGTTTTTGACCTTCTCTTATTTCTTGAAGGAACTCATTTTTCACTTTTAGCATCCCCAATATTACAATTTCCGAAGTTAACTCACAAACCATACTCAAGTCTCTAAACTGCTCAATCAAATCCAATTCTCTAATCATCAATGTCGACATATGTATCGTCTTCCGACTCAAAGCATCTGCCACGATGTTAGCTTTACCGGGATGGTAAATCAAGCTAAATTCATAGTCTTTCAGAAATTCCAGCCATCTTCGCTGCCTCATATTTATTTCCTTCTTGTCAAACAGATATTTCAAACTCTTATGGTCACTGAACACTTCGAATCTCGACCCGTACAAATAATGCCTCCAAACCTTTAGTACGAAAACCACTGAAGCTAACTCTAGATCATGAGTAGGATAATTCCTTTCATGAATCCTCAATTGTCGTGAATCGTAAGCAACAACCTTTCCATCTTTCATCAAAACACTGCCTAATCCCATTTTAGGCGCATCGCAATATACAACAAAAGGATCATTCAGATTTGGTAAGATTTAACACTGGTGCGGTAGTCAACCTTTTCTTTAGTTCTCAGAAACTTTCTTCACACAAAATATCTCATACAAATGCCTGGCCTTTTCTAGTCAACTGGGTCAACGGAAGAGCCAAATTAGAAAACCCTTCGATGAACTTGCGGTAATAGCCTACCAAGCCTAAGAAACTTCTAATCTCTGTCACTGACTTCAGAGCCTCCCACTGAAGCACAACACTCACTTTCGATGGATCCATTGCTATGCCTCCTCCAGAAATAACATGTCCAAGAAAACTCACTTTGCTCAACCAAAACTCACACTTCGAAAGTTTTGCAAACAATTTATTATCCTTCAGCACTTGCAAAACGCAACCCTCAAATGCTCTACATGATCTGCTTCTGAGTTGGAGTAAATCAAAATGTCATTAATGAAAACTACTACAAAATGGTCCAAATAAGCATGGAAGATACGATTCATGTACTCCATGAACACACCCGGTGCATTGGACACATCAAACGACACCACTGCATATTCATAATGTCCATACCGAGTTCTGAAGGCCGTTTTCCGGATATCATCTTCTTTCACACGGATCTGATGATAGCCTGACCTTAAATCAATTTTACTGAACACACGAGCTCCCATGAGTTGATCCATCAGATCGTCGATTCTTGGAAGTGGATACTTATTCTTGATGGTTACTTTATTCAACTGGCGATAATCAATGCACAAGCGCATACTACCATCTTTCTTCTTTACTAACAAAACTGGCGCTCCCCATGGCAACACACTGGGCATAATAAACTTTTTGCCCAATAATTCTCCCAACTAAGATTTTAACTCCGCTAATTCTAACGCTGACATTTTGTATGGTGCGATAGATATAGGTCTGGTACCATGGACAAGATCAATCGTAAACTCTACTTCCCTCTCTGGAGGTAACTCTTCAACATCCTTTGGGAACACTTCAGGAAATTCCCTCACAACAGGTAATTCCTCAATCAATGACTTACCCTCCATAGATAACGAAGCGAACACTGCAAATACTTTAGCTTCGTCTTTTACCAAGATTCTAAACTCCTTAGTGGATATAAGACTACCCATTTCTTCTCCTTCTTCTTCAGGAGTCAGGAATAACAACCTCTTCCTATAACAATCAATATAAACATAGTTTCTCTCGAGCCAATTCATCCCTAAAATAACATCCAGCTCGCTGAGTGGTAGACAAATCAAGTCCACTCCAAAATTTTTACCAAATATCGACACAGGGCAATTCAACGCAATAAGGATGTAGTGATTGATCCAATAGATGAAGTATCAATCACCATCCCTCTACTCAAAGTAGGTGGCACAAGCCCCAGTCTCTTCACATAATCCACAAAAATAAATGAGTGAGTTGCACCCGTATCAATAATAGCAATCAAAGGAGTGTTATGAATGTAACACGTACCTCTGACCAAACGATCCTCATTGGTAGGCTGAGCTCCCACCAATGCAAACACCTTCCCACTTGTTTGGGACTTCTTCGGTTTCTGACAGTGGGTGCTGATATGACCCTGCTCACCACAGTTGTAACAGGTTGGTATGTTGGTTCTACAATCCGTGACCACATGACCTGGCTTTCCACACTTAAAACACTTCTTCACCTCATTCTGACATTCATTCGCACGGTGACCTGTGCCACCACATCTGAAACACTTGAGAGGATTGAAAGGATTTCCTCCCCCACTTGGTTTCTTCCCAGCAACATCTTTCTGCTTTCCTTTATCAGCCAGAGCACAGTAAGGTGTATACCCATGCCTCTGTTTTCCTCTTCTGTCACTTAGATTCTTATTGTGAGCGGTTCTAGCTCTGTTGTCTTCATCATAGATTCTACACCTGTTCACTAGCTCAGGAAAGTACCTGATCTTCTGATAACCGACACCCAGTTTGATCTCGGGATGTATCTCGTTCTCAAGATTGATGCACTTCAAACACATAGCTGCATCAGTATTGTAATGAGGATAATACTTTACCAGTTCGTCGAACTTAACCGCATACTCTGCCACTGTGATGTTCCCCTGTTTCAACTCAATGAATTCAATCTCTTTCTTTCCCTGAATATCTTTTGGAAAATACCGTTCCAGAAATTCTGCCATGAACATTGTCCAATTAATGGGACACTTACCAGCTTCTAATCTCTGGCAGGTGTTGTCCCACTAGTCCTTAGCCTCACTTTCCAACATATGGGTACCAAACCGTACCTTCTGATCCTCTGAGCATCCCGTGACTCTAAAGATCTTCTCAATATCCTTCATCCATTTTTGTGCTACATCTGGATCATGTCCACCTTCGAACTTAGGTGGCTTGTTATTCTGGAACTTCTCCAAATTACGGAACTCTCCGTTCCCAGCACTCCGATTGATATTCTGACCGATGTTCTCCACTGCCTGCGCAACAGCTTGTAATGCAACAGCCATCACAACATCATTCCTACCAGCCATACTGTTCAATATCTATGAAAAAACAGGTTAGAAGAAACACACGACTATAGACATCCTATAGTTAGACCTTACTACAACACTGGCCGGACGGACCAACCAGGCTCTGATACCAATTGTAACACCCCATTCTACCCCGTACGCGTATTATAAAACATATACGGAAATATTTCATAAAAGTAGATCAGAGTTCTCAAAACAAGTAGGATGTCACACTAAGTCACTTCATTTTTCATAATTAAACCAATGATATCTAGCTTTCAATTAAACAGCGGAATAAATTCAATTGTTTAAACATAATTTCCATAACCGGTGGCTATACATCATTAATCCAACAAAAAAAAGATACGTAACAATTAATCAAGAAAATTAACAAAATATAACGTAATCTCGTCATCCCATGTTACGTATCAGAGCGACTCCTAAGACTCGACCATATAGCAACACACTACAAGTACTACTTAGGTACCTCGTCATCTGCACTCCCCAAGGAGCACAGACGCAACAAACAGAAAAGGGGTGAGAACTACATTCAATAAATAAGCGGTGAAAAAGACATGCTAAGGAGTAGTTACACACCACACATACAATCATACACATACAACGCATATACACGTGCCATCTCAATCACTCGGCATTAATAGCCCATAATCAAATACAAATATGTAATGCAACTCACTGACTCGACACTATGCATGTGGTACCAACACAATCACATACGGTTCACCCTAGAACCTAATTCCCGTCGGAATCCGGATAAGTCGTATACGTTCCTCTGAACTACAACTTATCTCAACAACGACTTCCACATGAAGTCCGAATGAAACTAGGCACCCATCATGGATTCCCACATAGCCATCTCCACAAGACACATGACATGAAATGCTTGACAACACAATTATGCAATATAATAATTCAAGCATAATTCACGATCATCAATGATCCACACGAGCCATCTGCTCACCGTAATCCTCTCGGGAATTACCACAATCGCATAAGATCGTTCACACTAGATGGTCCTGGCCCATACATATCAATCACACCCCTAAAGGCAAACACATAAATTTCCACGTTCTCTCTAATTAAATTCATTACTAACCTTGCTTAGGTTCATTATAGTCCTACTAATCCTACTGATTAAACGAAATTGCGTTCCAAGTAAAAACTGGACATAACTCTTAAAAACTGGGGAAAAGTCATCCCAGACTGCCCATACGAGCACCAACAAGGTCCTACGTGTATTGCCTGCTGTCATACGCGTATCAAACCTGCCTTACGCGTATGACCAGAGGCTTTCACCTCTCAAAACCCCTCAGAGTTATTCCTTACGTGTAGGACTACCCCCATACGCGTATAGCCCAAGCTCATACGCGTATCACCAGATGGCCGTGCTTGCACTGGGGGCAGGGTACGTCTGCTACGCGTACAACCCTTGGGAAGTCCCCCCATATGCGTATTGACACCCCCAATACGCGTATGACCAGCAAATCTGTCAAAAAACTCAGATCTCATCATTCTCACGAGTTCCCTCTCCAGATCCATCATCCTACCTTCCCATTCATCCTAAAAATCAGATTTTAATCGATTTCAATGAATCCTATCTTCTACTCTTTCCAGATTCTATCTATTAGATCTAGTTTCGATTTCGGTTAAACCCTTAGTTTTTAGATCTGTTAATCCACGTCATTCTATCACAACTTTAGGGAATTTCCACACGAACTTCCATATTCGTACCAGAATCGTACATCCAACATCATACAATGATCATTCACACAATAACAACAATCATAGGGAAATCATAATATCACGAAAATCAAATAAAAAGCAAGAACAGACAAAATTCCTACGAGAGAAATGACCTCTCACTACCCTCTCATGTTAAATCACCCCTATTGAAATACATTCTCCCCCTTACCTTGGATTGAAGCTTTTTCCTTGACAACAATGGAGAATCTTGGTTCTTCTGCCCTAGCTCTCATTTCTTTGGCTTTTTTACTCTTTTATGTGTTAACTGACTAATTCTCCCACTAACTCTCTCTTAACCCCTTTAATTTGATTTTAATTCATTTAATTTAATTACTACTAATACCAATAATAATAATCGTAATAATAATAATAATAATAATCCCATTAATATTGCTATTAATAATAATTGAAATAATAATGTTAATAATTATAATGCTCTTAATCTTATTATTAAATTATCCATTACTCTTAGTCCACATTACCCCCAACTAAGGTCAGCTCTCACTCTTGGCCCTAACCCCATACTCCTAATTAAGGACATCACAACCAATACGCACACAACAAAGTATAAAATGACTAAATAATTTAAATGAGGTGTTACAAGGAGCGATAGTGAGAGCTGACCTTAATTAGGGGTAATGTGGACTTAGAGTAATGGATAAATTAAATAAGAAGATTAAGAGCATTATAATTATTAACATTATTATTTAAATTATTATTAATAACAATATTAATGGGATTATTATTATTATTATTATTACCATTACTATTACTATTATTATTATTAGTAGTAGTAGTAGTAGTAATCAAATTAAATGAATTAAAATCAGATTAAGGGGGTTAATAGAGGGTTAGTGGAGGAATTAGTCAGTTAACACGTAAAAGAGGAAAAAAGGCAGAGAAAGGAGAGCTAGGGCTGAAGAACCAAGATTCCTCCATTGTTGCCAAGAAAAAGCTTCAATCTTAGGTAAGGGGGGAGAATGGATTTCAATATGGGTGATTTAACATGAGAGGGTAGTGAGAGGTCCTTTCTCTCGTAGGAATTTTGTATGTTCTTGTCTGTTACGTGATTGTCGTGATATTACGATTTCCCTGTGATTGTTGTTATTGTTGAATGATCGTTGTATGATGTTGTATGTATGATTCTGGTACAAATATGAAAATTCGTGTGGAAATTCCCTGAAGCTGTGATAGAATACTGTGGATTAATAGATCTGAAAACTTTGGGTCCTACCGAAATCGAAACTAGATCTAATAGATAGAGTCTGGAAAGAGTAGAAGATATGATTCATTGAAATCGATTAAAATCTGAGTTTTAAGATGAATGGGAAGGTAGGATGATGGATCTGAAGAGGGAACTCGTGAGAATGATTAGATTTGAGTTTTTTTACAGATCTGCTGGTCATATGCGTATTAGGGGTGTCAATACGCGTATGGGGGACTTCCTAAGGGCTGTACGCGTAGCAGACGTGCCTTGTCCTCAGTGCCAGCACGACCATCTGGTGATACGCGTATGGGCTTGGGCAATACGTGCATGGGGGTAGTCATACGCGTAAGGAGTAACTCTGAGGGGTTTTGGGAGGTGAAAGCCTCTGGTGATATGTGTAAGGCAAGTCTGATACGCGTATGACAGCAGGATCTACGTGTATGGTACGCGTATAGAGAGTCTGGGATGACTTTTCCCCAGTTTTTTAGAGTTCTGTCCAGATGTCGCTTTGAACTTAAATTCTGTTTAGTCGGTAGGATTAATGTGATTAAAATGAACTTAGGAAATACTAGTAATGAATTAAATCGAGAGAACTTAGAATTATATGAGTGTGTCCTTAGGGATGTGTTTTGATGGGTGTGAGCCTTGGTTATCGAATGTGGATAATCTTGTGTGATTGTGGTAATTCCCGAGAGGATTACGGTGAGTGGATGGCTCGTGTCGATCATTAATGATCTTAAATTATGCTTGAATACTTATATTGCATAATTGTGTTACCATGCATTTCATGTCACGTGTCTTGCGGAGATGGCTAGGTGGGAATCCATGATGGGTGCCTAGTTTCATTCGGACTTCATGTGGAAGTCGTTGTGGAGATAAGTTGTAGTTCAGAGGAACGTATACGACTTATCCGGATTCCGATGGGAATCGGGTTCTAGGGTGAACCGTATGTGATTGTGTTGGTACCACATGCATTGTGTCGAGTCAGTGAGTCGCAATACATATTTGTATTTGATTATGGGCTGTTAATGTTGAGTGATTGAGATGGCACGTGTATATGTGTTGTACGTATGGTGTGTAACTACTCCTTAGCATGTGTATTTCACCGCTTGTTTATTGAATGTAGTTCTCACCCCTTTTCTATTTGTTGCGTCTGTGCTCATTGGGGAGTGCAGATGACCAGGTACCTGAGTAGTGCTTGGAGTGTGTTGCTATTTGATCGAGTCCTAAGAGTCACTCTGATACGTAATGGGATGACGAGATTACGTTATATTTTTTTTATTATTTTCATGATTTATTGTTATGTATCTTTTATTTATTGGATTAATGATGTATAACCATCGGTTGTGGAAATTATGTTTAAACAATTGAATTTATTCCGCTGTTTAGTTGAAAGCTAGATATCATTTGTTTCATTATGAAAAATGAAGTGACTTAGTGTGACATCCTACTTGTTTTGAGAACTCTGATGTACTTTTATGAAATATTTCCGTATATGTTTTATAATACGCGTACGGAGTAGAGTGGGGTGTTACACTCTAGGGCCATTTTAATCTGCTTATATCTAGAGAAATAATCCATGAAGGAGAATAGAGAACTGGGTTGTCTTATCCACTAACACGTAAATGTGCGGTAGTGGAAAATCATCTTTTGGGATGGCTCTATTCAAGTCTCTGTAGTCGACACACATTGGCATCTTACCATCTTTTTTAGGCACAGGTACAATGTTGGCGACCCATTGAGGGTAGTTTGATACCTCCAAGAACCCTGCATCAAGCTGCTTTTGTACTTCCTCCTTAATCGTAATGGCCATATCGGGTCGAGTTTGTCTCATCTTTTGCTTTACAGGCGGACAATCTTCCTTGAGAGACAATCTATGTACCACGATGTCATAATTCAATCCAGGCATGTCTTGGTATGACTAAACGAACACATCTATATACTTGCGTAGGAGCTCGATCAATCTTCTATTCACATCCTCTTCTAGGGAAGCGCCTACCTTGACCTCCCTTTTATCATCCGTTGTTCCAAGATTGACACAACTTCCACTAATTCCTGATGCGATTGAATGATATTTGATTCATGCTTTAACAATCTGGCTAACTCCTTAGGGAGCTCACAATCTTCCTCACAGTCCTCATTGGCTGGTAGATTGGGCTGTCAAACTCATATTGGACCTTAGCAGTATCGTTATCAATGGAATCCGAAGTGGATTTGTATGATTGATAATTTTATGCTTTATTTTGAGAAGATGAAAAACGGAAGATGCAAGAAAACATTGCCATTTTATTTATGCAAAAGTAAAAAAAGTAAAAACAAGAAACATTATTGAATGCAAAAGGTTCATTTCATTCATGATAAATATTAATTGAAAACACGGGGCCCTACAAAATAATCCTTATGTCTTGGGCAGTGAAATTCTAGTAATAGACAGTTGATGTTATAACGGATGTTATGACATCCACTACTGAACAGACTATAGAACTTAACAGAAAACAGAAAATGAAAGCAGTAAATAACACAGGGAATTGTTGACCCAGTTCGGTGCAAATTACACCTACTCTGGGAGCTACCAAGCCAGGGAGGAAATCCACTATAAGTAGTGTTAATTCATAGCCAAACTACCAGTTTGCACTCTTCACTTAAGACCTACCTAATGCAACTTCAGCCTAACACTAGACATGAGTTCCTACTCACTCCCTCTCAATCACAACAGTGATATCAACCAATTAAGTTACAGATTAACAAGAAGACACACTTAAAACAAATCTTGATCTTTCTTCACAGCTTCAATCAAGAGACATAACACTCATGCTCAAAAGCTTAGAGTGACACAATTAAAGTACAACTCAAAACACATTAGTCCAATGCAATCATCTAGGTGATAATTACCTAGCTCACAAGAAATACTAAGACACAAAAACCCACGTGAAGAATATGTTACACAAACAAATTTCTCACTCACAATCTCTAAGTCCGCCCATCATCAGGATTGCCACTTCTTTATTTATATGTAGCGCATGGACCTTGGGCCTAAATGGCACAAGTTAGGTTTAACCAAGTTAAACTCTTTTCCATAAATCAGGGTTGTTTCAATTAGGTCATAGGCATTTCGTGGTATGCTCAGCACTACCTAGCATTTCTCCTGAGATAACTACGAACCCTAAAATGTTTCCTGAAATCTAGCCTGAGCTAACTCATGCATTATACCAGAAAAACAAACACGCACCCTTGCTGGTCGCTACCTGATGTCATAACATCCAACATGACATGTAATACTCTCTGTTCTAGCTAACCAAACTTACCCTGCAGTACACTACACACGAATATCATGACATCAGTCTAGATATCTACACACAACAATGCTTTACCATAAAATGCAGCCAATCAAGAACATCTACAAACTCCCCCTTTGGCAAATTTTTGGCTAAAATAATCTGTCACCATATCAGAGAACATATGCAGTAGAAAAGTTCACAATACACATCTAATCATGCATGATAGCTACTAGCTAATACTACCACTCAACACACATGCTATACTACCAAATCAGAGTCAACTACACTACCAATCACACACAATCATACAGACTGTTCTGGCTTATGAATGTCAAGACATCTAGGTTGACATCCTGAAAAACACCTATTTCTCAGCAAAAATACCACTTGCTATAACAAATCATGGCACAACCTCTTATATAACATCCTGTGATTCTCCCCCTTTAAGGGATTCATAACAAATCATGGCACACCAGCTAACCACACCATACCAGCAACCTGCAGAAACACACACATCCAAGCACAAGCACCAACACCAACAGCTAGGATACTACTAAGTTCCAACCAGGAACACACACTCACTCACCAGCAACAACAAACATTAAACACATAGGATCATGATCCTGCTCACACACATAAGAGATCAACTCTAGCACATCAGCACACCTGCAAATCAACTCAGAGCAGCAACATATCATCTTCCACCTATGAAGCACCAACAACTGAACCTGTTGTTTCTACTACTACTTCTCCCCCTTTTTAGCCACAAAATTAAGATCCTAACTAATGAATTGGCATTGATCAAGCACAGTTTGAAACGCAGATGTTAAAGAAATATTACAACACAACAACATATAAAAGTTGTTCACATAATAACTTGTTTTGGAGAAAACAAACTAAGAACTCTAGTTATTAGACTTAAAGCCAGCATCATCACTATAACTTTCTTTATTAGTGTCATTCTCAGAACTGGCAGTTGCATCTTCTGAATCAACTTCCTGATCATCACTTTTCCCAGAACCATCATCATGCTCATCCTCATCATTTTCAGCAAACTCAGTATCTTCATCCTTCTCAAGAGAGCTGATCAATTTTTCAAGAGTCAGTGTTCTTGTTTCCAGCTCCTTGCATGTCTCCTTGAGCATAGCAATAACTTCAGCTTTCCCTGTTTTAGAACTCCTCTTGGATGTCTCAGCCGAAGTCATGACAATGTTAGGAACATGTGTTCCTTGAAACAGCTTGTGGTGAAAAGACAAGGGACTTTCTCTCTTGCACACAGGTTCATTGTCTTTTAGGATATTAGGATATTGATTCAATACAATCCCACAAATGAGTGATGGAAATGCAATGGGGCCTTTTACACTGTAGCGGCCTGCATGTTTCATTGTTTGACCAAAGATGTATGTCCCATAATCAAACTTTTGTTTGGTCCCAACAATATAGATGAACTTTCCAAGGACAGTAGCCACAGTGGATTTGTGGTTTGTGGGCACCCAGTTGGCAGCACCAATCTTATGCAGCATAGCATACTTCACACTTAGTTTACTGGAAACCAGTTTCCCTTTTGAGGGCCAGCTTTTGACTTGGTTGGCAGTTACAACTTGATAAACTTTATTGTCAGAAGCAGCTAGATCAGTTTGAGCTTCATCTGATCTTCCTAGATAGTTATTGATGACTGTTGAGGAGAAAGTGACATACTTTCCTCTTACATATACTTTTCCAATCTCATTTGATTTTCTATCAGCACATTCTTCTGATAGGTTCACTATGAACTCCTTCACAAGTATTTCATAGCACTTAGAAAACTGAGTGACAGTCCTCATTAAGCCAGCTGCATGAATAAGATTCATGATCTCCTTACATTCAAGGGCATTCTGAGCCAACTCTCTTTCCAATGCCAACCTCTTCTGATACACATATTTCCACCTGTTGACACTAGAGGGATAATGAAAAGAGATATTGTCAATAGGAACTTTAGGAACACTAGCAGCAAGTTTGCTAGTTGTTGGCTTCTTCTTGGGTGGGATGTCAGTGACATCACAAGCAACATCCGAGTCTGAGTTAGATTTAGTACTTATTTGAGCCTCCCTTTTCTTTAGAACCACCTTGCTCCAAGATTTTGTAGAGCCAACATTGGTACTCTTTGTTACAGCTTTCTTCTTGGTAGGACTCCGAGCAGCTGCCTTCTTCCCTTTCCTAGTCATGAGCCTTTTGGCTATGCTAGGGTTGATTGTGTCTATCAGATCATTATCTGAATAATCATCAAGGTTCACTACATCAAAATCTTCCTTTTGGACATCATCATCATCATCATCATAATTGTTATCACCTTTCACATTATCATCATCACTCTCAAAAGTTTGACCCTTATCATCATTCTTTCGTGAGGTCGTACCCATGGTTTCAACATCTTGAGTAACATCAGTTTGTTGATCTAGATGGGGACCAGGAACCTCAGTGTTAAGGGGGATGGATATCCCTGACACATCATGTGGCTCATTCGATATCCTAGATACCAAATTTGCAATAGTGTTGTGGGCATGCCTAGAGCCTTCCCTATTGGTATCCTCATGAGGGATGGAGGTTGAAGTGTGAGGGGTCTGACCTGTGACTAGTTCTTTTGGTCTTCTTGCATGCGAAGTCCGTGGTTTCTTCACACTCAGACCTTCTGGGGTCAACATTCGCAGGGGTGTTACCTCAAGAACCTGGTTAGGGTTGCTAGAGTCAGTTCTAGCACCAGAATCTGGATCAGCGATGGTGGACATCTTCTTGGAAGAGATAGATTTTGATTGTTGAGACATCTCAGGAGACTTTGGTAGTGTGGGGGAAGGTTTTTTGTGGTTGTTAAAGGAGGTATGGAAGATGAAGAGGTGGTATGGGCACTAAAAAAAGCAAATGTATCGTGTATAAGGGGTAGAGGGATATGATTGCAAAAGAAGAGGGAACTCAAAATTTTGACCAATCAGCAAATGATTAAGATTTAAACTATTCAAGATAAAATTCCCATATATCATTAATTGCTATAACTCCTTATAGAGACACATTCCCAATTTGCTTCTTAAATTTTCAATTTGAGTAGTCTCGAGATCTCTTGTAAAATTGTCAGCACTTTGTAGGTCAGAGTCCCCAAGCTCCATACAATCCTTTCCAAAGTGATGTCTGTTATCACTATACATGGTTCTGTTATGTTGAATCGGGTTCATATTAATGGCACTAAGATTGTCACAATATAATGTCATGATATCCAGAGTGACATTGCTTCCTTCATGCTGGTCATCATTCATGGATTCCATCAAATCCATGTGTAATAGATCTAGATTTTTGGATGTTTTATGATGTCCACTCTTTGGATGTGCCATCTTGGCTTGCCTGCCAACCTGACATTTACCCCAGCCTTTTCTTTCATCTGGTGTTAACCTTGGATTTCCTCTTACTGCTTCCTTAGATATGATATTTTTCATCCCTTGAAGATGTCCACGTTTATTAAGCCACAGTTGATCCTCCTTTTCTTCTTTGGTCATAGTACAGACAGTGGAGTTACTTTTAGGCTCCCATAAGTAACAAATATTCTTAGCTCTAGATCCCCTCGTGACTTCCTCATTTTCTCCATTGGTGACAATATATTCACCCTTAGTGAAATTGACATTGAGTCCTTGGTCATAGAGCTGACTGATACTAATAAGGTTTATAGTCAGTCCTTTAACCAGCATAACATTATCCAGTTCTAGAACACCAGGACAATCTAGTTTTCCAACACCTTTGATTTCTTCTCTAGCTCCATCACTAAAGGTTACATGACTCGTGGAATGAGGTTTGATTTCCACCAAAAGGTTCTTTATTCCAGTCATATGTTTAGAACAACCACTATCAAAATACCAGTCTTCTTTAGCTGATACCCTTAGAGAGGTATGAGCAATTAGAACAACCTCCTTGGTAACCCATTGTTGTTTCTTGATAGGAGCATCTTGTTTGGGTTTGACTTGATGAGTGTGGCTGGGAAATCCATGCAGCCTGAAGCAAAAATCCTTTATGTGTCCAAATCTTCCACAATAGCGACACCTCCACCTTTGTAATTTTCTCTTGGTATGGTTCATGCTTCTGTTCCCCTGATGTTGAGACATCGGTCGTGACATCCGATTTGACCTATGATTTTCAGGCTTTGGCCACTTGAACCCCAAGATGGGTCTTTGTTCACCAACAAAGCCTATTCCAGACATGTCTCTAGCTTTATGACCACTTTGTAGAATTTCTTCTAGAGTGTCAGTCTCATTGTTCAACATCCTGATAGATTTTGACATTTGATCAAGTTTGGAATTTAATAAGCTGACCTCACTGTTGAGTGAGTCTATTGTTGCAAGATGCTCATTCTTCTCAGCCTCCAACTCCTTTATGATTTTCTTTTGCTTCATCCCTTGTTGACACACTTCTGCACTTCTGATACACAATTATTTATATAAAGCTACAAGGTCATCAAAAGTCAGCTCATCTTCACTAGAATCATCATCAGATACACATACACTAGTTAGTGTAGTGGCATGTTTTATAGATTCTTCTTCTGATTCACTCTCAGAATCTCCATCAGACCAAGTGACATTTAGAGCTTTCTTTTGTTTCTTGAGGTAAGTGGGACATTCAGCTCTAATGTGACCATATCCTTCACATTCATGGCACTAAATTCCTTTGCCTTGGTTAGACTTATCTTCATATTTACCTCTTCTGCTGATGTCAGAGGAAATGTTCTTGACATTAGGTCTAGTCTTCTGATCTATTCTTTTGATCAGTTTGTTAAATTGTCTTCCAAGCATAGCTATAGCTTCTGATAGATTCTCCTCACTTCCACCATTGTCTTCATCTGAGTCCTCTGCAGTATTTGATACAAAAGCTATGCTTTTGTTCTTCTTCTCAGCATGATCACACATTCCCATTTCAAAGGTTTGGAGAGAACCAATGAGTTCATCAACCTTCATGTTGCTGATGTCTAGAGCCTCTTCTATAGCAATAACCTTCATTGCTAATCTCTTGGGAAATGATATGAGAATCTTCATTACAAGGTTTTCTTCAGACATTTTTTCTTCTAAAGCTCATGAGGTATTGGCAATCTCCAGAATATTCTTGTAGAATTCATGGATAGTCTCATCCTCTTTCATCCTCTGATTCTCAAACTTAGTAGTCAGCATCTGTAGTCTAGACATCTTGACCTTATAGGTACCTTCATGAGTTGTTTTAAGAGTATCCCAAACCTCTTTGGCCCGTTCACAGTGACGCACAAGTCTGAATATATTATTATCTATCCCATTAGATAGAGCATTCAGGGTCTTAGAATTCCCAAGAGCCAAAGCTTCTTGCTCTTTGCTCCACTCTTCTTCAGGTATTAGCACAGTTGATCCATCTTTCTCTGTCTTCACTGGATGTTCCCATCCTGAGTTACCTGCTCTCCAGTCCTTGTTATCCAGAGATTTCAAGAAGGCTATCATACGAGGTTTCCAGTAGTCAAAGTTAGATCCATCTAGAATTTGTGGTCTATTTGTAAATCCTATATCCTTGTCCATAGTACCAGAATTTATCTTCCTTAGATCTCACCCAGAAAATAACAGGCAGGGTGCCTGCTCTGATGTCAATTGAAATTCTAGTAACAGACAATCGATGTTATAACGGATGTTATGACATCCACTACTGAACAAACTATAGAACTTAATAGTAAACAGAAAATGAAAGCAATAAATAACACAGGGAATTGTTGACCCAGTTCGGTGAAAATCACACCTTCTCTAGGGGCTACCAAGCCAAGGAGGAAATCCACTATAAGATGTGTTAATTCAGAGCCAAACTACCAGTTTTCACTCTTCACTTAAGACCTACCAATGCAACTTCAGCCTAACACTAGACCTGAGTTCCTACTCACTCCCCCTCAATCAAAGCAGTGATATCAACCAATTAAGTTACACATTAACAAGAAGACACACTTCAAACAAATATTGATCTTGGTTCACAGCTTCAATCAAGACACACATCACTCATGCTTAAAAGCTTAGAGTGACGCAATCAAAGTACAACTCAAAACACACTAGTCCAATGCAATCATCTAGGTGATAATTGCTTGGCTCATAAGAAGAAGTTACCCAAACAGAATTCTTCACTCACAATCACTAAGTCCTTCCATCATCAGGATTGCCACTTCTTTGCTTATATGCATCGCATGGACCATGGGCCTAAGTGGAAGAAGTTAGGTTTAACCAAGTTAAACTCTTTTCTATAATTCAGGGTTGTTTCAATTAGGTCATAGGCATTTCGTGTTATGCTCAGCACTGCATAACATTTCGCCTGAGATAACTACGAGCCCTAAAACGTTTCCTAAAATCTAGCCTGAGCTAACTCATGCATTATACCAGAAAAACAAAACGCGCCCTTGCTGGTCGCTACCTGATGTCATAACATCCAGCATGATATCCAATACACTCTGTTCTAGCTAACCAAAAGTTACCCCGCAGTACACTACACACGAATGTCATAACATCAGTCAAGACATCTATACACAACAATGTTTTACCATAAAATTCAGCCAATCAAGAACATCTACAGGCAGAGCATAGGACTTGAAAGAAAAATAAGGAAAATTACTCTTCGACAAAGGTGACTTCCGGTATCTCCATAATAGTCCAGTTATTGAGTTGCTGATTTGGAGCCCTTTGGTATACCATGCAGATTTCATTCGGTGCATCGTCTTCAGCTTCCACAAAGGTGACCTGACCATCTACAAGATGTCCACCACTAGTGAAGACAAGCGGAGGAGCGAGTCCTTTTCCTTTGTCATAGGTTGTCTTCTATTGTGCTGCCTGGTTATTTAGATATCCTAAACCAACCCTATTCTTATTGACAGGTAGCTCTAACACTCTGCCCCAACCTTCAGGTGACCGACTTCAATCACAGTCTTTGCGTCCTTCCAAGTAACCATAGAGGACCCAGACCTTTCTGATTTCTTCTTCTCCTTCCCATCATGGATCATTTCCACATTTACTACCTCAAAAGCTTGAAAATGGGTCTCATGCACCTCCCCTTCTACTTCAACATACCGATATGAGGACATATGAATCACTAGTATATCCTCTTCTCCCTCAATAATAACAAGCTAGTTGTTGATCATGAGCTTTAATTTTGATGGAGAGTGGATGTTACGGCACTGACAACATGAATCTAAGGGCGACCTAGAAGGCAACTGTAGGCTAGATAGATATCCATCACATAAAATATGATGATGAAAGTGTGAGGCCTAATTTGGATAGGGAGGTCAACCTCCCCTATTACAGTCCTTGTAGCCCCATCAAAAGCTTTCACTCTCAACAAACTGGGCTTCATCATCAACCCCTTAATGGTCAGCTTAGACAAAGAATTCTTGGGTAAAACATTTAGTGACGACCCATTATCTACCAACACTCTTGAAAAAACAATGTCAACACATTCAACGGATATGTGCAAATCCTTTTTGTGATTCTTCCCATCAGGGGGCAATTCTCCATCATTGAAGCTTAAAATATGCGCAGAGGTGATATTTGACACAACTCCTTCGAACTACATAATATATATCTTCTAAGGGACATGGGTAGCCTTTAAACACTTTATGAATGACTCCTGATGGACAGGAGAGCACATTAGCAATGACAACATGGAAATATTGGAAGGTGTTTGGTTAAGTTGGTCAACTAGCTTATACTCACTGTCGCACTTCGAAAAATCATATAGAGATAATTCGAACAATAAGACCCTCTGATCACACTAAAATTCACCGTATTTCTGACTCCGATTTCGCATGCATTCTTAGCTTTTATTGTTGTTTTGCTTTGTTATTGCTTTGTTTTCTTATGTTTTCAGGTTTTTATAATAATCGGAGCTTGAATCGGGAAAAGGAGCGAAAAAGGAGTGAAAACGGACGAAAACCTAGAAATTCAGCATTTTGCACTTACGGCACCCACTGTGGCGGGCGCCATGGGGTTAGCCATGACGTGGCCACGTCTCAAGACCACTCCTCAACCTCCAAGACCCACGATCCCCACTCCATCATCCCCTGTAGGGACCATGGCGGGCGCCATGACCTTGTGGCGGGCGCCACAAGGCAAAAATCCATAACCTCCACTTTTTAGTGGAGGGGAGTCCCGGTCATTTTGCGCTTTCAGTTTCTCCTATAAATAGGACCTTAGATTTTCGTTTTTCTTCATCCAGAATTAGAATTCTCTAGGCATATATCAGTTATAAAGCAGTTGCCATTCCACATCGGGGTGCCTCTGCAATCGAGTGATCGAGTCTGTAATCTGTCTGTGGTTCGAGTTTTGGAGCACTCTGGAGGAAGTTAATCCTGCCGCCATTTTAATTCCAGTTAGTATTTTATTTTTCCGCATTGCTTTACTTTTATTTATTTTCTCGCACATTTACTTTGTTTATTTCCCGCACTCGCACATTTACTTTGTTTATTTCCCGCACTCGCACATTTACTTTGTTTATTTCCCGCACTCGCACATTTACTTTGTTTACTTCCCGCACTCGCTTTAAATTACTCATATGAAAAACTATAAAAAGAATATTTACATTATCATGTCTAACTAATCCCATAAAGGTTAGAATGTAAGGATCGTAATTAAACCAGTAATCAGTATAATTGTTCGTGGAAACACCTAAGGGCTATTTTATCTTTCAATTCAAGTAATTGTTTTTAACTATTTCAAAAACAGCCAAAAGCGCTTTGTATAGTTCATTAGGAGTTTTTAGATTAAAAAGAAAAGAGATTTTAAAACGATTTTCGGACGCGTTATGAGATTTAGAGTCTGGTTCATAAGAACCTCTTTTTGCTAAGAAGTCCAGGTTAAAATACTTTTCAACTTTGTTAAGAAACTATATTTCTTAAAAATAGGTTTACTACTCTAACGCAGTACGCACCTTTTTATCCGTGACAATAGGAGGGGTTGATTAGAGAGTACAACTCGGTTCTGAATACGCGAAAGCGACAGTTCCTGTTAAATTAGTTCCTTTCAAAAGAGAAAACATTGCCCATAAGTAGTTCCATTAACAAGTACTGGATTATCATTGATTACGTGAATTACATTCGAGCCTGTCTTTTATTTATTATTTAAAATTATAATTTTATTTACCATTGCACCCTTACTAAAACCCTTAAAAATAGTTGCCTTAGATAAACACCATAACAACAGGTACGATAGATTGACACTTGGTCTCTGTGGATTCGATAATCTTTTATATTACTTTGACGTGATTCGTACACTTGCGAAAAACACGCATCAAGTTTTTGGCGCCGTTGCCGGGGACCAATATCGTCAAATTTCATTACCCTGTAGTTATACCGTTTAGACTAAGGTTGTTACCCACCGGTCAATGCGAAAGACTCGCAGTGCCGGAAGTTTAGTAGACCCTCTAGCTGAACCTGAACGTTACGCTCGCGCACGTTTGTTTTTCCATAGGAATAGGAGAGCTATGGCCGAAGATCAAAACCGAAGACCTCTTAAGGACTTCGCCCAACCATCAAACGAGGAACCTAGTTCCAGTATAGTAAACCCCGCTATCCCAGCCAATAATTTTGAACTTAAACCATCCCTGCTGCAATTAGTGCAACAGAGACAATTCGCAGGTCTCGCTACTGATAACCCGAACCAACATTTAAAAAACTTTCTTCAATTAGCAGACACCTTTAAAACCAATGGAGCTTCTCCTGAGGCAATACGCTTAAGATTATTTCCCTTTTCCCTCAGAGATAAAGCTCTATCATGGTTAGATTCCCTTCCACCCAATTCAATAACAACTTGGGATGACCTTAGAAAAGTTTTCCTTGCTAGATATTTTCCCCCAAGTAAGACCGCTCTTCTTCGAAACCTAATAACTAGATTTACCCAACACCAAGGAGAGTCGTTGTTCGAAGCCTGGGAGAGATATAAAGAACTATTAAGAGCATGCCCACACCATGGCCTAGAGAATTGGCTAATCATCCAAACCTTCTATAATGGACTTCTTTATAACACTAAAATGACCATCGACGCTGCCGCTGGTGGCGCACTGATGAACAAACCTTACCCTGAAGCTAGTGCCCTTATCGAGGATATGGCCCAAAACCATCAATCATGGGGAGTAGAACGAGCGACAGTGGAAAAGAAGGAAGCCCAAGGAGGAATACATGAGCTAAGCTCTATAGACATGATGCAGGCTAAAATGGACGCGTTGGCCCTTAGAGTCGAACATATGTGTACAACTCCGAATACTGTTGCCGCAGTTTCGCCGAATTGTGAGATATGTGGAACGCAAGGACACCAATCCGCCGAATGCAATCTGTTGAATGAAACCAACACTGAGCAAGTGAACTATACCCAAGGGAACCCATTTTCAAACACATATAACCCTGGATGGAGGAATCACCCAAACTTCTCCTACAAAAATAATAACCCTATCCAAAATACCGCACCTCCGAGACAACAAGGTTACCAAGCCCCTAGAACAAATCAACCTATGCAACCTGTACCACCTAGCCCGAGCTTTGAGGAAGTTGTAAAAGATTTTATCGTTGCTCAAAAACAACAAAACAAAGAGTTCATGAACCATAACGTCCATGTTAACGAACTAATTACCAAGTTAGGAACCAAGGTTGATCAAATTATTACTCATAATAAGATGCTTGAAACCCAGATCTCTCAGGTAGCGTTAAACCAAGCCCCACAGACTACACCTGGAGGACAGTTCCCTGGACAACCTCAACAAAACCCGAAAGGGCAAGCTAATGCCATTACTCTACGAAGTGGAACCGCTTATAAGGAACCTTTAAACCCTAGATTAAGTGAGCCCGAAACTTCTGAGAGGAATGAGGAAAAGGAACCAGAGAAGCCTGAAACCCCGGAAAGTCAAGAAAAAGGAGAAGAACCTAAAAATAAAACCTATGTACCGCCACCGCCATACAAACCACCAATACCTTACCCTCAAAGATTAAAGAAAACCCAAATCGATAATCAATATCAAAAATTCGTTAAGGTTATAGAAAAACTTCACGTAGAAATCCCCTTTACAGAAGCCATCACCCAAATACCTTCTTATGCTAAGTTTCTCAAAGACATACTTACAAATAAACGTAGACTCGAAGATCCGAAACCCGTGGAATGTAATTCTATTTCCGAAAATAGGTTAGCAAAGAAAGATAAAGATCCCGGAAATTTTTCCATTCCTTGTGTTTTGGGGAATCATGTCATCGAAAAAGCTTTTCTAGACTTAGGAGCTAGTGTGAGCTTAATGCCTTTAGCAGTTTGTGAGAGATTAAACTTAGGAGAATTACAACCTACTAAGATGTCACTTCAATTAGCCGATAGATCCGTTAAATACCCTATAGGCATACTTGAAGACGTCCCTGTTAGGATAGGTCAGCTGTTTATACCTACTGATTTTGTTGTCATGGACATTAAAGAAGATGACGACATACCAATCCTCCTAGGTAGACCGTTCTTATCGACTGCTGGAGCCGTAATAGATGTTAAAAAGGGAAAACTAACTTTTGAGGTAGGTGGCCAGAAGATAGAATTTATATTGTCAAAATTTCTTATGGCACCTGTGATAGGAGATTCTTGTTATGCCTTAGATATCATCGAAGAATGTATTAGGGAATTAGAACAAGAAGAAGAAACTGAATCTATAAAATTGCCATCAACCTTTATTTTGGAAGATGACAATTATAAAACACCCTACATTGATGATAACCTTCACGAATGTCTATCTCTTACCCCAGATCCTATGCCTTGCCCTATAAAACCGACCGTAAAACTTAAGGAACTGCCTAAAAACCTGAGATATGAATTTCTTGATGAAGATATGAACCGTCCAGTTATAGTCACTGCTACCTTAAACCAAGAAGAAACCGATCAATTATTAGAAGTTTTACGTAGGTACCCCTCAGCCTTAGGATATAAGATCTCTGATCTAAAAGGAATAAGCCCATCCGTATGCATGCATCGGATTTTGCTTGAAGAAGATTCAAAACCTTCTAGAGAACACCAACGTAGAATAAATCCTATAATGAGTACTGTAGTTAAGACTGAAGTTCTTAAGTTACTAGAGGCAGGCATAATATATCAGATCTCGGACAGTAAATGGGTGAGTCCTGTTCATGTAGTACCTAAAAAGGGAGGCATCACAGTCGTGCAAAACGAGAAGGGCGAACCTGTAGCAAAAAGAACTGATGGAGGTTGGCGTATGTGCATAGATTATAGAAAATTAAATAAAGCAACTAGGAAGGACCATTTCCCATTACCATTCATAGACCAAATGTTGGAGCGCCTAGCCAGACACTCTTACTTTTGTTATTTAGATGGATATTCAGGATTCTTCCAAATACCTATTCACCCCGAAGATCAAGAAAAAACTACCTTTACATGCCCAGTTGGAACCTTTGCCTATAGAAGAATGCCTTTTGGACTTTGTAATGCACCTGCAACTTTCCAACGCTGCATGATGTCTATCTTTGCTGATTATTTGGATGGAATCATGGAAGTATTTATGGACGATTTCTCAGTTTGTGGGTCAGATTTCAAAAATTGTCTTGTCAACCTTGAGAAAATCCTGGAAAGATGTGTGGAGGTAAACCTTGTGCTAAATTGGGAAAAATGTCATTTCATGGTCACCGAAGGGATTGTTTTAGGACATATAGTTTCCGAAAAAGGTATAGAGGTAGATAAAGCAAAAATAGAAGTCATAGAGAATCTAAAACCGCCGAAGACTATCAGGGAGATAAGAAGTTTTCTTGGACATGCCGGATTTTACCGACGTTTTATCAAGGATTTCTCCAAAATAACAAAGCCCTTAACTGGTCTTTTAATGAAAGATGCTGAGTTCATCTTCGACGAAAAATGTACTGAAGCATTTAATCTTCTGAAGCAAGCTCTGATTTCAGCACCTATAATGAAACCCCCTGATTGGTCGGAACCGTTTGAGATAATGTGTGACGCCAGTGATTATGCTGTTGGAGCCGTTCTAGGTCAGAGAAAAGATAAGAAGTTACATGTGATTTATTATGCCAGTAGAACCCTAGACGCTGCACAGCTCAACTACGCAACAACCGAAAAAGAGCTCCTAGCTGTAGTTTTTGCAATAGATAAATTTATATCTTATCTAGTAGGAGCCAAGATTATAGTTTACACCGACCATGCTGCCATTCGTTACTTACTAAGCAAAAAGGATGCCAAGCCTAGGTTACTTCGATGGATTCTATTATTACAAGAGTTTGATTTGGATATCCGTGACAAGAAAGGCACTGATAATGTGGTAGCTGATCACCTATCTAGGCTAGAATACCTGAAACCTGATCCAGTACCCATAAATGACGATTTTGCCTACGATAGACTGATAGCCCAACTAGAAACCATTGAAGATAATAACCCAGACCCTCATGAGCAATTTCATAAATCCTTAGCTATAAGCAATGTACCTTGGTATGCAGATTTTGTTAATTACCTAGCCGCTGACATCATACCCCCTGATCTAAACTACCACCAGAAGAAGAAGTTCTATAGTGATGTGAGAAACTTCTATTGGGACGATCCATTTCTTTTCAAGAGAGGTAAAGATGGCATTTTCCGCCGTTGTGTTCCAGAAGAAGAGGTAAATAATATAATTGAGCATTGTCACTCTGCACCCTATGGTGGACATGCAAGCACATCTAAGACCTACGCCAAGATTCTTCAAGCTGGCCTATTCTGGCCTACTATGTGGCGTGATGTCCATGCTTTCATTGTCAAGTGTGACAGATGCCAACGCACAGGAAATATTTCAAGACGTAATGAAATGCCGTTAAGAAATATCCAAGAAGTAGAACTCTTCGACGTATGGGGTATGGACTTTATGGGACCGTTCCCACCATCTTTTGGAAATCAGTACATATTAGTAGCTGTTGACTACGTGTCTAAATGGATTGAAGCTATCGCCGCACCCACAAATGACACCAGAGTAGTCATCAAATTATTCAAGAATTATATATTTCCCAGGTTTGGAACACCCCGTTTAGTCATAAGTGATGGAGGATCACACTTCATATCGAGAATATTTGATAAACTTTTAAGCAAGTATGGAGTTAAGCATAGAGTAGCAACACCATACCACCCACAGACCAATGGACAAGTGGAAGTATCTAATAGGGAGATAAAACAAATCCTCGAGAAGACTGTCTCTATATCTAGAAAAGATTGGTCGCAGAAACTTCAAGAAGCATTATGGGCCTATAGAACCGCTTTCAAAACTCCTATAGGAACAACCCCTTATCAACTGGTCTATGGAAAATCATGTCACTTACCATTTGAGTTGGAGCATAAGGCCTATTGGGCCATCAAAACTTTGAATTTGGATTACTTGACAGCTGGTGAGAAACATATCCTTGATATCCACAAATTAGAAGAGCTCAGACAATCTGCCTACGAAAATGCCATCATATACAAAGAAAGAACAAAAGCTTGGCATGACAAAAGAATCATAAGAAGAGACTTCAAAATAGGCGATCCTGTTCTCCTGTTCGATTCTAGGTTACGACTATTTCCAGGTAAACTCCGTTCGAGATGGACTGGCCCTTTCGAAGTATCTAAGATCCTGAGATCCGGTGCTATTGAAATCAAGAACCAAACATGTAAACCGTTCATAGTCAATGGACAGAGGTTGAAGCCCTACGAAGGAGGTGACATTCCAACAACATACACCTGTCATACTCTGAGTGATCCACCATATCCTTCCAATGATGTTTAAATATCGGTCGTCGAGCTAATGACGTTAAACAAGCGCTGCATGGGAGGCAACCCATGGTTTTTCTTATTTTTGTACTTTTTATTTTTTATTTTAATTTGTTTATTTTATTATTATGTCAGGACTCACGATTGAATGTTTTATGTGCTTTCAGGACTTGTTTGCTAACCTTGTACAGAATGCAGAACCCTGATGACATGCACGTGGCCTTTAGAGATGATGCACAGAGAGAGCGTTATTATGTTCACATGAGACGCCCTATGGCTCCTACCAGGTACCCTGACCATGACTGCATGGATGCCTTGGGGATAGAGCCAAGCGTCAGATTTTTATGCCATCAACTCCAGTGGGACCAGTTTAACGACAGGAACAACACTTATAGGAACTTGACTCTTGAGTTCCTCAGCTCGTTTCATCATGACCCTTGGGCTGGACCCGATGGACTCGCTGTTTTCAGGTTGTTCGGGATTGACTACTCATTCTCTCACAAAGAGTTTGGTGATTTACTAGGTTTCCAGACTACTCCTGATGCTATTCCAGAGACTCCGATGGGGTATTTTATGAGCAGAGAAGTGGAAAAGTTTTGGACTAAAATATCAGGCGGAGGGAGCCAAGATCCTTCTACCCAGTTTTCTCAGGTAATCCACAACCCTGCATTGAGGTACTTCCAGATGATTCTAGCATATTCTTTCCTAGGTTTTCCACATACAGAGACACTGCTAAGTGAAGAGGAGATTTTCCTACTGTTTTGTGCGACTCAGTCTCGCCCTGTTGCTTGTGGCAACTTTCTACTAAAGGGCCTTGCTAGTGTTGCCAGATCATCAGTAGGAATCATCCATGTCGGTGGGATTGTTACACAGATTGCTACTGCATTGGGTTTGTCTCGCAAGCTATTGCACCTCAGGACCTTCTGCTGCTACACCACCCTGGATATTGATTTTTGTCTTGATAGAGGACTGATGAGGAGGGCTTCTTTTGAGCCCAACATGTTTAGATTGCTGATCGACGGTGAAGCGATACACTACTTTACATTACTAGATCCGCTGATGACCAGTGTCCATGATCCTGCCAATTGGAGTTATGCTCTAGAGGGTTATGGAGAGACTGTCGAAGAGCCGAAATCGCCTCCCGCCGCTGAGTACACTCCTACACCTCTTACTCCCCGAATCACTGTTATGTCTAACAATATGTCTCTGCAGCCACCTGACCTACAAACACAGATTTATGAGCTCCGCAAGGAGACTGCCCTGCTCAAGCAGGAAGTGGCAGACTTAGAGTTACAGATGCAGGTTTCTGATCTCACTCATGCCTCAGAGACCGATGCTCTACATCAGGCGATCGACGAGCTTCGGAGGGAGATAGCTGAGATTCGTGGATCAAGCCAGGATAAGAAATCTACCACATGACTCATTCCACCCTGACAGCACTACCCTAGTATTTAACTTCCTTTTATTTATCGCATTTCCACTTTTATATTTTCATGCACTTTGAATTCCTTATATATGTACATATTATGCACTAATTTTTATTTTTATTTTTCCTTTTTGATTTTTAATTATTTTATTTTTGTCGTGCAAAGAAAAAATATATAAGACAAAAATATGCAAGCCAATGCCTTGAAAAGAAGAAGAAAACGCTATTCAGACCCCCCGGAAGACAAAGGTGCAAGGAAGGCCCAAAGGAGGATCCAAAACCACAAGGCCCAGGAATTGGCCTTGTGGCGGGCGCCATAGGCCCTGTGGCGGGCGCCACACCGTATCATCAAACAAATACGGGATTCAATCCCCATTTCCACCATTTTCATCCCTTTTCTTCACCAAAAACCCATTTTTCCAACCTTCCAAATCCTCCTTGAACCCCATTAAAGCTCCCCCATTTCCAAAATACCCTCCATCCATAAAACATATCCAACATCCATTTCCATTTTCATCCATCAAAAACCAAAAAAATCAAAACTTTATCATTCCCCTCATAAACCACTTTTCTACTATTTTCACTACCTAAGGAGCTTTTCAACAATGGAGTTCAACGGATTTATTCTTCGTGATGGAAGACCGGGCGAAAGGCAACGGAAAATTATTCAGAGGCTTCAAAGTCGAGAAATCCTCTCGACTAGGTACGTCGACGATAACTGTCTGTATGCTTTGGGTATTTATCATAGTGTTTTTAATTTATTAGAATTTCTAGGCTTGCATAATATTTTCATTAATCAGGAACCTACCTATGAGAGGATGACAACTGAGTTTTTGAGTTCTTTGATATACACTGTCAGTCCTAACACTGCTAGCACTGTCGGTACTGTTATTTTTAGACTGTTTGGAATTGAATATGAATTCAGTACCAATGAGCTAGCAGATTTGTTAGGAATCCCTCATAGGGAAGGTTCGATTTGTGAGGCACCTTTGGATGCTGAATGGTCGGCCGAGGTATTTACCTTCTGGCTAAGGCTTTCAAGTACTTCAATTAATTCTTTTGAAGGGATACTTGCGTCGACCATTCACAACCCGGCCATAAGAGTTTTTAGACTTCTTTTGGCATGTACTATTTTTGGCCGGGAAAGTCCAAACAAGGTTAATGCTCGTGAACTCCTATTTTTGCAAGGATGCCTCACTAGAACCCACATCAATCCGGTCCCGTTTATGCTTGCCCACATGACTTTATTTACTAATAAAACAGGACCGATTGTTTTTGGAGGGCTTGTTACGTCTATTGCTCGGGCTCTTGGCCTGAATGATGAGATAGCTACACTTGAACCACTACCTCCTCGCACAATTAATTTAAAATTTCTGAAAGACATGAAATTGTGCCGAACAAGGAGAGAAGGTGGTTATGAGTTGATGGTTCATGGGGTAGCTATCCCATCTGTCGCTTTACCATGCAGTAGACGTACTGATGTACGTGATGAAAGGAACTGGACCTATGATCTTAATGCTCCACGTGTTTTGGGTCCACTTCCTCCTAATATTCCCGATGGGGAGGCACATGACACTGATGATGAGTATGATCGGAGAGAGCAGTCTCCCATCCCTCACAGTCACACACTGCACCATCTTCCTCTAACCCTGTTGCAGGTACTGCTCCTGGATTCTTTGTCACCGAGGAGATGTGGCGTGATATGACAGCTAGAGAAGAAAGGCGTGATGGCCTTCTCTCTACTATTTCACAGCAGCTGACGGACAACATGAGCTTCATGCAACAATCGCGATTGGTTTCGGATCGTGCTTATAGCAACGTTTGCCGTACCTTGAACGATATTTCATTAGAGCAGAACCGTCAGAGAGAGTTCAACAGCCGACACTACCAGCTTGTAGAGGCTACTCAGGGTTCCATCTTGGGTAACCTTCGAGAGGTCCGGAGTGCTCAGGCTGCTTTATCAGCACGACTCGACCGGAGGGACCAGCATCGTAGTAGATCCCGTCGTTCCAGACCATCACATCAGGACGGCGAAGGCACCAGTGCCCCTCCTCAGTAGTCTTTTTCCAGGTTACCCCCCTTATCTTATTTCGAAACATTGGGGACAATGTTCGATTTAAGTGTGGGAGGGGATTTTATTGCTTTCTGTTATTTCCCTTTTTAGTTAATTTCCTTTCAGTTATTTCCCTTTTCAGTAATTTATTTTTCTTAGATAATGCATGAGTCTGACGAGTCACCAGTATAGTGTCTTTTTAGTTCATCTTCATTTTTTCCCATTTCCTTAGCCTTACCAGAAAATTTTTTAAAAGAAAACAATGTTGTTTCACATGTTTTTTGGGCTTTGAGACAGGTTTAGATTAGGATGTGGTGACTTAGGTCAACTTTTTGAAACATCAGAACCATTTTAGCACCATAGACCTCTTGAATATAGGAATCACTCCTAAACCCCACCACCATGGCCTTTACTATCATTCAAAAAATTGTCCTAAGTAGTTTATTTTAGCAGTCAGCTTCGGCCTAAGCATACTCTACGTAGGGGGCCGATGAATATAAGTGAATGATCCAGTGCTAATAAAAAAAAGAAAAAAAAAAAAGGCAAACTCTGGTATAGGTGACCCTCACAAAGTCATTTAAACCGAAAAAAGAGAAGAAAAAATTTTTGCCACAAAAAGAAAAAAATTGCAAGTCACCTATTGTTAGTTGGTTCAGAGGTCTCTGGCACTGAACTTGGTAGGGCGGATTACGATCCGATCCCCCGCAGCTACATTTAGGCGAAATAAAAACAGGTTTACACATGCTTATGTGCCAGAAACCTTATGTTATGGATCAGAATCACTAACCGGTCACTCTACTATGAAGCATGTACGGATAATGGGCTTAATGTGATTGCGCCTGAATGAAAAGGACACAAAAAGATGAGAAGATAGGCCTAGGTATCGTGGGATGACATGGAGTGGTTAATATAGGATTGAAGTTTGTGTTTGTGTTACTATGGTACCCTTGGTTCACTTAGTTAGTATCTGTCACTACATCCTGACTTGAACTTAGAATCCCTTTAGCCCAAAGACAAGTGTTGACACCATATTTTCTTAAGCTTTAATGTTTGCTTGAGGACAAGCAAAGGTTTAAGTGTGGGAGAATTTGATCACACTAAAATTCACCGTATTTCTGACTCCGATTTCGCATGCATTCTTAGCTTTTATTGTTGTTTTGCTTTGTTATTGCTTTGTTTTCTTATGTTTTCAGGTTTTTATAATAATCGGAGCTTGAATCGGGAAAAGGAGCGAAAAAGGAGTGAAAACGGACGAAAACCTAGAAATTCAGCATTTTGCACTTACGGCACCCACTGTGGCGGGCGCCATGGGGTTAGCCATGACGTGGCCACGTCTCAAGACCACTCCTCAACCTCCAAGACCCACGATCCCCACTCCATCATCCCCTGTAGGGACCATGGCGGGCGCCATGACCTTGTGGCGGGCGCCACAAGGCAAAAATCCATAACCTCCACTTTTTAGTGGAGGGGCGTCCCGGTCATTTCGCGCTTTCAGTTTCTCCTATAAATAGGACCTTAGATTTTCGTTTTTCTTCATCCAGAATTAGAATTCTCTAGGCATATATCAGTTATAAAGCAGTTGCCATTCCACATCGGGGTGCCTCTGCAATCGAGTGATCGAGTCTGTAATCTGTCTGTGGTTCGAGTTTTGGAGCACTCTGGAGGAAGTTAATCCTGCCGCCATTTTAATTCCAGTTAGTATTTTATTTTTCCGCATTGCTTTACTTTTATTTATTTTCTCGCACATTTACTTTGTTTATTTCCCGCACTCGCACATTTACTTTGTTTATTTCCCGCACTCGCACATTTACTTTGTTTACTTCCCGCACTCGCTTTAAATTACTCATATGAAAAACTATAAAAAGAATATTTACTTTATCATGTCTAACTAATCCCATAAAGGTTAGAATGTAAGGATCGTAATTAAACCAGTAATCAGTATAATTGTTCGTGGAAACACCTAAGGGCTATTTTATCTTTCAATTCAAGTAATTGTTTTTAACTATTTCAAAAACAGCCAAAAGCGCTTTGTATAGTTCATTAGGAGTTTTTAGATTAAAAAGAAAAGAGATTTTAAAACGATTTTCGGACGCGTTATGAGATTTAGAGTCTGGTTCATAAGAACCTCTTTTTGCTAAGAAGTCCAGGTTAAAATACTTTTCAACTTTGTTAAGAAACTATATTTCTTAAAAATAGGTTTACTACTCTAACGCAGTACGCACCTTTTTATCCGTGACAATAGGAGGGGTTGATTAGAGAGTACAACTCGGTTCTGAATACGCGAAAGCGACAGTTCCTGTTAAATTAGTTCCTTTCAAAAGAGAAAACATTGCCCATAAGTAGTTCCATTAACAAGTACTGGATTATCATTGATTACGTGAATTACATTCGAGCCTGTCTTTTATTTATTATTTAAAATTATAATTTTATTTACCATTGCACCCTTACTAAAACCCTTAAAAATAGTTGCCTTAGATAAACACCATAACAACAGGTACGATAGATTGACACTTGGTCTCTGTGGATTCGATAATCTTTTATATTACTTTGACGTGATTCGTACACTTGCGAAAAACACGCATCACCCTCGCGCAAAAGGCGCGAAATATAGTTTGACAGAGTTGCCACCGAAATTTATTTATCCCAAAAAGATGGGAAAGGAAAATATCTAGAAAACCTTTTAAATAAAAGACAAGAACACAATCGTCGCAACCACGTTCTGGGTTCAGGAGTCAGCCACGCAAGGGGAAGGTATTAGCACCCCTCACGTCCGTTGTACTCAACAGGAACCTCTTAGTTTAAATTGTGATGAACATTAGCTAAGCTTATTTGTTTTCTTCTCAATGATAAATGCGAAGCAATAAGATAAAAGGATAATGACACTACGGGGAAATGGATAGTTATAGGATAGGGTGCTTGCAAAGGATTGGGGCCCCTGTGCCTACGTATGCTCATTCGCACGAAAATAAGAAATCAGAGTCATCGTAGTTCGAGTACAAGAAAGGATAGAGGAAACAGGAGATAGAGGGAAGGTAGGAATTATGGAGAAAAATGGAAGTGTGCTCGCCAAGATCATCGCAATCTTGTGCCTACGTATCTTACATTCAGACAAGAATGAAGAATCAGAGCGTCTGTAGTTCGTGGGGATACCAACAAAAAGAGAGGGGTTCACGTGTTGAAGTTTGGTTGGATGACGATTACTCGAAGCTTAAGAAAGGTTCCTCAGGCCCAAGTAATCGGGAGAATGATTTAAAGACTTAACTCTCTCTCTTTTTGATCTTGAAAAGAAGTTGTGTTTGAATGTTGTTTTGAATGATGAGTGGTTGGAAGATAGGCGAATGTTGTCGAGTTGGATGTGTTTCAGAGGCGTCAATTGCTCACACATGAGTAAGAAAAGTCACATCTAAACAACTTAAGAGAGATCAAAGGCTCAATCCCACTCTTTTCACCTTGAAATGAATTAGATAGTTGTTAGTTGTTTTGATAGTTTAATTGAGAAAATACGCTTGATGTTAGATCAAGTGTTTGATTGTATTAGCATGCAAAGACGTGGTTGATTGAAGGTTGGTTTGAAAGTGGCTCGATGACGAGTAGAGGGTTTGGTTGAAAAATGGAACCGGCTTGACGACGAATCGAGGGTTAGGTTGTGAGAAACAATACTAGTCCTTGAGGGTGCTCCTAATAACGAAACCACGATGAAATGTGAAAATGTGTGTGGTAGATTGATGGTGAATGAGTACGACCACTCGACTTACGAGGGGTGTTTGAAAATGACTCGATGACAAATTGATAATTAGTTTGAAAATGGTTTAGTCTACGCTAGTCCTTATGGGTGCTCCTAGAAGAAAAACCATAACCAAAGCAAATACGAATGCGTACATCGGAATGAGAGAGGGGTACATGTAAGTTACACAACATTGCACGAAATAAAAGGTCTCAGTGTCAAGTAGCCCAAGAGGAAGCCGTATGTGTGCGAAATGTCCTAGACTATGCCTTGAGCAAAAGTCAGACAAAAAGCTCCAAGTTATAGTTCCTGATAAAGTCCAAGTTCCGTTGATCAAAAAAGTAACCAACCGTCCACCAATTTAGGCTTTTAGGTTTCGATAATTTAATATGAGTTTTTGAAGAATATGAATAAGGTATGAACAATATGATATGAATATGAACAATGTGAATAATATGACAAGATATATAACAACATAATTAAGATGATATCCGCAATAGTATAATCAAGATAATATTAACAAGTATATGAATAAGATAATATAATCAAGATATAATGACTGAAAATAAAACCAAAGTATATTAACGGAAAGTAAAGTTAGTCGTTACTTGATTTGAATTGAATTGGGACGAAATGTAGCGTTAAACCATTGTAGCTCGATCTAAGATGAAGATCAAACTATAAGAGGTCACACAAGTTGATATTCGTGCTAAAAACACGATGGAGAAATGATATTGAGGATGATTTTCCAATGTAATCGTGTCACACGAATTGAAAAGGTGACGATCTCGTCTTAATCACAAACTTGTGTTAATTAATCGAAGGTAACCCATCACAATCAAAAAGTATAGAAAATGACCTCAATGACCACTCACTACAAATTTGAAATAATGAAGGTTAACAACCTCAATAAATCAACGTTTATGAATATAAAGACTTCATGGACCAATAATTGAAGAGTAATCGAAATCAGACAAAAATGAGAACAACAAAAAAAAGGAGGAAAAATATTAAAAAAAAACTAGACAAAATAGTAAAATATTTTTTTTAAATAAAAAACCAATAGTTAGAAATTTAGAGGATAAAACATAAAAAAGGTTTTAAAACAAATCAAAAGAGAGGGGTGTAGATTCTATGACTTGGTTTTGAATAGAAATGAGGGAATCATGTGGGCCAAAAACCCATTATCCCTAAAAAACCAAAACTCAGTACACCAAAAAGGAAATTTTATCCCATACCCCTACAAATATACCCATACCCCCTACACTAAAAAAAAATTGGACCAAAATACCCTCGTATAAATTTTTTTTTGTTTGTTTACCGGAAGACTTTAAGTATGTCTTCCGGATCATATTTTTTTCGTTTGCTCACCGGAAGTGTTTTTGCAAGTCTTCCGGTTCACATTTTTTTTCGTTTGTTCACCGGAAGACTTTTTGCAAGTCTTCCGGTTCACATTTTTTTTCGTTTGTTCACCGGAAGACTTTTTGCAAGTCTTCCAGTTCATGTTTTTTTTTTAATAATTTTTTTTAATATTCAACTACGAATATTTATTGTAAATAAATAAATAATTTGTTTTTGTTCTTCTTCCAATGAATGCTTGGTTAACTGAAAACTAGACATAAGATAATACTAATCAAATAGTTCCGAACTTCTTTAGATTTCTCCTTCTAATTCATTGGAGTGTTGATGCTCTTGCAATTCTACATGTGTAGTTGTTTCAATATTTTCCATGCCTACTTATTTTTACAACATTTTGATCTTACTTAACTTCCATTTTATTCCTAGATAAAGAAGCAAGTGTAGGTCTGCATAGAAGAATTCAGATTATTGTCTATGGTTAAAGTTTTGTTCATTTAACATGATATTTTTGGAGATGAAGATGTTTTCGACTTTCACTAACAAATAATACATTCTATTCTATGATAAAGTTTCTACTGCAATTGTAGGAGAGACTATTGTGCAATCTTTAAATTTTGATCTATAAAAAGGAGTTTTGAAGCTTGTTCAAAAAGCTTTGAGAGATATCAAGGTTGAGGAGAAGAGTGATTTTGTGATTAAAGAGAAGCTAAAGCAGTTGAAAGTTTTTCTCAAGAATTAAATTTTTTATGTTTTTGGGAGGAAGAATTTGGAGGTGGAAGAGAGCCTGTATGTTTTTTTTTTAAATAAATAACATATTAAAATATTTGTTAAGTTGAATATTAAAAAAAATTAAAAATTAAAAAAAAATATGAACCGAAAGACTTACAAAAAGTCTTTCGGTGAACAAACGAAAAAAATATGAATCGGAAGACTTGCAAAAAGACTTCCGGTGAACAAACGAAAAAAATATAAACTGGAAGACTTCCAAAAGGACTTCCGGTGAACAAACGGAAAAAAAATGAACCAGAAGACATACTTAAAGTCTTCAGGTAAACAAACGAAAAAAATTATAATTATTTATATGAGTGTATTTTGGTCCAAAAATTTTTAGTGTAGGGGTATGGGTATAATTGTAGGGGTATGAACAAAGTGGGCCTTGAAGCCCATAATCCACCATAGAAACAGCCTACACAGGTTAAGGTGAAATAGACGTGAGAAGCTTCATTTGTTTGCTTAAAGCTGAATGAATAGACAAAAACATTAAATAATAAAAAAAAGAATCACGATCGAAAACGCAGCAACAGTTCTAGCGCGATGTCCATGGAGTATCAATTTGCTCAGAAAAACTCTTCATCACGTCAAAGATCAAGAAGAAGACAAAAATAGAAATGGAGAAACCTTCTTTTTCTCGTTCATTTAGTCTCGATTTTGTCTTCCTCTCTGGTTCAAATGTTATGCGCTTTGGGTTTCGTTCGAGATGTTCAGGTTTGTCTCAGTTTGGATTTCAAGAGTTTTAATTCATCTTTGTCTTTTCATCTTTGTTCTATTTCTAGTTGAATCTGGTTATATGGTTGTGGGTTTTTATTGATTTGTGGGTTGCGAAGAGGGATGGATAAGAATTGAGGATTGTTGTTACGGTTCGAAAGGAGGAGATTGTTAGATTGTGATTATTGATGGTTGGAGGAAGAAGGAGGATTGAAGAAGAGATTTGTGGATTAGTGAGTGATTTCCGGTTTTAGTGGAAGAGGAAGATTGAGGTTGCTGCAAATTTAGGTCACTATTGTTGCAATTTGAAGGGATGAATGAGAATTATAGAGTCTTGGGTGAGGTTGAAGAATGCTCATCTATATATAGTTGAACAAAAGTGAGCGTATTGCGTTGCCGTGATGCCGTTTTTGTCATGAAAATATTAGAAGTAATTCATATTTAGTTGTACTATTACTTAGCCCCTAAGTTTGTTAGAGGGTATTTTTGTATTTTATCTTATTCTAGTAACACTAGTTTTAGATTATAAATAGGGTTGCAATCATTGTAATGTTTAGTGAGTTGTGTAGCCGTCATTCTCTTTAATAGAATATTTCCTCTGTTCATCATTTATTCACCTTTGCACCAACAATTGGTATCTAGAGCTCCGGTTCAAATTCATTGGGAAACACGGGAAACATGAGTGAATGTGAGGCCTTGTGTGTTTGATTTTGTTTCTTAGATTCGTGTTAAATCTTGAACAAAATCTGATTAGAATTTTAATTCTGTGGGTTGGGAAACACTGTGTGAGAAATCTGTGTGTACTGTGCAAGGTAGAAGATGAACGGAAACGGCAACATGAACACCAAACTTCCAGTATTTGACGGTAAAAACTAGAATCGTTGGATGATCCAAATACGTGTACTGTTCGGTGCTCAAGATGTTCTAGATCTTGTCACTGATGGTTATGTTCCAGTAGCAGCAGATGCGACGGATGAACAGAAAAACACGTAGAAGGAAGTAAGGAAGAAGGATCAGAAAGCATTATTCTTCATTCATCAATGTGTGGATGTAAATGTGTTTGAGAAGATTGCAGATTCAACAACAACAAAGGTTGTGTGGGACACAATGGTGAGATGTTATGGTGGTGACGCATCAGTGAAGAAGGTGAAGCTTCAGTCCTTGAGAAAGCAATATGAGAATCTCAACATAAAGAATAATGAGAAAGTCTCTGAATACATCTCAAGAATGATTCTGATCACTAATGAGATGAAGGCGTATGGAGAAACTCTTTCTGAAGAAGCAATCATGGAGAAAGTATTGAGATCCCTTACCTCTCAATTTGATTACATTGTGGTAGCAATAGAACATTCCAAAGATCTGAGCACCATGAGAATTGAAGAGCTGCAGAGCAGTCTAGAAGCGCAAGAGTTGCGTTTGACTGAGAGAACATCTGAAAAGGAAAAAGAGCAGCAGGCTCTGAAAGTAACTTCTGATAGGAGGTATCAGAAGCAGTTAGAAGCCAGGAGAAGATCTGATGGTGGTCAGAAGTCAGAATGCTCAACCTCTGATAAACAAAAGAATGCTCAGAAGGGAAAAGAGAAATATGACAAGACGAAAATCCAATGTTACTGTTGTAAGAAGTTTGGTCACTTTGCTAGAGATTGTTGGTCAAACAAGGAGAGAAAATCAGAAGAAGCAAATATAGCCAGAAGTTCTGATGGCGAAGCTATGCTATTGATGGCATCTGAATCTAATGATATGGATCTGATAGACTGGTGGTATATGGACACTGGCTGTTCAAATCATCTTACTGGAAACAAGAAATGGTTGGTTAACTTTGACTCTGAAAAGAGAATAAAGATCAGATGTGTTGATGACAAATATCTCAACGCAGAAGGTATGGGAAATATCAAAGTGATTCTGAACAATGGGAAAACAACATTGATTCAGAACGTGTGGTATGTACCTGGCATCTGAAGCAATCTGATGAGTGTGGGACAATTAATTGAGAAAGATTTTTCAGTTACCATGAAGGACAATCTTCTGAAGCTGTATGACTGCAATTAGAAGTTGATTATGGAGTCAGAACAGGGAAGGAATAGAACATTCAAGGTGAATGTCAGAACTGCAGACTCAGAATGTCTTAGTGCAACAAGTGCTGAGAAGGAGAGTGAGCTGTGGCACAGAAGATTCGGTCATTTGAATTTCAGAAGCTTAAAACATCTGAATTCAAAGAAGTTGGTACATGGAATTCCTGCAATTAAGAAGCCTGAAAAATCATGCAAAGTTTGCATTGAAGGAAAACAACCACGATTGCCATTTGCGTTAGAAGCTGCTCCAAGAGCAAAACATGCCTTGGGAGTTGTACATTCTGATGTGTGTGGTCCATTTCCAATAACATCGATTGGAGGGAATAAATACTTTATGTTGTTTGTTGATGAATTCACAAGAATGACATGGGTATGCCTTATTAAGTTTAAACACGAGGTGTTTGATGAATTCAAGAAGGTCAGAATGAAGGCTGAGAATCAGAGTGGTCAGAAGTTAAAGATTCTTAGAACTGACGGTGGAGGTGAGTAGAACTCCAAAGAGTTCCAGAAGTTCTGTGAGGAGAATGGAATTGAGCATGAGGTTACTGCTCCTTATACCCCTCAACACAATGGTCTTGCTGAAAGAAGAAACCAAACTTTGCTTTATATGGTGAGAAGCATGCTAAAGGAGAAGAAGCTTCCTCAGAAGCTCTAGGGAGAAGCTGTTGCCACTGCAACGTATGTACTCAACCGATGTCCTACGAAGAAGTTGAAGGAAATAGTTCCAATACAGAAGTGGACTGGAGATAAGCAAAGTGTTATTCATCTAAAGGTGTTTGGTTCTGTTTGCTATAAACATGTTCCAGAAGCCAGAAGACAGAAGCTGGATGATAGAAGTAAAGTGATGATTCTGATAGGGTACCACAGTACAGGTGCATACAAGCTCTATTGTCCAGAAACTAATAAAATTGAATTCAGTAGAGATGTGATTGTGAAGGAATCAGAAGTTCAGAATTGGGATAAGTCTCAATCTGATTCTGATGTTAGAACTTCTGAAGAAAGGTCAGAGTTAAGAATTTCTGAAGTTTGAGCAAACTCTGACGTCGACTCTGACTCTGATAGTGATTCAGACTCTAGAGAAGACTCAGAAGATGAAGGTGACTCTGATGATTCAGACTCTGGAAATATGCCAGACTCTGAAGATGGTCAAAGCTCTAGAGGAAGTCAATCATCTGAAGCTAGAAACTATGAAGCTCAAGACTCTGAACAAGTTCAGAGACCACAAAGAATAAGAAACGTCCCCAGAAGATATACAGAATTTAACATGCTGCAAGACACTGAAGTAGACTCTGAAGGAGAAGTTATTCAGTGTGCCATGCTAGTAGACTCTGAACCCATAAGTACAGAAGAGGCTCTTAAGAAGAAGATCTGGATGAAGGCCATGAAAGAAGAACTTGATGCTATAGAGAGGAACAAGACTTGGAAGCTGACATAACTTCCAAAAGACAAGAAAGCCATCAGCGTCAGATGGGTTTTCAAGCAGAAGTTAAAGCCAGATGGTTCAATTGGCAAACATAAAGAGAGGTTGGTAGCCAGAGAATTTCTACAGAAACCTGGGCTGGATTAATCTGAAGTGTTTGCACCTGTAGCAAGACATGAAACAATAAGAATGGTGATTGCAATAGCTGCTAACAGGAATTGGTCTCTGATGCATTTAGATGTAAAATCTGCATTTCTGAACGGTCCATTAGAAGAAGAAGTTTATGTGTCACAACCTCCTAAATTTGTGAAAAAGAATCAGGAAGGGATGGTGTACAGATTATACAAAGCTTTATATGGACTGAAACAAGCGCCCAGAGCTTGGAATCAGAAGATTGATTCATTTTTCAAGAAGCAAGGCTTTCAGAAATGTGAGATGGAGTACAGTGTTTATGTTCAACATACTTCTGAAGGCAATATGACTTTGGTGTGTTTATATGTTGATGACATACTGCTGACAACAAGTTCTGAACAGGAGATAGCCAAGTTCAATAAAGTTCTGATGAATGAATTCAAAATGACTGATCTAGGAAAAATGACATACTTTCTAGGGATGAAGTTCAGATATTCTGAGAAAGGTATCATTTTGCATTAGCTCAAGTATGAATTAGAACTTATGAAGAGATTTGAACTGAAGAATTGTAAGATTGCTGTCACACCTTCTGATGCAAATCAGAAACTAGATTCTGACTCTGATGGAAAGGATGTGGACGCTACAACCTTCAAACAGTTGGTTGGTTCTCTGAGGTATATGTGCAATACCAGACCTGATATTTGCTACTCTGTTGGGATGGTTAGTAGTTTCATGAGTAAACCTAAGTGGTGCCATTACCAAGCTGCTGTCAGGATTCTGAGGTATATCAAGGGAACTCTGAAGTATGTAGTGTTATTTCCTTCTGGAAGAAAGAATGAGTCAGAACTTCTGAGTTATTTAGATTCTGATTGGTGTGGAGACAGAGTTGATAGAAGAAGTACCTCTGGGTACTTGTTCAAATTTCTGGGAGGTCCCATTTCTTGGTGTTCCAAGAAGCAACCTGTTGTGGCGTTATCAACCTGTGAAGCTGAATACATTGCAGGTGCTGTTACTGCATGCCAAGCTATGTGGATTCTGAATCTGTTGCAGGATCTGAAGATTAAAATAAACAAACCTCTGAAGCTGATGATTGACAACAAGTCTGCAATCAATGTTGCCAGAAACCCAGTGTTGCATGGGAGAAGCAAGCATTTTGAGACCAAGTATCATTTTCTGAGACATCAAGTTCAGAGTGGAGTGTTAGAAGTTGTACACTGTAGCACTCAGAAACAGTTGGCAGATGCTCTGACGAAAGCTATCAAGACTGATCAATTTCTCAGACTACGGGATGGAATTGGTGTTATAAGTTTTGATGGTATTAGAAGTAATTCATATTTAGTTGTACTATTACTTAGCCCCTAAGTTTGTTAGAGGGTATTTTAGTATTTTATCATATTCTAGTAACCCTAGTTTTAGCTTATAAATAGGGTTGCAATCATTGTAATGTTTAGTGAGTTGTGTAGCCGTCATTCTCTTTAATAGAATATTTCCTCTGTTCATCATTTATTCACCTTTGCACCAACAGAAAATACAAGTTGTTGTTGTGTGTGGGGTCTGCGTGAACCACGTGGTTGTTGTGCTAGCTGGTGCAATGTGTGGAGTGGTTTGGCCAGTGAGTAATAGTTGTGTTGGGTTTTTCGTGACTGTAGATTTTGTTTTCGCTGAAATGAAGATGCGTGAATGACGGTTTGGTGATATTGTTTTGGTTACGCGTTGGTGTGATGCACAATGGTAAAACGATGTGCTACGTATGAAAGATTTTGCAGCAGGTATCAGCTGGAACATGGCTGCAGTTTTTTTTCTTGTGAAGGAATGGCTTTTCTTGGAATTGTATGCCTTACTGCCAATTCACGTTTAGGTTCCTCTTGTAACAGGCCAAAATAATAAAAAAAAACCAATGGGCCTTCTCTTGTGTTCTTATTTTTTCTTTGAATTTGTCTGTGTATTACTCTTGGTGGGATTTTCTTTTGTGATGGTTTTATGCATTAAAACTTGAAAGATTTAAGCACATAAGTCATGGCTTGGTTTCTAGTTGGAATTTGGGTGTATTGCAAGTTATATCACAATTATTTTTGTAAATTTGTAAATGGGCCTTTATGATGACAAAATGGACTTTTTTGTAAATTGTAAATGATATTACTTGACTTTTGCACTTTTTAGTTTATTTTGTAATGCCTTGAATTCTTTGAATCCTTATGGATTAAAACTTTAATTTCCACATTAATTCCATATTCACATTCGAAACTATTTTCAAATTCTCTCATTGAATTGATTATTGAGTAACAAGTCAAACACGAATCAATCCATGTTGAATCTTTCTCGTAGAATGGATAACATCCTGAATCGGTCCATGAGAAATAAAAGTTATTATGAACTGATCTTGTGCTTCTAAACGAATTTAAAAAGAAACCACCATGGAATTAATCCTTGAACTCACTTGCTTGCAAACCAAGTATTTTTCACATGAAATAACTTAGCATCTTGAATCAATTTCTCGAGAAATAGAATCAAGCATAACTCTATCTAGAGCCTTGATAAATAAATCAATCTTTGAATTTCACCACTTAAATCATGATAAACCAAACCCTTCAATATGGACCAAATGAGCATGAACATGCCTTGAAATCAGAGGATTATGACAAACCCTAATTGGATCCTCAGACACACACATCACCCGAACTAATACACCTTGGCCTCAATCAAGAAACAAACCCTTTTTCCTAACTAATAGTTGAATCAAATGACCTTCATCACACATTCCTGGCTTGATATCCTCAAATGAATCTTGGACTTAGGCAACAGGCAAACAACATACATTTTTCAGATTTTTTGAATGTTGGTTTAAGATGGATATAAAAATGAAAGTTATACATGTAGGACAAATTTGGGGTATGACAGATGCCCCTATCTAATTGGCTTAAACTCAGTAAGATAAACTGCTAAGCATTCATTCTTTTAAGGTAGAAGACAATTAGATATGAAGAAGATCCTGAATTTGTCCGAAAAGAAAGAAAGTGCTTGGGAAGTGAAATACTGGATCAATGTCTACCCTCGAGTGGACACTGAATAAATTGCAAAGGTCTTTATCACTAAAAGGATGACAACTCAAACAATCTGACACCAAAAAAATGACAAATCTATCACTAAAAGGATGATAGAACAACACATGCACACAATCCCAACACCAAAAGGATGTAGGGGTCTATCACCAAAAGGATGATAGAGAACTCACACTATCTGGAACCAAAAGGATGATAGACCTATCACCAAAAGGATGATAGTTACTCATACACACAATCCCGACAACAAAAGGATGCAGGGTCTATTACCAAAAGGATAATAGAGAACACACGTTATCTGACACCAAAAGGATAACAGACCTATCACCAAAAGGATGATAGTTACTCACACCTCCCACACCAAAAGGATGACGGATCTATCACCAAAAGGATGATAGAGCAACACACGCACACAATCCCGACACCAAAAGGATGCAGGGTCTATCACCAAAAGGATGATATAGAACACAAACACATACATCTGGCACCAAAAGGATGATAGACATATCACCAAAAGGATGATAGTTACTCATGCACACAAATATCTGGCACAAAAAGGATGACAGACCTATCACCAAAAGGATGATAGTTACCAGATGCACGATGACCCTTCACCAAAAGGATGAAAATAAGGTCACCACTTACCACTACCAAAAGGATAATAGTAAGCAAAACAATATCAAAGGTTGTCAATCACCAAAAGGATGATTCACAGACCAATGGTTCATGGATTGCCGACACCAAAAGGATGACGGTAAGACCAAAGAACACAAGTTGCTATCACCAAAAGGATGATAGGAACTTCCCAAATCTGAAAGCCACCAACACCAAAAGGATGCATGCTATGTTGAATCGACGAGGTTTTGGCTATCACCAAAAGGATGATAGTGATGCAATTGATAAAAGGTCAAGTTTGCTGAAGATATGATGAACGAGGCTTATTTGAGACATCAATAAAAAGTTGAACCAAAGAAGTCACTGAGGAACATCGTCCTTGTCAACAAAAGGTTGAAAGGAACCAACTCACTAGGGAAAGCCTAAGAGGACGGTTGAATTTTGAAACAAATCAACGGGGAACACCCACTGACTCGGAGAAAAAGCTGCTGGTTGAGCTAGGGATGCCAAATTCAACAACAAGAGGTTGAGGACACAACTCAATGAGGAATGCCCACTGAATTTCTTGGAGATCACAGTTTCATCAACAAAAGGTTGAAGTAACTTCATGAGGAACACTCATGAATTTTGGAGAAGATGCCCCTGACTGGGCTGAGTTTTTCTTTGAGATCTTGATTAAATAGAGGTTGATATAACTACATGAGGACCACAGTCTTGAAGAAGATGCCCCTATCAGGGATGAAGATGGCCTTGGAATCACGACTTAATCAACAAAAGGTTGATACAACTTCGCGGGGAACACCCACGAATTTGAAGAAGATGCCCCTGGCTGGGCTGAGGATCATCTTGGAAATCATGAGATTGATCTTGGATCTTGACTTGCATATGTATGAATTCTTGAAGTTGAAAATGATGCTCTATATCAAATGGGAATGCAAACGCAAATGCCGGCACACAGAGATGCAAGTGCTAGGGGAGTATGATTGGTTTCGGTATGCATATGATGCACATGATGTTTATAATGTCGAATGCAATGCGTATGATGCACATGATTGTAGACAGGTGATTGGATATATAAGTGAAGGTGCTAGCTGTCGCAATTGCGAAAAAGGGTCGGCGGAAACAAATAGAAGATTCGCCACCGAATGTTATTTATCCCAAAGAGAGAGAAAGGAAACGATAAAAGAAAACCTAAAAGAACGGGAAAGACAAGGTCATCGCAACCAAATCTTGGGTTCGGGAGTCGGTTACGCAAGGGGAAGGTATTAAGCACCCCCTCACGTCCGTTGTACTCAACGGGATCCATGCTTGTTGTCTAATTTATGGGTGAGTTACTGTCGCATCAATGCAAAGAGGGGCCGGCAAAGACAGAAGAGTCGCCACCGTTCGTTATTTATCCCAACAGAGGGAATGAAAACGATTAGAGAAAACCTATGGAAAAGGGGAAAGACAGGTCATCACAACCAAATCTTGGGTTCGGGAGTCGGTTACGCAAGGGGAAAGTATTAGCACCCCTCACATCCGTTGTACTCAACGGGATCCACGCTTGTTATCTATCTAAAGGGTGTTCATCAATCTAAGCTACCTGCCATAGGGACAAAAGAAAATAAAAGAGACTCGATAGAGTATCGCCGCTCTATTTCTACGTACTCCCTCGTGCAATGGGAAAGTCAGAGTCAACGTAGTTCGGAAAACTACGGGTGAAGGTGGGGGAAGGTTGCTCGCCAAGACATCGCCATCTTGTGCCTACGTATCCTCGTCTAGTACGAGAAATCAGAGAAAACGTAGTCTGGGCTAACAAGACCACAGGTTGGTTTAAGTGTTTTACCTGAGTAGGGTTAAAACTTAGTTCTAGCAGTTAGGTGTATGCAGCTCGACCATTGGAGACTTAGGCGTTACCTCTTTGCGGTAGAACTAAGAGTTAACAACACTGTCTTTATGAAAAAGGTTTTCCATCAATCCTAGAGGATAAAAAGGTTTGAATTTTGTTTTTAAGTCTTTTAAGAAAGTAGTGAATTGAATTTGATTTGTAATTCCTGTTGCACTAAAGACTATGACTTAGGAGCGAATGCGTCGCATATCGTCCAAAGGACATACGCCCAATCATCATTTCTGAAATACTTAAGGCTCGAAGTGTACAACATTCATTATCCATTATTAAGTGTCTTGTAGAAGTTTGAAGATGAGAAGAAAGACACAACTCTAAAGGGAAACTAAGACTCAATCTAATGTTCTCATATAAAGTGCACATATGATTGGGATGAAAAGGGAATGCTATCTAATGTTATCATACATGGATTCAAACCTAATGTCTATCATCACCTCTCTTGAACAAGAGAGATTAGAGGTCCAAAGGGAACATGGCAAAGAAAAAGAAGAGGGAAGCACAAGATAAAAGAAGAAAGAAGATGCAAACATGTAATGCACAACAAAGATGAAGAAAAAAGGGGGGAACAAAGTGTAGGGAAGTAGCCTCCACAAGAAAATCTCAACCTCAAGCATGCAAATGAGAGATGCAAGAACAAAAAGGAATGCACACAAAGAACTAGACAAGTTCACACAAAAGTGGGATGAAGTGGGAGAAAAATGAATTCCTAAAACCACTTGTCATCAACCACTAGCCCAAAGGCAAACCAAAAGAAAGGAGAAGAAGACATGATCCATGAGATAATGGGAGATAAGATGAGGGCAGAAAGCAACATCAAAAGCAAACTCAACCAAAGCATCTCAAAGATCATGCAAAAGAAACACACCAAAAGTTCTCAAGATGAATCACCATTTAAGACAAACTCAAAATACTTCCAAAGGAGGGACCAAATTATCTTAAATGGGATTCAAAGGTCCTAGGACAGATGTGAAAACAAGAGGAAAGAATTCACAAATCAAAATAAGGAACAAATGAAGACAAGTTGCAGAGAATAGGCATGGTAAAGAACCAAAGATCTAAACACTCACAATAATTGAAACCAAATGGAAGGCCTAAAAATAATGCAACTTATAACAAGCCTCAAGCAAGTGTATGACCTATAAATGGGCATCCAACAACTTTATCATGTTATAAATGTGAATCAACAATAGTTGGGAGCATTTGGGATCTACAAGGGTCATTTCCCATCAAGACTAGGTCAAGTGTGTGTGTGAACCACCCTTAGGGATAACTTGACTTGCAAGCTACTCCAAAAATAGGAAAATGGATCAAATAAATCCAAATAAAATCTCCAAAGCACACCAATATGTAGGCAACTAGAGGCCAAAAGCACACAACCAATGTTCATTCAAAACATCACCAAAGAATTTGATTCACAAGGGTGCACCATTTTGAATGAGGGTTATCGAGGGTAAAAAAAAGACTTAAAATTCAAGCAAAAATAAACAAAACCAGAGCCAAAATCATCCTATAAGATCACTCAACTCATCATGGAAATGAGGAAAAAGTCTCACTCATTGGATGTAAAAACTGGTCAAGAATCAAGCATGAAACAAAAAATGACAAATAAAAACTCCATACAAAAACACCTCCAAATATAAAATTCCATTTTAATTGAAAAATAAATGAAAAATGAAAATAAAAAATCTCAAAAATTAGTTAACACAATAAAGTGTCCTAACATATTTTTTGTGGAATTTTATGATATTTGGAGCTATTTTTAATTGAATTAAATCAAAACAAAAAACAAATAAAATAAAAATAAAACAAAATAAACCAAACGGTGCAAATAGCAATCAGCTGCGTTCAATCCATTGGGCTCAAACAAGAGTGGGGTGTGGAAAGAAACTAAGGCCCGTTTCATTTATGACCTGGCAGTCAACAAAACACACGCAGGCAAGTCAAATGGATCTGGAGCATTCATCAAGCCTGGTCAACAATTCAACCATGGCAACTCAGCTGATCTGAGCTTTGAACCAGGCGCCGGAGCCCTAGCTCTGGTCATCTTCTCCGGCGAGGTGGTGGAGATCAGCTCTGAAAATCCCACCAAAACCTAGCAAAACTTATACCAAATTGAAGCCCTGCTCACACACAATCCAAATCCATGGTTCAAATGTTCTAAAAATGCATAGATTAAGAGATTCGAACGAGGAAAGTTTTTGATGCAAAATTGCAAAACTCAACATACATCACAATCATGGTACCAAAATTTCCCTACAATTTATAGGACTTCAGATGCAACAACAATGGCATAGATTCAGTGCTTAAAATGAAAGAATTTTGGAATTGAAGATTACCTAAGGGAGACACTCCGTTGGTGCTTCAATTTAGGTTGAGCTTGATCCAAAGCGTGTAGATCCACTCGATTTCACTTGAGGAAGATGAAGAATGCTTCAATTTCATATTTTCTCTCGAATTTCAAACTTCAACTCTGAGCTCCTTCCATGAATTGCAACTTCTGAGCCCTCCAAAATGATTTGGAGCTTTTATATTATGGATATCTGATGCAATGAAGGCCCAATGAGGCTTGGTTCCTTTGGATTTTGAAAACGCCCAAATTTGGAAAGTGCTCATGCACACGTGAATTTCACACCATACACACTTGAATTTTGCATCATTTTACAGCTGAGAATATGCACTTCACATGTGGATTGGAATTGGTCCTTGAGCTGATCCAATTATGGAGATTGGAATGCAAACTTCTTTGTAAAGTTACTTTGAATTACACATGATTTCCACTTAATACACCAAAATTAATTTGTGCATTTCACTTGTTGGACAAATGTGAACCATTTTGAGTACAAATATGGCATGAAAAAGTTCTAGAACCAATTCAATTGAATTCATGATTTAACATCCATTTTTCACTTGAAATCCCTCACCAATCTCCTTATCCATGCCAAATTCATGCTAACCTTGAGTCCCATGATGAATTTGAAGTCATTTGGGACAACTTTCATGTTGGTGAAAGTTCCATTTGAAGTGCACAAAGGCATGTAAATGGCCCATAACCAAAATGACTTATAATCAATGTTTCCCAAACTACCCCTGCCCTGCAAGCTTCATAAATTGAGTTCTACAAATATGATGAAGGACTTCTAGGAATTTTTGGAAAATTAAGATCATAAGGAACAACTTTCATTTTCATCAAAAGTTGAGGAGAAACATGATTCTTGGTCAAAAGTGTCTTGGAAGTTGGTTGATTTTGTTGACTGAAAAATATGTTCATCTGAGACCCATAACTTGATGGCATCATAACTTGAGTTCCACAAACCCAATGGATGAGTTATAACACTCAAAAGAAAGCTTATAACATGCCCTACAAGTTTCATGTTTATAAGAAAATGAGATTCAACTTGTATCTTGAGATATGTGGTCTTGAAGTTAAGCACTAAACAAGGGATTTTACACTAACAACCCTCTGAAAACCTAATTTAGTAACTTCTCACACTCTTGATTCTTCTTGATTTGATCTTGAAATGCCATCTTAGATGTCTCAACATAACTTCCCATGACTCCAACTACTTAAAACCAAGTCTCAAATCCTTCAAATCCACAGTTGACTTTGCATTAAGCAGATGAAACCCTAGGTGTACAATCCTTGACTGCAACCTCTTGCACATGATATAGCCACCTAGATGAGCTCCACAATGTCTTCAAAAGCACTCCATGAGCTCTTCAAACATCCCTTATCCACATCCATGAGCTTATGATCCTATGATGATCGTCAGTTGACCTCCAAGATAGGATATAAGCAACACACATCTATTCTCTTCCTCAAAGAGCTCTGACCCATTCTTGGTGACTATAAGCCTTTGACAACTTGAGTGAACACTCTTACTTAAGCTTGGAACCCTTGATAACTCTTCTCTTGAATACCCACCTCTCTTGATCCCTACAAAGAACCATGTTATGCATATGTAAATGCTAAAGAAATGAAATGAAACATAAGCCAAGTACAGAAAGAAGGTTGGGCAAATTTTGGGGTACAACAGCTTCCCCTATTCAAGCAAGGGAAGAGAAACTTAACCAAGTACCTCTGTTGGGAAACACCATGGTCTAAATACCATACGGGTGAAAGAAATCATCCATTTGCTGGGAAATACACCTAAAACGCAAGCGGTAACAACCTGGCTTATGTTTCACATGGATATGTTTGAATATGGCGTAATGCTCCATACGAAATGGAAATGCTACGCGTTTTTGTGAATGCTATGCATAATGCAAATGCACCGGAACTGACTCAACAAAATAAATGCTGAAGAGACAAAGGTCACCCTGTTGGGGATGAAACATGCCAATTACGATTGGCCTTATGTTGGAAAAACAAGCCCTAGATGGCCTTCTGAAAAAGAACTTCCCTGGATAATATTGCTCTGACGAGAACAAAAATCTGCCCTGCTGAGGATCAGCGCAAACTCTACTGGGGAAAGAAATGCTCTGAATAGCAGACCAGAGTACAACCCTTCTGGGGTTCACCCGACTCGGCTGGGAAGAACACATCCACTCTACTAGGGAAATAACATAACATGCTAAACAACAACTCTACTCTGTCAGAGATCACAATCAAATCCTGCTGAGAAAAAAATGCTTTGAACAACCTTCCAAGATATAACTCTCTTGGGGAATACACAACCCGACCAGGGAAATACAACCAAACGCTAGAGATAAGTCTAACATGTTGGGGAAATCAACGAATCTGCATGGGATGACAATCAACCACTAAGATTAACTTCACATTATCGGAGAAATCAACCCTGCAAGGCCTCCTAGCACACAACTCTAGGGGAACAGACGACTCTACCGGGGAGTTAGAACTACTGCTGAAGAAAAGCTTCTACTCTACCAGATATTCCGCTTTGCCGAATATAAAAATCCACCCTGCCGGAGATTACGCAGCTCGGGATAACCAACCACACTCTCTCTGCTGAGGATAACCATTCTCAAGGCATAACTTCATTCTGCGGGGAAGAGAAACTGTTCTCTGCTGACTCCGCTGAGGACTAGCAAACGAGAGGAAACCTCTTCGACCACTGCTTGGGGAACGAATCACCACTTAAGACTCTGAGGGGATACCAGATCACATGTCTAGATTCTGTGGGGAAACTAGCTTCTACTGACTCTGCTGAAGATAGGGAAAACTCTGCCGACTTTGCTGAGGAGTAAATGCGCACCTGCAATCTGCTGAGGGTACAGACACATACCTGACTTGCCCGAGGGATATCAATCTCAATTCCTCTAGGGATGATTCTACCCTTCTGGAGAATTCAACCTGAACTGTCGAGGAATGAGTGTATACCAACAATCTGCTGGGTAGAATTGTATACCCTCTACTTGCACACCTTTTGCTGTAGAAATAGACCCTTGCTAGGGATGGAGACGCACAACCTCCACTTGTTGGGGAACGGTGATCATACCGGGGATACACCTCTAGAAATCTGCCCCAAGGGTAACACCCCTACAATAGTGAAAAAACAAACAAGATATCCTGCACAAAGGGAACTGTCTCGGTCATCATCTGTGAAATTGTTCAAATAAGTCAAAGTTTTAATGATTATTGGCCAAAGCATGCAAGTTTATGTATGCGCAATTTTATCAAAACATCGGCCATTTTTTGCAAACAAAAGAGTAAAGATTAAAGCAGGATAAACAATTGCTAAATAATATATGTTTTATTGACTGATGGCCCGTAAATAAGCAGATTTTGCAACAGATGCAACCCCTGAAAAGAGGAAGCTGCGTAAAAATTTACAGAAATGCACATAAATATACAGAATGTCGGCAATATGGCACAGATAAACACCATGAGCTGGTCCATCTATGACTCACCTGACTTCAATGATTCCTCGACACTTCATCTTCTAAAGAGATTGATTCGGATAAACGGTCCTCAGGCCCTCCCTCAATCCACTATACTCTGAAGATCAATATGCAGACCATGGTCATTTTCTTTTCAAATCCCTAACTTTTGCCTGAATCGCCCTTTCGGGTTTTCGATTAACCGGGATACCCTTTTTTGCCAAAGTCTCCTTTTCAGGTTTTCAACTTTGCGGGTTTACATCTTTTCTTTTATATCCCTAACTTTTGCCCGAACCCACTCTTTTATGGTTCGCCGGGATGCCCCATTTTTGTCTGGATATTATTTTTTATTTCCAGCAGGTCTCTTTAAGCGAAGTATTTTTTAACTGTGTTTGCATTCATAGGGGATGTGAAATCTTCACCATCCATGGTTGATAACAGCAAGGCTCCTCCAAAGAAAACCTTTCGCATGACATATGGACCTTTATAGTTAGGAGTCTATTTGCTCCTATGATCTGTTTGTGGGGGGAGAATCCTCTTCAATACTAACTCGCCCTTCTGAAAGCTTCGAGGGCACATCTTCTTGTCAAAATCTTTCTTCATCCTACTCTGATACAACCAACCATATGTAATAGATGCCAGCCTTTTCTCATCCATCAGGCTGAGCTGATTCAATCTATTTCTTATCCATTCTGCCTCATCGAGCTTGACGTCGAGCAGGACTCTCAAAGAAGGAATCTCGACTTCTAATGGCAGGACAACTTCCATACCATACACCAGCGAGAAAGGAGTTGCTCCAATTGAGGTACGTACCGAAGTACGGTATCCATGCAAAGCAAAAGGCAACATCTCATGCCAATCTTTATAGGTTACAACCATCTTCTGCACTATCTTCTTGATATTCTTATTGGCCGCTTCGACAGCGCCATTCATCTTCGGACGATAGGGAGATGAGTTGTGATGCTCGATTTTGAAATTCTAGAACAATTCCTTCATCATCTTATTGTTCAAGTTCTAACCATTATCATAAATGATTCTCTTAGGCACTCCGTAACGACAGATGATGTCCTTCTTGATAAACTGGGCTACCACTTGCTTAGTGACATTAGCATAGGAAGCTGCCTCCACCCACTTGGTAAAGTAAGCAATGGCTACCAGGATGAAACGATGTCCATTAGATGTGGCGGGCTTAATCTTTCCAATCATGTCAATGCCCCACATGGAAAAGGGCCAAGGAGATTCCATGACGTTCAACGGACTCTGCGACACATGAATCTTGTCTGCATAAATTTGACATTTATGACACTTCTTAGCATGCTTGAAGAAATCCGACTCAATAGTCAACCAATAATACCCTGATCGTAACAACTTCCGAGACATGGCATGCCCGCCGGCATGTGTACCAAAGGCTCCTTCGTGGACCTCTTCCATAAGCAGACTCGCTTCTTTTTCGTCCACGCATCGTAAAAGCACCAAGTCATAATTCCTCCTGTAGAGTACACCATCCTGGTTCAGATAAAAGTTTCCAACTAACCTCCTCAGAGTTTTCTTATCCCGGGTCGACGCCCCTGGCGGATATTCTTGGTTCTTAAGGAAATTATGGATGTCGTAATACCACGGATTGCCATCAGAAGCTTCTTCAATGGCGAATACAAATGTTGGCTGGTCAAGGCGAGAGATAACTATTCTTGGAGCATCATTCCAAAAATTCACTTTATACATCGAGGATAAAGTGGCTAAGGCATCTGCCACCTGGTTCTCTGCTCTTGGCACATGGTGGAACTCCACCCAATCAAAGAACGGTAACAGCCTCCTTGCATAGTTCATGTAAGGTATCAGATTAGGTTGTCGGGTCTCCCATTCTCCCTTGATCTGATTGACAACTAGCACCGAATCACCATATACATCTAGATTCTTGATCCTCAGATCAATGGCTTCTTCTAACCCCATAATGCACGCTTCGTATTTGGCTTCATTATTAGTGCAAGGAAATGTTAACCTGACAGTGAAGGGGATGTGAGAACCGTAAGGCGTCGTGATAATTTCCCCAATTCCACTACCGTATGAGTTAACAGCACTGTCAAATATCATCTGCCATTGAGAACCCTTCTCCGGACCTTCATCGTGTAATGGTTCATCACAGTCCTTCATCTTTAAGAACATGATGTCTTCATTAGGAAATTCAAACTTCATAGGTTGATAGTCATCAATCGGCTGTTCAGCAAGATACTCTAACAGAATACTCCCCTTGATAGCCTTCTAGGAAACATATTAAATATCATATTCTATCAAAACCATCTGCCACTTGGCAATTCTCCCTGAAAGTGCTTGCTTTTCAAAGACGTATTTAATCGGATCCATCTTCGAAATCAACATGGTTGTATGATTCAACATATACTGTCTCAGATGTTTGGCAGCCCAAGCGAGTGCGCAGCACGTTTTCTCCAACATTGAGTACCTGGTTGTATGATTCAACATATACTGTCTCAGACGTTTGACAGCCCAAGCGAGTGCGTAACACGTTTTCTCCAACATTGAGTACATGGATTCCCAATTTGTGAACTTTTTACTCAAGTAGTATATTGCATGCTCTTTTCTTCCAGTCTCGTCGTGTTGACCGAGAACACAACCCATGATATTCTCAAGAACCATTAAATACATGATCAATAGTCTTCCAGCTACTAGAGGTATCAGTATCGGAGGCTCCTGCAAATATTCTTTTATTTTATCAAATGCCCTTTGGAAATTTTCGTTCCAGACAACCGCCTGATCTTTCTTTAGCAATTTGAACATGGGTTCACACGTGGCTGTGAGGTGAGATATGAACCGAGCGATGTAGTTCAGTCTACCCAAGAAACCACGAACCTCTTTCTCCGTTTTCGGTGCTGGCATATCTTGAATAGCTTTTATCTTTGCAGGATCGACCTCGATTCATTTTTCACTAATAATGAACCCCAGCAACTTTCCGGACCTGACACCAAAAGTGCACTTATTCGGATTCAACCTCAGTCTGAATTTCCTTAGACTCTCGAACAACTTCAAAAGGTTTACCAGATGTTCCTCTTCCGTTTGTGACTTTGCTATCATGTCATCAACATATACTTCAATCTCATGATGAATCATATCATGAAACAAAGTGACCATAGCCCGCTGATAGGTTGCCCCTGCGTTTTTCAACCCAAAAGGCATTACCTTATAACATAACATCCCCCACGGTGTAATGAATATTGTTTTCTCCATATCCTCCGGCGCCATCTTAATCTGATTATACCCGTAAAAACCGTCCATGAAGGAAAACACAGAATATTGCGCAGTATTATCAACCAATATGTCAATGTGGGGGAGCGGGAAATCGTCCTTCGGGCCCGCTTTATTCAAGTCCCTATAATCAGCGCACATCCGTTCCTTACCGTCCTTCTTTGGTACCGGTACGATGTTAGCAACCCACGGAGGGTAAGTTTTTACAGCGAGAAATCCAGCATCCAGTTACTTCTGGACTTCTTCTTTGATTTTCACAGCCATATCTAGTCTAGTCCTTCGGAGTTTCTGCTTGACTGGCGGACACTCTTCATGCAATGGCAAGCGATGAACCACGATGTCCGTGTCAAGATCGGGCATGTCTTCATATGACCAAGCAAAGATATCATTATACTCTCAGAGCATTTCAACCAATCTCTGCTTGATATCGCTCTGCAGTGCAGCCCCTATCCTGACATCTCTTCTGACTTCCTCAGTTCCCAAGTTGACGACTTCAATTTCCTCCTGATGAGGCAGAATAATTTTCTCTTCCTGTTTCAAAAGTCTTGCTAGCTTTTCTGGCAAGTCTTCATCTTCGTCAATCTCTTCTTCGGCTTAAAATATCGGATTATCAAAGTCAAAGCGAGTCATAGACGGCTCTGGAGCGGTGTCATCTGCAACGTGAAACCTGCAATGATGATGATTTAATGCTTAAAATGATATGCAAACAAGAACAAATCACATTGCCATATTGTTAAAAATAAAACAGGAAAGACAAGGATCACAATATTTAAATGCAGAAAAACGCCCTTTGATTGATAAAAAGATAGTTCAAACATAAGCAATTAGGCCCTGAAGACAAATACCGCTATGCTTCGGGTAGAACATAGGGTTATACAATAATAAAAAAACAATTCATTACTCTTTTGTCATCACTTGGATGAATTCTTCGACATACCAGTTGTTCAGGCTTTGTCCTGGAGTACACGGCCGAATCCATGCGTCCATTTCGCAGTCGTTGCCACCGTCTTCATCAGATATGGCATTGATCTGCTCGAAGATTACACCCCCTCTAGTAAACTTGACAAGCCCCTTATAGCGTGGCGCGCTCTGGGAGGAAGAAGATGGGTTGTATCCCAATCCGAATTTGTCTTACTTATTGGGAATGTTCAACACTTGGCCCCAACCTTGTGATACCCCAGCCTTCACCACTGCCTGAGCTTCCTTAAAGGATGACATGGCGACTTCAGGCGCTTTGCTCACGACCGATGCTTTATCCTTGATTTGCATAGTTTCAAAGGCCTGGCACAGAGTCTCATGGATTTCGCTGTCGACCTCAACATACTTGAATGAAGATAAGTGGCTAATCATTATATCTTCTTCTCTGCAAACAGTGATAACACTGCCACCCATTATTTACTTCAATTTTTGGTGCAGTGTAGAAGTTACGGCGCTTTCCGAATGTGTCCATGGACGTCCCAGAAAACAGCTATAAGTTGGCGGAATACCCATAATGTAGAACACTGCATCAAACACCTCAGGACCGACCTGAATAGACAAAGTCAACTCCTCGAATACTGATCTGCGAGTCCCATAAAAGGCTCGCACTACCAAGTCACTTTACGTACACAATATACCACGGGTATCTAACTTCATGAGTGCCTTCTTCGGAAGTGCATTCAAGAATGACCCTGTATCAACAAGCACGTGTGACAGAACGGCTCCTCGGCATTCAATAGATATGTGCAACGCACAATTATGGTTGCTCCCCTTCGGCGTCAAGTCCAAATCCGTGAATCCCAGCCCATTACCTGCTTTTACATGTGCCACGACCCCCCTGAGTTGGTTCATAGAAATCTCTTGTGGCACATAAGTTGTATTCAGGATTCTCAACAAAGCGTTCCGGTGCGCTTCTGAACACAACAACAAGGACAAAATAGATATCTTGGATGGAGTCTGCTGTAAGTGATCAAAAATCTTGTAATCACTCTTTCTTATCAAGCGCATGATCTCCTCCGCCTCCTTCTCCAGGGAATCCTTCTCACCAGCTTGATAAGTTTCTTCCACCACTACTTTCTTCCCCTTATCAGCTCTTTCAGCAGCCACTTCAAGTGACGAAAATATTCTTCCACTCCGAGTAATTCCACCAGCTCCAACTAAGTTGTCCACAGAATCCACCGGTAAACTTTTCAACTCATGTTTTTGTCCGTTACAGTAAACCTCGGCTCCGTAGTTCCACGAAATCGCCTTAGCACTTTCATATGGTACCGGACCAGCTTTGGAAATGATGATGGTTGGCGGCCTAGGCGGCGCAAAAATAGTAATAGTCTTGTATGGAATCGAGATTTTTGCAACCTCATTCCTCTCTTTAACCCCTAATTCCTCGGTCTTCTGCTCAACAACCCTATAAAGTTGCAAGACACCATCGTTCATCAACTTTTGGATATGGTTTTTTAGCTTCTCCCATCCCTCGGGATGGCTCAAACATTCAGCACAAGCTTCATCACAACCTGGGAGTACTCCTCCCCTCAACAACTTGTTCTTTACAAAACTCAGTGGCGTCTTCAACTCACCAACATCCGACACCAAATTCAAGCTCTCATCTTCAAGGATAGCACTGACCCCAGCTGCACCATGATTTGGCATGGGGCTCTACACGACATTGGGCACATCGTGAGAAATGTTTATAGCCTTACTGTCTATGAGATCCTAAACTTTATGCTTAAACGCCTTACAGTTGTCAATATTGTACCCTGGAGCACCAGAATGAAACTCACATCGAGCATTAGCGTCATAACCAGGAGGTGGCGCACCTGTTAATGGAGCCAAAGCTCATTTCTGTATCAACTACAACTATAACAAATGCTGGAGTAATTGAGAATATGACATCGGAGGCGCATCAAACTATCTATTTACCGCCCTGCCCCGATCCTGAAAACGACGAGGAGCATAATTCTGCTGATTCTGTTGTGGTTGTTGCTGCTGTTGTTGTGGTACCGCAGGTATTGTGATACTTGCAACCTGCTACTGCTGATGATATTGTTGACATTGATTTCTATTCCTTCCCCTAGAACTGGACACTGCATTAGCTTCTCCTTCTCGCTTCTTATTACCAAAAACTTTTCTATTCCCTCCTCTTGCTGAGGACCCTTCACCAACTTTAATCTTCCAGTGATAATCAGGTCAAAAAATCTTCCAGACATATTATCGATCAGCTTCTCATAGTATACACATGGTAGCGTGGCAACAAACATATCAATTAACTCCCTTTCTACCAGGGGAGGCTGCACCCTAGCTGCCATCTCACGCCACCTCTGGGCGTACTCCTTGAAGCATTCACCATTCTTCTGAGACAGATTCGGAAATTGGACCCTGTTAGGCGCAAGGTCGCTATTATACTGATAGTGCTTAAAAAAGGCCTCAGCCAAATCCCTCCAACATCAGATATTGACTGGCTCTAAGCTCATGTACCATTAAAGAGAAGGGCCAGAGAGGCTGTCCTGGAAAAAATGCATCAGGAACTTTGAATTTCAAAGGTACTTTCAAGTATGGGATCAACCCCAAATTCGCCATGTCCAGTCCCATGGAGTTCTGATTCTCAAAGCTCCGCATCTTCTCTTCAATCAACTTAAACCTCTTATCAGCCTCAGACGGAAACCCTGCACCAATATCTCACATAGAGAAAGCATCTTCCTGTTGATCTTCATCCCACTGAGGAATATTGTTGCCATGCGCATCATACGTCATTTCAGGCATAAGGATTCCACCTACATTACCTCCGCCCGGAGGGATCACAACTGGAGGAATAACATTAGCATGTGGCGTACCACCATCATTACGAGGAGGATTAGCAGCAGTTTCCCTGTGAAGTACACCATTACCATCAACTCTTGCAATTAGTGGCCGCACCAGAGTCCTCAGTTGCTCTTGACCATTTGCCACACCCTGCATCAAATCCATAAATTGGGCCATCCTGTCCTGAAGTTCCTGCATCTCAGCTTGCATCTGTTCCATGACCTTGCGTTGATTCCCTCTAGTGGCGTACTGGTGAGCAGTCTGGTGTTCAATCCTGAAACAAACTAACAAACCATGGAAATAAGGTTAACGGTCCCGGGCACCTGCGATGCAAAAATGCAGAATGATGCAGACATGTATATATGCATCTGGAGAATTTCCCCCTCGATTCTAGTTCCAAGAGCACAACACGACAATGGAGAGCTAACAGATAAACAACAGGAAAACTTCTCATAAATAAAATGAGAGCCAAGAGTCAAATACAGATACGATGGAATCAGAAATGACCTCAGCCAATAGGTCTGGTGATGGTCAATACATACAACATAACAACAAACTGAAAAGAAAATACAATCAAGTGCGACAACTAGACTGGAAATCCTCTAATAGCTCCTTCGTCTCTGGATGGTCAGGCCTGATAAGCAACACTTGAATGAGCAGCTCTCTCCGACTAATAGTGGTCTGTAGATCCTGAGCATAGTCCTCCCAGACACCTTCACCAAAATCCTCTTCAAGCTTACACCTCTTCATATAAGCTCTAGACTTGTAATCATCCAACGTTGCAAGCGCTTTGTTCAGTCTACAATCACTGTCACGTAGGAGTGAAGCTTCAGCTGTAATCTTCTCATCCCTCACTTGGAGTTAAGCTCTTAGCTTGACAATCTGTTGTTTGAGTACATCTTCCCGCTCCTTGCTATTAGTGAGGGTAGCGTTCCACTGAACATTGAACCTAGAAATCTCTAGGTAAGCTCTATCCAACTCCTTCTTCTTAGAAATAAGGACATCACTAACAGCCTTCATATCTAAACCCATATGCTCACGAGCGCGAGTCTCTTTGGTAAGATCTGTACCTAGCATGTTTACCAACTCAGTTTGCCTCTTGCAGGAATGAGTAGCTTCAATCTTTCACTCTAGAGCTGAATGATCTCTTTCTCCAACTCTTCATTTGCGTTGCGCAACTCTTCTTTCTCATACCACAACTGATTATACTTCTAGATATCAACAGTAGTGGGTTCCTCAATCATCAGAGGATATAAAGGTGCACAGGATGGAAAAGGCATCAACACTCTCTCAGCTCTCTCCTAAATCCAAGTCACGTAAGGATCGTAAGATCGACTGTTACTTTTCCCCAAAGAAGCTTTCCCTCTGCGATGAATTTTGTTCCTGGCCTTCTCAACTCTAGCCAAGATCTCATGCAACAACAATCCGGTGAAATACAAAGATTCCTGTATTTCCTCTTCTCTCTGAGGCTCTCTCAAGGCATACCCAAACTGTCTTACTACAAGGGATGGGTTATAATTAATGCATCCTTTACTTCTGACCAACGGGATGTTAGGAAAACCACCGCAACTGTAAATAAGCTTTGTACCCAGCATGTCTCTATCAAACCAGATGATAATCTCAGCAGTTAAGCCCATAAATATCTCTGACCACTCTGAGGTATCAGCAGTATCAACAAAAGGACCGGATTTGGGAAGGTGAATCACAAACCACTTGTACAACAAAGGTACGCAACAAGACACGTTCTTCCCTCTCCGATTCTCATTCTTGTAGTGCACAGAATGATAGACGTCGCCTAGATGCTTAGGTACAGGATTCCCTGAAGCAAAAATGTGAAAGGCATCCATATCCACAAAATATGGAACATTAGGAAACAGCATGATACCATAGATGCACAGTCCCAGGATGGCATTAGACACAACCCAACAACCCTCCTTCGTAAAGTGTCGAGCTCTAGCAACCAGAAAAGATAGAGGAAAACCAGACATTCCATTTCTCTTGACCAACTTCCCTTGTAGCTCAGAAGCATCCAAATGAAGGGAACCAGCCAGCTTAACTAGATCAGGCTCAACATCAGTGTGATAGAATGATATCTGGTCTAAGATAGGAACCCCAAGTAGCACAGAGAAATCCTCTAGATAGGTAGCAATACATATCCCAGAAAAGTAAAGCACCGGAGCTGAGAATCATAAAACTGCAACAGAGTATGGAGACCACCCAGCTCATAAACTGAGGGCTTGCAGACACAAGTCAAAAGCTTCCCATATGATTGCTTGAACTCTTCCATCACCTTCCTGTCATCCACAGAAATCAAATTGAGTAGAGATCCAATGTCAGGAGTAGGGAACTTATAAACCATTGTCTTCTTCAGACTAGGCTCCTTGTCAGCAAAGAAATAAGATCACTAGAATCGAAGGGAAAATATGCACCTGCAACATAAATACATGCCAATGTTAATATGCAGATGAAAAATGCAAATTCAAATGCAACATGGGATCAAGGCTGTTGTGCTGTTGATTGAGAAGAACCAGCGCTCCGCTTTGGCAAGAACATAGCACCATCATAAGGACCCACTGTATCAAAGTCACAGGTTCACACTGACAAGAACCGAGTAGGTTGAAGGTCAAAGATTCCTGCATAACCCAATCCCTCTCACGGGTATGGACCTAGTCACTAATAAGGTTTGGGATCCTATGCGGTCGTCAGCGTCACAGACTTTCGAGAAACGGTGATACGTTCACCATTTCCAGTTTGGCATCATAGTCTAATGAAGCGGCCTCACTTAGCTGACTCTCAAATGATTGGTCCCCAGAGTCGACAATCCTCAGATCCAACAACCTCTCAATTGTCCGAGATGGACTAGAAAGGTAGTCATCAAAGAGAATCTCGTTTGAGCGCATATTTCGTGGGAACTAGTACATGCCAAACATACAGGTTCACCACTACTTTCCGCTTCTAATGCTATGGTTATACTCAAGCCTGAGTCTGGCTTATCTCACAGTGGAACTCCCACCCAACAGCACAACAACAGTGATAATATACAATGTTGAAAAATAAAATGCAGATGCGAATAAAATACAACACATATATACACACCCAAAGATAAACACATAAGCGCTAGGATTGACTCGCATAGGGGATGGGAAAAGTCCCCAGCAGAGTCGCCAGTTGTCGCATCGCTACGAAGAGGGGCTGGTAAAGAAGAACAGTTGCCACCGTTCATTATTTATCCGAATAGAGGGAAAGGTAACGATAAGAGAAAACCTACGGAAAAGAGGAAAGACAAGTCATCGCAACCAAATCTTGTGTTCGGGAGTCGGTTACGCAAGGGGAAGGTATTAGCACCCCTCACGTCCGTTGTCCTCAATGGGATCCATGCTTGTTATCTATCTAAAGGGTGTTCATATATCTAAGCTACCAGCCACAGGGAAAAAAGAAAAGAAAAGAGACTCGATAGAGCATCGCCGCTCAATGCCTACGTACTCCCTCGTGCAATGGAAAAGTCAGAGTCAACGTAGTTCGGAAAACTACAGGTGAAGGTGGGGGAAGGTTGCTCGCCAAGACATCGTCGTCTTGTGCCTACGTATCCTCGTCTGGTACGAGAAATCAGAGCAAACATAGTTCGGGCTAACAAGACCACAGGTTAGTTTAAGTCTTTTACCCGAGTAGGGTTAAAACTTAGTTCTAGTAGTTAGGTGTATGCAGCTCGACCATTGGAGACTTAGGCGTTACCTGTTTGCTCTAGAACCAAGAGTTAACAACACTCTCTTTATGAAAAAGGTTTCCATTAATCCCGAAGGATAAAAAGGTTTGAAGTTTGTTTTTAAGTCTTTTAAGAAAGAAGTGAATTGAATTTGATTTGTAATTCCTGTTGCACTAAAGACTATGACTTAGGAGCAAATGCGTCGCATATCGTCCAAAGGACATACGCTAAACACTCTAGACAATTGAGAGGAGGTCCCCCAATAATCATTTCCGAAATGCTTAAGGCTCGTAGCGTACAACATTCATTATCCATTATTAAGTGTCTTATAGAAGTTTGAAGATGAGAAGAGAGACACAACTCTAAAGGGAGACTAAGACTCAATCTAATGTTCTCATACAAAGTGCACCTATGATTGGGATGAAGAGGGAATGCTACCTAATGTTATCATACATGGATTCAAACCTAAGGTCTATCTTAACCTCTCTTGAACAAGAGATATTAGAGGTCCTAAGGGAACATGGAAAAGAAAAAGAAGAGGGAAGCATAAGATAAAAGAAGAAAGAAGATGCAAACATGTAATGCACAACAAAGATGAAGAAAAGAGGCAGGAACAAAGTGTGGGGCAGTAGCCTCCACAAGCACATCTCATCCTCAAGCATGCAAACGAGAGATGCAAGAACAAAAAGGAATGCACACAAAGAACTAGACAAGTTCACACAAAAGTGGGATGAAATAGGAGAAAAATGAATTCCTACAACCACTTGTCATCAACCACTATCCCAAAGGCAAACCAAAATAAAGGAGAATAAGAAATGATCCATTAGATGATGGGAGATAAGATGAGGGAAGCAAGCAACATCAAAAGCAAACTCAACCAAATCATCTCAAAGATCATGTAAAAGAAACACACCAAAAGTTCTCAAGATGAATCACCATTTAAGACAAACTCAAAGTACTTCCAAAGGAGGGACCAAATTATCTTAAATGGGATTCAAAGGTCCTAGGAAAGAGGTGAGAACAAGAGGAAAGAATGCACAAAGAAAAATAAGGAACAAATCAATACAAGTTGCAAAGAATAGGCATGGTAAAGAACCTAAGTTCTAAACACTCTCAACATTGGAAACCAAATGGAAGGCCTAAAAAGAATGCAACTTACAACAAGCCTCAAGCAAGTGTATGACCTATAAATGGGCATCCAACAACTTTATCATGTTAGAAATGTGAATCAACAAGAGTTGGGAGCATTTAGGATACACAAGGGTCATTTCCCATCAAGATTAGGTCAAGTGTGTGTGTGAACCACCCTTAGGAATAACTTGACTTGCAAGCTACTCCAAAAATAGGAAAATGGCTCAAAATAATCCAAATAAAATCTCCAAAGCACATCAATATGTAGCCAACCAGAGGCCAAAAGCACACAACCAATGTCCATTCAAAACATCACCAAAGAATTTTATTCACAAGGGTGCACCATTTTGATGGAGGGTTATCGAGGGTCAAACAAAATGACTTAAAAGTCAACCAAAAATAAACCAAACCAGAGCGAAAATCATCCTATAAGATCACTAAACTCATCATGGAAATGAGAAAAATTCTCACTCATTTGATATAAAAATTGGTCAAGAATCAAGCATGAAACAAAAAATGACAAGTAAAAAGTCCATTCAAAAACACCTCCAAATATAAAATTCCGTTTTAATTGAAAAATAAATGATAAAAGAAAATAAAAAATTTCAAAAATTAGTTAACACAATAAGGTGTCCTAAGATATTTTTTGTGGAATTTTATGATATTTGGAGCTATTTTTAATTGAATTAAATCAAAACAGAAAACAAATAAAATAAAAATAAAACAAAATAAACCAAACGGTGCAAATAGCAATCAACTGCGTTCAATCCATTGGGCTCAAACAAGAGTGGGGTGTGGAAAGCAACTAAGGCCCATTTCAATTCAACTCAGCTCAATAGGCTAAATGCACCGTTTCATTTATGACCTGGCAGTCAACAAAACACACGCAGGCAAGTCAAATGGATCTGGAGCGTTCATCAAGCCTGGTCAACAATTCAACCATGGCCAACTCAGCTGATCTGAGCTTTGAACCAGACACCGGAGCCCTAGCTCCGGTCGTCTTGTCCGGCGAGGTGGCCGGAGATCAGCTCTGAAAATCTCACCAAAACCTTGCAAAACTTATACCAAATTGAAGCCTTGCTCACACACAATCCAAATCCATGGTTCAAATGTTCTAAACATGCATAGATTAAGAGATTCAAACGAGGAAATTTTTTTATGCAAAACTGCAAAACTCAACATACATCACAATCATGGTACCAGAATTTGCCTATAAGTTATAGTACTTTATATGCAACAACAATGGCATAGATTCAGAGCTTAAAACGAAAGAATTTTGGAATTGAAGATTACCTAATAGAGACACTCCGTTGGTGCTTCAATTGAGGTTGAACTTGATCCAAAGCGTGCAGATCCACTCTACTTAACTTGAGGAAGATGAAGAATGCTTCAATTTGCTTTGAAATGGCTTAGATATGAGTTTCCAAATTTCAAATTCTCTCTTGAATTTCAAACTTCAACTCTGAGCTCTTTCCACGAATTGCAACTTCTAAGCCCTCCAAAATGATTTGGAGCTTTTATATTATGGATATCTGATGCAATGGAGGCCCAATGAGGCTTGGTTCCTTTGAATTTTGAAAATGCCCAAATTTGTCAAGTGCTCATGCACACATGAATTTCACACCATACACACTTGAATTTTGCTTCATTTTACAGCTGAGAATATGCACTTCACATGTGGATTAGAATTGGGCCTTGAGCTTATCCAATTATGGAGATTGGAATGCGAACTTCTTTGTGAAGTTACTTTGAATTACACGTGATTTTCAATTCATACACCAAAATTAATTTGTGAATTTCACTTGTTGGACAAATGTGAACCATTTTGAGTACAAATAAGGCATGAAAAAGTTCTAGAACCAATTCAACTGAATTCATGATTTAACATCCATTTTTCACTTTAAATCCCTCACCAATCTCCTTATCCATGCCAAATTCATGTTAACCTTGAGTTCCATGTTGAATATGTAGTCATTTGGGACAACTTTCATGTTGGTGAAAGTTCCATTCGAAGTGCACAAAGGCTTGTAAATGGCCCATAACCAAAATGACCTATAATCAAAGTTTCCAAAAATACCCCTGCCTTGCAAGCTTCATAACTTGAGTTCTACAAATGAGATGAAGGACTTCTAGGAATTTTTGGAAAGCTAAGATCATAAGGAACAACTTTAATGTTCATCAAAAGTTGAGGAGAAAAATGAATATTGGTCAAAAGTTCCTTGGAAGTTGGTTGACTTTTGTTGACTGAAAAATATGTTCATCTGAGACCCATAACTTGATGGCATCATAACTTGTGTTCTACAAACACAATGGATGAGTTCTAGTACTCAAAAGAAATCTTAGAAGATTACCTAAAAGTCTTATGTTTATAAGAAAATGAGATTCAACATGTAGTTTGAGATATGTGGTCTTGAAGTTAAGCACTAAATAGGGGTTTTACACTGACAACCCTCTGAAACCCTAATTTAGTAACTTCTCACACTCTTGATTCTTCTTGATTTAATCTTGAACTACCATCTTAGATGTCTCAAAACAACTTCCCACGACTCCAATGACTTAAAACCAAGTCTCAATCTCCTTCAAATCCACAGTTGACTTTGCACTAAGCAGATGAAACCTTAGGTGTACAATCCTTGACTGCAACTTCTTGCACATGATATAAACACCTAGATGAGCTCCAAAATGGCTTCAAAAGCACTCCATGAGCTCTTAAAACATCCCCTATCCACATCCATGAGCTTTTGATCCTCTGATGATCCTCAGTTGACCTCGAAAATAGGATATAAGCAACACACATGTATCCTCTTCCTCAAAGAGCTCTGACCCATTCTTGGTGACTATAAGCCTTTGAAAACTTGAGTAAACACTCTTGCTTGAGCTTGGAACCCTTGATAACTCTTCTTTTGAATACCCACGTCTCTTGATCCCCTGCAAAGAACCATGCTATGCATATGCAAATGCTAAAGAAATGAAATGAAACATAAGCCAAGTAAAGAAAGAAGGTTGGACTAATTTTTGGGGTACAACAGTTATCTAAGAGCTACTGCTAAACAGGGAAGAAAGAAAATAAGAGACTCGATAGGACATCGCCGCCATATGCCTATGTATTCCCTCGTGTAATGGGAAAGTCACAGTCAACATAGTTTGGAAAATTACGGGTGATGGGGTGGGGGGAAGGTTGCTCACCAAGACATTGTCGTCTTGTGCCTACGTATCCTCATCTGGTATGAGAAATCAGAGCAAACGTAGTTTGGGAAACTACGAGAAAACTAGATCTCGATCGTACATGGGCAAGAGAAAAGATCCTAGGCCTGAAATGCCTTAACAAAAGTGGATTGACTTTGTTTGAGATGCGTACTGCACTAATGTCTATGATATAGGAGCGAATGCGTCGCATATCGCCCACGGGGAATACATTAAACACTCTAGACAAGCGAGGAGAAACTCTCGGCTCATCATTTTCGATGTACTTAAGGCTCGTGGCGCATAATATTCATCATATTCATTACGTGTTTTGATTATTGTTTGAGGGAGAAAAGAAATACGCACGCAAGGTCTAAGGGGAAACTGAACCCTAATTGTTATCATACAAAGTGGTCCTAAGATCAGGATTAGGAGGGAGCTAACCTAATGTTGTTATGCTTGGATTGAAATCCTAATGTCTCGCCTACCTCGAACTTAATCATAAATTAAGTCGAGCTAGTAATCCTAAGGGATCATGTGAATACAGGGGTAAACGACAGGTAAGCACGAAGCATCACAATCACAAGCAACGTAAAGTATTGAAATTCGAATTAACATCCAAGAACACAAGAAATATGTACAAGTGCCATTAAATAAAATTATTTACAAGAGCACTCGAGAATTAGTCGAAACTAAAACTAAAATCAAGAAAAGAAATAGTCAAACATGACAAAGTTATTTAGGTCAAAATTAAATCTAAATTCTAATTGAAATTTAATCCTAACTAAAATTAAAACTAAGGTGTGTAGTGATGGACACCAGTGTGGTGGACTTTTCGTAGTTGCCAATGCGGATTGGACTTTGGGTGGTGGGAGGGGTTGATTTCCTCGACACATAGTTTGTTAAAGATGCCATGATTAAAGCAGACGAAGATGCTTTTTGATTCCCCAAGTCTGAGCACTTGTTGAATTTTTATGAACTTGCTTCAGAGAGGGCCACAACTCTGCTTGATGGTCAGGATGACCTGGTCTTACCCCAATCTGAACATGGTAATGGTTTGCCTCAATCTGAAAATGTTAATGGTCTGCCCTTGACTAACCAGTTGTGATATATGGAAGCTGAGCTTTGATCCTTTGAGATGGCTTGCCCCTGATTGAGAAGTTGAAGGATTTGCCCCAGCCTGTGGGTTTTGAGGTAGCCTCGCTTCGTGTCAGCCACTGAAAGCTCAAGTTCCTCTTTTCTTTCCCCTTGTTGGAGTGTCTTGGATGTTCGGCACTGATTTGCAATTAAAATTGTACATTCGCAAATGGTAATCTTAATGAAAAGTTCATGCAAGTTTTGGAAAAGAGTCTTTTATTTAGAGTGTAGTGATAGTGTGAGACGAATGGATCGTTAGTCCAGACGTTGTGCTAATTTTGCTAGGTGTGTGAAAGATATAGTAAGGGAAATGACACCATTTCTGATGATTAGCAAATATGTGAGGAGTCAGCTTACGCGACCTTGTAATAGTATGCTTTTAGAATAAACCTCGCCTCAATTAGGTCTTTTGAGGGTTGTAACGCGATCTGGTTCACGGTTCATCAAACAAAAGGATAATAGGCTCAAAACTATGATTTGTACCCACCTCTTTTTCGCGATGATCTCCAGTCCTATGTTAAGTTAATTTTGCACATGTTTATCTTCCAAAAGGGTTGATGGTGTAAGCATGATAATTCAAGGTTTGCTCGAGATGGAAATCACCTTATTTTGTTTTTTAGGGATGGCAATGACCCTCTGACTTGATATGGTGGGCACTGCATCTTATTTTGTTTTTGCTGAGTGAAGACCTCTTTTGATTTTTGTTTTTTAAACCCCTAATTTTTGCATGGACTGATTTCGCTTGTCGAGTCCATCGGGATAGCCTTGATATTTTCCTTAGTCTCCTTTGAGGTGCTCGACTTAGCAGGCTTTTTTTTTATTGGAGGATTGTGACTGCAAAGTCATAAGTTATTAAAGAACAATCGTCATGTCTTTTGGATTTTGTTTTGTGATTTGAGTACATAATTGAACTAACGAAACACTATCCTGCCCTAGGTTGAGTGTAAGGGTTTGAATATCCGAAGGAAACTACTACTTCTAGGCTCAAAGTGGTTAACTAGGGATTAACTCCTTGTCTCTCCGGTGTTTAGGGGATTGAAACAATGCTTGTACGTCATCAACGAGATTCTGTCTAAAAGCATACAGTTTGCAATTATGGGTATTTTTGTTTTCATCATCCTCCCTCCAATCATGCTAAACAACAGTTGATAAAGAGAGTGAAGTGAATAAATGTCTCGGTGCTTATGATAAAAATAAGTGAATACGACATAACTTAAATCAAAGCATGCATAATCACTACACTAATAAAACCAAATATGAACGACAATGTTTAAAGCATACGCTACTTAAATAAATAAAGACAAAATACAAGAATGCAAAAGATGAAATGGAAGCAAGATTGCCTTCTTCGAGGAGATGAACTTTGACCTGACTTTGCTTGACTTGATCTGATGCTGGCACTAGCTTGGTGGCGGCATAGGATTGTCGATGACATTTGGAGTTTTTCGATTGAAGTTGAGAGCATTCTTATCAATTAGGTCCTAAATTTTGTGTTTGAAAGCTCTGCAGTTCTCAATTGTATGCCCTGGAGGAATGACAGTTGGAGGAGCTAGGTCTCTCAGAGTGATGGCCTTTTTCTCTAGAAATTAGGCAAAAATATTAGCATACGTCATTCGCAGACGATCAAAGACTCTATCTGGCTTCCACGTCCTCTACTGATTAGGCTGACGTTGTTGTTGAGCAACTGATAACGCGAAATTATATCAGATATTTGACTTGACTTGCATGAATTTTATCTGTGTCTTTTACTGTTTTATTTGATTTATCTTCGATTACGCCTCCGTTTTCTTCTGTTTTGTAGGTTACCATAAATTTGGACTAAAAGAATAAAAGGAGAAATAAATGAAGGAAATGGAAAGAAAAGAGGAAGAAAAGACCATGGAAAGAAAAGAAGAAGAAAGAAAGAGAAAGGAAAGAAAAGGTGTGGGGGCCACCACATACCAAGTGGCACTTGCCACTTGGATGTGGCGCCTGCCACCTAGAAACAACAAGACAAATGGCGGTTTCCACATAGAAGGGGGTGGCGAGTGCCACTCCTAACTATTAGGAAAAGTGGCAACTCCCACCCCTACATGAACGGGAAGTGGCGCCTGCAACTTCCTCCCCTGAATTTTCTCCATGAAGCTTCTTGATTCTTCTCAACTTCCTCACTGCATTTCCTCCAAATTTCTCTCCTCATTTGAAGCCTCAAAGCCAGCCTACTAACAGTATAAAAAGGGAGCAGTTTTAGAAGAAACGCACACATTAGTTTTCCAGTTTTAGTTTTAGTATTTTTTTTCTTCTGCTTTTGCTTTTATTTTCTCTACATTGTTTTAATGATTTTGTAAGGCAAATTGTTATGCCATTAGTTCAGGATTGATTCGAAGAGGTTGTAAACATTGTACCGGCACTACAAGCCGACCATCAAAATTCAAATCCAAGTTCTACTAATTTCCAGGTTTTTATTTTATCTGCTTAAATTTTATCGCTTTATTTTTTATGCATCCCTTCTGTTTTCTGGTTTGTATTAGGATTGAAATTAGTAAAAATATGAAAGCCATGTCTGGCTAAAACCCTTAGTATCGGTATGTAATTACGACCGGTCGGAGGGGGTTAAGTAAACCGTAACGTAGAATTTAAATGAAATAAAAGTTTCTAGTCTCTGTTTCTTTTGCCAAAATTAATAACTTTTGTCATGAGAGTGAGAAAGTAACGAAGGTTAAAATCAATAGAGCGAGAGTTTGAGGTTTTTAATCGGATAGCTGAAATTGAACATTAGGCTTAAATACAGCGAGAGCGCTTTGAGTTTAATTAGGATCTATCTGTTTCCAAAAAGTGTTTTTAACTGCAAAATGAGAGAGCAAGAGCCGCATTTTGATTTGAGAGCATAGTCTAAGTTAAGACGACGAGAGTGTGAGATAAGGGCTTTTAAATGGGTATTTTCTACAGAATAACAACTCTTTCTTTTTAAAACTAAATGTCCACGAATTACCAAACCCCCGATGATTGATAGATTATATACCGATATTTAGCAATATCTTAATCTAATTAGAATTTTAATTCCGCACTTATTTAATTTCTCGCATCCCAAAAATTAGAAATTCATTAGCCTTAGCTTTACATAGTAGCATTAGATAGCGATAGATCGACTCTTGGTCCTTTGGGTTCGATAACCTTTTAAAACTACACGATCAGACTGTGCACTTGCAGCCGCAAAGCATTTAAGCATACTAAATCGCCGATCATGTTTTTGGCGCCGTTGTAGGGGACCAATTTAGTCGATATCGTAACTTTAGTGTTGTGTAGTATAGACTAAGGCAACTATTTCCCTATTTTAATCGTCGATTGTATGCTAAACACTCGCTCTAAAGGTGAGAAGCTTGTGCAACCGATTGACGACATTGAGCGTTTTATTAATTTAAGACGCCAAATTAACGAGCTCCAAACTAAGTATAACCTTCCACCATCTGAAATTCCCTTTCAAGATTTACCAATACCTATGGCTGAAGATGTAACAACCCAAATTTCATTAATTAATTAATTGTGTTAATTAATTGATTTATTGAAATTAATCTTAATGATTGGGATTAATTGGATTTATTTGTTAGATAATTGAAGAGAGAAATGGGAAGGAAAGAAAATAATAGAAGTATATAAGGGATAAGTCGAAAGAATTGGATAGAAAGAAAATAGAAGAGAAAGAATAAAGAAAGAGGAAAAAAGAGAAGAGAAGAGGGAAACTTGGAGAAATCATCAAGAACCAACTTCAAGCTTCAATCCAATCAAGGTAAGGGTGAGAAACATTATTATCTAGTCAATGTATGTGGTTATGTATGTGTGGGTTTGGTTTGTTGTGAGTTTCCACCATTTTTCATGTTAGGGTAAAATGGATTTAATCGGTAGAATCGTAGTTTAATCAGTTGGAAACTGGAAATAATGTCGTAGAATAGTCGGGTGATGTGGGGTTAAGATTACTAGAACTGGTTCGGTGAGAATCGGTCGATTTGTGGAGAGTAGAAGTTTTGGGACAGAATGAGGGTTCTGATATCGCAGGTTCGCTGGCTCTCGCCAGGCGAGTGAAGGCGAAGCTTCGTCGGGTGAAGCCTAGCGAATAGCTGGCGAATAATTCAAGAAAACTCCCAGTGGTCTTCGCTGGCAAGTTCACCAGGCGAAGGTGAGTGGAGAAGGTTCGCCAGGCGAGTACATCAGCGAAGGGTAGCGAAACAAGTCAGTAGCTACAGACTTTTGTTCGCTGGCGAGTTCGCCAGGCGAAGGTCCCAGCGAGCATTCGCCAATGGCTTCGCTAGGCGAAGGGTGGCGAGCAGGACAATATTGTTTCTTTTCTGTTTTATCCATCCAATGATTAATTGCTTGGTTCAATTATATTAATCCTATGTGATATGAATAGTTTGTGTACTATTGTGATGAGCTTTGGTAGCCTTTGGGCGTGAATGCTAGATTGTGATATGTGTATTGTTTGAATTGATTAGGAATACATGAGAACATATTTGTGAATATGTGTGTATTGTCTAATAAGTATGTGAATGCATATTGTTGTATGCTAATGTATTTGAATGCATGGGAACATATCGTGGATATGTGTGCATTGTTTTGATGAATATGATGATGGTATTGGATGTGAATGCCTTGAATTGTTATGAATATGTTGTGTGTGCAATCATGTTGTAATTCTTGAAGGGATGAATTATTTGAATGCATGGGATTAAGATGCTGGAACGGTCTTAAGTTCATTTTTGTTGGTTGATTGCATATGCATCATTTAGTCAAGAGGCAATGTTTGCTAGTTTCGTGGAGAGTAGTGGCTTGTCCCAAACCTAAAAAGGTGGGCTTGAAGCCTAGGGGACGGGCTTTGTTGTTATCGGTCTAGAAGGGTGGACCCGGTTTAAGTGTAAAAACCGGAAAATAATAACAAGTTTTGGTACCACATAGCATTGAGTTGCATTGAGCCGTGATAGAGTCACATAACATTGATGTCATTGTCATATGAATTATGCTTGTGTGTGAATTGGTACATTGGTGAGTTGTGAATGATGGATTGGTGCATGATGAAATGTGTTGTATTGTTATTCATATGTGTTTATACATGTCGTGAAATGTATGACGAGCTATGAACGATTTGTGGTGAGAAATGTGAAATGCTTGTATTCTTCAATTTCGTATATGTATATATAATCTTATGCATTGATTATTATGGTAATATTTCTCACCCTTCTGCTGTTTTATAATGCTCTATGAGGCATTGTAGATTAGGTTGCTGGAGGTTTCTTTTGTGAAGTATAGCTTCATTCTTTTGAGTCGGACTACTCTGATTGTGTAACACCGGGTAGTTAGGCTTGTATAGCATTCTTTTGTGATACATTTGTGATGTATCAGCTGATGATGTTTTGTAACATGAGTGATTGATGAACAACTGGATAACATGTATTTATGTGATAAAATGTTTTGAAGTAATTCAAATGTTTTATTCTTCCGCTTTAATTTTAAATATTGAGACGTGGGTTTAAGGGCTAAGTTCCTCCACTTTGAAAACTATCCGACTGTTGCATATTTTTATAGAGCAGGTGTTGAGTGTTTTATTGGTAATAATGTGACATACTTCTTCTATACCGTATTTTAAATCATACTCTGATAAAATTTATATGTGCCTATATATATTATTGTTTTATTTTGGGGGTATAGAAGGGGGTGTTACATTAAGTGGTATCAGAGCAGGTCGGTCCGTCCGGCCAAGTTGTTAGTGTGTTGTTCTTTGCGTATATTGATATGTGTGTGTGTGTTACACTACCGATATTGGTGTTCTTACGTGGTTCTGTTGTTGGAGTTCAGTAAGATGGTTGCAGGTAGGAATGACGAAGCAATTGCGGAGGCTTTGACGAGATTGGCTGGTGCAATTTGACAGAATCCCCAGGCCAACGTGAATGGGGGGAATAATGCTGACGATGAATTCCGTGCTTTGGGAAGGTTCCAAAGGAATAATCCACCGACGTTCAAGGGAACCCATGAGCCTGAAGAATCTCCTTCTTTGGTGTTAACTAATTTTCAACTTTATCATTTTTCTCTTTCTTTCCATTTTAATGTTTCAAATTACATCTTACATGTATAACACGCTTCAACTTTATTATTTTTCTCCTTCTTTGGTGTTAACTAATTTTCTCTCTCTCTCTCTCTAGAGAGAGAGAGAGAGAGAGAATTAGTTAACACCAAAGAAGGAGAAAAATAATAAAGTTGAAGCATGTTATACATGTAAGATGTAATTTGAAACATTAAAATGGAAAGAAAGAGAAAAATGATAAAGTTGAAAGCTATTGAGAAGATTTTTCGGGTTATGAATTGTTCGGATGCACAAAAGGTGCAGTTTGGAACTCAAATGCTCGAAGAGGAAGCCGAGGACTGGTGGGGTAATACTCGCCAAAGATTTGAAGAGGATGAGATTGTGATTACTTGGAATCTTTTTAGGGAGACATTTCTGGAGAAGTATTTTCCAGAAGATGTGCGCAGAAAGAAAGAGATTGAATTCCTTGAGCTGAAGCAAGGTAATTCGACGGTAGCTGAGTATGCGGCAAGATTTGAAGAGTTGATCAAGTTTTGTCCTCACTACAACACTGTTAATGCTGAGAGATCTAAGTGTCTCAAATTTGTGAATGGTTTGAGGCATGAGATCAAACCCGGCGATTTTCCGGGTTGGTAAACAAAAGTAGGATTTATGATGAGGATAGTAGGGCTCGGTCTAGCCACTACAAGAGCCTAAGTGATAAGAAAGGAAAGAGCCTATTCAGAGGAAAACCTTACGTGACTCCTGCGGAAAAGGGGAAACAAAGGGTTGGTTTCGGTAAGAAACCAACTGGGGGAGTTTCTACTCCAGTGAGATGTTATAGGTGCGGTGAAGAGGGACGCCGTGCTCCGGAATGCAAAAGTGTTGAGAAGACGTGTTTCAAGTGTGGCAACCCAGGCCACAAGGCTCTTGAGTGCAGAAGAGGTACGGGTGTGACTTGCTACAATTATGGTGAGCAAGGGCACATTAGTACCAAATGTGATAAGCCGAAGAAGAATCAAGGGAGCGGAAAAGTGTTCGCTCTATCGGGATCTACGACTACTAGCGATGATCGCTTGATCAGAGGTACGTGTTTTATTAATGGTATGCCTTTGATCTCTATAAGTGATACTGGAGCTACGCGTTCTTTTATTTCTCTAGAGTGTGTTAGAAGGTTGAATCTTGAGATGTCTGTTATTGGTGGTGGCATGGTTATTGATACTCCTGCGATGGGTTCGGTAACTACACCGTATGTGTGTTTGAATTGCCCTTTGGGTATTTTCGGTAGAGACTTTGGGGTTGATTTAGTGTGTCTTCACTTAGATCAACTTGATGTCATTATGGGAATGAATTGGTTAAAATTCATACGTGTTTATATTAACTGTTTTCATAAAATGGTTATTTTTCCTGTACCGGGTGATGAAGGGAATTTGTTTATGACTGCTAAGCAAGTGAAAGAATTAGTGCGAGATGGTGCAAGGGTATTTATGTTGATGGCAACTTTGAGTATTGGTGAAAGTGAGGCAATTGATGCCTTACCAGTTGTTCGTAATTTCCCGGAAGTTTTTCCTGATGAGATAAGGGATTTGCCGCCGGAACGAGAAGTGGAGTTTTCGATTGACCTGATTCCTGGAACCAGTCCGATATCGATGGCTCCATATCGTATGTCCCGTCGGAATTGAAAGAGTTGAAGAGTCAACTTGAAGATTTGCTTGAGAAGAGGTTTATTCGTCCGAGTGTGTCGCCGTGGGGTGCACCGGTGTTGTTGGTTAAGAAGAAAGAAGGTTCTATGAGACTCTATGTGGATTACAGACAGTTGAACAAGGTGACTATCAAGAACAAGTATCCACTTCCGAGGATTGATGATCTGATGGATCAGTTGGTTGGTGCAAGTGTGTTCAGTAAAATAGATTTGAGGTTGGGGTATCATCAGATTCGTGTGAAAGCTGAGGATATTCAGAAGACTGCTTTTAGAACGAGGTATGGACACTATGAGTATTCTGTAATGCCCTTTGGTGTGACTAATGCACCAGGTGTATTTATGGAGTACATGAATAGGATTTTCCATCCTTATTTGGACAAGTTCGTTGTGATGTTTATTGATGACATTTTGGTCTACTCGAAGAATGAAGAGGAGCAGTTGTATGTGAAACTTTCTAAGTGTGAATTTTGGTTGAAAGAAGTGAGTTTCCTAGGTCATGTGATTTCAAGTGAAGGTATTGCGGTTGATCCATCAAAGGTTGAAGCGGTATCGCAATGGGAGACTCCGAAATCAGTTTTTGAGATTAGAAGTTTTCTATGTTTAGCGGGTTATTATCGTAAGTTTATTGAAGGCTTTGCTAAGTTATCGTTACCGTTGACGCAATTGACTAGGAAGGGTCAAGCTTTTGTTTGGGATGCCAAGTGTGAAGAGAGTTTTCAGGAACTTAAGAGAAGATTGACGACAGCCCCTGTTCTGATTTTGCCAAATCCGGAAGAGTCGTTTGTTGTGTATTGTGATGCTTCTTTGATGGGCTTGGGAGGTGTGTTGATGCAGAATAATCAAGTTGTAGCCTATGCTTCGAGGCAACTCAAAGTGCATGAAAAGAATTATCCGACGCATGACTTAGAGTTGGCCGTCGTTGTGTTTGTGCTTAAATTTTGGAGGCATTATTTGTTTGGTGCGAGATTTGAAGTGTTTAGTGATCACAAGAGTTTGAAGTATCTCTTTGATCAAAAGGAATTGAATGCAAGGCAAAGAAGGTGGTTAGAGCTTTTGAAGGATTATGATTTTGGGTTGAATTACCATCCGGGTAAAGCGAATGTGGTAGCGGATGCGTTGAGTCGGAAATCGTTGCACATGTCAATGATGATGGTGAAAGAGTTGGAATTGATTGAGCAATTTCGTGATTTGAGTTTGGTGTGTGAGGAGACTTCTTATGGGGTTAAGCTTGGAATGTTGAAGCTTACGAGTGGTATTCTAGACGAAATTCGAGAAGGACAGAAATCCGATTTGAGTTTAGTTGATTGGTTGACTTTGATCAACCAAGGCCAAGGTGGTGATTTTCGGATTGATGAGAATGGTATTATGAGGTGTCGGAATAGAGTTTGTGTCCCGAATCTTGATGAACTGAAAAAGAGTATTCTTGAGGAAGGACATCGTAGCGGATTGAGTATTCATCCGGGTGCTACTAAGATGTATCAAGATTTGAGGAAAATATTTTGGTGGCCTCGTATGAAGAAGGATATTGTTGAATTTGTGTATTCTTATTTGACTTGCCAGAAGTCGAAGATTGAACATCAGAAACCGTTGGGTTTGATGCAACCGTTGTTTATACCTGAGTGGAAATGGGATAGAATTTCTATGGACTTTGTGTCTGGATTACCTAGGACGCCGGGTAATTTTGAAGCTGTTTGGGTTATTGTGGATAGATTGACTAAATCTGCTCATGTTATTCCTATGCGAATGGATTATCCGTTAGAGAAATTAGCAAAGCTATACATCGAGAGGATTGTCATTTTGCATGGTATTCCGTCTAGAATTGTGTCGGATAGGGATCCGAGGTTTACTTCAAGATTTTGGGAGAGCTTGCAAAGTGCTTTGGGTACGAAGTTGCGTTTGAGTTCAACTTATCATCCTCAGACAGATGGTCAGATTGAGAGAACTATTCAATCACTTGAGGATCTTTTGAGAGCTTGTGTATTGGAGAAAGGGGGAGCTTGGAATAGCTACTTGCCTTTGATTGAATTTACTTACAACAACAGTTTTCATTCGAGTATTGGTATGACACCGTTCGAAGCATTGTATGGTAGGCGGTGTAGGACGCCACTGTGTTGGTATGAGTCCGGAGAGAGTTCTGTAGTGGGACCCGAGATAGTTCAGCAGACTACGGACAAGATTAAGATAATTCAAGAAAAGATGAGGATTTCTCAAAGTCGTCAGAAGAGTTATCATGACAAGAGGAGGAAGGCACTTGAATTTCAAGAGGGAGGTCATGTGTTTCTTCGGGTTACTCCAATGACTGGTGTTGGTAGGACATTGAAGTCACATAAGTTGACGCCGCGTTTCATTGGTCCTTATCAGATTTTGCAGAGGATAGGAGAAGTGGCCTATCGTGTGGCCTTACCGCCGTCGCTTGCTAATCTCCATGACGTGTTCCATGTATCTCAGTTGAGGAAATACATTGCGGATCCGTCTCATGTAGTCTAAGAAGATGATGTGCAGGTGAGAGATAACCTCACTGTGGAGGCATCACCTATGCGGATAGAGGATCGGAAGTTGAAGCAACTTCGAGGCAAAGATATTTCTTTGGTGAAGGTCGCTTGGGGAGGATCGGCCGGTGGAAATGTGACTTGGGAACTGGAGAGCCAAATGAGGGAGTCTTATCCAGAACTGTTTGAACCAGGTAACATTTTCGAGGACGAAAATTCCTAAAGTGGGGGAGGGTTGTAACAGCCCAAATTTCATTAATTAATTAATTGTGTCAATTAATTGATTTATTGGAATTAATCTTAATGATTGGGATTAATTGGATTTATTTGTTAGATAATTGAAGATAGAAATGGGAAGGAAAGAAAATAATAGAAGTATATAAGGGATAACTGGAAAGAATTGGATAGAAAGAAAATAGAAGAGAAAGAATAGAGAAATAGGAGAAAAGAGAAGAGAAGAGGGAAACTTGGAGAAATCATCAAGAACCAACTTCAAGCTTCAATCCAATCAAGGTAAGGGTGAGAAACATTATTATCTAGTCAATGTATGTGGTTATGTATGTGTGGGTTTGGTTTGTTGTGAGTTTCCAACATTTTTCATGTTAGGGCAAAATAGATTTAATTGGTAGAATCGTAGTTTAATCGGTTGGAAACTAGAAATAATGTTGTAGAATAGTCGGGTGATGTGGGGTTAAGATTACTGGAACTGGTTCGGTGAGAATCGGTCGATTTGTGGAGAGTAGAAGTTTTGGGACAGAATGAGGGTTCTGATATCGCAGGTTCGCTGGCTCTCGCCAGGCGAGTGAAGGCGAAGCTTCGCCGGGCGAAGCCTAGCGAATAGCTGGCGAATAATTCAAGAAAACTCCCAGTGTTCTTCGCTGGCAAGTTCACCAGGCGAAGGTGAGTGGAGAAGGTTCGCCAAGCGAGTACATCAGCGAAGGGTAGCAAAACAAGTCAGTAGCTACTGACTTTTGTTCGCTGGCGAGTTCGCCAGGCGAAGGTCCCAGCGAGCATTCGCCAATGGCTTCGCCAGGCGAAGGGTGGCGAGCAGGACAACATTGTTTCTTTTCTGTTTTATCCATCCAATGATTAATTGCTTGGTTCAATTATATTAATCCTATGTGATATGAATAGTTTGTGTACTATTTTGATGAGCTTGGGTAGCCTTTGGGCGTGAATCCTAGATTGTGATATGTGTATTGTTTGAATTGATTAGGAATACATGAGAACATACTTGTGAATATGTGTGTATTGTCTAATAAGTATGTGAATGCATATTGTTGTATGCTAATGTATTTGAATGCATGGGAACATATCGTGGATATGTGTGCATTGTTTTGATGAATGTGATGATGGTATTGGATGTGAATGCCTTAAATTGTTATGAATATATTGTGTGTGCAATCATGTTGTAATTCTTGTAGGGATGAATTATTTGAATGCATGGGATTAAGATGCGGGAACGGTCTTAAGTGCATTTTTATTGGATGATTGCATATGCATCATTTTGTCAAGAGGCAATGTTTGCTAGTTTCGTGGAGACTAGTGGCTTGTCCCAAACCTAGAAGGGTGGGTTTGAAGCCTAAGGGATGGGCTTTGTTGTTATCGGTCTAGAAGGGTGGACCCGGTTTAAGTGTAAAAACCGAAAAATGATAACAAGTGTTGGTACCACATAGCATTGAGTTGCATTGAGCCGTGATAGAGTCGCATAGCATTGATGTCATTGTCATATGAATTATGCTTGTGTGTGAATTGGTACATTGGTGAGTTGTGAATGATGGATTGGTGCATGATGAAATGTGTTGTATTATTATTCATGTGTTTATATATGTCGTGAAATGTATGACGAGCTATGAACGATTTGTGGTGAGAAATGTGAAATGCTTGTATTCTTCAATTTCGTATATGTATATATATAATCTTATGCATTGATTATTATGGTAATATTTCTCACCCTTCTGCTGTTTTATAATGCTCTATGAGGCATTGCAGATTAGGTTGCTGGAGGTTTCTTTTGTGAAGTATAGCTTCATTCTTTTGAGTCGGACTGCTCTGATTATGTAACACCGGGTAGTTAGGCTTGTATAGCATTCTTTTGTGATACATTTGTGATGTATCAGCTGATGATGTTTTGTAACATGAATGATTGATGAACAACTGGATCACATGTATTTATGTGATCAAATGTTTTGAAGTAATTCAAATGTTTTATTCTTCCGCTTTAATTTTAAATATTGAGACGTGGGTTTAAGGACTAAGTTCCTCCACTTTGAAAACTATCCCACTGTTGCATATTTTTATAGACCAGGTGTTGAGTGTTTTATTGGTAATAATGTGACATACTTCTTCTATACCGTATTTTAAATCATACTCTGATAAAATTTATATGTGCCTATATATTATTGTTTTATTTTGGGGGTATAGAAGGGGGTGTTACAGAAGAACCTCAGAATAGACATCTTAAGTATTATGTCATCCCTTTGCAGGATGAGCCACATAACAATATTGTTGCTCCTCTCATCGAGGCAAATACCTTCGAGCTAAAACCGTCATTGTTGTCTGTTGTACAACAAAACCAATTTTTAGGAAATCCCACAGAGGATCCGAACTTACATTTGTCAGTGTTCTTGCAATACGTAGACACAGTGAAAGCAAATGGTGTCAGCCCCGAATCAATAAGACTACGTCTTTTCCCTTTCTCATTAAGAGATAGAGCTAGAGCTTGGCTCCAGTCTCTACTGTCTGCATCTGTCACTACGTGGAACGAGTTGAAGAAAATGTTCTTAGCACGATATTTACCACCTAGCAAAACGACTATGCTAAGAGCCAAAATAAATGGACTCAAACAGAAGGACAATGAATCTCTTTTCGAAGCATGGGAAAGATACAAGGACATGATGAGGATTTGTCCACATCACGGTCTAGAAGAATGGCTGATCATCCATACCTTTTACAATGGCCTCTTGTACAACACAAGATTGGCAATAGACGCCGCCGCAGGTGACGCACTAATGGATAAACCCTATAATGAGGCTTATGTACTTATTGAAAGTATGGCTCAAACCACTATCAGTGGGGGAGTGAAAGAGCCTCTATAGAGAAAACTCAAACGAAAAGTGGTATGTACGAGATAAGAAGTCTTGACCTAGTCAATGCAAAGATAGATGCTCTCACGCAAAAGATTGAAAGTTTGACTATAACCCCTACAGCCACCGTGGCTGCCGTAGCTCCAAACTGTAAGTTATATGGAGTTCCTGGGCATGCTGCCCCTGAATGTCAACTCTTAACAAGAGTTTCCACAGACCAAGTGAATCATGCTCAAGGAAACCCTTACTTAAATACCTGCTATATGCACCTGGACAAACACCTGTTGTACCACCAGGATATCAGAAACCTGCCATAGCTGCTCAAAACGCTCCTAGGAAATCTAACCTCGAATTGATGATGGAAAAATTCATAGCCACCCAGGCTCAAGCAAATAAAGACTTCTTGAATCAAAACATACACACTAGTGAGTAAATTAAGCAATTAATAAACAAGGTAGACGCTTTAGCCACTCACAACAAAATGCTTGAAACTCAAATTTCACAAGTGGCACAACAACAAGCACCCACTGCTGCTCCTGCAGGCACATTTCCTGGACAGCTGCAACCTAATCCAAAAGGACATGTAAATGATATCATACTATGAAGCGTTACGAAATTGGATGAACCAACTGACCCGAGACTTGAGAATCCAGCCACGTATCAAAATCCTAGAAAAGTAACTGAGAAGGAAACTGAAAAGGAAATAGACCAAAACATAAAGGAGAAATAAGGTAGTGACCAAGAGGCCGAAGCAAAAGAAAAACCATATGTGCCTCCACTACCTTATAAACCTCATATTCCTTATCCTCAATGATATGCTAAATCTAAAAACATAGGGCAATTCAAGAAATTCGTTGAACTTCTGATACAATTGAATATCATAATACCTTTTACAGAAGTTATCACTCAAATGCCCTCATATGCTAAGTTTCTTAAAGAAATCTTAACAAATAAGAAAAAGATCGAGGATAATGAAATCATTACGCTTACTGCTGAGTGTAGCGGGATACTCCAAAATAAAATGCCTCATAAGCTGAAAGACCCGGGTAGTTTTTCCATACCTTGCGTAATTGGAAAATTTGTCATAAACATAGCTCTACGTAACTTAGGAGCCAGTATTAGTTTAGTGCCCTTGACCATATGCAAAAGGCTTAATATGGGAGAATTAAGACCTACTAAGATGTCTGTACAACTAGCTGATCATTCTGTTAAGTTTTTGATAGGAATATTAGAAAACGTTCCGGTTACGTATAGGTCAATTCTATATCCCTACTGATTTCATAATCATGGACATAAAATAGGATGCCAAAACTCCTATCATATTAGGAAGGACATTCTTAGCTACAGATGGAGCCATTACAGATGTAAAGAAAGGTAAGCTAACTTTTGAAGTGGGTGAAGAAAAAGTCGAATTTATTTTGACACAATTCTTACAAGCACCAGCTATAGATGATATAGTTTGTCTGCTAGATGTCATTAACAATGCATAAGAGAAATGGAGATGGAACAAATTTCTTATTCAGAAATCCTAAAAATTCCAATACCTCCAATTTTTTAAGATGATAATTGGCATGGTGAGTACCAAGACGACAGTCTAAGCGAATGCCTAGCCTTAACACCCAATCATATGCCTTGCCCAAAGAAACCAAATTTAAAACTTAAAACATTACCTAAAAATTTAAGGTATGAATTCCTAGTCAACGCAGACTTAGGACAAACAGAAACTACGAAACTACTGCATGTCCTAAGAAAATACCCATTTGCTTTTGGCTATAACATTTCTGATCTAAAAGGAATAAGTCCTTTTTATCTATATGCATCGCATTATGCTAGAGGAAGACTGTAAGACCTCTAGACAACATCAAAGAAGGATAAATCCCATTCTGAGCGACGTAGTCAATAAAGAAGTACAAAAGCTGTTAGAATCAGGAATTATATATCTGATCTCCGACAGTCAATGGGTTAGCCCAGTGCATGTCGTACCAAAGAAAGGGGGTGTTACCGTTGTTAAGAACGAAAAAGGTGAATTTATAGCACAAAGAGTTATGACCGGAAGTAGAATGTGCATTGATTATAGAAAATTAAACAAAGTTACTCGCAAGGATCATTTCCCTTTACCCTTCATTGATCAGATGTTTGAGCGATTAGCTAAACACTCATATTTTTTCTATTTAGATGGTTATTAAGGATTCTTTCAAATCCCGATTCATCCTGATGACCAAGAAAAAAAAACCTTTATGTGTCTTTATGGTACATTTGCCTATTGACGAATGTCGTTTGGATTATGTAACGCTCCCGCAACATTCCAAAGATGCATGATGTCAATCTTCGTTGACTTTATAGACGACATCATGGAAGTATTTATGGATTATTTTTCTGTTTGTGGGTAGAGTTTTGAAGGATGCTTATCGAACCTGTAAATGGTACTTGAAAGATGCGTAAAAGTAAATCTCGTGTTAAATTGGGAAAAATGTCATTTCATGGTCCGACAAGGGATCGTACTTGGACACATAGTGCTTGATAAGGGGATTGAAGTAAATAAAGCTAAAATAAAAATTAATGAAAACCTTCAACCTCCTAAAATCGTAAGAGAAATACAAAGTTTCTTTGGACACGTCAGTTTCTACCGATGATTCACTAAGGATTTCTCTAAAATTACTAAACCGCTGACTGGCTTATTAATGAAAGACGCTGAATTCATTTTTGACGATAAATTCCAGAAAGCCTTTGAACAGTTAAAAACAGGTCTCATTACAGCACCTATTATGCAACCACCTGATTGGAGCTTACAGTTTGAAATAATGTGTGACGCTAGTGATTATGCCGTAGGAGTAGTTCTAGGACAGAGAAAAGATAAAAAGCTTCATGCGATTTATTACGTCAGTAGAATCCTAGACCCTGCGGAAATGAACTACGCCACCATAGAAAAAGAACTTCTAGATATCGTGTTCGCTTTGGATAAATTTCGTTCTTACTTAGTAGGAGCAAAGATAATTATCTATACCGATCATGCCGTAATCAGGTACCTATTGAGTAAACAGGGGCAAAACCGAGACTTCCAAGATGTATATTACTACTACAAGAATTTGATTTAGAAACCAAAGGCAAAAAAGGAACTAAAAATGTAGTAACCGGTTATTTATCGAGGATGGAGGATATTAAGCATGAGCATGTGCCTATCAATGATGATTTTCCTTATGAGAGACTCATAGCTCAGTTAGAAAACACGGTTGAAAGATCTTTAATATATGATGAGACTGAAACAAAATCAGTCGTGGAAGCGATCTTTACTGAAACCACACTATCATGGTATGCTGACTTTGTCAACTACTTAGCAGCTGGAGTTCTTCCACCAGATTTAACATACCAACAAAAGAAAAAGTTCTTCCACAATCTTAAACATTATTATTGGGATGAACCTCTGCTTTGTAAGAGAGGCGTCAATGGTATCTTCCGTCGATGTGTTCCCAAAGACAAAGTTAAAAATATAATCTCTCATTGTCATTCTGCTCCCTATGGAGGACATGCGAGCACTTCAAAGACTTGCGCTAAGATTTTACAGTCTGGCCTCTTTTGGCCCACTTTATGGAAAGATGTCCATATCGCGATCATAAACTGCGATCGGTGCCAACGTACCGACAATATCTCTAGATGCGACGAAATGCCACTGAAAGGCATTTTGGAAGTAGAAGTCTTTGACGTGTGGGAATTGATTTCCTGGGACCATTCCCATCATCTTTTGGTAACAAGTGCATACTTGTTGCTATTGATTATGTGTCGAAATGGATTGAGGCTATAGCTTCTTTGACAAATGATGCACGAGTAGTGATTAGACTTTTCAGGAACATAATTTTTCCTAGATTCGGTGTGCCGAGACTAGTCATCAGCGATGGTGGCTCTCATTTTATTTCGAGGATTTTTGAAAAACTCTTAATAAAATATGGAGTTCGACACCGTGTAGCAACACCGTATCACCCGTAAACCAGCGGGCAAGTAGAGGTTTCAAACAGAGAAATTAAACAAATCTTAGAAAAAATAGTTGTGACCTCTAGGAAAGATTGGTCTTCCAAATTACACGAAGCTTTGTGGGCATATAGGACCGCCTATAAGACCCCAATAGGAACCACACCATTTAAATTAGTTTATGGAAAATCATATCACCTGCCGGTAAAATTAGAGCATAAAGTGTATTGGGCCATTAAGACCCTTAACTTAAACTTTACTGTCGTAGGCAAAAAGAGAATACTAGATATCCATGAACTAGAAGAGCTTGGGTTAGACGCTTACGAGAATTCCCGTATCTATAAAGAACGAACTAAAAAATGGCATGATAAGCATATATCGAGGAAAGAATTTTCTGAGGGGGATGTAGTACTCCTATTTAACTCTCGACTAAAACTTTTCCCAAGAAAACTTTGCTCTAGGTGGTATGGTCCCTATGAGATAATAAAAGTCTTTCAAAATGGCGGAGTAGAAATAAAAGAAAAATCTAGTGAATCGTTCATAGTTAACGGACAACGCATGGAACATTACCACAACATTGAAAACAGAGAATATTCCGCAAGTATAACACTTGACGAATTGTACACCCATCCCCATATTTAGGAGAATTTAAAATTATGTCGAGCTTACGACATAAAACAAAGCGCTTAGTGGGAGACAACCCGCTTCTTTTTAATTTTACTGTTTATTTTTCTATTCTTTCATTTTTAATTTCTTTTATATGCTTTTCATTTTTTCTGTTCCAATAATAGTCATGCAATTTATCTATCATATTAGTCGTTACTAACTTGTGTTCATTATCGACTTATATATAAGCTAACTTAGCATTAGTTAGTTACTAACTTTAGAGATGAGAATAGTCGACTATATGGGCATCACTTTCATAGGCAGAGCTCAGAAGAGGCGCTTTGAAGCCCTTGCTCAGAGAAAGATGTCGCTTACTTTATATCCAGATGGACTCACCATGACTAGGTTAAGTATTAGGGACAGTGTTATGTACCTTCTCAACCAAATTGGTTGGGAGCGTTTTGATATCAAAAGGAGATTTAGTTCCTACTGCAGGCTTACCTTAGAATTCCTAAGCTCACTGATTTATCAGCCCAACAACAGATATGGCTTTAGTAGTGGCCTTATCATTATTAGATTATTTAACATGGACTACCATTTTACCCATCATGAGATGGCCGAACTCTTAGGATTTCCTAGCGGACCCGATGCTTATACCATATTACAAGAGGAACTAGTATCCAACCTTGAGTTGGATTATTTATGGGGCAGCATTTCCGGAAATAATCATCCTGAGCCTAACACTATGTATTCTGAGAGTATCCATAACCCTGCTATTCGATACCTACATAAGTTTCTAGCTCATACTCTATTTGGTAAAGAGGAAAATATTTATTGTGTCGAAAAACGAGCTTTTCATTATTTATTGTGCTTCTCAGGCTCGACCCGTTAATGGGGCTGCCTTCATGATGGCTAATTTCAAACGTATAGCAGAAGCCGACCATGGACCGATCATTATAGGCGGCCTCGTAACCATGATTGCCAATGCCATTGGATTGAGACAACCACTCCTTAGCATAAACCCCTTAGGTGTTATAGGACCTATGCATATCCCTTTTTGCCTCAACCGTGGCATCACTCGAGACCTAGGCCCTTATACCTTTGAATTCCTGATCTATAACCAAGTCGTCCATCTCTTAACCTTATCGAATTATGAACGAACTAGTGTCCACAATCTGAATAATTGGCTGTATGATTTAGACGAACCAGAAGCTCCACCTTCACCCCCTGAGACCCCACAGATTTATGACCATTATGATCATTATGCTGACTATCTCTCTGACTCTGGCTCAAGCACTCCTGTTGTGCTTGCTGCCCAACCAGTAGATCATGTTGCTGCCATTCGCACACTGGAAACGAATATTGCTGGCCTCAAAGGAGAATTTACTACTCTACGGGTGGATTTTCATCAGTTCATGGATGTGGTGACGGAATAGTTAGATCACGCCTATCAACATCTTTTCTCTATTGCTCCTCCACCTCCTCCTTGTGGCTGATTTCTTGGATACGTTCTTGCATTCCAATCCTCACACTTTCGAACAGTGATGACACTATTTGATTCAAGTGTGGGAGAGGACCTTTACCTTTATTTTTTCGGACTTTGTTTTTTTTTTCAGACATTGTTATTTTTCATTTTTTTTCAATTTTATGAATTTTGTAGCGTACTACTTTATCTTTTACTTATCATTATTATTTGTCATTTCAAATTATCATTGTTATTCTTTTTCATTTATTACTAAGAAACACTTTATTTTCAGTTTTATCAAATTTCATAAAAAACAAAAAAAAATTGTCATTTTCCTCATTACAAGGAGGTGGCTCTCGCCACCTTTGGAAAAGGAAATGAGTGTGGCAGTCGCCACTCTTGCTTGTGGCACTCGCCACACTCTACTTAATGCATGCCTGTCACCTCATTTTTCCTTTGACATGCACACTTCCACGTGACCTTACACTAGCTTGCATGCATTACAACTTTCCTGCCATTTCTGATTTTGTTGACCACCATTAAAACAAAACCTACCCAACCACAACATTTACTCCACATTTACTCGTATACCACCATAAATACACTATTTATATCACCTTCACGAACATATCAAAACACCATAAAAAAACATTCATTCACAAAAATCAGAAAGAAACAGCAATATCATTGTCAAGCTACCATCATGGAAACATATCAAATCATTTTCAGAGAAACTAAAGCAGGTGAGAAGTAAGCAGAGCTATATGCAGCTCTAATGAAAGAGAAATCGAGTCGACAAGGTATGCTGATGTACCCTGTTTAGAAACACTAGTGTGAGGGCAAAGCCTCATATATAGATGTGTTTGTTTCGATGATGTCAAAACTCCGTTGAAGAATATATGTTGGGCGTTATCACCATGTTGCATTTGCATGTCTTATTTCTCATAATTCAAATGCTCGTATAAAATATCTCGGTTGTTGCATATAGATTGTCAAAAATATGTGTCATATTAGTTAGACTTTATTAGTGTCGTTTTCCATATCATAGATGTCATCAAAAGTGTCAAAAAATATGAAAATAAGAAATTTTGACAGTTTTAGGGCTTTGAGTCGACCAAAGATTTGTGAATTTAAGTTTGTGAATTTGCTTTAGGTGGGCTCGCGTCGAACCATCGGTCAACTCATACTGTAAGCATTTTAATCTATCTAAAAATGCATGTTATGCGTCGACGCAAACCTTGTTCTGGTCGATGCATGGCTCTGTGACTTGCAAAATTTTACAATCGGGTCAGCTCAGGTCGATTCTCTCTTTTGCATAGGTCGACCGCTCCGTGGTTTATGTTAATCTTTAGTTATGTCAACTGTCTTTGTGAAGTGGTTTTGGTTGTTATGACAATTATGTTTGGTATATAAGCTCAGTTACTATTTTCACTTCACAACATTGAGAAAAATAAGAAAAGTGAAATTGGTGTCGATTTGGTTCTCATCATCTTCATTATTTTCATAGCATATCACAACAATTACACATAATCATCTTTGTTGTGCATTGTGCATTGTTAGAGGTGATAACGCTCGAAGCCGAAGATTTGGTTATCTGGTTCGAGTTGAGGAATCGATAGGTTTTTCTTGAATAAAACCTCTAGGGTTTTATACTCCAAGATTCTCTGAATTTGGGGTTTTTTGCATGATTAGTCTCATCACATATTCAGATGAGTGAAGGTAATCAAGGAGCTGATGATTTTGTCGATTTAGTAACGGTAAATAGAGGATTGTGAGTGGGAGTTTCAGATTCGACACGCGGGAGATTGAAATCAGTCGGGCCAGATTTTGAAGACTGAAGGTTTTTCAAAGATAGTGCCGTAATCGGAGGTTTATTCACAGCTGTCGAAGTACTTGATTCGACTCGAATCAAGGGGCAAGAAATAAGATCTACAACAACAATAGTGTTTGTTTGTTTGATAGATATTTGCTTCTTGTATAAACTTTCAACAACATGTTATATCTATATATTAACAAGTCTCAATTATATTATTAGAATTGAGGGCAGACGTACCCCGAGCGAGGACGACGGGGGAACTGCCGCAACAAATCGTTGTGTGTTTTGCTTTACATTTATATTGCTTAATGTCTGTGTTTTTAGTGCATACGATTATATCAATCTAGGTCTGGTTTGAGTAGTGCTAAACTGATTTTGAACCTAGTACAATCATTGATTGTAAGAGGAAACTTGTGCAATACACTCTCAAAGCAGAACTCACTTGTAGTGCTCTGCACGCCAAGTGTTTGATAAATTTTCTGAACTAAAAGCCTTGTGTGTTGTCCTTTCATTGTGTTAATATTTTTAAGGTATTGGAACTAGTCACGCTATATAGTGAGCTAAATCAAATTGGTAGTGTGATTAACATAGTGATTCTCATATCTCGTTATCAGATTCCATAGGCTTAACACGTATCCAGTTTTCTAGTAACCATTCATTTTAGACGGTATAGTTCCTCGGCCACTTTCGCAAATTAAACAATTTTTAAAAACCAATTTTATAGGTAGCGCCGACTCTTTTAAGCAAGCGGTCTATTCAACCCCCCCCCCCCTCTAGATCTATGCCATCGTCTAACAACTAGGACTAAAAGACAATGTAGAATATATGCTAGAAAGATTAGGTTTAACCTACCTTTTATCATTTCAAGATCCTGTCTACATGCAACCGACTCTCGAATTTCTTAGCTCGCTGATCTATGATGTTAACGGAAACATCCATTTCCGCTTATTTAATGTTGAATATACGTTTACTTTCGACAAATTATCAGTCTTATTTAAATGTCCATACGGAGATGGTGCTAAATACGATGTGCCCGAGGGTGAGAGATGGCTAAGCGCATATAAATATTTTTGGAGAGTGATAACAGGGACGGTAACCCACAGTTTCGAAGGCAATAGAGCCTCGTTAATCCAAAACCCTTCGGTGCGCTATTTGCGACAACTGTTGGTCTGTACCATTTTCGGAAGGTCAAATTCTAATAAAGTAAATGAAGCATAATTTTTTTATTTGTTTACCGCTATAGCGACCGGTGATAAAATAAATACTGTCCCATTTTTATTCACTCACAAGAGAGTGATAGCCACCGCAAAGAAATGAGCTATAGTTTTTGGTGGCTTGATAACTACGCTAGGCCGAATTCTCGGCCTACCACCAAGAACCATAGATATAGATATGATTAGGAGTATGAAAATGGTGAGGAGACAAAGAGACGGGAACTACGATTTAATGATAAATAACCAAGTGTTCCCAAATATTACTTTACAAACCCTGCTCGCACGCATGTGCGTAACCCTGATAATTACTGTTACATTGATGACCCAGTCCCAGCGCATATTCCTAAGAAATCTGCTGCTGGCGGGGACGACACTGACGCACATCCACACATGACACATGTCGCTTCTGATAATGTTGTAGGTACATCCTCAAGTGTTGCACCCCAAAATTTGACCAATTGTTTCTTATATTTGGCTTATGTTTCGTTTCATTAGCATTTGCATATGCATATCGCATACTGTGCATTTTTTCGGCCGGATTAATTTTGTCGGGATTATAGCCCTCTTATCGCGCTTCAGGCGATTCAAACCAATTCGAACAAGAATGTTTATTTTGGGAAGTTGTGCTCTTCCCGGTGTTTTCAATTTATGCTGTTGTTTTGAGGATATTTCGGTGTCCGCATTTTTACCGGTTATTCCGTTGCGTTCTCACACTTTTATTCACCGATTTAACTTTTTAGATTTTATTTCCTAATTTTTAGCATAGAATTTAGATTTTGATTGATTTTTTAGATTTAATTTTCTATTTTAGAATATTTTAGTTTTCAAAAATATGTTTAGATTTAATAGATTTTAATAGTATTTTCCTTTTTAGTGGTTATTAGAATATTAATAGATTTTAAATAGTTTTTTTGCTTATTTTAGAGTTTTTAGAATTAATTGTTTTCTAGAATATATTTTAGGTTTTAATAGATTCTTTGGATTTAATTATTTTTTAAGAATATTTTTAGGATTAGCTCTAAAATTTTAATTAGGTTTTTTAATCTAGAATTTATCTTGGTTAGAAGCTTAGATTAGTTTTTAATTAGGATATTATTTGATTAATTGATATTAGTTAATTTGTTTTAGTTAGTTTAATATTAGTTAGGTTTTTGTACAGTTGTATTGATTAGTTTTAATTTTCAGTTTTAATCAATTAATTGTCTCTTTAATCATTAGTTAGTCAGATTTTGCAGGGCTAATCCAGATTTTCGCAGGCCACTTGTCCATTAATCAGGCCCAATCATGCCATTGCTGCGCCACTTATCAGAAGGCTATAAAGCCTGCACTCTCCCTCATGCTGACACGTTTCCTACATGCTGCCACCTCACCTCGCCTCACATGCAAACCCTAACCTAGCTTCGCCGGCGAAATCAAAGCCACCCAAACCGCCGGATAACCCAAACCTCCAGCCGGAAACTTCATCCAAGTTCATCCAATGTTCATCTTTTTTCCAGAAATTCGTCACGATATTCATCGTGTTTTTCATGTTCATAACAATTTTTCATATCATCTCGCCGGGCCCTTCAACCGTGTTCTTCGCGTTCATACAATATTTCCCAGATTGCTTCAAGATTCATCACAATCTTTAAGAACTCATCGTGTTCTTCATATCATTTCTCCAAATTTCATCAATATTCATCCCCACCTTCATCCGTTTCCCAGATTTTTTCCCGAAAATCATAGGATGTCTTCATCCGAGTTCATCATCTTCAACCGTTTTCCCCATATTTTCAGCAACTCGTTCAAGATCTTCATCTCGTTCACCGTTTTTCCAGCATGTCCATATGTTCATAACAACTAACACCTTTTTCCAGATTTTCGTTGAATCTTTAAACCTTCATCAACTTTCATCAACCGTTCATCAAGATCTTCAAAGATCTTCATCAACCTTCGCATACTGTTCTCCAGAATCGCCAAACGCATTCATCATGATCATCTGTTTTCCAGAAATATCCATGAATCTCATCATCAAACTTCCATTACTCGTGTTAAATCACCATTAAACTTCGTCCTCTCCAGATCGAAACAAAACGAACACAGTTAACATCAACGAATCAAAAACCTCACGGATCTTCAATATGCACAGCAACTTCATCAGAGATCATCCATCAACGTACAACCTGTTGTCACCCTCCTCGAAAACCATAGTGCTCAACAAGAAGAGGAGATTACCGGGATTGTGGATTTTTGCTTACTTGTGTTGTTTTGGTTTTAACAGAGAGAAAGGGTTAGCGTGAAGATAAAGAGTTGAGGTGACGGCGAAGTAAAAGCTGAGACGGTGAGGGAAAAATTTTGCTCACCGGTGACGGAAGTGAAGAAGAAGGATGGCTAGGTTTTTTTTGCAAAGGGGAAATGAAAGCCAGTAGGAAGATGATTCACAGACACCTCCAAGTGGTTAGTGGGCCTTCGCGGCACATTCTTTATTTTTCATTTGAATTCGTACACTCCCTATTTCCTCATACACCCCCTCTGTTGATTGTTGTGTTGGTGATTTGGAGCAGACCCCCCATTCGTTTTGAATTGCACCCCTGTGTTATTGATACACCCCCCTGTGCTGTATTTTACCTTGTAAATATATGTATAATATTTTTTGGACATCATATGATATTTTTACATACTATTTTTCTTTTTTTAGAAAATTATAGTAATTTCTTTTTAGAATATTATGGCTTTTTTTTTTATATAGAATTTTATATTCTATATTCAAATTCAATTTCTTTTGAATATTTCTTTTAGAATTTAGTTTTTCTATTAGATGTTCATGTTCAATTTTAGAAGTTGGATTCTTCTTCCCGTTTGTTATTGTGCTTTTCTTCTCATCTTCATTTTGAAGATCGATGACGACACTTCCGTAAACCATTATTAATCGACTTGTTGATGGATAATGTAGGATCCGAGACCACACTTTTTCTCTCCTCATTTATATTTTTCTTCTGATTTTGTTTTGATTTTCTACTGTGCTGGTCCGTCTGACACGATTCAATTGGAGAATGATTCGTAATATCATTTCTCTATCTTGTCTTTGACACGGAGATACATACACAACCTCCTAGCTTGACTTCCATTTATAAGTCAAGTCACGACGGTTTAGCGTCACATTGGTTCTGATTCGAAACATCATCGGCAAGGATCAAAGAGGAAGAGCTTAGAAATGGAGCTTGCACGCAAAAGTCAAGGGTCAACGGAACCACTCCGTTCGGTAACATTGTTGTTATTTCGTCTCTTTCATCTCTTTTATTCAACCGTCGAGCGTTGTGAGGCGTAAGCGTTAGATACATGGGAAATGATGAGTAGGGGGCCTCCTCTTTATCGTCTAGGGTGTTTAGCGTATGTCCTTTGGACAATACACGACGCATTCGCTCCTACGTTTTAGGACTTAGCGTGTGCGTCCCGATCCGAACCTTTTCTCTCGCATCCTGGCGATTGAGACTTCCCTTTTTCTCTTGCATCCTGGCGATTGAGACTTCCCCTTTTCCCTCGCATCCTGACGATTGAGATCCATTCTCTTGCCCCCGTGCAATCGAGACCGTTTTTCCGTAGTTGGCCGAACTACAACTGCTCTGATCTCTCATATCTGTTGAGAGTACATAGGCATAGGATTGCGATAATCCTAGCGAGCATTTTTCCCTCTTTCCTGTAGTTGGCTGAACTACAGCTGCTCTGATTTCTCATTGTTGTGGTGAGAATCATGATACTAAGCTATTGATTAACTTGAATCTTAATTCTTAAATTCACAACTGGACTTTAATTTATCCAAAGAAAAGGTCTAAAGAAGGAAAACCCTTTTCACAATGTTACAACAACGCTAAAAGATTCGGGGATCGGGATTGGTTATGCCTAGGGTAGGTATTTCACATCCTAAACATTTGTAGTACTCTACAGGAACTTTTGTTTGTTTGTATGCTATGCCTGCTAAATGTTTGCTATGGTTTGGGGATTGGGTATAAGGTGTAGGTGTAGGTAAAGACCTAAGGATAGTTTCTAAGTTTGCTCGCAAATATATCGCATCTTCTTCTTACGTATCCTTACTAGGATAGAATCAGAGCAATCGTAGTTCACCTCACTAGGGATAAAGAACACTTGATTATGATCAAGGTTCAAAGGGGAACAAACATAACAATGCTTGTGCAGAGTTTAAGAAAACTCTCTAGATCTACATTGTACACTCAAGAAAGGGTAGTAAGTAATCATTTCCATGATTCTTACATAGAGTTAACCAAACTCTACCTAATTCTACATTATAAGACCAATTGGTTCTATCCATACCAAAAGGTGGGAGAAGGCTCTATCCAGGCCAAAAGGGTAAGTCCAATTGGTTCTATCCAGACCAACAGGAGGGGAAGGTTGATTGGTTCTATCCTGACCAAAGGAAGGTTGAAGGGGAAGGTTGCTCGTCAAGATATCGCATCTTGTGCCTATGTATTCTCATTATCCAATGAGAAATCAGAGCGGCCATAGTTCGGTACACTACGGAAGAAGAACTATAAACCTAAGTTCTACATGGAAGGTTGCTCGTCAAGATACCGCATCTTGTGCCTACGTATTCTCATTATCCAATGAGAAATCAGAGCGGCCGTAGTTCGGGCACAAACTAAGGAATAAGGATCAATTGGTTCTTTCCAGACCAAAAGAGGGAGAAGTTTCTATCCAGACCTATGAGTTTAAATCCTATTGGTTCTATCCAGACCAAAAGGAGGGAGGAAGGTTCTATCCCGACCTAAAAGAGTAATGAGTTATCTATGACCCAAGGGTCAATAGAGAGACTTTCCTTTGGAAGGGGAAAGATGAGGCAACTTGGATGAGAACTAAAGAGTTCCATCACTTGGTGGGATAACTTAACAAAGCAATAATCATTCAAATATGATGAATATAAGAGGCATGGTTACAATCAAGAATAAGCAAGCACCAAGATATTACAATATCATGATTTTAATCAAGATAAATGGTTACGACCAAAGCAAGCATTAAGATATTACAATATCAATGATTTCAATCAAGATAGATGGTCACAACAAAGGAAAACATCAAGATATTACAACATCAATGATTTCAATCAAGGTAAATGGTTACGACCAAAGCAAACATCACGATATTACAATATCAACGAGGGGATAAGTTCTTTCAAGACTTAAAAGGATGAAAAGGTAAAAACCAAAGCATATCTTAACAAAGACGGGGATACATCTTAACAAAGATGGAAAGGGGATCTTAACAAAGATAAAGATGTATCTTGACAAAGATGTGGTTTCCTAGGGCTTACAAGATGACATGTATACTTACAAACATCAGGCCTAAACAAACAATGTCACAACAAATGTAAGTGAGAAGTTTAAAAACATCATGGGAGAAAACATTCAAGTTTTAATGATGATTAAACACAAATTCTTACAAGCAAAGAATTTAATTCCAAATTAAATACACAAGGGATGCTTACAAGCCAAATCATAACTTTAAAATAAAACTCAAAGAGAATGAAATTAAAGTTGGAAATGAGAGAGGAAAAGTAAGAGGGTGAAAACCCTAAAACGAAAGGCCATTTTCTCATGATGTAAAGTGTTCCTAAATAAAACCTTTAGGATTATTTAAACATCATATGAAATTACACATTAATACGAGAATTTGTCAAAAAGAATCATTAAAAAATGATAAAAAATAAAGGAGTTATGGAATTTTGAAATTTAATAACAATTAAATAAAATTACAAAAAATCCACTTATTAAAAATTAAGAAATACCTCCCCCAAGGCATGAACCCAAGACCTTGGGGTCATAGGCTTAAAATTAAGCCAAACCAACCACTTGATGCGTATGATATTGGACGGAAAGAGAAGAGTAAAATAGCAAAACTATAAAAAATCATGACAATCAAGCAAAAAATGCCCTCGTAGAGGGTCGAACACGGGTTCACACGCATGGCAAGTTCTTAAGGGCAAGGTTACAACCACTGGGGTGGAGATACATCCATTGTATCAAGCCACCCCAATAATATATAATCCTTTAAGTCAAATATTTTGGGCCAGGAAAGACAACAAAGTAAGGGAAGTTTGTGTCAAAATGGTTTCATTCAAACTCGACCAAAACATAACCAAATTTCACAAAATTTGAGTCTAAACCACTTGAAATTTAAAGAGGAATCAAATGGTATCATTTATTTTCTCAAAGGATACACACATAAAAAAATTCGCATGAACATGCAGTTGTGGCTTTTGAAATGCATTTTCAAGGTCATGACTTAAAACAGAGGTGTTTACACCATGAGATCAGTTTACACAAACTCTAAACATGTTTTTGATGAAGTATGCCCAAAGATATGGCTCAAATTCTCACTGAGTCAACAGATGACCATCATGTTGTAAGTATTGAAATAGTTTTTAAAAAACAACTTTGTATAACCAATGTTAAAACATGATTCATGACAATACATGTTTATTAATCCAATACTGCATTATGTCATGAACCTCACACACACATAGATTGCAAGAAATCTCACATGAGTTTGATAACACAAAAAGTTTACTAACTTCAAACAGCAAGTAATGTAATCAATTCAACATACAACAACACCAATGTCCATTAAATTTTGAAATTCAGCATGGCCTAAACTCAAACAAGCAAGGGTTTTTAAAATTCAAGTGAAGTTTGACAATACAAAAGGTTAACAGACCTCAAACAGAAAAAATGACAGCAAGCTTGACATAACAATGCCAACAACAGCAAACACTCATGGATTCCTATATCAGCAATGCCTTCAAAAGCAGTTTAACATATACAGAATTTCCACACCAAACTCAGCTTGATCTTAAACAAGCTATAGATTTGTAGGCCTAAACATGATCAACAGTGTTACAACAAAACATCCACAATCATTTTCAAACAGAAACAAACAACAGGCTTGACATGATACTACCAACATCCAAACATCAATTCACTATATTGCTTCGAATGAAAGTTACAACTCCATGATAACAAACACAAACAGGTTTTAGCATGAGAACCAAATCTTAATAGAAATAGACACAACCTCAACATAACCATGTCAATCATCATAAATCAATGCATTACATTTTTTAACAGTATTTATGATGAATTCTAACAACAGTGCCTTCACAAAGACAAAACACATCATTACATTCAAATTGATCTAGACAGCAGCTTACAAGCTAATATGCTTAAACATGGTTAACCAAACTTTTAGCACAACATCTAAACAGAAGTAACCATAAGTTTTTGGACAGAACAATGCCAACATCCATCCAAGCATGCTTCAAATAATAGTTACTACTCTAAGACAGCAAACATGAGTTAACAAACTCAAATCAAAGACAGCTCTAACAAAACCATTGCAACTTTAAACATGACAATGTTAATACATCCAACAACCAACTCATTCCATACTTCAAATGAAAGGTCACAACCTCATGACAATAAGTATAACAAATCAAAACAAAGTTCAACAAAACAGATTCAAACTTCACATGATAATGTCAAACAAACAAGATCAATCATATTTTTACACGAGAGTTACAACTCATCAAACATAAATCAAATTCAGCATATGATCAATATTTCTAACCAATGCATATCAATGAGAGGTTTTGAAATCACCTACCTCTTGTAGACTCCTCACAGCAAGCTAGCAGCAAAGAAAACCAGAGATCCTTCCTTTTGAACAAGTTTGTGAAGCTTACTTCCTTTTGAAGAAACAAGCAAATCTTGAGGACAGTTTGAGCAGATGAGGTTCCAACTGTTGTTGGAGGTTTTAGACAGTTGGTATAACACAAATGGAAGGTGTTCAAAGTGTCAAAGTGGTTCAAACTGTTTTATGAAGTGAGTTTTATCACTTTGTGCAGAAAAGTCAAACTAATGGGTGTGAGAAGTTGACTTTTGGTTTTGTGGTGTTTTTGATCAAAATAATGGTTAGAACACCTCCTAATGATGATTTGGAAGTTGTGTGAATGGTTTTTATGGTGGTTTTATGGCTAGAAGTGATGCTGGTGTGAAACTTTCAACAAGGCAATTTTGGTGATTTTGTGACTTTCTTCACCTACAAGTAAGGCAAGATAGAATGAGAGCTGTGTTTTCTCTTGGGTTTAGAGGGCTCTGGTGTGGTTTCAAGAGTGGGATGAAGTCTCTATTTATAGGCCAAGAGAGACATTGGGGCATATTTGGTTTTTTGCCTTGGAGGGAGATTTTTAGTAAAAATCTCATGAGATCCATGTAGTGGTTTTGGTTCAGCAGGCTTTGCTTGCTTGCAAGGGGTTTAGCCTTCAAAATCTATCTAGTAATGAGATGTGAGAAGTGACATTTGAGTGAGCCAAGACCCCCCACCTGCTGCAGCCACCAATGCTCTCTCTCCTTGTGTAACTTTTGCATTTTTCTTACTAAACTAATGTGTCTTGTCAAAAACATGAGATTTACTTGCATTCTTGTCTAATCCAGTCCACATTACACCCTAATAAATCTCATTAGAGGTCATTCCATGGTTAGAGATGAATTTCATAGTTGGAAATCAAGTCCATGTTGGGTTTTGACAAGTTGACAAACTAGTGCACATGCCCAACTTACTCCATTCGAAACTCAACTCACAAGGGCTATGGAAGAGTTCTAGTACTTTCTGGAAATCTCTCATGGAGCTCTACAACTTTCATGTTCACTGAATTTACAAACTCCAAGTGGAACTAGGTCAAAATTCCCTTCAAAGTTGGCTAAAAACATGATTTGCAAGGCCAGAAAACTTAGAAATTTTCTAAATGTTTTCTCCCTATTTTGATGATTTTGGCTATAACTCCAAATCTATGCATTTTTTGCACATTTACCACTGTGATACTTTTGTAGGATCTGTCAATACCTTTCCAACAAGCTTTGAACCAACTCAATTGGATGTGTGGTTAGGAAGTTATGGTCTTGCCCCTTTCAAAACCCTAATTCCCGATTTTTCTGATTACTCCCCAATCCTTGACCCAATGGTCATGAAACTTCATGGATAGGTGTAATATGTTACTAGGAACCTTTTTGCTTCATACTTTGAGGTCAAATTCTTTATGATTGAAGAGTTGACGTTTCGGTGAACCGAACGATCGATCGATGACTACCGAGTCGACTGTTGACGTTCTGGGTCTTCTGAGTCCTTGAAACTTCTTGAGTGGACTTCACTAAGCCATATGAACTTCAAGGACCATAATTCCATCATTGGAACACCTTTTAAATCAAAATTCAAACTACAATTGACTTTTCCTGATCAAAAACCCTAATCGGGGATCCTGAACTGGATGGCTTGATCTTTGGGTGACAACCTCAAATTGGATTCATACTTGACCCAATGGAGTATCTTTGATAAAGTGTAAAATTATTTCATGGAGAATCAATCCAATACATTGACTGATTAAACCGCCGAGACTTCGATTCCTGACTGTACGGAACCCTAATTCACCTGTATCTTGACAAAGACCAACTTGAAATAGGTTATGGTTAGATAAAATGAAAATGACCCTAGAATGATGATGAAGATCTAAGGGGTCAAAATTTGGGGTGCAACACTCATGCTAGATGAGAATATGTAGGCACAAGACGCGATGTCTTGGCGAGCACACTAACAACTAACTTCTCTTTTCTCTTGCTTTCGTGCGATCGAGACTTTCTCGCTAACGACTAATCTTTCCTTCTCTCTTGCCCTATTGCAATCGAGACCAGCTCGTAGTTTTAAACCCTTAGGTCCCCGTACCTTTAAACCAATGACATACTACGTTCATTCTACCGCAAACAGGTAACGCCTAAGTCTCCAATGGTCGAGCAGCATACACCTAACTACTAGAATGCGTGCCCTAGTATCGTCTACCTCTTCTCCCACCCACGTGTGACCGAGAACACCTTTTCTTCCCGTAGTTAGCCTGAACTACGTTTTGCTCTGATTTCTCATACCAAATGAGAATACGTAGGCACAAGACGCGACGTCTTGGCGAGCAATTCCCCCCGTAGTTTCCCAAACTACGTAGACTCTGACTTTCCATTGCACGAGGGAATATGTAGGCATAGAGCGGCGATGCTCTATCGATTGAGTTCTTTTCGTTTAGATTTAGGAGTCGTAGATAGATTGTTTTTATCCACAGACTAGACAACCGAGCATGGATCCCTTCGAGTACGATGGACATGAGGGGTGCTCATACCTTCCCCTTGTGTAACCGACTCCCGAACCCGAGATTTGGTTGCCATGACCAATCTTATCCCGTTTTTGTAGGTTTTCTCTTATCGTTTCCTTTCCCTCTCGTTGGGATAAATAACGAAAGGTGGCGACTCTTCTGTCATTGCCAGCACGTTTTTTCGCAGTAGTGACATCAAGGCGCAAACCAAGAAGAAGCGAAGACACACCAGCCACTCTAGATGAAATATACGCTGAAATGCTACAGAGGATCCAGAGCGTCGAGGCCCAGCAGGCTGAGATGATGCAGATTCTCAGATAGATGCAAAGCAAAGAACACAACATGTCAGGATTGATCGCAGAGATGGCAGACTTATCAGTACGTGTTGCAGATCCAGAAGATCCACCTGACCACCCTGGAAATGGCAGGCGGGCACGAACCCGTGACAGAGGCCGCAGATAGAGAATTTCCAGGTTCCACCTTTTTTTCTTACCTTAGTTTGTTGCATTGGAGACAATGCTCGATTTAAGTGTGGGAGAGGAAGCTTTACCGCTTTTATTTAATGTTTTCCACGTTAGTTACTGTTTTCTAGGTAGATGTTAAAATTTTGATTTTCTGCTTAATTTTTTCGCTAATAAAATAAATTCATGTGATGTCGAGTCACTTTAGATAGTTTCCGTCACTTGCCGGATTCTCCCAATTTCTTGAGCCATAACATAAATTTTTTAATTGTTGGATTAAAGCATGACACTGACCCAGAAAGTATATTGCTTGATTTTGACTGAGTTTAGAGATTTGGGAAAGTATTGATAATATCGGTACTACCTTGACACCCTGAACACCCTTAAATCACTGATGAGTTTGAGTACTTATTATACCAAAGCCTAAAATTTTAGAGTAACCTCTTGATTAGTTTATATTAGCAGTTAGCACCATCCTGAAGCACAACCTAAGTAATAAATCGATGCAAATATGTGTTTGATCTCAAAAATAAAAGAATCGAATATAATGATTAAAGTGAATGAAGGATATGCTCTTACTAAGTTAAGTGGTCCTTACCTGACCATTTAGCCCAACAGATCGGACTCTTAAAATTAAAAAATACACAAGAAAAAGAATGTGAAAAAGTTTTAGAAAAAAAGAGATCAATGAACACTAACAGGTTTACTTACCATGGGCGTGCGGGGATAACAGGTTTAATGTGATTGCGCGAGAACGAAGAAGAGGTGAAAATGAATAGGCTGAGTTATCATAACATGATTCATACTTGTCTGCACAGAGAGGGAGTTCTTGATTACGCTTAGTAAATTAGTGTCATTACGGTTTCCTTAGTAGTTTTACCAGTACCTATCTTTCGTCTCGCAACGATGTATGATCTGAGTTAAGACGTGTTAGACTCCAGGCATATGTTTTATTTTCTTGAGGACAAGCAAAGGTTCAAGTGTGGGAGAGTTTGATAACGCAAAATTATATCGCATATTTGACTAGACTTGCATGAATTTTATATGTTTCTTTTACTATTTTATTTGATTTATCTTCAATTACGCCCCCGTTTTCTTCTGTTTTGTAGGTTACCATAAATTTGGACTAAAAGAATAAAAGGAGAAATAAATGAAGGAAATAGAAAGAAAAGAGGAAGAAAAGACCATGGAAAGAAAAGAAGAAAAAAGAAAGAGAAAGGAAAGAAAAGGTGTGGGGGCCGCCACATACCAAGTGGCACTTGCCACTTGGATGTAGCGCCTGCCACATGATGGAGAGGTGGCGTCTGTCACCTATAAACAACAAGAGAAGTGGCGGTTGCCACATAGAAGAGGGTGGAAAGTGCCACTCCTAACTATTAGGAAAAGTGGCAACTCCCACCCCTACATGAACGGGAAGTGGCGCCTGCCATTTCCTCCCCTGAATTTTCTCCATGAAGCTTCTTGATTCTTCTCAACTGCCTCAGTGCATCTCCTCTAAATTTATCTCCTCATTTGAAGCCTCAAAGCCAGCCCACTAACAGTATAAAAAGGGAGCAGTTTTAGAAGAAACATGCGCATTAATTTTCCAGTTTTAGTTTTAGTATTTTTTTTCTTCTGCTTTTGTTTGTTTTAATTTTCTGTATTTTTGTGTATTGCGTTTTTGCATCCAGCCGTTCCGTTTCGCCCGTTTCTCGTCAGACCTAGTAAAAAAAACCAGGTTTTGGGCAAACCGTCTTCTTTTTGAGATCAGTTTCGTGAACTTGAAGCAGAAAAATCATGCGATCAAAAGTCCTTAACTCTAAAAGAGTTAATGGAGTTGGCCCCTCGAATCGTCAAATTCATCATTTTTCTATTTTTAATGAATTTTTTTACTGTTTTCATTTAGTCGAAAAAAATCAAAAAAATTCTCAAAATTATATTTTTAAGTCATTAGATTAATTTCGGTGTCAGTTTATTTTTATGAATTTTTTTTATTGATTCCCTTCTTTGTGTTTGTTTTTGACTATCTGAGTCTAACTATTTGCATAACTTGTTTGCTTCGTACACTGAACTTGATTTTGAAATGGCTGATAATAGAACCTTAAGGCAATTAGTTGTTCCTGATATGAATTATAATACTTTATGTATGGAATATCCTGCTGTTAATGTACCTTTCGAATTGGAATCTGGTTTAATAAACTTGTTGCCAAGATTTAATGGTCTTGCAGGTGAGGATCCGAATAAGCATATGAAGGAATTCCAAATTATGTGCTTTAAACCTTCTGAACCTTCACTAGAGGACCTTGTCAAGCAAATGACTATAAATGATATTCATTTTCAGCAACAAACAGATTCAAGTCTTCAAGCTTTGCAGACACAGATTGAACAGCTTGCCACTATAGTGAATGCCATGCAGCAAGCTCAAGAATCAAACCAACCACCTGCCCAAACAGTAGTGAATCCAAAAGAGTTTCCTTCTAATTTAGTTGATGATACTTATTCTAAATTGTGTTTTGATTTTCCATCATTAGCAGATTTTGATGATACTTACTCTTGTGATTCATGTACCGACACCAACATTTGTTCTGTTTGTGCTGAGATTAATGTTGCCGTACAAGGTGATGTTTTTCATGCAGATGAAGTTGTTTATGTAGCTAAAACTCTTAACATCACGGCTGCCCCAACCTCACCATCCATTGAACAACCTCCCCCCTTAGAGCTTAAACCACTCCATAACAATCTGAATTATGCTTATTTAGATACGGATAAAAAGCTTCCAGTTATAATTTCATGTAACCTTGATTCTTATAAAGAAAATAAGCTTTTTCAGGTTTTGAAGAAACATAAGAAGAGACTTGGATGGACCTCGATTAAAGGGAGACGAAAAGCAATGAGACAACCCTTTAATCCTTTGTTCTCTGATGTTGTGGAAAAGGATATCACATTTACGTGCCCATTCGACACTTTTATTTATCGAAGATTCTTATTTGATCCTGGAATAAAAGGTGAAGGCACTAATACAAATTTCAAGGGCGATGGATGCTATCCAAAGTTACTCCCCACTTTGGAAGAGGAGACTGCAGGAAATCTCTCTTTGGGAAAGGATGTATATGTGATCACTTATCCACCTTGACTCCTCGAGTGTGTTCTTTCCTTTCTCTCACTCTTATTTTATTTTTATGTCCTTTCATTGAGAACAATGCTTGTTTTAAGTCTGGGGGAGGGAAACCTTTGTTCTATTTGCTTGTTTTACTATTTTATTTTGTTTTGTTTTCAGTTATAATAATAAAAATTAAAAAAAATTGCATCTTTTTGAAAGTTCTAGGCTAAGACTAATTTGAGATTAGTTTGTGGAGACTTGGGAAAAATTCACAAGATCGGTATCGTCTTAACACCGTAAGTCTCCTGCATATGGAAATTGATTCGAATTCTTATTATGTTTAGCCTTAAATTTTCATTCTTTGACAGCTCTTGAGTAGTTTAATTCAGCAGTCAGCACCATCTCATACACATTCTACGCAGGGAAGCCGATGAATATAAGTGAGTGATCAAATTTTTAGCTTGAAAAAAGGAAGAAAAAAACAAAAGAAGAAAAAAAGAAAGAAAAGAAAAGAAAAGTTGAAAAAAATTACTCGTTAGTTGGTTCAGCGGTTTCTGGTGCTGAACTTGGTAGGACGAATTACTGTCTGATCCCCCGCAACTAAAAGTGAGTAAGCAAATGGTTATGCCACATAAGTACCAGAACCTCAAACAAAAAGGATCAGAGTCACTAACCGGTAGTCTTGCTATGAGTGTGTGGAGATAACGGGCTTAATGTGATTGCGCCTGAATGAAAAAGAGAAAAAAGGAGGATGACTAAGTTAGGCTTTAACATAATAACATGATTTGAGTTGATTTCTGTATCCAGGAGGCTTGTGTCTGCAAAATTGTGGATTAGTGTTCCTACAATATCCTTAGTATGTAAGATTAGTACCTATCAATGCAAACTTAACCGAAAAATACTTTTAGCCTGGAATGGGTAATTGTTGATGTGTTTGTGCTTTCTTTGTTTTGTTTTATTTTAATTTTGCTCGGAGTGCAAAAGTTCAAGTTTGGGGGAATTTGATCAATGCATATTTATGCACATTCTCCTATATTTTTACTTAGGCATTTCTTTACTTTATTTTGATTATTCTTATGTTTTATTATGTTTTTATATTTTATTTTTGGTTTTAATTTGATTTTCGCACTTTATTTTTCAGCTTTAGCAGTCTGCACGGAAACGATCATAACTGGAGTTCCGGGAATTCATTTGAGGCGTTCTAAAATTTGCCAAAAAGCTAAGAGAGAGAGCTAGGACTATTGCGTTGGAGTCGAAGTCAGATTCGGAGCATATTTTCCTAGAATATTCGTTGAAATTACAGCATTATGATATTGTTTTAGTTTTGGGTCATGTTTTGGGTCTGGGTTATGTTTTCGACCCAGTTGGGTTATGAATTTCATTTAAAAATAACCTCGTTTTACTGTTCATATATATAATATTCACGGAAAAAATGGAGAGAGAGGTTTGAGAAGAACTCATGGAAAATTAATACCTCCTGGCAAATCCTGTTGTGTACAGTTTCAACACTTTGAGGTTATTATAATATCAATTTAAATCTGATTCCTTTCAATCCTTTTCTATGAAGTCATTTTCTTAATTTGATTGCAATTGTTTGCTTAATTCAATTGTTGTTCATAGGATAGAATTGATTAAATTCCATTGTATGCATGTTCCTAAATTTAATTGCGTGTTATCGTTTGCTTAATTCGTTAATTCGTCATATTCTTAACCGTTTTCTTAATTCGGTAAACAGGAACATAATTCATTTGATATTGGTAAGCGCTTGTCTAATTAATATCATAATCGAATAGGATTGGAGCCATTTAGGGATTGATGTTATAATAGCCGATGATAAGTCGGAACCCGAATCAGTAGGATTAGTCGTTTTAGCTTATTTTAATAATCACTTTTTTTTATAGTCGCTTATTTTAAGTATTTTTTCTCTTAACCAAAATTCAAACCCCTATAAATTGTTACTTTATTCGTCAATCACTACAAGAATCCTTGAGAACGATATTCTGAGTTACTGTTGTTGTACTATAATTTTTACAAAAAGACTCGTTTTTGATCCGCGCGCGACAACGGGTCAAATGTCTGGCTAAAACTCTTAGTATCGGTATGTAATTACGATCGGTCGGAGGGGGTTAAATAAACCATGACATAGAATTTAAATGAAATAAAAGTTTCTGGTCTCTGTTTCTTTTGCCAAAATTAATAACTTTTGTCACAAGAGTGAGAAAGTAGCGAAGGTTAGAATCAATAGAGCGAGAGTTTGAGGTTTTAATCGGATAGCTGAAATTGAACATTAGGCTTAAATACAACGAGAGCGCTTTGAGTTTAATTAGAATCTATCTGTTTCCAAAAAGTGTTGTTAACTGCAAAATGAGAGAGCGAGAGGCGCTTTTATATTTGAGAGCATAGTCTAAGTCAAGAGAACGAGAGTGTGAGATAAGGGCTTTTAAATGGGTATTTTCTACAGAATAACAATTCTTTCTTTTTAAAACTAATCGTCCACGAATTACCAAACCCCCGGTGATTGATAGATTATATACCGATATTTAGCAATATCGTAATCTAATTAGAATTTTAATTCCGCACTTATTTTATTTCTCGCATCCCAAAATTTAGAAATTCATTAGCCTTAGCTTTACATAGTAGCATTAGATAGCGGTAGATCGAATCTTGGTCCTTTGGGTTCGATAATCTTTTAAAACTACATGATCAGACTGTGCACTTGCAGTCGCGAAGCATTTAGGCATAATAAATAGCCGATCAGTAGCTAGCCATTGCTGATGCTAAGGAGGATACTGATACCCTTGCTGATTGTATGATGGTTACTGAGGAGGTTGTTGCTAAGGCATTCGAGCTTGAACAACTTGAACAATTGGATGATAAGGCATTGGAGCATATTGCGCAGCAGCAACATACAGATATTGATAGTATGGGATTTAATAGGGTATAGGAGCGGGAGCTTGTTGAGGAGCTTGCCCTTTCTGCGCAGAGATGACATTTGTTTCGCCCTCCTTCTTCTTGTACCCATTAAAAGGCTTCTTAGCACTAGCCTGGCCGCTAGAACCTCCTTGTATCTTTCCACTATTCAAACCTGTTAGAACACAGATTAGTTCTTAATTATATCTCTATGTTTTGATGATAACTCTTACAAAATTTTGTATTAAGAAATTATATACTCTAAAATTTGTTCAAGTATGTTTGCTGCAGATATTAAAGTGAATATTATTATGAAAGCAAAATTAGATCTGAACATGGAATTATGCAAGGCTCTGAAGCGTCTGAAGCATCTCTTAGAAGAATCTGAATGCTGCCTACAGAAGATTCTGAGCGCTGCCTACAGAAGGATTTGAAGCAGAAGCTACAGAAGCATCTGAAGCATTGAAGATTTTGTATGAAGAGTTTCAAGAACAGTTTTTCAGAAGACTCTGATAGTACTATGCTGCCAGTACTGAGGATCTGATTCCTAAAACTCTGCTCTAATGAAATTACACGCTAAAGCACACTTGCTGCAATGCTCTGATTCAGAAAACTCTGATGAACATCAAAGACTCTGATCACTCAAGGCTCTGATTTTATTTGCTGAGTATTAGAAACTTATTGAAGAAGAATTGAAAGTTATGTCCGTTGGATAGGCCAAACGACTCTTTCCTCATTTATGCTAGACACTAGAACTCAGGCAAAACGGATTTCTCTGACCGTTCTACTTCTAGGAAAGGTCAAGTGATGTAAAGACAAAAAGGTTCCAGCTACTTTGCAGACACGGTCTTCTAAGCATTTAACCTCTTGGATATTCAAGCCTACAAAAGCAAGTCTCCAACACTCTTCTTCAGTTGACGAAATATTGAAAGAAATTCAAAGAAAAGCTCTCATACAATTTATACTCTTGGCTGAATTTATTTCATAGTTCTTAAAACTTAAGTGTAAATCACAGTTGTGATATAGCTTATTTAGAAGCATTCAAACACTTGTTTAGTTTTACATATTGATTGTAAAAGTTCCTTGAGAAGACCCAGTTGTGGTCAGTAGTTCTTGAGAAGACTAAGAACAGTTGCTCTTAGTGCTTGCTATTGTAATCAGGTTGATTAATAGTGGATTAAATCCTTGTTGAGAAAGGCAAATCACTCTTGATAGGGTGGACTGGAGTAGTTGAGTTCAACAAACCAGGATAAAAATCTTTGAGTTTTTATTGCCATAATTTTTCAATATACTTATTCAACCCCCCTTCTAAGTATTTTCTCACCTTCAGTTGGCATCAGAGCTCCGGTTCTGTGTGTGCTACCACTTCACCGTGACAGAAAAGATCCAGTGAGAAAACTTTGATATATATTCTTGGTTGTTATTATGGATGAAACTTTAACATCTAACAGCAACAACAGATATGAAGAAAGGGATAGAATCAACACAAAACCCCCTTATGTTTGATGGGGAGAAATTTGACTATTGGAAGGACAGAATAGAGAGTTTCTTCCTTGGTTATGATGCTGATTTATGGGACTTAGTCATTGATGGGTATGTTCACCCCACTGATGGGGATGGCAAGAAAATGGATAGAAAATCTATGACTGAAGCCTAAAAGAAGGAGTTCAGAAATCATCACAAAGCTAGAACATTCTTGTTAAATGAAATATCTCATACTGAGTATGAGAAGATCACCAACAGAGAAACTGCATTTGACTTGTTTGAGTCTTTGAAGATGACACACGAAGGAAACCTACAAGTTAAAGAGACCAAGGCTCTGGCGCTAATACAGAAGTATGAAGCGTTCAAATGGAAGAATTTGAGTCTATAGAAACTATGTTCTCTAGATTCCAAATCCTCACAGCTGGTCTAAAAGTGTTGGACAAAGGCTACTCAACTGTTGATCATGTGAAGAAGATCATCAGAAGCTTGCCTATCAGATTGAGACCTATGGTCACTACTCTGAAGCTAGCTAAGGATTTGAACAAGATCACATTGGAGGAACTAATCAGCTCACTGAGGAGCCATGAAATTGAACTTAAGGAAGATGAGCCTCAAAAGAAAGGTAAGTCAATTGCCTTAAAATCTAACAAATCTGTGAAAGCTTTGCAGGTGTTAGAAGAAAGTTCTGAAGAGTCTTCTTTTGAAGAAGAAGATGAATTGTCCTTGCAGTCCAGAAGAATCAACAGACTCTGGAAGCACAAACAGAGGAAGTTCAAGAACATCAAGAAGTCAGATCATCGCAAGGAGTCCTCTGGACCAAAAAGATCTGGAAAGAAGGAAGTTGTTTGATTTGAATGTAAAGAACCTAGCCATTACAAAAATGAATGTCCAAAGCTTCTAAAGGAAAAGCCAAAGAGGAAGTTTGACAAAAAGAAGAAGGTTCTAATGGCAACATGGGATGATTCAGATGAATATGGATCCTCATCAGAATCTGAAGATGAATGCGCCAACATGGCTCTGATGGCAGGCGTGGAAGATCAGAATGAAGGATCATCTGGATCTGAATCTGATTCTGAATCTGACTCAGAAGAGGTACTTTCTGATCTCACTAGGGAAGAGCTTATTAAAGTTTTATCAGATGTCCTGAAAAACTATAACCAGATTAAGCTCAAACGCAAGAAGCTTAAATGCAATCTTGAATCTGAGAATAATCTGTTAAAGTCATAAGTTGCTGAGCTCAAAGAAAATAATTTGAAAATGAAAACCAATTTTGAAAAAGCTCAACAAGACTCTGAATCTGAAACTAAGTCTAAATGCAAAAATATTTTAGAAGAATATGACTTCAGCTTTCAAACGTTTCTGGCTAAAAGCATAGATAGAAGCAAGATGGCTTCAATGATCTATGGAGTTAGCAGAAAGAACAGGAAAGGAATTGGATATGAATCTTCCTCTAGAAAGGATTTAAATCCAATGCCTGTTGATAAACTTATTATTAAGAAAACTCCCTTGTAGTCTCATTTTAAGTTTGGTCATCTGAATGATATCAAACACACACGTTCTGATCAGAACGTTCCTGTGTTTAAACCAAAAGTGAGTCAGAACAAAACTGTTATAAAAAGACAGTAGTTCAGACCAACTTTTAAGGTAACAAACCCAAAAGGACCCAAAAAGATCTGGGTACCTAAGGATAAGATAATCCCTGTTGCAGATGTATTTAACAGAAAAGTCAAGACGCCAGTCATGGTACCTGGACTCTGGCTGCTCACGTCACATGACGGGAGAAAGGTTTATGTTCCAAAGCCTGGAGCTTAAATCTGGAGGAGAAGTAAAGTTTGGAGGGAATCGGAAGGGCAAGATTATTGGCTCTGATACTATTGGCAATGGTAACCTTCCCTATATATCTAATGTTTTACTTGTAGAAGGATTAAAGCATAATATATTGTCCATAAGTCAATTAAGTGACAATGGTTATGACATAATCTTTAATCAATAATGTTGCAAAGTTGTTAGTCAGAAGGATGGCTCAATCCTATTTAATGGAAAGAGGAAGAACAACATTTACAAAATCAATCTTTCAGAAATTAAGGTTCAAAATGTTAAATGCCTTATGTCGGTTAATGATAAGCAATGGGTCTAGCACAGAAGATTGGGGCATATTAATATGAGACGTATATCTCAGATTAATAAACTCAATTTGGTCAGAGGACTTCCTAAGTTGAAGTTCAACTCAGATGCTCTTTGTGAAGCATGTCAAAAAGGAAAATTTTCAAAATCTTCTTTTAAAAATAAGAATGTTGTTTCAACTTCAAGACCATTAGAATTACTTCACATTGATCTCTTTGGACCAGTGAAAACTGCATCCATCAAAGGCAAGAAGTATGGATTAGTCATTGTTGATGACTATAGCAGATGGACATGGGTGAAATTCCTTAAACACAAGGATGAGTCACATTTTGTGTTCTTTGACTTCTGCAAACAAGTCCAGACTGAAAAAGATTTCAAAATTGTTAAAGTCAGAAGTGATCATGGTGGCGAATTTGAAAACAAATATTTTGAAAAATATTTTAATGAAAATGGCATTGCTCATGATTTCTCCTGCCCTAGAACTCCACAACAGAATGGAGTTGTAGAGAGGAAAAATATAACTCTGCAAGAAATGGACAGAACCATGATCAACGAGACTAATCTGGCAAAGCATTTTTGGGCAGAAGCAATAAACACAGCTTGCTACATTCAAAACAGAGTGTCTGTAAGACCTCTTCTGGAAAAGACTCCCTATGAATTTTGAAGGAACAGAAAGCCCAACATTTCTTATTTTCATCCTTTTGGATGTATATGTTATATGTTGAACACTAAAGAGAATCTTAACAAGTTTGATTCTAAAGCACAAAAGTGTTTCATGCTTGGCTATTCTGAACACTCTAAAGGCTACAGAGTATACAATACTGAAACACGGATTGTGGAGGAATCTATACATGTTAGATTTGATGATAAGCTTGGTATTGAAAAGCCAAAGTAGTTTGAAAGTTCTGCAGATAGAGAAGTAGTTCTCACAGAATCTGAAGGCTCAGAGGCAGAAAAAGCTCAAGTGAAGGAACCAGAACCAACGCCAGATGCAATTCCTTTAGCTTCTCAAATGAACAACTTGAATATTTCTGAAGAGTCAAATGTTAGAGGATCATCTTCCAGAATTAAGGCCTCTCACCCAGAGGATGTGATCATTGGAAAGAAGGATGACCCCATAAGAACAAGATCCTTCCTCAGATCATCTGAAGCATCATTATTTTGGTTGGTGTCAGTTATTGAACCAACTTCTGTTGATGAAGCTCTGCAAGACAATGACTGGATAATTGCTATGCAAGTAGAGCTCAATCAGTTCACAAGAAATGACGTTTGGGATTTGGTTCCAAGACCAAAAGGATTCAACATAATTGGAACTAAATGGGTCTTCAGAAATAAGTTGAATGAAAAAGGAGAAGTTGAAAGAAACAAAGCAAGGCTTGTTGCTCAAGGTTATAGCCAGCAAGAAGGAATTGATTATACAGAGACTTATGCTCCTGTAGCCAGGTCAGAGTCTATTCGTTTACTCATTTCTTTTGCTGCACAAAATAACATCACTCTATATCAGATGGATGTTAAGAGTGCCTTCTTAAATGGAATTATAGAAGAAGAATTTTATGTTCACCAACCTCCTGGTTTTGAAAGTGAAAAATTTCCAGAACATGTTTTTAAACTAAAGAAATCTCTTTATGGTTTAAAACAAGATCCCAGAGCTTGGTATGAGAGATTAAGCAATTTTCTTCTAGAGAAAATTTTTATCAGAGGCAAAGTGGACACAACACTCTTTTGTAAAACATTTATGAAATATCTGTTAATTTGTCAAATATATGTGGATGATATTATATTTGGATCTGCCAATGTTATGCTGGGAAAGGAGTTTGCTCAATGTATGCAGGATGAATTCGAGATGAGCATGATGAGAGAATTGAGATTCTTTCTAGGAATTCAAGTCAACCAGACTCCAGATTGCACTTACATTCATCAGACCAAATATGTTAAAAAGCTTCTGAAGAAGTTTAACATGACTGATAGTAAGATGGCAAAGACTCCTATGCATCCAACAAGTACTCTTGGTAAGCAAGAGGTAAGTAAGAAAGTATATCAGAAACTCTACAGAGGTATGATAGGATCTCTTCTCTACTTAACTGCTTCTAGACCTGACATTTTATTCAGTGTATGCTTGTGTGCAAGATTCCAATCAGATCCTAGAGAATCACACTTAACAGCTGTTAAGAGGATTCTAAGGTATCTGAAAGGAACTTCTAATGTGGGTTTGTGTTACAGAAGATCTAATGAATTTAAACTAGTTGGATTCTGTGATGCTGATTACGCTGGAGACAAAGTGGAAAGAAAAAGTACTTCTGGAAGTTGTCAATTTCTAGGAAGAAATTTAATCTCCTGGTACAGCAAGAAACAACCTACAATTGCGCTATCAACTACAGAGGGAGAATATATTGCTGCTGTTGGATGTAGCACGCAGATGCTCTGGATGAAAAGTCAGCTAGAAGACTATCAGATCTTTGAGAGTAATATTTCTATATTCTGTGATAATACTTCTGCTATATGTTTGTCTAAAAACCCCATTTTACACTCTAAGGAAAAACATATAGAAATTAAACATCACTCCATCAGAGACTATGTTCAGAAGGGTATTATAAACTTAGTCTTTGTTGATACAGATCATCAGTGGGCTGATATTTTCACAAAATCCCTTGCTGAAGATAGGTTCAAGTTTATTCTGAAAAATATTGGTATGGATTTTTGTCCAGAATGATATTTATCAGAAGCAAACTTCTCAGATGCAAAATGCTTAAAACTCTGAAGTATTTGATTTGTCATTTATTTGATTTATTGAATTATTATTATTTGTGTGTATTTGAACTAACAAGTCTCAGAGGATCTGAACGTTGGCTAACATTTCATTTCTCAAGAGAATTCAGAATCACATGCGAGCAAACACGTGTCACTCTGAATCTGAAAAGATGGTGTGCACTTTACTGAAGAGACATTTGAGGTATTGTTTGAATAGTTAAAATCTTGGTTTTCCCCCTAAATTGTCAGAATCAATTAATGCTTTGAAATGATTATTATTCTTTTCATTAAATGCCATTTAATGCTAAGTGAGTACGTGCTAAATGTGTCTGTTTGTGTGCCCTAACTTCTCTCTAAATACCACAAATCACACCATTTCACACTTTTCACTTCACAAACAAGTATATGAATTTCTGTTTGCTCTTTAGTCTTCATGAAAACCCTAAACCTTCATCCAAATCTTCTTCATCTTCAACAATGACAACATCTTCTTCAACCTCAGTATAGTTTCAATCATCAATGGCTGCAGTTACGTCATCAAACATGGGTGCTACTCCATTTAAGGAACCTGAGAGAACCTTGTTAACCCCTGTTGATAAACTTGAAGTTCTTTGTGAATCTATGGTGGAATTTGATTCTTTGGCTGACAATGGATTTGATTTGTGTTCTATTGTTGATGCACAAGGCTGGGTTAAATATTTTGATAGATTATTTGGTCCAGTGTATCCACACTTAGTGAAGGAATTTTGGGTTCATGCATCTGTTTACCCAATATTCATCCTCTCTTCTGTTCTGGGAAAAGAGAACATAATCACTGAAGATCTCATCAGAAAACTCATTGGGTATGAGGAAACTGATGGAGTTTGTCATCTGCCAGCTGGGCGTGTTGACATGGAAGAAGTTTATGAGGAAGTTATTGCATCTGGACAAGCTTCAAATAAGTTTAAGGATCTGAAACCTGACTACAAAATCTGGGCAAAGATTTTTCTGGGATGCATCAATCACAGAAAATCCACAAATTCTCCAGATTATGTGAACAATGAACAACTTTATTTCATGTACTGCTTAAGTCAGAGTACCAAAGTGGATCTGCCACACATTCTCTTCATGCATCTGTGGAATCACATCAATGCATCCAGAGAATCTATTAAGACTAAGGGACAGAAGATCAGGACGTGGATTCGTTTTGGAAGATTGATCTCAGACATTCTGTCAGAGAATGGTCTGGTAGCTGCTCTTTATGAAGCTGGAGTTAAAGAAGAGCTTGAGTCAATAGTGGGAAAACCCCTGAATGGAAAGAGTCTCCAAAGACTAAAAGTTGTGGATGAACTTACAACTGCTCCTAAGTAGCTAAATGTTGCTGAAGTAAGTCAGAGAAGGATTCCAGTTCAAGACTTTCTAATCTTTGGTGCTGAAAAACCTAGGGATATTATTCTTAGGTACATTTAGATGTGCAAGGCAGATGGAACACCTGTTCCTGCTGATATTTTGATATGTGCTAGAGAACCCATTCCAGATGTTTATGAGGAAAACATGAGAAAAAAAAGACAGTTAGAGGCAGAAGAAGCTGCTGCTTAGAAGAAACAGAGAGTTGTTGAAAAACCACAAAAGCAGATAAAGAGAAAAGCTTCTAGAGAAGTTCCCTCTGTTCCTACCAAATGCATCAAGACAAAAGGTACTAAAACATCTTTACCTTCTATTTATAAAATTGTAGTAGATGTATCAACAATTAGTTCTATACCTGAACCTCCTCCCACTCAAAATCAAACAATTCCTGCTCCATCTCAAACAACTGAACCACCCATTATTCCTACTTCATAAATTCCATATGATCCTGTTCCCACTACACCACTTCAATCATCTGACTTTCCTCAATCAGAACCACAAACAAAACCATCAGAACAAACTCCAACACAACAATCTGTAATTCACGAAACTTTGTTCCTAAACCCATACACTCTGACCCAGTTGCATCTGAAACTTTTGCATCTGAACAAGTTGCATCTGAACCAGTTGTATCTGAACCACCAACATCCAAACCTTCTGATCCTCAACCAGAACTATCCAATCCTACTGAATCAAACATACCTGATTCTGAAATTCTAGATGTTCAACCTCTCAAGACTGTGTTTGAAGTATCTTCAACATCTTGTACACCATCTACCTCATCTGATTCCTCTGAATCTGATATCCATCCAGATGTTATTTCACCCCTTTCTCTCAGAGAATATGAATCTAACCACCCAGATCTACCTATTTCATCTGATGTTATCATTCCTGAACCAACGCCAACATCTAAACCAAAACCATCAGCTTTTGTTCCTTATTTTGATAATCCAAAAGCTGTCATCCCATCCATTCGCAGAATCAAACCGTTCTTTCGCATTATGCCTGCTCAAAAGAAACCAGCCTATCCTAGCTCTCTGATCATCATTCCAGAATTTACCATTTCACCTCCATCTGTTCAACCCAAGCCTTTCACCTTGGAAACCCTTCTTAAACCAAAAAATAGGCTAAACGTTGATAATTTATTTGCAACTTTTATGAAAGAAATAAGGATGAATTTAGGCTCTGTGAAGAAAAGATGCTTGTCAACCATGAATGCAAATGAATCTGATGCTATCTAGAATAGCTTCATTACCATATTCAATACTGTTGCATCAAATCTGAAGAATGTATGTTCTGATGATGCGAAGCTCAGATTTGCTGAGACTGCCAGAAGCATGGTATGGAATATGAAAAGATATGCACCTTTACTTCTTGAGGATGTACCTTCATCTTCTGGAGTATTTACTACAGAAGCCATTGAAGAATCTACTTCTGAAGAAAATCCATTGGCTTTGACAATTGTGGAAAATCCCTCTGCATCTGTGGCTCCAAACTCTACAACTCCCATGATTATTGACTCTGCTCCTGCATCAGAATCTGCTCCATCTACTTCTACTGAGATCAAGTCATGGATGGCTAAGCAAGATCAGAAGAATGAGAACATGGCAAAATGGATGACAAAGCAAGAAGAATCCTCATCTGAGATCACTCAACTTCTGAAGATGATTCTTTTCAAGCAAACCTAGTTTTATGTTTTCTGTATCTCATGTTTGTGCACCTGTACTTGAATTTCTTATCTGATGATTTGTCTGTTTCTTATTTGAATGAATGATTGACTCTGATGTTTTCTCTACATAAATGTCTCTTTTATATATTTCCTTTTAATTGTCTTTAAAAGTTTTACTTTTTGATTATGACAAAAAGGGGGAGAAAATGAAATTCTGACTGTTCAAATAAACTCTAACCTAAATGAAATTCAGACATATCAATTATAACTAACGTGAACTCTTAGTATTTCAGAACTTATGAAAAATGTGACAAATTATTTAAAGTAACTTTGAGATCCCCAGATCAAGTTTTAACCAATCAGGCTCTGATTCTGAAACGTTCATCCAAGTCAAGATCTAATTTTTGGAACAATCAGGCTCTGATTCTGAAAAGAATACTCATGCAAAAAGGGATGTTTCTATTCCTTCTAAGTATTCAATTCAGGGGGAGATTCATAATCTCAGGGGGAGTTATAATTATATCTTTATTGAACAAAATTTCTTATGTTTTTGTCATCATCAAAAAGGAGGAGATTGTTAGAACACAGATTGGTTCTTAATTATATCTCTATGTTTTGATGATAACTCTTACGAAATTTTGTATTAAGAAATTATATACTCTAAAATTTGTTCCAGTATGTTTGCTGCAGATATTAAAGTGAATATTATTCTGAAAGCAAAATTAGATCTGAACATGGAATTATGCAAGGCTCTGAAGCGTCAAAAGCATCTCTTAGAAGAATCTGAACGCTGCCTACAGAAGATTCTGAGCGCTTCCTACAGAAGGATCTGAAGCAGACGCTACAGAAGGATCTGAAGCAAAAGCTACAAAAGCATCTGAAGCATTGAAGATTTTGTATGAAGAGTTTCAAGCAAAGTTTTTCAGAAGACTCTGATAGTACTATGCTGCCAGTACTGAGGATCTGATTCCTAAAACTCTGCTCTAATGAAATTACACGCTAAAGCACACTTGCTGCAATGCTCTGATTCAGCAAACTCTGATGAACATCAAAGACTCTGATCACTCAAGGATCTGATGTTATTTGTTGAGTATTAGAAACTTGTTGAAGAAGAATTCAAAGTTATGTCTGTTGGATAGGCCAAACGACTCTTTCCTCATTTATGCTAGACACTAGAACTCAGGAAAAAAGGATTTCTCTGAACATTCTACTTCTAGGAAAGGTCAAGTGATGTGAAGACAAAAAGGTCCAGCTACTTTGCAGACACGGTCTTCAAAGCATGAAACGTCTTGGATCTTCAAGCCTATAAAAGCAAGTCTCCAACACTGTTCTTCAATTGACGAAATATTGAAAGAAATTTATACTCTTGGCTGAATTTATTTCATAGTTCTTAAAACTTAAGTGTAAATCATAGTTGTGATATAGCTTATTTAGAAGCATTCAAACACTTGTTTAGTTTTACATATTGATTGTAAAAGTTCCTTGAGAAGACCCAGTTGTGGTCAGTAATTCTTGAGAAGACTAAGAACAGTTGCTCTTAGTGCTTGCTATTGTAATCAGGTTGATTAATAGTGGATTAAGTCCTTGTTGAGAAAGGCAAATCACTCTTGATAGGGTGGACTGGAGTAGTTGAGTTCAACGAACCAGGATAAAAATCTTTGAGTTTTTATTGCCATAATATTTTCAATATACTTATTCAACCCCCCCCCCCCCCCCCCCCACCCCCTTCTAATTATTTTCTCACCTTCAAAACCTTATTCAATTCTCTCACCAACGATCACCAAGTCGGAGGATCCAGCCGAAACACTGTCAATTAGCTTCTCATAATACTGGCCTTGCAAGGTACCCATGAAGATGTCAATTAGTTCAAGCTCAACAAGAGGTGGATGCACCCTTGAAGCTATCTCTCTCCAGCACTGTGTGTACTCCTTAAAGGATTTGTTATCCTTTTGAGCGATACTCTAAAGTTGAGTACGGTTCGTAGCAAGGTTGGTGTTGTATTTGTACTGCTTGACAAACGCATCAGCTAGCTCTGTCCAAGTAGGCACACTACTATGCTTTAGCTGCATATACCATTCGAGTGATGCTCTAGACATGCTATCTTGGAAGCAATGAATCATTAGCTTTTCGCCTCTAGCATAGGCATCCATCTTACGACAGTACATCTTCAGATGAATGTTTCGGCAACTGAGACCTTTTTACTTTGAGAACTATGGTACCTTGAACTTGGGAGATATAAATATATTTGGCACCAAGCATAGTTCCAGAGCATTGAGAGAAGATGAGTTGTGCCCCTCCATGACTCGGAGTTTTTCAGTTAGATCGCGACACATTTTGATGGCTTCCGAATCCTAGGCAGTGACAAGACTGACAATGGGGATAGAAGCATGATAGTTTTGGACATCATTGTATTGGTCTAGCAGATTCTCTTCAGCATGAGGAATGAGGATCTGAACGACAACAAGTTGGGCTTGCGGAATGGCTCCAACAGTAACTCCAGGTGTAAAAATTAGTTGAGAATTAGCTCCTTCGGCTGCGGTAGCGAAGTTCATTGGCATCCCATAGGTCACATGACCTATCTTTACCATTTGTGAATTCTCCGGTGGAAGCTATCCGGAGAAGACGATCGGAGAAGTGAACGATGACATCCTAGTCAAAGACACGTTGGCTAATTGATTTAAATTCATTGAATGAATTCAAATGTGTTTTGGTGTTATTTCTGATTTAATTTCCATGGTGCATCCTCACCTAAGGCATGTTGGATCTGTCACATCAATTAATGAGGCCAGATCGAACACGTATTGTTTTTTGGTTTTTATTTTATTTTTTAATTTTTTATTTTTAATTGAACTTGCCTTTAAAAATTCATAGAAATTTCATTTTTTATTCAAAAAATACCAAACTAATTTATAAAATTTTATTTTATTTTCCTCTTTCTGATGATATATTTTTCATATTTTATTTTCATCATTTGATATTTTTCATGATTTTTCAAGCATTTTAATTAGTTTAAAAATATTGTTAAGCATCCAAAAATTCTCAAAAATTTTATATAGCATTCTCATATTATTTCTGACTTGTGTGATTTTTCTTGATCATTTCTCATTTGATTTGATGCATCATTTGCATTTTCATTTTAAAACTAATTTTAAAAATCATTTTAATGCATATTAATTCATTTTATTGAATTTTAATATTGTTTGACCTTTGTTGACTTCTGTTGGCTTGGATCTTAGTTTATTTGACCATAGGTCTCATCAAAATTAATGGATCTTGGGTGTGGATAGAATGAAAACCCTAGTCCACCAAAATGGATGATTGATTTTGATGATGACTTGATCATCACTTGGATCCAATTTGGTTGTGCCTTTTTGTTGGTTTCTCTCTTCATCATCTCTTCTTTTTTCTTTTTCACCCCTTTTTGGATTAATTGGAGGATGTTGAGTGCCACCTTGTTCACGAAGCTTTGAATGGTGCTTGATGAACTTTCATCAATTCAAATATACCATTTGATTGATCATTTGATCAGTTGAGATAGTTTGGATTGATGTATAAGTTTTTCCAAAGTACTATGAAAGTTTGACTAATGTAGAGGATCCATCTCTCTTTGACTTAGGTATTGATCAACCTTGTTTTGACTTGTGGTACATGTTTTAGGAGTGTGATCTTTATATCACATCTCTAACATGTATGGTACATAATTTGTTATTGGCTGACCTCCCATAGTATAATCTTCCTTATAGATTATGATATAATTGCCTAACATAGCGCTAAATTTGTCCCCGAACAAAAAGTGATCATATTTGTCCATTTTTAGATATGAGTCATATTTAGTTTAGATGTAAATCTCATATCTTCATAATGTGTAGTTTCTTTTCTATCTAAGAGAGCTAGTGGCATACTTGTTGATTTTATCCAAGTTGGAGCCCTTCTCAAAGAATGAGGCAAAGATCTCACACATTATTGGGTTGGTTAGTTGAGTAATCTACTTTAAAAGACAAAATGTCTTCATTAACACTAACATTTAATTGTACTAACTTTACTTTATGCCTTTTATTTTAAGCTCATTTATCTTTATGCTCTTTATCTTTATGGTTTTTTATTATACTCTTTATTTCTATGTTTATCATTATCATATCATATTATTCATCTTGTTTATGTTTATGCCATTTTCTCTTTGTCCATTTGGACTTTATTTTTCTTTTAAGACATTAATAAAGGCCTTAACAATAAAAAAAACTCTTAATGTGCTCCTTGAAATTTTTGGTGACTATCCTTTGCTCATGGATGATGGACTTAGAATTAGGTTCGTTGCACTACACTTTGGAGTATTATCTTAAGACCTTGGATCTTATTTGAAACTTTGAGACCTTGAGAGTCCTTGATAGCGCGAAATTATATCGAATATTTGACTTGACTTGCATGAATTTTATCTGTTTCTTTTACAATTTTATTTGATTTATCTTCGATTACACTACTATTTCCTTCCATTTTGTAGGTTACTATAAATTTGGATTAAAAGTATAAAAGGAGAAATAAATGAATAAAATGGAAATAAAAGAGGAAGAAAAGATCAAAGAAAGAAAAGAAGAAGAAAGAAAGAGGAAGGAAAGAAAGAGAAAGGAAAGAAAAGGTGTGGGGGCCACCACATACCAAGCGGCACTTACCACTTCGATGTAGCACTTGCCACGCTAAGGAGAGGTGACACCTGCCACCAATATAGTGAAAGGAAGGTGGCGGTTGCCACATAGAGGGGGTGGCGAGTGCCACTCCTAACTATCAGGAGAAGTGGTAACTCCCACCCCTATTTGAACGGGAAGTGGCGCCTGCCATTCCCTCCCCTAAATTTCCTGCACGAACTCTCCTACTTTTTCTCAACTCCTCACTATATTTTCTTCTGAAATATCTCCTCATTTGAAGTCTCAAGGCCAGCCCACTAACAGTATAAAAAGGGTGCAATTTGTGAAGAACGAAGAGGCTAGTTTTTACTCATTATTTTTCTAGTTTCAATTCTTAGTTTCTTGTTTTTTGCTTTTATTTTCTCTGTATTATTTAAGGCTTTGTAAGGAAAATTTTTATCCCATTGGTTTAGGATTGATTTGATCAAGGTTGTAAAAATTGCACCGACAATACAAGCCAACCTTCAAGAAATCAAATCCAAGTTCTGCTAATTTCCAGGTTTTTATTTTATCTGCTTTAATTTTACTGCTTTATATTTATGCATCTCTTCTGCTTTTTGGTTAGTATTAGGATTGAGATTTGTAAAAATATGAAAGCCATGTCTGGATAAAACCCGTAGTATCGGTATGTAATAACAAGCGGTCGGAGGGGGTTAAGTAAAACATGACGTAGAATTTAAATGAAATAAAAGTTTTCTGGTCTCTGTTTCTTTTGCCTAAAATTAATAACTTTTGTCACGGGAGTGAGAAAGTAACGAAGGTTAAAATCAATAGAGCGAGAGTTTGAGGTTTTAATCGGATAGCAGTAATAGAACATTAGGCTTAAATACAGCGAGAGCGCTTTGAGTTTATTTAGGATTTATCTGTTTCCAAAAAGTGTTTTTATCTGCAAAATGAGAGAGCGAGAGCCGCAATTTGATTTAAAAGCACAGTCTAAGTCAAGAGAACGAGAGTGTGAGATAAGGGCTTTTAAATAGGTATTTTCTACGGAATAACGATTCTTTCTTTTTAAAATTAAACGTCCACGAATTACCGAACCCCCGATGACTGATAAGATTATATACCGATATCTAGAAATATCTTATTTTAATTAAATTTTTAATTCGGCACTTATTTTATTTTTTCTCACCCTAAATTAGAAATTCATTAGTGTCGCTTCCGCGAAAATAAGGTGCCTGAAAAATAGAAGAGTCGCCATCTTTCGTTATTTATCCCTCAGAACGGGAAAGGAAACGATCGAAAAAACCTGACAAAAAAGGGTAAGACAAGGTCATCGCAACCGTTGTCTAGGTTCGGGAGTCGGTTACGCAAGGGGAAGGTATTAGCACCCCTCACGTCCGTCGTACTCGACGGGATCCACACTTGTTGTGTTTACTGGACGAGTTGGTTTATCTATCTACCTATCAAGGTTGGCTTAAACAGAAAAGAAAAAGGACTCGGCAAAGCGTCGCGCTTTATGCCTACGTATTCTCATCAGAGAATGAGAAATCAGAGTCCACGTAGTTCTCCCTACGACGGGTTACGGGGAAGGTGGCTCGCCAATACGTCGGTATTGTGCCTACGTATTCTCAACAGGTATGAGAGATCAGAGCTTACGTAGTTCGAGATAATACGGATTACGGGGGTTCAGATTCATCTGCTTTGTCGAATAGGGTTAAACAACAGTCCCAGCAGTTAGGGACAAAGCCTGTTTGCGTTGGCGCTGAAGTTTAACGACACCCTTTTCTTCAGAAAAGCTCCTTTGACTTATGGCCCACGGGGCAAAAAGGTTTGAAGTTTGTTTTCTGTCTTTTACGAAAGAAGTGTTTTTTATTGTGTTTGCAATTTCAATCGCACTAAAGACTATGACCTGAGAGTGAATGCGTCGCATGTCACCCAAAGGGTACCATACTAAACATCCAGACTGTTGAAAAGAAGCTCTTCAACAATCCTTTCTCGGATAGCTTAAGGCTCGTAACGTACGAAAGAAATCATTCATGATTACTGTATCTTAAACTGTTTTGAGATGAGAAGAGAACAGGCTCGACTAATGGGAGACTATCAAGTCCTACTATTGTCATGCCATGGATTCATCCTATGGTTGAGGTTTGACACAGGGAACTCCTAGAAGTTATCATGCATAGGTTTCAACCTAAAGTTCTATCATCATTTCCTTATCAAAGGAAATGAGAGTCCTAAGGGATCATGTCAATGATAAACAGAAACAGATAAAGCATCAACTTAAACAGTAAACGGTAAACGACTGTAAAATGCATGCAATGCAAGTGAGGGAGGAAATGTGTATGGGGCATCAGCCTCCACAAGCTCATCTCAACCTCAAGCCAGAATGAATAGCAGTAATCATACTGAGGAAAATAACAACATGCTATCAAGCAAAATACAGTAAACTGCAATCATACAGAAGAAAATGAAATGCTATCAGGCAAAATAAACCACATGGGCAAGGGAGCAGGGCTCTACCGAATACCCGCAAGCAAAGCCATATAGTAACAATACAAGCAGAGGGAGCAACTCAACCTCTAGTGCAATCATGCTCCTAGATTAAAGTCATTCTAATTATGGACTTATTCTAATGCATCAGACAAGTCAAACAAGGCACATCAGCAATACAGAAAAGAAAACAGACAAGAAAGCAGATCAACCCCTCTCTTCCCATTCCAAGCTTCAGCTCTTCCAACAGCAACTCTGTCTTCAGACTTCAATTACCCTTCATGACAAATATCAATTTGCTTCTCCAGGTTTCAACCCATCAACATAAGTTTCAACTCATCTTCACTTCTCCAAGCTTCAGCTTTTCAGTCAATTCCACCCTCAGGCTTCACTCTTAACTGCAAGTATCAACTTGCTTCCTTCAGGCTCTCCAAGCTTCAATGTAAGTATCAAATTATCCTTTAGTCCTCAAGCCTCAACTCTACACTCAATCTCAATTGAATCCTCAAGTAAGTATTAACTCAGTCTTCAAGCTTCAGCTCTCTTACTTTACTAGTCTCACTTGGTCTTCTCTTCCTACAAGCTTCGGCTTCTCAGAGTAGTCTTCAATCACTTAGAGATGTCAACTTCATCCTTCAATCTTCTTCAAGCAAGGAACTCCTCATTCTTCCTTCAATCTCAATTGGATCTTCAAGCATCAACTTGTTCTTCTTGCTTCCCCAGCCTCAGCTGCAATGGCAATGCTCAAGGAATCATGCTCTACCACACTCTTCAATGAAGTCTTCATCTTCAAACTCAAGCCCAACATCTTTCAAGATACTCAAACCATAAGGAATCACTTAACTAGATAAGCTAGGATATTAAATTGCTTATTGACCACCAAAGGAGGCATATAAGAGTTTAACATCAGAAGAATGGTTCCCTAAAAAGTTCTACTTCTTAGGTACCATCACTTATCCCTCCAAAGGAGGGAGGTGAATACCATGGAAGTACTTTTAATCATTGGGAGGAATGGAACCACAAGAGGCTTTCCATGTTTGTGAAATAAATCATTCTAACTACAAAGCTCTCCCTATGTCCTATCTCCTAATCTTCATCAGACACCTTCAGGAACCAACAAACCCAAAGCTCCAAGCAACTTCAAGCCACCTCAAGCATCTTTCACTTGTCTTCAACTTGTCTTTAATCTCAATCAAAGGCAAACCAAGCACAAACCCTAATCTAAGGGAACTAAATGAGTTAAACTAGTTGAATTAGTCAATTAGGATCACCTAAAACCTAGCACTAAAGTTAGTCCTAACTAAAATACTAAAATCAATTGTAAAATCCTACAAAAATTACTATGGGAACCTAGGTCAATCATGACTCTATCACATTAGTTTCAAAGATCAAATCATCAAGTTGGACCTAGAACTAAAATCTACATTCTAAGGCATCAACCTAAAACCCTAAAAAGGAAGTCTCTAAATATCAATCTAGAAAGCATACCTATTTTCATCCCAAAAATGTGAGAAAATTACTACGGGATCATACACATCTAACCTAATCACACACAAAAAATTAGACCAAGAATCATCACCTAGAGATCAAACAAAATTCTACAAAAATATGCATCAAACATAAGCATTTTTAATATCAATTAAAATAAAAAAATACAATTAAATCAGAAATTAAATGAGATGAAACTATTTTTTTTTCTAAAAAATAATAGACTCAATCATGAGTAATATGCAAAAAGAATGGATTTGATTGGATAAATTTTCAATTAGTTATGAATTTTACAAAAATTATGAATTAAATGAAAAAATAATGAAATCAAATGAAAATGAATAAAGACACGGTGCAAATAGCATTCAGATTCAGTTCAAAACATGGGTTGGGCTTGCTGGGGGGTGTGGATAACACTCAGATTATTAAGCCCAAGGCGCCAAATAAATGAAACGCAGCGTTTCATTTGAAATCCTTCACAACTCAGAAATAAAACACAGCCCTTGGATCTTCTCCCAGTCAATGGTCAAAACAAGATCTGATGGTGAGAAGTTCATCTTCTCCAATTCAAAGCTCTGAGCTTCGCGCCCAGCTCCGGCCACCGCCGATGGATCTCCGGTCGTCTTCCCCAACCCTAGTTCACTCTAGGAGCCTCCAATGCACATGGTCAAAAAATGAAACATACTCCAAATCTTGCCACGAACTCAATCATGCCATTAGTTTCTTCTGAAACCTCAAGAATCACCATCTCCAAATCTCAACCGAAAATGGTGATCTTCCTATTTTGTCTCTAATTCAATAATTAACCATCTGAAAACCATCCTAGGCCATTCTACAACTAATCTAACACCCTAATTCTACCTAAATCAGGCTATAGGAAGAAGGTTACAAACCTGGAAATTCTTGAATAAGAGATGCACGAAATCTCCACTTCAATCTCTCAAATCTTCTGGACACGATCACTGAACTTCCCCCTTGCTTCTGTATGCAAAAGATTCAATGGAAAGTGCTTCAATCTTGAAACACAATGAAGAGTTGCAGGTTCTGAAAATCCCTTGCTCCCGCACGATCTAGCCATCAATCAAGAAAATGGAAGAAAATGGAGGAAATTGATGAAACCGATTGCACTTGCAAGTTATGAAAATTCAATCTCAAACTATGCTCAAACCTTCAATGATCACCAACCCTTGCCATGGATGCATTATACTCAATATATAGATGGAGTTTGGATGATCTAGAACCCTCTAGATCCTTCCAATGAGATTTTACACATCTCATGTCATGAGATTTTGAATCACCTATCATGCCATGCTCCAATCTGTTTGCAGCTTGAAATTCATCTCAATCTCCTTCAATTTATCCCCTAGTGACAATTTGAAAGGGTTTAGCTTGCCAAGTTCCTTGCCCATGCCTCAATTCTAAGTTTTGCAAATGTTGCTTAATATGCAAGTAACCATTTTCCAAAGCAAGTCCATGATTTAGACCTCAAATCAAAAATGTGGTTAAACCATTGTTCCTAAAATGTTTTTCTAGAGTCAAAATGATATATTACATGCCATGGTTTGGTTGTGTAGCTTGAAAATTTCAATTTCCAACTTTGACTTATTTAACTTATGCCTTCATTTTAGGTCATTTTTACCACTTTGAGCTACAAGCCTTTTCAACATCTCATGACCTCCTTACTAGCCTTAAAACATCATTTTAAGCAAGTTTGATGTTGAAGATTTTTCCATTTGAAGCTTGTAAATAGGAGTTATGGCCTTATGCTCGAAATTACCTATAATCTCCAAATGACCAAAATGCCCTTGACTTGTCAAAGCCATAACTTGAGTTATACAAATCCTATGAAGGACTTCTAGTACTCTCTAGAAAGATAAGAATATAATGAACAACATTCATGTTGACCAAAAGTTCATAGGAATCATCCTTCTTGGGCAAAAGTTTGATGCAATTGGGTGACTTTCAAGGCCGCAGATTCACATACCTCAGATGACTTGTAACTTGTCAAAGCCATAACTTGAGTTCTACAAATCCTATCAAGGACTTATAGTACTCAAATTAAAGCTAAGAACCAGCTCTACAACATTTATGTTGGGGGCAAGATGAGATTACCATCACATCTTGGGCTAAACTGCCTTGAAGATAGGGGTCAAACTAGGGGATTTTACACTGTCAAGCCTTAGAAACCCTAGCCTGAAATTTCTCAAACTCTTCAATCATGATGAGTTGACCTCGGAATCATCCTCATAGCATCTAAATGCATCAATCCATGATCACATGGCCTTTGAATTAGGTCTCAACCCTCTCCAAATCATTAGTTGACCTAGGGCTGACCCAGTCAAACGCTAATTACACCACTTATGGCTGAGTCTTCTTAATCTTGCACCATGACCTATCTAGGCCTCAAAGTGATCTAAAAAACTTCTCATGAGCTCTCTCAAGACCTCAAGTCTAACTTCATGGCTTCAGAATCATCTGATGGTCTCCCCACAACTCTCAAGTTAGGAGGCACACAACCTTGGTTTCAACCAATCTCCCTGAGGATCTTTTCACTTCTCTGACAAGGATATCAACCCTTGAACACTTGAATAACCTTCTTAGCTAGCTTCATAGCTCTTGATTGGTAGTCATACCTCTTGATCTCCTGCACACATGTCAATGAAATGCAAATGATAATGCTACTGTGAATGAAATGAAACACAAGCTAGGCAAGGAAGAGTTGGTCAAATTTTAGGGTGCAACAATTAGCCTTAGCTTTACATAGTAGCATTAGATAACGGTATGTCGACTCATGGTCCTTTGGGTTTGATAATATTTTAAAATTACACGATCAGAATGTGCACTTGTAGTCGTGAAGCATTTAGACTACTAAATAGCCGATCAAGTTTTTGGCGTCGTTGTCGGGGACCAATTAAGTCGATATCGTAACTTTAATGTTGCGTAGTATAAATTAAGGAAACTATTTCCCTATTTTAATCGTCGATTGTATGCCAAACACTCTCTCTAAAGGCGAGAAACTTGTGCAACCGATTAACGACATCGAGCATTTTATTGGTTTAAGACGCCACATTAACGAACTCCGAATTAAGTATAACCTTCCCCCACCCTTTCCAGAATTATCAGTACCTATGGCTGAAGAACCTCAGAATAGACCCCTTAAGTATTATGCAATCCCTTTGCAGGATGAGCCACATAACAGTATTGCTGCTCCTCCCATCGAGGCAAATACCTTCGAGCATAAAACCACTGCTGTTGTCTGCTGTACAACAAAACCAATTTTCGGGAAATCCCACGGAGGATCCGAACTTACATTTGTCAGTGTTCATGCAATACACAGACATGGTAAAAGCAAATGGTGTCTGCCCCGAAGCGATAAGACTACGTATTTTCCCTTTTTCATTAAGAGATAGAGCTAGAGCTTGGCTCCAGTCTCTATCGTCCGCATCTGTCACTACGTGGAACGAGTTGAAGAAAGTGTTCTTAGCACGATATTTCCCACCTAGCAAAACGGCTATGCTAAGATCCCAAATAAATGGACTCAAACAGAAGGACAATGAATCTCTTTTTGAAGCATGGGAAAGATACAAGGACATGATGAGGATTTGTCTATATCATGGTCTAGAAGAATGGTTGATCATCCATACCTTTTTCAATGGTCTCTTGTACAACACAAGATTAACAGTAGACGCCACCGCAGGTGGAACACTAATGGATAAACCCTACAATGAGGCTTATGCACTTATTGAAAGTATGGCTCAAAACCACTATAAGTGGGGAAGTGAAAGAGCCTCAGTAGAGAAGCCTCCAACGAAAAGTGGTATGTGCGAGATAAGCAGTCTCGACCAAGTCAATGCAAAGGTAGATGCTCTCACGTAATAGATTGAAAGTTTGACTATAACCCCTACAGCAACCGTGGCTGTCGTAACTCCAAACTGCAAGTTACGCGAAATTCCAGGGCATGCTGCCCCTAAATGTCAGCTTTTAACAGGAGTTTCCACAGACCAAGTGAATTATGCTCAAGGAAACCCTTACTCAAATACCTATAACCCAGGTTGGAAAAACCATCCGAACTTTTCGTACAAAAATAATAATGCTTTGTATGCACCTGGACAAACACCTGTTGTACCACCAGGATATCAGAAACCTACTGTAGCCGCTCAAAACGCTCCTAGGAAATCTAACCTTGAATTGATGATGGAAAACTTCATAGCCACCCAGGCTCAAACAAATAAAGACTTCCTGAATCAAAACATACACACTAGTGAGCAAATTAAGCAATTAGAAAACAAGGTAGACACTTTAGCCACTTATAACAAAATACTTGAAACCCAAATTTCGCAAGTGGCACAACAACAAGCATCTACTGCTGCTCCCGCAGGCACATTTCCTGGATAGCCGCAACGTAATCCAAAAGGACATGCGAATGCTATCATACTACAAAGTTGTACGAAATTGGACGAACCAACCGAACCGAGACATAAGAATCCAACTATGTATTAGAATCCAAGAAAAGTAACAGAGAAGGAAACTGAAAAGGAAATCGACCAAAACATAAAGGACAAAGAAGGTAGTGACCAAGAGGCCGAAGAAAAAGAAGAACCATATGTGCCTCCACCACCTTATAAACCTCCTAATCCTTATCCTTAAAGATTTGCTAAAACTAAAAATGTAGAGCAATTCAAGAAATTCGTTGAACTTCTGAAATAATTAAATATCACAATACCCTTTACAGAAGTTATCACTCAGATGCCCTCTGTAACACCCTTCTAAACCCCACGGATAATATATGAATAATCAGAGTAAATTTCCATGCATTTACAAAAGGGCATTACACATAACTTTCAAAATATCAAAACCACCTGTCATGCTCATTACTATTTCAATATAAAATTATGCTTTACAAAACTTCACTTTGCATGTAGCAGCGGATTCAATTATACCACAATTTTCATAAAAGAAACATTTGTTTTTATCACATAAAACAACATCACTTAGGCACTAAGGCCAACATCATAATATCCCAATGGATATAAACACGTTTATAGAGTACACAATGTATATCTTAAACACAACCCAAGCGATCCCAGTGTTACATGACCAGAGCATGACTCGACCCAACATAATTAAATCACTAAACGGCTACACCAAAAGCGACCTCGTAACTACAAGCAATACTACTCCTTGATACCTGCACGATGTCATGTAGGACATCATTCCAGCAACTCAATGCAACTCATGCCATGTGGTACCAACACTTGTTATCATTTTTCGGTTTTTACACTTAAACCGGGTCCGTTCTCTAGACCGATAACAACAAAAGCCCGTTCCCTAAGCTTTCAAACCCCGCTCTAGGTTTGGGACAAGTCACTAGCCTCCACGAAACTAGCAAACATTGCCTCTTGACTAAATGATGCATATGCAATCAACAACAAAATCCACTTAAGACCGATCACACGTCTTAATCCCATGCATTCACATAATTCCTCCCTTCAAGAATTAAACAAGATTGCACACACAACATATCATATAATCAAGTATTCATACTTTTCATCAACATATTTGTCAAACAATGCACGCATATCTTACAATATGCTCTCATGCATTAATTCACAATAATCGGATACAACAAATTCGCATTCATAATTCAACCTCATTAACTTTTCAAACAATGCACACATATTCACAATATGTTCTCATGCATTTACAATATCGCATATAATCGATATGCATTTACACTTCAATATCATTACCACATTTATCAAGCAATGCACACATATTCACAATATGTTCTCATGCATTCTTCACATACAAACAATATGCATATATTTGTCAAAAGACTATATTTCATAATCGATTCCACCATCTAGGATTCACGCCATACGGCTACCCACAGCATATCATATCACAACATGCACAAGCTATACGTTATATAACAAAAGTATTCTGCACAATAACACATCAATCACACACATTCGCGACGGTAAAAATCAACACAACAATATGTTTTCAATTTTCTGCTATAATTGAACCAGGTACATGCCTCAAAGCCATTTTTTATAGAAAGATAAACTCGTTAACTTACCAACGCTTCGAACGGGGGTCAAAACCGACTTACGGTTCAAGAGTTATGAATTTTTGAACTTTTCCGAAAAACCAGAATTTTGCCTAAACACGGCTACGGGATTTTGCATTTTCGCCCGAAAATCCGACCGATTCAATTCTTTTTTTCGAAACAAACACATACTCATACTCACCTAACATATAGCAATGAATTAGAACCATTAAACACGATTTCTACGACGTCCAATTTTCACTCAAATCTCAAACCCTCAATTATCCAAAAATGTCAAAACTCACAAACTCAACCAAATTCAATCAAACGAAATCCAATAATCACGGCTAAACATTACCCGACTAAACTATGCAATTTATTTTGAATTCTAACTGTTCAAAACTTGATTCTACCGATTAAACCATTTATGCCCTAGAAATGGAAAATAGAGAAGACTACCAACAAATCCAACACAACTCATACATAATCATACACATTGATCAAATAATAATGTTTCTCACCCTTACCTTGAATTTGTTGAACTTTTGCTCTTTCTCTTGAGTTTCCTCCTCTTCTTCTCCACTCCTCTCTTTGCCTCTTTTCTCCTTTCTATCTTTTCTTTCTTTCTATTCTCTTTTATCCCATTCTCTTATTTTATATAATTCTCACAATTTTAATTAACCTAGTAATTCCAATGGGCTTAATAACTCATGTCTATTCACACCCCCAAATAGGCCCAATCAATTAATCTATCAATTCTATATTATTCTACCAATTAGAATATATCATATAAGTTAAATAATAAAATTAAATCAATTATTTCGAATATGTCCAATAATTCAATTATATCAAATAAATCACATAAATTAGTTAATTCAATTAGGCCTAAAATCACATAATTAATCAATTAATTTAATTAATAAATAATTACTAAAAATTGGGGTGTTACAACCCTCCCCCACTTTAGGAATTTTCGTCCTCGAAAATGTTACCTGATTCAAATAACTCTGGATACGACTCTCGCATCCTAATCTCCCAACTACCTCCACCAAAGGAATCTCTATACCTCGAAGTTGCTTCTCGTTCATCAACCTGAACTAGCAATGTCTCAACAATCAAATCCTCTCTTACTCGTACACTATCCATCTGAATCACTGCACTTCCTCAACTTAGACACATGAACACATCATGCAATTCGCACAAGCGACAACAGTAAAACAATCTAACATGCTATTTTCTCCATGCTTCCGCTGCGCCACTCTGATACAGATCAACAAAACACAGTGGGTGCTTCCGAGACCTCTAGCTCGACCGACACCAGTTACTATTGTAACTCTCAAAACACGTCTTTTCTTGGGTCCTTTTAATCTTTCTAGTCGTCTCTTGCACAATATCAGGTCCGAGTACAACACTCTCGCCTGGCACACATCAACACAAAGGATCCCTACACCTCTTACTGTACAAAGCCTCATACAATGTCATTCCGACACTAGAATGATCATTGTCATTGTAGGTAATTCAAGCAACGATAGTTAACTATCCCACGATCCACCTTGATCCAACACACAAGCTCTCCACAAATCCCCTACATACTAGATAGTTCTCTTTGTCTGTCCATTCCGTCCACGGATGTAGACAGAGTTCAACTTCAACATGACACCCAAAGCGTCTACAACTTTCTCAAAATCTCAACGAAAATTCAGATTCTCATCTGACACAATATTCGACGGTAACCCATACTACCCCGCAACTTCCTCACTATACCTCTTAGCTAGCTTCAGCATAGAATGATTCATCCTCATTAGTAAGAAATGAGTTAATCTTGCCAATCCATTCATAACCACCCAAGTTGAATCATATCCCTTCACATTTCTTCGGAAAACCCGACACAAAATCCATGGGAATACTATCCCATACCATTTAGAAATATTCAACAGTTGTATCAGGTCCAACAACCTCTGATGTTCACACTTCGACTTCCGATAAGTCAAACCAGCACATACCACTTCAACCACTTCTCTCTCCATCTATCTCAATGTTCTTCTTCCATAGTACTCTTATCCAACTCACACTATTTGGAACACACACTCCATCACGACATCTCATGGTACCATTCTCATTAATTCGAAAATTAGCTCTTCGACTCCAATTCATTAAATTCAATCAATCTATTAACTCAAATTAGAACTTCGACTTCTTCGAATCTTATCAAGAATACCTATAGTCAGTCTCAAGATACAAAGCTCAACTCCCTAAGATATTTTCTTCATAGACCAAACTCATATCCCGAATTTGCTTCATCAGTTCTAACTCATTACCACCATCATTGGTATATACAGAAATTTCCAATTCGATACCTCTGCTACCACTTGGTCTCACTCGAATGGTAATTCAACCCAAAACCATACTCCTTCAGAAGTCCCTATTTATTTCCTCTGCACCATATTCAACTCTTTTTCAAATCAACAAATACCTTAAGTTCTCAAGATCACCAACCATCTCAAATCTCAACTAAACAATTGAGGCTTCCAAACTCCGACACAAACACGCAACAACAACCAACTCCAATTACTTGTAAGATAATTCCCTTATGTACTTTAAGTTGCCTTAAAGCATAACCAAAACTCGCTGATGTTGTACTTAACATATCCCCCAATCATCTCAACTAAACATCACAAAACACAACAATTTATTCTGTCGGATTCGGCAAAACCAATACACGAGCTGTTGACAGCTTTCCTAACAATTCCTTAAACTTTCTTCACAGTAGAATATTACTACTTCTTCTCCAACACTGATAACTTAAGTTCCCGATGCTCAACATGATCCTCTATACTCTTCGAGTATATCCAAATATCATCGGTTACCCAACCATTGACTCACTCAATTAAGTATGGAGAATCCTATGCCAAACGGACACTCAATTTGTGAGTCATGGCGGAAATACAAACCGCACTTACTACAACAACCAAACATATTCCATCAATAAATAATTAATTCCATGTCACTACTTCACCATCACATAAAGCATTGTTTCCCGCGCTTCTAATCTTGCGTCATTCCGGGTTACGGTCCTCCCGTTACGACAAAAATACGAAAACAACATTTCCATACTTAGAAGGCCATTCAACACATCTTCAACTCTTGAAATTTTTAAAGGTCTAATTATACCAATATAGTATCCCACACCTTACTTCCTTTAATAATCACCAGAAGTCACTATCCACCCTTTATATACTTGACTTCACAATCTGTTGCCACAACACACACACCAGACACAAGTCTCAAAACTACTCAATCAGTTTAATTCCTTGACTATCTAAATAGACATACAATATAGAGCTCTTAATATCGGACTAGTTCCCATAACTAAGTCAATCACAACTCCACTTCACGTCCTGGCTGTATATCACTATCTTGTCAGAATAACTTCCAGACAACCACAATTAATCGGCAAACCGCCAACTTCCCACTTTCGTTAACACTCAAAATTTCCATCAAAATGAAACATCTCATCACTGTCCTGCGCCGACTCATCAAAACAATTCTTCAGCACTTGGCTTAACTCCAAACAATTCACTTCTCACGTCATTTAAGCTTGCAAGACACGTCTATCCCATCCAACACAATCCCAACTACTATCAACAAGAGATTAAGGGCGATCATTTCCTCAATTTGTTAATAGGCAGTCGACAATCATAATGGGGCATAAACCGTCTTTACCAAACTATAAGAGCGTTCAACCATACACTAAGCTACAACTCCACACTTGCAGCATCTTGGAGAAGCACAAGTTTCTCCCCTCACTTAGATAATTCCCACTTTTGTAGACAAAGGTTAGACAACAAACATGTATCGACAGTGTTCTCACACACGTGTCGCATACTAGGGAACAAACAACATTAGACAACTTGGCCGGACGGACCAACCTGCTCTGATACCACTAATGTAACACCCTTCTAAACCCCACGGATAATATATGAATAATCAGAGTAAATTTCCATGCATTTACAAAAGGGCATTACACATAACTTTCAAAATATCAAAACCACCTGTCATGCTCATTACTATTTCAATATAAAATTATGCTTTACAAAACTTCACTTTGCATGTAGCAGCGGATTCAATTATACCACAATTTTCATAAAAGAAACATTTGTTTTTATCACATAAAACAACATCACTTAGGCACTAAGGCCAACATCATAATATCCCAATGGATATAAACACGTTTATAGAGTACACAATGTATATCTTAAACACAACCCAAGCGATCCCAGTGTTACATGACCAGAGCATGACTCGACCCAACATAATTAAATCACTAAACGGCTACACCAAAAGCGACCTCGTAACTACAAGCAATACTACTCCTTGATACCTGCACGATGTCATGTAGGACATCATTCCAGCAGAAGGGTGAGAAATATTATCATAATAACAATGCATATAATTATATATACATAAATACACAAGCACAAAATACATATATTCCACATTTTCTCACCACAATTCATTATAACTCATCATGTACCATACAACATATATATAATCAAATATGGATAATCACCAAGCATATTCATAGTTCACAATTACACAAGCCATGTACATACACCTATGCATAACTTCATACAACAATCATATATTCATTCCATGAGACTCAATGCAACTCAATGCAACTCATGTCATGTGGTACCAACACTTGTTATCATTTTTCGGTTTTTACACTTAAACCGGGTCCGTTCCCTAGACCGATAACAACAAAAGCCCGTTCCCTAAGCTTTCAAACCCCGCTCTAGGTTTGGGACAAGTCACTAGCCTCCACGAAACTAGCAAACATTGCCTCTTGACTAAATGATGCATATGCAATCAACAACAAAATGCACTTAAGACCGATCACACGTCTTAATCCCATGCATTCACATAATTCCTCCCTTCAAGAATTAAACAAGATTGCACACACAACATATCATATAATCAAGTATTCATACTTTTCATCAACATATTTGTCAAACAATGCACGCATATCTTATAATATGCTCTCATGCATTAATTCACAATAATCGGATACAACAAATACGCATTCATAATTCAACCTCATTAACTTTTCAAACAATGCACACATATTCACAATATGTTCTCATGCATTTACAATATCGCATATAATCGATATGCATTTACACTTCAATATCATTACCACATTTATCAAGCAATGCACACATATTCACAATATGTTCTCATGCATTCTTCACATACAAACAATATGCATATATTTGTCAAAAGACTATATTTCATAATCGATTCCACCATCTAGGATTCACGTCATACGGCTACCCACAGCATATCATATCACAACATGCACAAGCTATAAGTTATATAACAAAAGTATTCTGCACAATAACACATCAATCACACACATTCGCGACGGTAAAAATCAACACAACAATATGTTTTCAATTTTCTGCTATAATTGAACCAGGTACATGCCTCAAAGCCATTTTTTCTAGAAAGATAATCTCGTTAACTTACCAACGCTTCGAACGGGGGTCAAAACCGACTTACGGTTCAAGAGTTATGAATTTTTGAAGTTTTCCGAAAAACCAGAATTTTGCCTAAACACGGCTACGGGATTTTGCATTTTCGCCCGAAAATCCGACCGATTCAATTCTTTTTTTCGAAACAAACACATACTCATACTCACCTAACATATAGCAATGAATTAGAACCATTAAACACGATTTCTACGACGTCCGATTTTCACTCAAATCTCAAACCCTCAATTATCCAAAAATGTCAAAACTCACAAACTCAACCAAATTCAATCAAACGAAATCCAATAATCACGGCTAAACATTACCCGACTAAACTATGCAATTTATTTTGAATTCTAACCGTTCAAAACTCGATTCTACCGATTAAACCATTTATGCCCTAGAAATGGAAAATAGAGAAGACTACCAACAAATCCAACACAACTCATACATAATCATACACATTGATCAAATAATAATGTTTCTCACCCTTACCTTGAATTTGTTGAACTTTTGCTCTTTCTCTTGAGTTTCCTCCTCTTCTTCTCCACTCCTCTCTTTGCCTCTTTTCTCCTTTCTATCTTTTCTTTCTTTCTATTCTCTTTTATCCCATTCTCTTATTTTATATAATTCTCACAATTTTAATTAACCTAGTAATTCCAATGGGCTTAATAACTCATGTCTATTCACACCCCCAAATAGGCCCAATCAATTAATCTATCAATTCTATATTATTCTACCAATTAGAATATATCATATAAGTTAAATAATAAAATTAAATCAATTATTTCGAATATGTCCAATAATTCAATTATATCAAATAAATCACATAAATTAGTTAATTCAATTAGGCCTAAAATCACATAATTAATCAATTAATTTAATTAATAAATAATTACTAAAAATTGGGGTGTTACAACCCTCCCCCACTTTAAGATGTTTGTACAACTTGCCGATTATTCTGTTATGTTTCCAATAGGAATACTAGAAAATGTTCTGGTACGTATAGGTCAATTCTATATCCCTACTGATTTCATAATCATGGACATAAAAAAGGATGCCAACACTCCTATCATATTAGGAAGGCCATTCTTAGGTACAGCCGGAGCCATTATAGATGTAAAGAAAGGTAAGCTAACTTTTGAAGTGGGAGAAGAAAAAGTCGAATTTATTTTAACACAATTCTTACAATCACCAGCTATAGACGATACAACTTGTCTGCTAGATATCATCGACAAATGCATAAGAGAAATGGAGATGGAACAAAATTCTTATTCAAAAATCCTAAAGATTCCAATACCTCCAATTTTTGAAGATGATAATTGGCGTGGTGAATACCAAGATGACAATCTAAGCGAATGCCTAGCACTAACAACCAATCATATGCCTTACCCAAAAAAACCGACTTTAGAACTTAAAACGCTACCCAAAAATTTAAGGTATGAATTCCTAGACACCGAGCTTGAACGACCAGTAATAGTCAACCCAGACTTAGGACAAATAGAAACTAAGAAATTACTGTGTGTCCTAAGAAAATACCCATCTGCTTTAAGCTATAACATTTCGGATCTGAAAGGAATAAGTCCTTATATCTGTATGCATTGCATTATGCTAGAGGAAGACTATAAGACCTCTAGTGAACATCAAAGAAGGATAAATCCATTCTGAGAGACGTAGTCAAGAAAAAAGTACAAAAGCTATTAGAAGCAGGAATTATATACCCGATCTCCGACAGTCAATGGGTTAGCCCAGTACACGTTGTACCAAAGAAGGGAGGTGTTACAGTTGTTAAGAACAAAAAAGGTGAATCTATAGCACAAAGAGTTGTGACCGGAAGTAGAATGTGAATTGATTATAGAAAATTAAATAAAGCTACTCGAAAGGATCATTTTTGCCATTCATTGATCAAATGCTTGAACGATTAGTTAAACACTCATATTTCTGCTATTTAGACGATTATTCAGGATTCTTTCAAATCCCTATTCATCCTAATGACCAAGAAAAAGCAACCTTCACGTGTCCTTATGGTACATTTGCCTATCGACGAATTTCGTTTGGACTATGAAACACTCCCGCAACATTCCAAAGGTGTATGACTTTATAGACGACATCATGGAAGTATTTATGGATGATTTTTCTGTTTGTGGGAAGACTTTTGAAGGATGCTTATCGAACCTAGAAATGGCACTTGAAAGATGCGTAAAAGTAAATCTCGTGTTAAATTAGGAAAAATGCCATTTCATGGTCCGACAAGGAATCGTACTTGGACACATAGTGTCTGATGAGGGGATTGAAGTAGATAAAGATAAAATAGAAATTATAGAAAGTCTTGAACCTCCTAAAAACGTAAGAGAAATACGAAGTTTCTTAGGACACGCCAGTTTCTACCGACGATTCATAAAGGATTTCTCTAAAATTACTAAATCGCTGACTAGCTTATTAATGAAAGACACTGAATTCATTTTCAATGATAAATTCCATAAAGCCTTTGAACAATTAAAAACAACTCTCATTACCGCACCTATTATGCAACCACCTGATTAGAGGTTATCGTTTGAAATAATGTGTGATTCTAGTGATTATGCCGTAGGAGCAGTTCTAGGACGGAGAAAAGATAAAAAGCTTCATGCAATTTATTACGCCAGTAGAACCTTAGACCCTGCATAAATGAACTACGCCACCACAGAAAAAGAACTTCTAGCTGTCGTTTTCGCTTTGGATAAATTTCGTTCTTACATAGTAGGAGCAAAAATAATTATCTATACTGATCACGCTGCAATCAGGTACCTATTGAATAAAAAGGACACCAAACCGAGACTCCTAAGATGGATACTACTGCTATAAGAATTTGATTTAGAAATCAAAGACAAAAAGGGAACTTAAAATGCAGTAGCTGATCATTTATCGAGACTGGAGGATATTGAGCTTGAGCAAGTTCCTATCGATGATGATTTCCCTTATGAGAGACTCATAGCTCAGTTAGAAAATACGGTTGAACGATCTTTAATATATGATGAGATTGAAATAAAAGAAGTCGCAGAAGCGATCTTTACTGAAACCACACTGCCATGGTATGCTGACTTTGTCAACTACTTAGCAGCTAGAGTTCTTCCACCAGATTTAACTTACCAACAAAAGAAAAAATTCTTCCACGACCTTAAACATTATTATTGGGATGAACCTATGCTTTTCATGAGAGGTGCCGATGGTATCTTCCGTCAATGTGTTCCCGAAAACGAAGTTGAAAATATAATCTCTCATTGTCATTCTGCTCCTTATAGAGGACATGCGAGCACTTCAAAGACCTGCGCTAAGATTTTACAGTCTGGCCTCTTTTGGCCCACTCTATGGAAAGATGTCCATATTGCGATAATAAACTGCGACCGGTGCCAACGCACTGACAATATCTCTAGACGTGACGAAATGCCACTGAAAGGCATTCTGGAAGTAGAAGTCTTTGACGTATGGGGAATTGATTTCATGGGACCTTTCCCATCGTCTTTTGGTAACAAGTACATACTCGTTATTGTTGATTATGTGTCGAAATGGATCGAGGCTATAGCTTCTCCGACAAATGATGCACGAGTAGTAATTAGACTTTTCAGGAATATAATTTTCCTAGATATGGTGAGCCGAGACTAGTCATCAGTGATGGTGGCTCTCATTTTATTTCGAGGATTTTCGAAAGACTCTTAATGAAATATGGAGTCCGACATCGTGTAGCAACACCCTATCACCCGCAAACTAGCGGGCAAGCAGAGGTTTCGAACAGAGAAATTAAACAAATCTTAGAAAAAACAGTTGCGACCTCTAGAAAAGATTGGTCTTCCAAATTACACGAAGCTCTGTAGGCATATAAGACAACCTATAAGACCCCAATAGGAACCACTCCATTTAAACTAGTTTATGGCAAATCATGTCACCTTCCAGTAGAATTAGAGCATAAAACGTATTGGGCCATTAAGACCCTTAACTTAAAATTCACTGCCGCAGGCGAAAAGAGAATATTATATATCCACGAACTAGAAGAACTTAGGTTAGATGCTTACGAGAATGCCCATATCTATAAAGAACAAACTAAAAAATGGCACGATAAGCGTATATCAAGGAAAGAGTTCACTGAGGGTGACGTAGTACTCCTATTTAACTCTCGACTAAAACTTTTCCCAGGGAAACTTCACTCTAGGTGGTCTGGTCCCTATGAGATAATAAAAGTCTTTCAAAATGGCGCAGTAGAAATAAAAGGAAAATCTAGCTAACTGTTCATAGTTAACGCACAACGCCTGAAACATTACCATAACATTGAAAATAGAGAATACTCTGCAAGTCTAACACTTAATGAGTTACACATTCATCCCCATATTTAGGAGAATTTAAAATTATGTCGAGCTTATGACATAAAACAAAGCGCTTAGTGGAAGACAAGTCGTTTCTTTTTAATTTTACTGTTTATTTTTCTAATCTTTTATTTTTAATTTCTTTTATATTTCTTTTCATTATTTTTTCTATTCCAAGAATAGTCATGCAATTTGTCTATCATATTTGTCATTCCTAACTCATGTTCATTATTGACTTATATACAGGCTAACTTAGCATTAGTTAGTTACTAACTTTAGAGATGAGCATAGTCAACTATATGAGCATCACTTTCGTAGGCAGAGCTCAGAGAAGGCGCTTTGAAGCCCTTGCTCAGAGAGAGAGGTCGCTTACTTCTTACCCAGATGGACTCACCATGACTAGATTATGTATTAGGGACAGTGTTATGTACCTTCTCAACCAGATTGGTTGGGAGCGTTCTGATATCAAAAAGAGATTTAGTTCTTACCGTAGGCTTAATTTAGAATTCCTGAGCTCACTGATTTATCAGCCCAACCACAAGTACGACTTTAGTAGTGGCCTTATCATTTTTAGATTATTTAACATGGACTACCACTTTAACCACCGTGAGATGGCCGAACTCTTAGGATTTCCTAGCGGACCTGATGCTTATACCATATTACAAGAAGAACTAGTATCCAACCTCGAGTTAGATTATTTCTGGGGTAGCATATCCAGAAATAATCATCTTGAGCCTAACACTATGTATTCTGAGAGTATCCATAACCCTGCTATCCGATACCTGCATAAGTTTCTAGCCCATACCCTGTTTGGTAAAGAGGAAAATATTTATTCTGTGTCGAAATACGAGTTGTTCATTATTTATTGTGCTTCTCAGGCTCGACCTATTAATGGGGCTACCTTCATGATGGCCAATTTTAAACGAATCGCAGAAGCTGACCACATACCGATCATTATAGGTGGCCTCGTGACCGTGATTGCCAATGCCATTGGATTGAGACAACCACTCCTTAGCATAAACCCCTTAGGTGTTATACGACCTATGGATATCCCATTCTGCCTCACCCGCGACATCATTCGAGACCCAGGCCCTGAGACCTTTGAACCCCTGATTAATAACTGAGTCGTCCATCTCTTTACCTTACCGAATCATGAACGAACTAGTGTCCACAATATGAATAACTGGCTGTATGATTTAGATGAACCTGAAGCTTCACCTTCACCACCTGAGACCCCACAGATTTATGACCATTATGACCAGTATGCTGACGATCTCTCTGACTCTGGTTGAAGCACTTCTGCTGAGCCTGCTGCCCAACCAGTAGATCATACTACTGCAGCCTCAGAGGCGAATTTACTACTCTACGGGTAGATTTTCATTAGTTCATGGATATGGTGGAGGAGCAGTTAGATCACGTCTATCAACATCTTTTCTCTATTGCTCCTCCACCTCCTCCTCGCGGCTGATTTCTTGGATACATTTTTTTGCATTCCAATCTTCGCACTTTTGAACAGTGAGGACAATGTTTGATTTAAGTGTGGGAGAGGACTACCTTTACATTTATTATTTCTTTTGGACATTGTTATTTTTTTGGACATTATTATTTCATTTCCAATTATCATTGTTATTATTTTTTCCATTTGATTACTAGAAGCATTTTTATTTTAATTTTATCAAAATCCATAAGAAAAAAAAAGTTTTTTCCTCACCACATGAAGGTAGCACTCGCCACCTTAGTGAAAGAAAAGTGTGGCACCCGCCACACACACTCCTAAATAGAGGCGACACTTGCCACATTACTTTAATGCATGTCTAACAGCTCAATTTTCCTTTCACATGCACACCATGTAACCTTACACTAGCTTGCATGTAGTACACCTTTCCTGCAATTTCTGATTTTGTTGACCACCATTAAATCAAAACCAACCCAACCACCTCATTTACTCCACATTTAATTGTATACCACCTTAAATCAACTATTTATATCATCTTCATCAACATAGCAAAACACCATAAAAAACATTCATTCACAAAAATCAGAAAGAAGCAGTAATTTCATTTTCAAGCAACCATCATGGAAGCATACCAAATCATTTTCAGAGAAGTCGAAGCTGGTGAGAAGCAAGCAGAGTTATATGCAGCTCTACTAAATAGAGAAATTGAGTCAACAAGGTATGTTGATGTACCCTGTTTAGAAGCATTAGGACTAAAAGACAGTGTAGAACATATGCTAGAAAGATTAGGCTTAACTTACCTTTTATCATTTAAAGATCCTGTCTACATGAAACCGACTATAGAATTTCTTAGCTCACTAATTTATGATGTTAATGGAAACATCCATTTTCACTTATTTAATGTTGAGTATACATTTACTTTTGAGGCATTAGTCGTCTTATTTAAATGTCCATACCGAGATGATGTTAAATATGACGTGCCAGAGGGTGAGGGATGGCTAAGCACATATAAATACTTCTGGAGAGCAATAACAGGGACGGTAACACACAGTTTCGAAGGCAATAGAGCCTCATTAATCCAAAAATCGTCGATACGCTATTTGCGACAACTGTTGGCCTGTACCATTTTCGAGAGGTCAAATTCTAATAAAGTAAAAGAAGCAGAATTTTTCTATTTGTTTACCGCTATAGAAACCGGCGAGAAAATAAACACTGTCCCATTTTTGTTCAGTCACATGAGAGCAATATCCACCACAAAGAAAGGAGCTATAGTTTTTGGTGGCTTGATAACAACACTAGGCCGAATTCTCGACCTACAAAATGATTTTGCAGCTTTAACACCCTTGCCATCAAGGACCATAGATATAGATATGATCAGAAGTATGAAAATAGTGAGGAGAAGGAGATATGGGAACTATGATTTAATGATAAATAACCAATTGTTCCCAAATATTATTTTCCCAAACCCTGCTCGCACGGATGTGCGTAATCCAGATAACTAATGTTACATTAATGACCCAGTCCCCGCGCACATTCCTGAGAATGTTGTTGCTGGCGGGGACGACACTAACGCACATCCACACACCACACATGTTGCTTCTGATAATATTGCAGGTACATCCTCAAGGCACAGACCAAGAAGAAGCAAAGACACACCAGCCAGTCTAGACGAAATATATGCTGAAATGCTACGACAGAACGAATTAGACACTCAGCGGGATCAGAGGATTCAGAGCATCAAGGCGCAGCAGGCCGATATGATGCAGATTCTAAGACAAATGCAAAGCAAACAACACATCATGTCAGGATTGATCGCCGAGATGGCAGACTTATCAATAGGTGCGGCAGATCTAGAAGATCCACCTAACCACCCTAGAAATGGCAGGCAGACGCGAATTTGCGGCAGAGGCTGCAGATAGAGAATTTCCAGGTTCCACCTTCTTTTCTTAACTTAATTCGTTGCGTTGGGGACAATGCTCGATTTAAGTGTGGGAGAGGAAGCTTTACTGCTTTAATTTTTTGGTTTCTCCTTTATTTACTATTTTCTAGGTAGATTTTAAAATTTTAATTTTCTACTTAAATTTTTCGCAAATAAAATAAATTCATGTGCTGTCGAGTCATTTTAGATAGTTTCTACCACTTGTCGGATTCTCCCAAAATTCTTGAGTCATAACAGAAAATTTTAAATTGTTGGGTTAAAGCATGACACTGACCCAGAAAGTATATTGCTAGACTTAGATTGAGTCCGAGAGATTTGGGAAAGTATTGAAAATATCGATACCGTCTTGACACCCTGAACACCTTAATGTGCTGATGAGTTTGAGTACTTATTATCCCGAAGCCTAAAATTTAGAATAACCTCTTGAGTAGTTTATATTAGCAATCAGCAGCATCCTAAAGCACAACCTAAGTAATAAACCGATGCAAATACGTGTTTGATCTGAAAAAAAATCAAATAGAATGATTAAAGTGAACAAAGGATATGCTCTTACTAAGTTAGGTAGTCCTTACCCGACCATTTAGCCCAACAGATCGGACTCTTGAACTTCAAAAGTACACAAGAAAAAGAATGTGAAAAGGTTCTGAAAAAAGATATTAATGAACACTAACAGGTTTACTTACCATGTGCGTGCGGGGATAACGGGCTTAATGTGATTGCACGAGCATGAAAAAGAGGTGAAAATGAATAGGTTGAGTTATAATAACATGATTCGGACTTGTCTGCACAGTATCCTTGGTATTTTTACCACTACCTATCTTTCGTGCGATCTGAGTTAAGTCGTCTTAGATTCTATGCATATGTTTTATTTTCTTGAGGACAAGCCAAGGTTCAAGTGTGGGAGAGTTTGATAGCGCGAAATATTATAGAATATTTGACTTGACTTGCATGAATTTTATTTGTTTCTTTTACTGTTTTATTTGATTTATCTTCGATTACACTGTTGTTTTCTTCTATTTTGTAGGTTACTATAAATTTGGATTAAAAGTATAAAAGGAGAAATAAATGAAGAAAATGGAAAGAAAAGAGGAAGAAAAGATCAAAGAAATAAAAGAAGAAGAAAGAAAGAGGAAGGAAAGAAAGAGAAAGGAAAGAAAAGGTGTGGGGGCCACCACATACCAAGTGGCACTTGCCACTTGGATGTGGCGCCTGCCACACTAAGGAGAGGCGGCGCCTACCACCAATATAGTGAAGGGAAGGTGGCAGTTGCCACATAGAGGGGGTGGCGAGTGCCACTCCTAACTATCAGGAGAAGTGGTAACTCCCACCCCTATTTGAACGAGAAGTGGCGCCTGCCATTCCCTCCCCTAAATTTCCTGCACGAACTCTCCTACTTTTTCTCAACTCCTCACTATATTTTCTCCTTAAATCTCTCCTCATTTGAAGCCTCAAGGCCAGCCCATTAACATAATAAAAAGGGAGTTGTTTGTGAAGAATGAGGCAGCTAGTTTTTACCATTATTTTTCTAGTTTCAATTCTTAGTTTCCTGCTTTTTGCTTTTATTTTCTCTGTATTATTTTAAGGTTTTGTAAGGAAAATTTTTATGCCATTAGTTTAGGATTTATTTGATCAAGGTTGTAAACATTTTCTTGACAATACAAGTCGGCCTTCAAGAAATCAAACCCAAGTTCTGCTAATTTCCAGGTTTTTATTTTACCTACTTTAATTTTACTGCTTTATCTTTATGCATCTCTTCTGCATTCTGGTTAGTATTAGGATTGAGATTTGTAAGAATATGAAAGCCATGTTTGGCTAAAACTTGTAGTATCGGTATGTAATCACAACCGGTCGGAGGGGGTTAAGTAAAACATGACGTAGAATTTAAATGAAATAAAAGTTTTATGGTCTCTGTTTCTTTCGTCTAAAATTAATAACTTTTTTCACGAGAGTGAGAAAGTAACGAAGGTTAAAATCAATAGAGCGAGAGTTTGAGGTTTTAATCAGATAGCTGAAATAGAACATTAGGCTTAAATACAACGAGAGTGCTTTGAGTTTATTTAGGATTTATCTGTTTCCAAAAAGTGTTTTTATCTGCAAAATAAGAGAGCGAGAGCCACAATTTAATTTAAAAGCATAGTCTAAGTCAAGAGAACGAGAGTGTGAGATAAGGGCTTTTAAATGGGTCTTTTCTACGGAATAATGATTCTTTCTTTTTAAAACTAAACGTCCATGAATTACCGAACCCCCAATGATTGATAAGATTCTATATCGATATCTAGAAATATCTTATTTTAATTAGAATTTTAATTCGGAACTTTTTTTTTCGCACCCTAAATTAGAAATTCATTAGCCTTAGATTTACATAGTAGCATTAGATAGCGGTAGGTTGACTCTTAGTCCTTTCGGTTCGATAATATTTTAAAATTACACAATCAGATTGTGCACTTGCAATCGCGAAGCATTTAAACTACTAAATAGCCGATCAGACCTCTAGCGAATGTTGGGCTTGAAGACTTGATTTTTATTTGATGCTTGGTTTTCGCTGCCTATCTTATTTCTTATTTTGGTTGCTTAAGTCCAAATGATGAGGGTTTTGACTTGTTATGTCAAAGGCTTGTATTTTGTTTAGATCATTCCTTCCTTAGCTTTTATGTTATGCTTTAGGATAGCCTCTTCATCTCCTCCCCCTTCTTAAAATTTCAAAATCTTCTCCCTTTTTCAAAATCTTCTTTCTTTCAAATTAGAACCACTTTCATAATAAACCTTGACTTTGTCAAGTTCTTTTTTTCAAAATATTTTTCTTAATAAATACTAATCAACCTTAAGTATACTTAGACCATTTTCAAAAGACTTAAAAAAATACTTAACTCATTCAAACCATTCTTGAACCTTCTTGCACTTTTCCTGTTAACTTTTTCATAAGGTTTAGACATGAGTCATTTTCATAGTTGAGATGTAATTCTACTATCTCCATTTTTTTTAGTGTCGAATCTTTTCCACTTGAGAGAGCTAGTGGCATACTTATTAATTTTAATCCAAGTTGGAGCTCTTCTCAATAGTGATGCAAAGGTTCATTTTCATACACTTGTGGGTGACTAGTTGAGTATTCTCCTTAAAATGATTACTTGTCTTATCCACTTTAAAATCAATGATAACACACCTACTTGCTTATTTTTACCATGAACTACGAGGTTTTGATCCTCCATTTCACTTCGTGGGTATGTAGGCACAAGGCTTAGGAAGTCTTGTCAAACACAAAATTACAAAAAAAGACTTATTTTCTCACCTCCATTATCTTTTGCAAACAACACATTTTTATAAGCCAAACGCTATATTTTCAAAGAGGTTCCTATAGATTACTATAGACGTTTAGGGTGCTAACACCTTCCCTTTGCGTAACCAACCCCCTTACCCTGTCTCAGTTTTTATTAGTTATTGTTTTAAAACTTCTTTAGGATTTGTTTACTCTTTTCCCTTTCCTTTATATAAAATAAAAATATGGTGGCGACTTTTGATTTGCGAGTTAAGTTAATCAATAACTTAATCTCAAATTTAACCGTTACATCACCATACCTTTTGTATCATACATTCATTATATCATCTCATTAGCATATCATTTGATCATTGATTCCCTTGTGGATTAAGGTTTGCGTTGGCTTCAGGTCATCTAACCAAGACATCAATAGATGTGACAATTGTTTGTTCCTCTTTGTGTTCATCTAGGTGTACAAGATTTGATTGAGAAGCTCGTGATCAAGGCATGTTCACTATGGCATGAGAGGTTTCATTTTGGTCAATCAAGGTTCGAAGTTTGATTCATTAACATAAGAATGGTTCATGTGTTTATTTCCATGCCATCTCCATCAAGTTCACAAGTCATCTTCCAATCATTCAATTTTCAATCAAGTTTTCTTCATTTGGTACTCACATGATCACCATTTTTCCTTTGGATTCAAGATCGTAACAAAGATCACATTTTGGTACATGGTGGTGTGGCCTAAGACTCAAGTATGGCATGTCATTTGGTCTAAACACCATAACTCTTTCAATTTACAACCAATGGACAAGCTACTTTGAGCCAAATATCACAAATAAACTCCTCAAAAAACTTTGATTCAAGGCTCAAACATCAATTCAACCCCCAAGAACCTCAATTTTGGAAGTAACCAAGTTGCCAAAAGTGCCCAACACATTTTCATTGCCCCTACTTTCCACCCATGTCATTTCTAGCTCAAGCATCCAATTAACAAGCTTCTTTGTGACTTTCGATAAGCTCATGGAAAGGATCATTTGGCCCAAGTTTAGCTCAAAATTTACATGGGAATTAAAATTTATGAAGTCATTAACTTGGAGATCTCAGCTGGCCAGGCAGGCCAAAACGTGGTTCAAACTATTACTTGGCCTAGAAACCAAGTCACGACCCCAAATTTGGATCAATGCCATTTTCAATCCAAACATTCTTTTGATGTGATTCTTTTTGCATTGAATTCTCTGCAATGAAGTGATCATTTGGCACAAAAAAAATAAAAAACACACGAGGGAATCTCATTTGTCCTAGCTTTAAACATGGCAGCATTGACTTTGCTTTTTGCCCAAGTTTTAGGTCACAAAATACATGCAAATTTCAATATGGGATCACCAACACATGCACAATCTATTTGGGGACCTAAATCGCATATGAACAAACATAAAACAATTGGTTTCAAGTTTTAATTCATGCTTTTCATCCTTCACCTCACACGCTTTGCAAATCACAAAAATTCAACCATAGCTCATACAAATTTTATATCTAATTCACATGTGTGACATTAATACTTCATTTCCTATAAACAAAGGAAGCTTTTTCCTTCATTTATAAGCTTAAAAATCCAAATAAAATCTAAAACACTTGAGCTCGATACTCCTTCAAAACCAGAAATCTATTCTCTTGATTCAAGCTTGTTTTTGCTTAAAATATTTTCCCAAAATCACTCATCGGCTTCACCTGAAGCTAACTGAATAATTTTCATGCTCTGAAACTTCCTGAATCATTCTCACCATTGTAAGTTCTATGGTTTTTGGATTCACTATATTTTGGTAAAACAACATGCTGTTTGGATGAAGTTAAACCAGGTGTTCTGCCATGACAGTCAGACATCATGTTTAGCATGATTTTGTGACATGTGCCAGGACATGTTATAACAGAAAGTTAGGACATAACTATTTTGGTATTTTAATTGTGTTTTTTTAGTGTTTTCTAATTCACACATGTGCGTTTTTTATGGGAGTATATTGTGGGAATTTCTGTTATGGCAGATTCTGTTAGTTTTCATAAAAAGGTTCCTTGAGTCTTTTTAGAAAAGTTTGTATTTTGCTCCTATTATTGTGCAGGATGATTTGTAGCAAGTTAAAACTGATTGTTGCTATTTGTGTACTTCAAGAGCCCAAGTCCATTAGGTATGAAATCTATTTAAAGAGAAGACCTAACCCTGTTGAAGGAGAGAACAACATGTGAAGAATGTGGAGAATAAGGATTAGTGGTGTTTTGGTTGGTCTTTATAGTTTAATGTGTGTTAATTGTATGTCACTCATGTATCTTCTGATGCATCGAGGCTAACTGATTGCTCATTGTTCTTAGTTGAAGCTTTTAAGCAAAATCGAGTATTGTATAGGAAGTCTGCTACTTCTATTTGTTGGTCATTGTTGAATTGTCACTGGTATTGTGACTGATTAGGAAGTGAGAGAGGGATATCATATCTAGAGGGTGTCTAGGTAGAATTTGCACAAGGTAGGGATTAGGCGAGAAGTTGTAAACGGAGAGTTTAGCTTTGAACTAATACTATCATAGTGAATTTCCTTCCTGACTCGGTAGCCCCTAAATGTAGGTGAGTTGCACCTAAATAGGTTAACAACTCTGGTGTTACTTTAACCTTTCTGTCATTTAAATTCATGCATCTTTGTTTGTGTGATCAAGCTATTTTGATCCCAATGTTGTGACATCTGTCTCGAGATCTAGTATCTGCTTTACAGAATTTCAATCATTTTCACCATTGTTGAATTTTGAAGCTTCTATTGTAAAGGTAACTACGAGTTAAATTCTTGAACAAACAAGTTACCAGTCTCTTCATATTGATTCACTGATCAAAAGCCATCAACTACCTTGAATTTATATTGTGTATCCATCATTTAATTTATTTTGAAGAATTAGGGTTCTTTGTGTTCTTGAGCAAATTCCCTTTGCTCAGAGCCAACCATTGGCTCTGTAACAAAGAGACATGAATAACAATAGGTTAGGCAACTAAAGAATATGACTTGTGCGCATTCAAAAACTAGTCGTTGACGCCATAATTCAAACATATTTCTTTCTTTTTTTAATATATTTTTTTCATTTTATTTTTCGTTTCTTTGCTGATTTTATTTTGAGTGATTTTTAATTCATTTTCATCAAAATTTTTACACAAAATCTCTAAAAAAAATTTGCATCACATATATTTTTTGTATAATTTCTAAAATCATTTTTGCATTAATTTGATATTTTCATTTATTTTCTTTTTAATTTTCATTTTCAATTTTATTTTTTATCATTTTCGAATATTTTCGCATCCAACTTTTGAGATCCACTTAGTTGCAATATTATTCACTTTCTCTAACTTTCTCATCCATTTATTTTATTTTTTATGCTTATTTTGAGTTTTCCTTTTTTATTTTCGTTTTTAAATCATTTTATGTTTATTTTTGTTCAAAATTTTGAATGTCTTGATCTTGGCTCTTGATGATTGCTTGGTTGAACATATATTTAACATTTAAAATCCTTGATTAATGATCCTTTGGTTGATTCAATTTTATTTTGTCCAAACATGTTGATAAATGATCATCTGATCATTTTTGACACTTTGTATCAGAGATATGTTATCCCTTGGTTGATCATGCTTTGAGTCATTTGACTTTCTGATAGATTATTCATATGCGATTGCTTGAGTCTTCATTTCATTCTTTCTATCATCTCCTTTCCATCTATCCTCTTCCTTTGTTTTTGAGTCTTTGTGTACATGTTTTATGAGAGTAACTTTGTGTTACTTCTCTAACATGTTTGACAAATAAATTTTTATTCACCGACCTCAAATAGGTATGGCTTCTACACGAGCCTACTTACGATTTCCTAACATAGTTCTAAACTGTCTCGATGCGATAAATTTATCCTTAATCCTAACCAATAACCACTAAATCACTAATTTTATTTTCTTGTCATTTAACTCTTACAATTTACTTTCTTTCCTTTTACCTTTTTACAATTTACTTTTAGGCTCATTATCCATCCATTTACTTTATGCATCTTTTACGTTGTGCCTTTTATCTTTTGTTATTTCTTATTGCCTTGCCATTAAAAAGAACAAAACTTGATAAAATGAAACGACCAAAAAGATGTGATTCTATACTTGTGACCCAAAAGGATGAACTCTCGTGGACTTTCAATGACCTTAGCATCAGGATGTTTTGGACTTAATGTTTGACCCTAGCAAGAGGAGACTTGGACTTGGATCCTTTATTTCATTTGTCTAGCTTAGAACACTTTACACACACATGACTTTCTCTTGGGCTACCTTACAATGAGACTTCTTTATTTCTTGCACACATCCCTTGTATTTTTCATGTACCCCTCCCCCTTTTGATGTACTTTATTATCTCTTGACTTCGTTTGGTTTGGTTTTCCTTGCTAGTTATCCCTAGGGACTAGGATCGACCTCACTATTCTCTCAAACCCTTGATCAAACTTCAAGTGTTATTATTGTAATAAAACCCTTGATCCATCGTCAAGAAGCATGTTCCCAAATAAACTCAAAATATGTTAAAATACGATTAGAATTGCACGCCACGAGCCTTAAGTGGTAGAGAAGGAGTGAGAATGGAACTTTCCTGCCCTCATTCTGAGTATTTTGAACACAAACACTTGGATTGATTGTTTTAAATATTCACCTCTACCCATAGTCTTTAGTGCAATTCAAATCAAGAACAATCTCTTCTCAAATCTAAAATCAACCTCAACTCATCAAACTCTTTTTTTTTTTGCGCTTAGGGCATCATCCCGATAACTCCTTTTCAAGGTAAAATCAACCAACAAACACTTATTTTTTTACTCCAAACTATGGAGCTCTTATTTCCTTATTGCACTATGAGGATACGTAGGCACGAGATTGCAAGATCTTGGTGAGCACACTAATTTGAAACTCTTTTTTCCCCTTTAGCAAGTAGACCTTTATATAAATGACACATATTCGTGCGCAGGAAACCTAGATGGTTCCCGTTGAGAACAATGAATGTGAGGGGTCTTAAAAACATTCCCCTTGCATAACTAACTTTTGGACCTGAATTTGGTTGCGAGACCATATTCTTCACCTTTTAGGGGGTTTTATCGGTATTTTCCTTTTCTTCAGAATAAATAAAATTCAGTGGCGCCTCTGTGCACTTTTTGCGTAGCGACATAATGGAAATGTCAAAGGCTCTGAAAGCAACAATTATTGCAAGCACCATCAGGAAAAAGAAGGTTGGTGAATTGATATAATTGATGACTAATGAGAAGGAAGGTGAAGATGAAGAAGAAGCTGATAGTGAAAAAGAGGAATATGGAAGTGAAGAGGATGTGGAAACCTCTAAAGAACAAGGTCTTTTGGATAACTGATGTTAATTGAATTCTCTTTGTAGTTTTAATTAAGTATGATTATGGCCCTTGTATATAGGCATGTTTAGTTTCCTTGTTGTGCATTTGTAATAGCTTGATAGCCTTTTTAGTTTTTGTTTCCAACATCTAAGTCCATATGTTCTAGCATTATGTTCAATATTTGTGCTCATAGTTGATGTTTATATCTCATGACTAATCCGTTCACTGATTGTGTTGTTGACTTTACAAAATTATGGAAAAAAGGGGGAGTAATGTTACTAAGTTGGTAGTATGTTCTAACTACTCTGTGGAGCATTGTTTAACATATGTGCTGCAAGGTGTGTATGTGTTGCTGCAGTATCGATATAATCTCATATGCTGGAGCATTTGACTTGGCATATGGAATTTAAGCATATGTGAGCTGATCTGGTTGTGTATGAAATCTAATGTTCTTATTATGTAATAGATGTGGTGTTTATTGACATCTGACCTGACTGAAAACTGACTACTGGCTCTGATTTGTGTGTATGCTAACTTTTTGTGTGCTTGAATGTATGGAGCATTATGATTGATTTATTTTTTTGTAGCAACTGCTTGACTATTGATGTTTTCTACTTATGTTGTTGTTGATGATGTGTGTTACTCTTATTATTGTACTTCTGCTACTGCTGATGTTTGCTTTGTCTGCTTGTGTGTAGTGTGCTTAATATTCAACTAATCATGCACATATTGTATGTCTTTGAAAGTGTTGTTTTGCCAAAATTTTCCAATGGAGGAGATTGTTCTTCCATTTTGGATTGACTGCATTATGCTAAACAACATGGTATTATCAAGCTATTTTTGTGAAGAAAGAACACATGTCAGACATGATGTTCTAGCATGTATGGCACATGTGGCCCTTGCCGCTGCTACTACATTAGTGCGTTTTCTATTTTGATTTTGAACACATTTATGGATTTGTTTCTAATCGATTTATTGTTATATTTTAGGAACCTAATTAATTATATTTGTTTTATTATTTATGAGATTCAATTTTAAAAGATTTGGAAATTTAAGTTTGAATTAAAGTCAAATCACATCTTGTTGTGGAGCTGTTTTGGAAAAACAAATCTTAACCAAATCTTCACTTTATCTGCTGATTCACATTGGAGAAAAGCCCAGTAGATGAATTTTATTTAAGGGACTCAATTCCATCATTGAAGACAAAAACTAAGTATTGAAGATACCTAGTTTGAGGGTTTTATTTGAGTCCTTTGTTTGTAATGCTTGTACAACATACCAATTCCCTCATTCACATCATAAGGCATAATATTGGTTTGCTTAGTTAAATTGTAATTCAACATTCTATAAGTTATTTATCGAAGGTACAATCACTTTGGATTAAAGATTGAAAGAAAATGAGAGGGATTCTCATATTTAAGGGTGACCTAAATAGAAAGTCACTAGGATTAGGAAGATGCATTGAACTACATGGGGGTTGTTGTTCCTATAAGACTAATTTTACTGATTCAAGATAGTGAATTTCATATTTTGGATAGAGTTCCCTCAAGATATGGTTTCACCAAACTGTGTTAACAATCTATTATGTCCTTTTTTTTTCGTTATGCATTGATCATCTTGTTTATCTATTGTTTGTTAATTATACTATAAGATGTTGAACACCTTTGCTTATGCATCTGATCCAACACATGTCCCCTTAAGAGTAAAGTTTCAGATATCAGACCGCAGATTGCAAAATAATTGAATTCAAGGCGCCACCGACAAGGCAACTTGATTACAGTTTAGAAATAACCAAGTTGCAGCATCGTGTGATAAGGCATTTCACCCTTGGTTGAACCATTTAGCTATGCCAAAAACACGTCCAGATATCCATGCTACAAAAGTGGGTATCATACATATTTATTTACTTTTCTATAAATTACTTAGATATTCATGTTCGAATTTGGATAATCAATAGGGTAAGTATTGAAAATGACAACAACATCGTGTCATGTTTTTATTTATCTGTCAATTTTATTTCAATTTGCACAAAACCAAACAAAATGCGACTGCTTTGGCTAAAAACCGCTAGAATAAAAATCAGTAATTATACACATCCCCCTGCGGGTTCGATCTTATTATACTACTTGGCATTACCATTCACTTGTGTTTGGGCAACATCAGTTACTTCCATAGTGTAGCGGCAAAGATTGTGAGTGTAAGCTATTGATTAACTTAACTCGAAAATGCAAGAGTCACCACTGCAATTTTATTTTATCCAAGAAGGAAAGGAAAAAGAGCAAACAAAACTTAAACAAGTTCTAAAGGCAAGAACAGATGAACAGAGACTGGGTAAGGGGGTTGGTTACGCTAAGGAAAGATGTTAGCAGTCAAAACATCTATAGTACTTTATAGGAACCCTTTGAAATATCTACGTTTTTTGGTTTGAAAAGGTTTGTTTGAAATGAGATTGGGAAGATGAGAAGAGAATTACTTTTTTAAGATTTTTGTGTTTGGAGAGACTTGTCACCTCATGCCTACATATCCACAAAGTGCAATATAGAACCAAAACCCCGTAGTTCGTGGTACAAATAACAAAATAGGTTTTTATGGTTATTTTAAGTGAAAATACAAGTCATCATTTCTAAGCAAATAGTTTCGCTTAAAGAGATGACTCATGTCTAAACTTATGGAAAAGTTTTAAAAGAAAAAGTGCATAAGGCAAAAAAGGTTTGAATGAGTTTGAATGCTTTTTATGTTGTTTTAAAAAGAGTCAAAGTATGATTAAAATTGATTGACATTTATTAAAGAAAAGGAAGCTCTTGACAAAAGTCAAGGTTTTATTGTGAAAGTGGTTTGATTTTAAAGGTTTTGAAAAAGGGAGAAGATTTTGAAAATTAAAGAAGGGATGAAGAAGAAATGACTATCCTAAAGCAAAAAAAGATAAAAGCTAAGGATAAAAACGGTCTAACCACACAAGAAAGCTCCATAATATAAGCATTATTCCATTAGATTCGGCCTTGATCAAAATAAGTCTTCAAAAGAGAACTCCAAGTACTCAAAATCCAAGGTTTGACATCACAAGCTTCCAAACATAGGTTAAAATCCTAATTCTAGGTCCAAAACTCCATGTCCAATGCAAAGGATAGTATCCATAGTCCACCATTAAGATAACAAGTTTTTAGGGTTTTAAGCCTTTATTAATGTTTTTGGTCCAAATGTACAAAGAAAAAATGGTGGAAGCAAAAACAATAATATGATATGAGTTGATAATAATGGATCATAAAAATAAAAGAGAGATAGGGAGCAAGAAAGAAGCATAAACAAAATTAGTACAATAATATTGCTAATGAGTTAGTGATTAGTTGTTAGAACAAATGATCAACAATGGTCAAATAATGAACTTAGGTCAAAGTTAATGAAGACTCGTTGGAGGATTGATAAAATCAAATCTTCCTAACAACAAGTTTCATAAGTAATGGACCCAAGAGAAATAATCAACCATACTTGAACTTTCAAACATAAGTTTAAGCTACGAATGATCATTTTCCGATACGGGATACATGTAGCGCTATGTTAAGTAGTCGCAATCAGGCTTATGTAGAAGCCACGACTATCTAAGGTCGGTCAATAAAAATGTTTGTACTAATGTATGCTAGAGAGACGATATGTAGATCATCCTCCGAAAGCAATATCGTATAAAAAGAAAATAGGTAACAATCTCATCTTCATCAAGAACTAAAATAAGTTTCAATGATATTGAAGATTTTCATCGATCAAAAGAAAATGAGAGATAGATGAAGAAATGCCAAATTGAACCACACAAAGATGTAATCCTAGGCAAAGAACAAAAGTAAAGGGAAAGAAAAGGCAATGGAACTAAAACAGTCCCAGAAACAAGCAAAATACACATTATGGACATTGGTTAATCGATTAACCATTTGCATGTGCAAATGTGTTAATCGATTAACACTGCTAAGACATCAAAAAATATTGAAACAAATTCAGCATTCATGACCTAATCATTTCTTCAAACATCTCATGATCATGAATGAGAATTAGCACGAAAATTAAAGTAAAACAACAACAAATATCACCAATAAAACATAATTTGCAAGATCCAAAGATCAAGCAACAAGAATCAATACTAGATCACATTGTAGAAGATGGTTCAAGAACAACAATGGTGGAATGAGGGTTTACCACTTCAAATTTGAAATTGCTTCAAATGAACTTCAAGAACCACACTCCAAAGCCTTGATCTACTGAAATTGATGATGAAAAAGTGATTGGATGAATGCTTTAGCTCAAAGACTAGTAAGTTCCAATGAAGAACTTACTAACTTTCAAAAGAAGAAAGAGCTTTGGTGAATTTTGTGGTTGAAGGGAATTGAGATAAATTTTAGCAAGGTGAATTTAGCTATCAAAGAATTAAATGAAGCCATTATTTATAGAATTTAGGCTTGGAAATTTTGGTGGTTTAGAATTTTGTTTGTAACCAAAATTAGGCTTGGAATTTGAATTTGGAGGCAAGATCAAGATCAAGTGGTGATTAGTGAAAGTGTATGGTTGGAATCAATTATGATGAGGTATGTGAATTAAAATGAAGTGATCTAGAATATTCTCATGATGAAATATTTGAAAATTGGTGCCAAAATTTTTGGCTCATTTTCACAAAAAAACGCAATGGTCAATCGATAAACCATTTGCATATACAAATGTGTTAATCAATTAACACAGTGAAAAAGTGTGAAAAATGGATTTTTAATGTGTTGTACTGGCTCTGGCTCGATTTTTTAAATTTGTCAAAGAAGGCATGGAAATAAACACATGAACCTTGGAGTTTCTTAAGTAATAGTCAATCAAATCTTGGGAAACACTTGATCAAATGATTTTAATTGCTTGCAGATCAACTATGACTTTGTTCAGATGAAATCATGCGAGCTGAGGGACTGTTGATTGATGTTCTTGAGTCCAACCTCTTCTTGAAAAAGAGTTAGTAAAGGAAAAAAAACATACTTTTGGTATTTTAATTAAAGGTTAGTAAAAATAAACATACAAATAAAAGCAAACAAGAAACACACATATGTTCAGTAATCTCTGCAAGGTATAAACCCAAAGATGAGAGGGAAAAGAGAAACCAAAGCATGATCTTGTTTGTGATGCAGAGATGCAAATGAGACGTGGAAAATATTAGGGGTAAAAATTAGGGTATGAGAAACAATCTTTCCATCCTTGAGTGTTTTATCTGCCCGTATTATCTCCCTCAAGACAACTAGAGTGTGATGAAATTGTTCGACTTGTTACAAAGCATTCTTAATCAAATTCAAAATTACCTTAAGGGTAGAACTCCTACAACTAACTCGCTGATGAGTTAGAGAAGTGTTCTAAAGACACAAAGACTCTAGTTCCCTTTGAGTAGATGATAAACTTCCCCAAATAGAAGTAAGAGCCTGGTTCTTCTTCACCACGATCTTCACTTGATGGTTCCCAGTAGCCAATTCCACTGAGGGCCGAAGTAGGAGAGGCACACCGAGTATACTAAGGAAAAGTGACTAGCTCCTCCTCCAGGGTAGGTTTGGACAGGTTGGCCAAATATGTGCAGTCGTATTCCTAGGAAGTCCTATTCCTAGGAAGTCCTACGAATGGCTCCCGTGATCTCTATAGAAGCTTGAACACAACCCCTTGCAAAGAGTGGGCAAGAAGGATTGGTACATCTGAAATTGCAGAATAGTACCCAAAGAAACTTCACTCCCTGCTGGCCATACCCCCCACTTCAAAAGCCAGAGAGTTACTTCATCTTTCATATGTTTTACATACCATCAAAATTAGTGCCAAAACAAATATGTCATTGACATGCATACTGAAGACAGATAAGCCAAGAGTTTCCAGAACTTTCCAATGATGACCTTTCTTTGTTCATGGGAACAGGCTTCTATCAGCAATTGAATAGCAAAGAGGCTCTACAAGCGTTTATGGTCGATCTCCTCTATGGGGGCACCTCCTCCGACATAACCAATATCAGTGATGAAGTGAAGGTGAGAAAATACTTAGAAGGGGGGTTGAATAAGTATATTGAAAATCTTATAGCAATAAAAATTCAAGGATTTTTATCTTGGTTCGTTGAACTCAACTACTCCAGTCCACCCTATCAAGAGTGATTTGCCTTTCTCAACAAGGACTTAATCCACTATTAAATCAACTGATTACAATAGCAAGCACTAAGAGCAAATGTTCTTAGTCTTCTTAAGAACTACTGATCCCAACTAGATCTTCTTAAGGATCTTTTACAATCAAATGTAAGAATAATACAAGTGTTTAAATTTGCTTCTAATTAAGCTATATCACAACTGTGATTTATCACTTAAGATTTAAGAACTATGAAATAAATTTAGCTAATGAGAATAAGTTGTATGAGAGCTTTCTTTGAATTCTTTCAAGTATTTCGTCAACTGAAGAAGAGTGATGGAGTCTTGCTTTTATAGGCAAAGATATCCAAGTAGCTATCACGTTGAAGGTTGTGTACTAAAAGGTCTGAGCCTTTTTGTCTTTACATCACATGACCTTTCCTAGAAGTAGAATGCACAGAGAAATCCTTTTTGTCCGTGTTCTTGTGTCTAGCATAAATAAGGAAAGAGTCGTTTGGCCATTCCAACAGATATAACTTTGAATTCTTCTTCAACAAGATTCAGCAAAGTATCATCAGATTCTTGAGCAGTCAGAGTCTTCTGATGTTCATTAGAGTTTGCTGAATCAGAGCAATGCACCAAGTGTGCTTTCAGCGTGTAATTGTTCAGAGCAGAGTTTGGGATCAGATCCTCAGTACTGGCAGCGTTAGTACTATCAGAGTCTTCTGAAATAAACTAAGCTTGAAACTCTTCATACATAATTATTCAATGCTTCAGATGCTTCTGGCTTCTGCTTCAGATTCTTCTTTAGCTTCTGCTTCAGATCCTTCTGTAGACAGCGCTCAGAATCTTCTGTAGGCAGCGTTCAGATTCTTCTAACAGATGCTTCTGACGCTTCAGAGCCTTGCATATTTTTCATGTTCTGATCTAATTTGCTTCCAGAATGGTATTCGCTTTAATATCTGCAACAAACATTCTTAAACACATTTTAGAGTATATAATTCTTGAATTCAAAAATTCATAAGAGTTATCATCAAAACATAGAGATATTATTAAGAACCAATATGTGTTCTAACAATCTCCCCTTTTTTGATGATGACAAAAACATCAAAAATTTTGTTCAATAAACAATGTAATTATAACTCCCCCTGAGATGATGAATCTCCTCCTGAATTGAATACTTAGAAGAAATAGAAACTTCCCTTTTTGCATGAGCATTCTTTTCAAAATCAGAGCCCGATTGTTCCAAAAATTAGATCTTGACTTTGGATGCATGTTTCAGAATCAGAGCCTAATATGTTAAAACTATGATCTGGGGATCTCAAAGTCACTTTTAAAGAATTTGTCAGAGTTTTCAAATGTTCTGAAATACTCAGAGTTCGCGTTAGTTATAATTGATATGTCTGAGTTTCATTTAGGTAGAGTTTATTTGAACAGTCAGATCCATTTTCTCCCCCTTTTTGTCATAATCAAAAAGTAAAACTTTTAAAGACAAGTAAAAGGAAATACAGAAAAGATAAATTCATGTAGAGAAAACAGCAAATCATTCATTCATTCAGATAACAAACAGACACATCATCAGATAAATTCAAGTACATGTGCACAAACATCAGATACAGAAAAAAAACATAAACTAGGTTTGCTTGGACAGAATCATCTTCAACAGGTGAGTGATCTCAGATGAAGATTCCTCTTGCTTTGTCATCCATTTAGCCATGTTGTCATTCTTCTGATCTTGTTTGGACATCCATTGTGCCATGTCTTCAGTCTTCTAGTCTTGCTTGGCCATCCATGACTTAATCTCAGATTGTCCAGCTTCCAAAACTGCAATCTTATCTTCAAGATTTGGATTCTCTTTCTTGATCTCAGATGAAGAAGGTGAAGCAGATTCTGAAGCAGGAGCAGAGTCAATTTCCATAGGAGATGCAGAGTCATGAGCAACAGATCCATAGGGATTTTCCACAATTGTCATAGCTAGAGGATTTTCTTCAAAAGAAGATTTTGTAGAAGCTTCTGTACCAGATACTTCAGAAGATGAAGGCACGTCTTCAAGAAGCAAAGGTGCAGATCTTTTTACATTCCACATCATGCTTCTGGCAGTTTCAACAAATCTTAGCTTCACATCATCAGAACATACATTCTTCAGATTTGAGGCTACAATATTGAATCTGTTAATGAAGTTATTCCAGATAGCATCAGATTCATTTACATCCATAGTTGACAAACATTTCTTCTGAATAGAGCCTAAATGCATCTTTATTTCTTTCATAAAATTTGCAAATAAATTATCAACATTTAGCCTAGTTTTTGGTTTCAGAAGGGTTTCCAAGGTGAATGGCTTGGGTTGAGGTGGAGGTGGAATGGTAAATTTTGGAATGATGATCAGAGGACGAGGGTAGAAAGGAAGAGATGGATGGTCAAATGAAGTGGTAGGTTTGGATCTGGATAAAGCATTAACCAGAGATGGTTTTACAAGTGATTCATAGGAAACAACATCAAATGTGGTTGAAGTGTAAGGAATGAAAACAGATTTATCAGACAATAGAGGTTCTGATGAAATCATATCTGGCAGTTCTTTTATGTAGGTTTGAAGAACAGATGGTAGAATGATGGAAATTTTAGGTTTAAAAGGAGTGGTAGAGTCAGATTGTTCTATTCTGTCATAGAAATTTTTAAATTTGAAACCAGAAGGAAGTGGATCAGAGGGGAATGGTTTAAAGGAAGCAAATGAGACAAACTCAAATCTCCTGGTTTTAGGAATTAGAGTTTTAGATGAAACAGGTGGTTTTGGTTGTTTAGATTCAAATTCTCTTAGAGAGGGGGTGAGATAAAATCTGGATGGATATCAGATTCAGAGGAATCAGATGAGGTGGTTGGGGTACAAGATGTAGAAGAAACTTCAAATACAGTCTTAAGAGGTTGAACATCCAAAATCTCAGAGTCAGGTATGTTAGATTCAGGAGGATTGGATGGTTCTGGTTGAATATCAGAAGGTTTAGATGATGGTGGTTCAGATATAACTGGTTCAGATACAACTTGTTCAGGTGCAACAGGTTCAGGTGTAATTGTTTCAGATGCAACAGTTTCAGGTGCAACTGGATCAGATTGTATGGGTTTAGAAGCTGCTGGTTGTTGTATTTCTGGTTGTTGTTGTGTTGTAGGTTGTTCTGTTGGTTTTTTTTATGGTTCTGAATTTGGAATATCAGATGATTTATATGGTGTAGTGGAAACAGGATCAGATGATTTTGGTGGTTCAGATGTTTGAGATGGAGCAAAAATTGTTTGATTTTGAATGGGAGGAGGTTCAGGCATAGAACTAGTTGTTGATATATTTACAGTAATTTTAGGAATAGAAGGTAAAGATGATTTAGTACCTTTAGTCTTTATGTGCTTGGTGGGAACAGAGGGAACTTCTCCATAAGCTTTTCTCTTGATCTGCTTCTGTGTCTTTTCAGCAACTCTTGGTTTCTTCTGTGCAGCAGCTTCTTCTGCCTCTAATTGTTTCCTTTTCCTTGTGTTCTCATCATACACATCTGGCATAGGTTCTCTTGCTCTTATCAGAATATCTGCAGGAATAGGTGTTCCATCTGCTTTGCACGCATCAATACACCTAACAATAATCTCCCTAGGTTCTTCAGCACCAAAGAGTGGGAAATCTTGAACTGGAATCCTCTTCTGACTAACTTCAGAAACATTTAGCTGACTTTCAAATATAGAAATATTACTTTCAAATATCTGATAGTCTTCTAGCTGACTTTTCATCCAGAGCATCTGCGTGCTACATCCAGCAGCAGCAATATATTCTGCCTCTGTAGTTGAAAGTGCAATTGTAGGTTGCTTCTTGCTGTACCAGGAGATTAAATTTCTTCCTAGAAATTGACAACTTCCAGAAGTACTTTTTCTTTCCACTCTGTCTCCAGCGTAGTCAGCATTACGGAATCCAACTAATTTGAAATCATCCGATTTTCTGTAACACAAACCCACATTAGAAGTACCTTCCAGATACCTTAGAATCCTCTTAACAGCTGTTAAGTGTGATTCTCTATGATCTGATTGGAATCTTGCACACAAGCATACACTGAATAAAATATTAGGTCTAGAAGCAGTCAAATAGAGAAGAGATCCTATCATACCTCTGTAGAGTTTCTTATCTACTTTCTTACTTACCTCTTCCTTACTAAGTGTACTTGTTGGATGCATGGGAGTCTTTGCCATCTTACTATCAGTCATGTTAAACTTCTTCAGAAGCTCTTTAACATATTTGGTCTGATGAATGTAAGTGCAATCTGGAGTTTGGTTGACTTGAATTCCCAGAAAGAATCTCAATTCTCCCATCATGCTCATCTCAAATTCAGCCTGCATACATTGAGCAAACTGCTTTCCCAGCATAACATTGGTAGATCCAAATATAATATCATCCACATATATTTGACAAATTAAAAAATCTTTCTTAAATGTTTTACAAAAGAGAGTTGTGTCCACTTTGCCTCTGATGAAATTTTTCTCCAGAAGAAAATTGCTTAATCTCTCATACCAAGCTCTGGGAGCTTGTTTTAAACCATAAAGAGATTTCTTTAGTTTGAAAACATATTCTGGAAATTTTTCACTTTCAAAACCAGAAGGTTGTTGAACATAAACTTCTTCTTCTATAATACCATTTAGAAAGGCACTTTTAACATCCATCTGATATAGAGTGATGTTATTCTGTGCAGCAAAAGAAATGAGTAAACGAATAGACTCTAACATGGATACAGGAGTATAAGTCTCTGTATAATCAATTCCTTCTTGCTGGCTATAACCTTGAGCAACAAGCCTTGCCTTATTTCTTTCAACTTCTCCTTTTTCATTCAACTTATTTCTGAAGACCCATTTAGTTCCAATTATGTTGAATCCTTTTGGTCTTGGAACCAAATCCCAAACATCATTTCTTGTGAACTGATTGAGCTCTTCTTGCATGGCAATTATCTAGTCATTGTCTTGCAGAGCTTCATCCACAGAAGTTGGTTCAATAACTGACACCAACCCAAATAATGATGCCTCAGATGATCTGAGGAAGGATCTTGTTCTAATGGGGTCATCCTTCTTTCTAATGATCACATCCTCTGGGTGAGAGGCCTTGATTCTAGAAGATGATCCTCTAACCGTTGATTCTTCAGAAATGTTCAAGTTGTTTATTTGAGAAGCCAAAGGAATTGCATCTGGTGTTGCTTTTGGTTCCTTCACTTGAGCTTTGTCTGCCTCTGAGCCTTCAGAGTCTGTGAGAACTACTTCTCTATCTGCAGAACTTTCAAACTGCTTTGGCTTTTCAATGCCAAGCTTATCATCAAATCTAACATGTATAGATTCCTCCACACTGTGTTTCAGTATTTTATACTCTGTAGCCTTTAGAGTGTTCAGAATAGCCAAGCATGAAACACTTTTGTGCTTTAGAATAAAACTTGTTAAGATTCTCTTTAATGTTCAACATATAGCAAATACATCCAAAAGGATGAAAATATGAAATGTTGGGCTTTCTGTTCCTCCACAATTCATAGGGAGTCTTTTCCAGAAGAGGTCTTATAGATACTTTGTTCTGAATGTAACAAGTTGTGTTTATTGCTTCTGCCCAAAAGTGCTTTGCCAGATTAGTCTCGTTGATCATGGTTCTGGCCATTTCTTGCAGAGTTCTATTTTTCCTCTCTACAACTCCATTCTGTTGTGGAGTTCTAGGACAGGAAAAATCATGAGCAATGCCATTTTCATTAAAATATTTTTCAAAATATTTGTTTTCAAATTCACCACCATGATCACTTTTGACTTTAATAATTTTGAAATCTTTTTCATTCTGGACTTGTTTGCAGAAGTCAAAGAACACAGAATGTGACTCATCCTTGTGTTTTAGGAACTTTACCCATGTCCATCTGCTATAGTCATCAACAATGACTAATCCATACTTCTTGCCTCTGATGGATGCAGTTTTCACTGGTCCAAACAGATCAATGTGAAGTAATTCTAATAGTCTTGAGGTTGAAACAACATTCTTAGATTTAAAAGAAGATTTTGAAAATTTTCCTTTTTGACATGCTTCACAAAGAGCATCTGAGTTGAACTTCAACTTAGGAAGTCCTTTGACCAGATTGAGTTTATTAATCTGAGATATATGTCTCATTATTAATATGTCCCAATCTTCTGTGCCAGACCCATTGCTAATCATTAACAGACAAAAGGCATTTAACATTTTGAACCTTAAGTTCTGAAAGATTTATTTTGTAAATGTTGTTCTTCCTCTTTCCATTAAATAGGATTGAGCCATCCTTCTGACTAACAACTTTACAACATTGTTGATTATAGATTATAGCATAGCCATTGTCACTTAATTGACTTATGGACAATAAATTATGCTTTAATCCTTCTACAAGAATAACATTAGATATAGAGGGAAGGTTACCATTACCAATAGTACCAGAGCCAATGATCTTGCCCTTCTGATTCCCTCCAAACTTCACTTCTCCTCCAGATTTAAGCTCCAGGCTTTGGAACATAAACCTTTCTCCAGTCATGTGACGTGAGTAGCCAGAGTCCAGGTACCATGACTGGTGTCTTGACTTTTCTGCTAAAAACATCTGCAACAGGGATAATCTTATCATTAGGTACCTAGATCTTTTTGGGTCCTTTTTGGTTAGTTGCCTTGAAAGTTGGTCTGAACTTCTGTCTTTTTACAACAGTTTTGTTCTGACTAAATTTTGGCTTAAACACAGGAACATTCTGATCAGAACGTGTGTGTTTAATGTCATTCAGATGACCAAACGTGAAATGAGAGTATAAGGGAGTTTTCTTAATAACAAGTTTATCAACAGGCATTGGATTTAAATCCTTTCTAGAGGAAGATTCATATCCAATTCCTTTCCTATTCTTTCTGCTAACCCCATAGATCATTGAAGCCATCTTGCTTCTGTCTATGCTCTTAGCCAGAAACTTCTGAAAGCTGAAGTCATATTCTTCTAAAATGTTTTTGCATTTAGACTTACTTTCAGATTCAGAATTTTGTTGAGCTTTTTCAAAATTGGCTTTCATTTTCAAATTATTTTCTTTTAGCTCAGCAATTTCTGATCTTAACAGATTATTCTCAGAACCAAGATTGCATTTAAGCTTCTTGCATTTGAGCTTAATCTGATTATAATTTTTCAGGACTTCTGATAATACTTTAATAAGCTCTTCCCTAGTGAGATCAGAAAGTACCTCTTTTGAGTCGGATTCAGAATCAGACTCAGATCCAGATGATTCTTCATTCTGATCTTCAATGCCTGCCATCAGAGCCATGTTGGTGCATTCTTCTTCAAAATTTGATGAAGATTCAAAGTCATCTGAATCATCCCATGTAGCCATTAGAACCTTCTTCTTGTGCTCAGGCTTTCTTATAGGCTTTTCTTTCTGAAGCTTTGGAGATTCATTTTTGTAATGACCAGGTTGTTTGCATTTAAAACAAACAACTTCCTTCTTTCCAGATCTTTTTGGTCCATAGGACTCCTTGCGCTGATCTGGATTTTTGAAGTTCTTGAACTTCCTCTGCTTGTGCTTCCAGAGTCTGTTGATTCTTCTGGACAACAAGGACAGTTCATCTTCTTCTTCAGAAGAAGATTCTTCAGAGCTTTCTTCTAATACCTGCAAAGCTTTCACAGATTTGTTAGATTTTAAGGCAATTGACTTACCTTTCTTTTGAGGCTCATCTTCCTCAAGTTCAATTTCATGAATCCTTAGTGAGCTGATTAACTCCTCCAGAGTGATCTTGTTCAGATCCTTGGCAAGCTTCAGAGCAGTGACCATAGGTCTCCATCTGATAGGCAAGCTTCTGATGATCTTCTTCACATGATAAGGAGTTGAGTAGCCTTTATCCAGAACTTTTAGACCAGCTGTGAGGATCTGGAATCTAGAGAACATAGTTTCTATAGACTCAGATTCTTCCATCTTGAACGCTTCATACTTCTGTATTAACGCCAGAGCCTTGGTCTCTTTAACTTGAAGGTTTCTTTCGTGAGTCATCTTCAAAGACTCAAACATGTCAAATGCAGTTTCTCTATTTGTGATCTTCTCATACTCAGTGTGAGATATTGCATTTAACAAGATTGTTCTAGCCTTGTGGTGATTTCTAAACTCCTTCTTTTGGGCTTCATTCATAGATTTTCTGTCTACTTTCTTGCCATTCCCATCAGTGGGATGGACATACCCATCTATGACTAAGTCCCACAAATCAGCATCATAACCAAGGAAGAAACTTTCTATCCTATCCTTCCAATAATCAAATTTCTCCCCATCAAACATAGGGGGTTTTGTGTTGATTCTATCCCTTTCTTCATATCTGTTGTTACTGTTAGATGTTGAAGTTTCAGCCATAATAACAACCAAATATATATCAAATTTTTCTCACTGGATCTTTTCTGTCATTGTGAAGTCGTAGCACACACAGAACCAGAGCTATGATGCCAACTGAAGGTGAGAAAATACTTACAAGGGGGTTGAATAAGTATATTGAAAAACTTATAGCAATAAAAACTCAAGTATTTTTATCCTGGTTCGTTGAACTCAACTACTCCAGTCCACCCTATCAAGAGTGATTTGCCTTTCTCAACAAGGACTTAATCCACTATTAAATTAACTGATTACAATAGCAAGCACTAAGAGCAACTGTTCTTAGTCTTCTTAAGAACTACTGATCCCAACTGGATCTTCTTAAGGATCTTTTACAATCAAATGTAAGAATAATACAAGTGTTTAAATTTGCTTCTAATTAAGCTATATCACAACTGTGATTTATCACTTAAGATTTCAGAACTATGAAATAAATTCAGCTAATGAGAATAACTTGTATGAGAGCTTTCTTTGAATTCTTTCAAGTATTTCGTCAACTGAAGAAGAGTGATGGAGTCTTGCTTTTATAGGCAAAGATGTCCAAGTAGCTATCACGTTGAAGGCTGTGTACTAAAAGGTCTGAGCCTTTTTGTCTTTACATCACATGACCTTTCCTAGAAGTAGAATGCACAGCGAAATCCTTTTTGTCTGTGTTCTTGTGTCTAGCATAAATAAGGAAAGAGTCGTTTGGCCATTCCAACGGATATAACTTTGAATTCTTCTTCAATAAGTTTCAGCAAAGTATCATCAGAGTCTTGAGCAGTCAGAGTCTTCTGATGTTCATTAGAGTTTATTGAATCAGAGTAATGCAGCAAGTGTGTTTTCAGCGTGTAATTGTTCAGAGCAGAGTTTGGGATCAGATCCTCAGTACTGGCAGCGTTAGTACTATCAGAGTCTTTTGAAATAAACTAAGCTTGAAACTCTTCATACATAATTCTTCAATGCTTCAGATGCTTCTGGCTTCTGCTTCAGATTCTTCTGTAGCTTCTGCTTCAGATCCTTCTGTAGACAGCGCTCAGAATTTTTTGTAGGCAGCGTTCAGATTCTTCTAACAGATGCTTCTGACGCTTTAGAGCCTTGCATATTTTTCATGTTCAGACCTAATTTTCTTCCAGAATGGTATTCACTTTAATATCTGTAGCAAACATTCTTAAACACATTTTAGAGTATATAATTCTTGAATACAAAATTTCATAAGAGTTATCATCAAAACATAGAGATATTATTAAGAACCAATCTATGTTCTAACATGGAGGTCATCAACCGTTTCTTTTGGTGCAAAACCTCATCAGAAAGATCCTTTATTTTATATACATACACTTTATTTCCCATAAGGAAATGTCTTTCAGTCCAGTACTTGGGAAATAGCTCGGTACACCGTCCCTCCACTATATTCTCAGCGACGCAAGCAGTGGTATGAGCCTCAAGGATAGTGAGGGTGACTACATAGAGATTATTTTCAAACAAAGGCGGTAGCTTCAGAAGAGGCCTAGAGCCACGCACAACCGACTCCAAAGAAATTAACCCTCTATTACACCCTCGAGCCACAAAACTAAAATGACATTTAAAAATATAAAAGAAGAGGATCACATATGGCTTTCGTTTTAGGTTCTCATTTCAATATTGGTAAACATTCATGTATTCCCAACTTACAGGATAAAGTTACGAAGGATCCATTGTCAGATACTTCTGAAATTTTATCTCAAAAGTAGTGAAAGGTAAACATAGACTTAGAGTGGAGAAAGTATGCTTATAAAACAGAATTATGCAATCGCAATGCTTACCCATATCAGTGATGAAGGTCATCAGCCATTTCTTTTGGTGCAAAACCTCATCAGAAAGATCCTCCACTTTATATACATACACTTTGTTTCCTATAAGGAAATGTCTTTCAGTCCTGTACTTGGGAAATAGCTCGGTACATCGCCCCTCCACTATATTCTCAGTGATGCAAGCAATTGCATGAGCCTCAAGGATAGTGAGAGCGACTACAAAGAGATGATTTTCAAACAAAGGCAGTAGCTTCAGAAGAGGCCCAGAGCCACGCACAACCGACTTCAAAGAAATTAACCCTCTATTTTTTCCTAGAGCCACAAAACTACAATGACATTTAAAAATATGAAAGAAGAGGATCACATATGGCTTTCGTTTCAGGTTGTCACTCAAATATTGGTAAACATTCACGTATTCCCAACTTACAGGATGAAGTTACGAAGGATCCATTGCCAGATGCTTCTGAACTTTTATCTCAAAAGTAGTGAAAGGTAAACATATACTTAGAGTGGAGAAATTTGCTCATAAAAGAGAATTGTGCAATCGCAATGCTTACCCATATCAGTGATGAAGGTCATCAGCCGTTTCTTTTGGTGCAAAACCTCATCAGAAAGATCCTCCATTTTATATACATACACTTTGTTTCCCATAAGGAAATGCCTTTTAGTTCAGTACTTGGGAAATAGCTTGGTACACCGTCCCTCTACTATGTCCTCAACGACGCAAGCAGTGGCATGAGCCTCAAGGATAGTGAGGCTGACTAGAAAGTGCTGATTTTCAAACAAAGGTGGTAGCTTCATAAGAGGCCCAAAGCCATGCAAAACCGACACCAAAGAAATTAACCCTCTACTACGCCCTCGAGCCACAAAACTACAATGACATTTAAAGATATGAAAGAAGAGGATCACATATGGCTTTCGTTACAGGTTCTCACTTCAATATTGGTAACCATTCACATATGCCCAACTTGCAGGATGAAATTAAGAAGGAGCCATCGCTAGATGCTTCTGAACTTTTATCTCAAAAGTAGTGAAAGGATAACATACACCTAGAGTGGAGAAAGTGTGTTCATTAAAGAGAACTGTGCAATCATAATACTTACCACCCCCACCCAGTCCCAAAATACCCTTCACTATTTTCTTCCTTAGATCCATAATCCCTTTCACTGGTTTCTTCCCAATTCTCATTTCTAGTCTTTACTTTCTTCTCATACATAGCATCAAATTTCAGAACAACAATATTGTAATATGAAAAACTGAAAATCCAAACTCTTTTTGTTCCTGTCTATGATGTTCCCCTCACAAAATCCTTCTCATATTCACTCCAAACCTCACTCAAACTTGGATTCACTCCCACTCCAAATTCAATCAAGACCTTCTTCCATTTCCTCTTCAATCTCTGCAAATTCAACCTAATCATCAGCCTCTTCCATCAATTCACCACCAACAAATTCCCAATCTCTCACAAAACCCGCACTTTCTTCACATGGGCACTTCTCAATACTCACAGCTTATAATAATTAAAACATGTGGAGAATAATTAAAATAAAAAAAATAAAAATAAAACTCTACCACATCATCATTTTTGATGAGTTGGCCTGACAAAAGTTTAAAAAGAGATACTTTTCAAATATTAGGGGAATTCATTCAACCTTTTTTTTATGGGTTTTTTTTTTCTTTCAAAAAACGCCTATATGGCAGGAGGAGAATAGGTATTAATCGTTTTTATTAGTATAATATGTTGTGTTAATTTATTATTAGGTGATATTATTTTATAAAATACTATTTATTAGTTTAATTTAATTTATTAATTTTTATTATTTCATTTGTTTTAAGTATAATTGATTATTATCATTTTGTAATATTAACTTTTAATATAGTATATTTTATATATTATATCAAATTTATTATTTATTAGTGTTTTTATAATATTAATAAAATTATAAATTGTAATTTGGATATCCAAAACACAGATCCAAATCAAACTGGAAGAAATTGGATCAGATCTGATTGAATTTTTTAAATCAATCATCCAAAACTGAACCGAACTGTAAATAAATTTTTTTTTAAATCGGATAATATTTTGCATCAAAATCAATTCAAACTGAACCACAAATACTCTTACTTACTGCCTAATATCCTTTCATTCTCAGTGGGACTCAAGACTCTCCGGTAAAAAGAAAAAGATAGACCTACTTCAATAAAAGTGTCATCAAGACCACCTATTTTAGAAAATTAGAAACAACAAGTAGAATCTACCCAAAAAAAAAAATATTAAACATTCTTCTGAAATTTATAAACACTCTTATGTGATATTTTATCCATTATAGAACAATTTCTCCGAAATAAACTTTGATAACTACATCGAGGGTAAAATATAAGTCAAAGTAAAATATAAGTCAAAGATGGCATACAAAGAAAAACGTACGTAGAAATTTCCTAGCAACTGTTTTAAAATCCCGAACTTAGTTTTATGGGATCATTTTAATATTTGTTATTCTGTGTCCTAATGAGGGCTCCATTTTAATGTTAGTTGTTTGCTGTCGTATCCTATCCTAACCAAGTGGAGAAGATGCAGTCCCCTTATCCTCTAAACTGGACTGCCCGTGGCTTATGAATAATTCCCAAATCCAGTGACAAACTTCTATATTAAAAGGCTATACCTTAACTCACATTTTCTCAAACCAAAACCAAAACACAATATCACAACAATCACTAAACTATGAAGAAATTCAGCGCACTAAAAACCTTTACATTCCTCTTCATACTACCTTTTCTCTTTGCAAATGTCTCCGGGGGGATCCCTGGTTTGGCTGGTTTGGCAGAAGCAGCTGAATCAGTATTCAAAAGCAAAATCTCCCCCTTTCTTATACGCACAATTCCAGGCAAATCGAAGCTCGACAAAGCTCTATTTCTTAAAGAGAAACTCGAGAAAATAAACGATGTGAATGACTACTTAGAGCAATACGGCTACTTAGACTCTTTCACCTCCAATTCAGATTCCATTGATGAATCTTCATTGATCCAATTTCAGAAATATTTTAATCTCACTCCTACAGGTCAGTTTGATCGAAGTACATATAACATCCTCACAAAGCCACGTTGCGGTGTTGCTGATATCGTCAACGAAACCACGTCGTTCAAACCATGGTGGACGGGGAAAGAATTAAAATACGGTTTTCACCCGATGAATCATGTTAAAGACAATCTTAAGTCTTTGTTTCAAGACGCGTTTAACCGTTGGTCAAATGTAACAGGGCTGAACTTCACAGAGACGATGGTATTTAAGGATTCGGATATTCGTATAGCGTTTTTGAAATTTGATGGAGAAGGAGGAAGGGTTGGAGGAACTTTTATTAACAACAATTCTCATTTTGGGGTTATGTTTTTTGATTTAGAAGAACAATGGGTGTTGTCGAGTAAGAGTGTTGTTATTAAGGAGGGTGGTGTGGATTTGGAATCATTTGTTATGCATCAAATTGGTCATTTGTTAGGGTTGGAACATTCTTCTGTAGAAGAGGCTGTTATGTATCCGATTGTGTTGCCAAAACAGAAGATTGAGTTGGTGAATGACGATGATTTGCAGAAGATTCAGCAAATATATGCTGTAAAAAATGTCAAAAATAATGCATCAGATTCGACTGTAAAAAATAATGCATCAGATTCAAGTTGGTTAGTGGTCTTTTGGCCATTAGGTTTCTTTGGGTTTGTTGTATGTTTCTTGGGTTTACTGTGAAATTAGAAGTTATACAACTATTATGTAAAATAAAGTCAATAAATGTTGGCTATTGTAATGAGATTGTAAAATGATGTCTTTTCAATTTGTGGATGTGAGTATTTGAATTACTAATGACTTTCATCAAATCAATGTAATGTTGTTATTTTGTTTAAAATATTGTTGTTTAGTTATTTTACTAAATTCACTATCAACTCAATAATGCAACTGACATTTTAGAGTTTCAAAGTTTTCTATACCTTTTTGTGTATAAAATGCGGTACTAAAGACTTGATAATTTTATCTTTTTGTGTTTAAATAGTGGTACTAAAGATGTGATTGTATTTTTGACAAATATAATTAATTGTGACTATGCATCACATGCCTAAGTCTAAAGCCCATCTACTTCTTACTATTTGTTAAAATTATATACACACACATAGAAGACAAAGAGAAAGAGAGAATAAAAACAATTGTGCCACATGCAGTATATATACTAATGAATCACACTACTATAAAATATACATTTTATAATGGTTAGAATTGACATTTAATCACAGTTGAAATTCTGTGGTAATGTAGGGTGAGATACTCACCATCATAGACTATTGGCGGTGATAATAAATTGAAAACTGTGTTACATATCACCGCAGTTCAAATAACAATTGTAGTGAAAAGTTTAAAGGCCATTGGTTCAAATATTTGTTCAGGATGTATATTGCAGTCGAAACAGCCACACCCCATAACTCATCAGGTAAGTTCTTGCCTCTTAGATTAATACTCTTCACCATGTTTATGTTAGTTCTATTATTCCTCTTTGCAGTTCCATTTTGTTGTGGAGTGTATGGTGACACCACTTCATACACAATCTCCTCTTTATCACATAAAACAACAAAATCATTGGAAACATATTCTCCACCACCATCAGTTCTCAGGGTTTTGAGCTTTTGACCACTTTATCTCTCCACCATAGATTTAAACATTGTGAACACCTCAAGCACATCACTTTTATTCTTGATTAGATATGTCCGCAGTTTTCGACTGAAATCATCCATGAATGTGACAAAGTATAAATTACCTCCAATTGAATTCACTTGGATAGAACAACACACATTTAAATATATGACTTCAAGTATTTCCTTCGACTTGCTTTCTGCATCTTTGTTGAAGTTATTAATGTGTTTCTTTTCTTGAACACATTATTCACACACTTTATTTGGAATGTGTTCGCACGCAGTTTTCGCGCGAACAACCTCTGACCTCCTAACGTAGGTATACTTGCGAGACCGGCCAAACAAGTCGCAGAACGAACCGATCGAGTATATGAGATGATGGTGGAATGGTGTTGTTTAGAATAGGTTGAAGACAAATTTGAGAAAAACTGTGTAGACTTAAATAAAGACAAATGAATAAACAAGAAAAGACAAAAACAAAAGACAAGAAATCTTTAAAGTTGGTAATATAAATTGCTATTAAAAGGAAATGTGGACACAATCATACATTTTGCAGGAATGCAACTCTTTTCTCTTAACGCTTGGTACTCAGAGTGTTTTTCCCTTACAATGTTACAAAATGAGTCTCCTAAAATGAACACGGGCATTGCCTTAAATAGGAAAATAAAAGAACTACCATGTTGATCTTGGTGGCGCCATGTATCCTTCCACCACTTCTATAACTTCCCACGTTCTCAGCTTTTCAAATTTTCTTCCCACTCAAATGTTTTTCTAATTCGTGTCGGCTTCCTTACCCATCAGTCGACATCTTCGACGGAATAGGCCTGAGTCGACTCACAAAACTCCCTCTGCTGGCGTCGACTCACATCGTTTCCTTTACCACCTTTCCCAGCCTGTCGACCCGCAAGCCAATCTCCGTGTCACCTTTCCTTAGTCAAAACTTCCAGTCAACAAGATGCCCCCTCAAAACCCAGTTTCAACTGAGCACTTTGTCAACGGAGGAACTTGTCGTTTTGGTTCTATGAGGTTTCGACCGCATCTTGGTAATGACCCAGCAACACCATCATTATTTTTCTGTCGAGTCAGCCACGCGTCATTCACAGTCTGACATGATAATGGTGTCTTTCTGCACCACGATTTCCAAGAAAGCTAATCATGCTTGGTCGCATCCCAATGTTATGGGTTTTAAACTACTCCCACTTACTCTGAATTTGGAACCGCTCCTTGTCTTTTCAACTGCATGCCTGCTTGCCTATAAATAACTTCTTTCCATATTTGGTTTTCTTTTTCCAACTTCTCTCATGCTTCTTATTTCCTGCAAAATCTTGCTCTCAAAATTTCTTTGACCTTCCCTTTCAGTGGCTTCCTCAACCATTTCTATCGCTCACACTACCAGAAACAACCCTATTACGTTTGTTCTTCTGAAGCTGACGCCCTTAGACCCCTTCCCAATCTGACATAAGCTGATGATTGTTAGCTCACAAATTCGACGCATCATATATAGATTAAAATATTTAAATAAAATATTAAGGTCTTTATGAGAAAGGAAAAAGGTTTCGAGCAAGGAGACCTTCGAATTCAAGTGCTTTGGGACTTAGAGAAATTTCCAAAACATTAAGGAAAATGGCCTTCGACCGAGACATTAGCTGAAGATTAGTGAAGCTATTTGAAATTCAAATAATGGAGGGAGTAGTTATACTTTCTCATGACTAAGAAGGACATCTGGCATTCGTTTAGCAAGTGACTACATGCACTATGACACTTGTCGAAAGTTGAAGGTTTCAGGAGGTTATTGGTAGTTATTTTTACTATTATAAATAAGAGTTTTAGACATGGAATTCAGTGTGTTGTAATTTACTCTTTGTAAAAGTCACTCCTAAGTTTACTCAAAGTACTCGAGTGTAGAGAAACGAGTTCAAGGAGAATGTACGTTATGTAAACACGCCATTTTTACTTTCAATGAAGTTTAATTTACTTGCTTAACTTTACAAGGCTTTCCTTTAACTTTCCTACAATCTACCCCTTCTAAGAATTTTTATTTTGCCATACTCTTTTTAAAGTTCTTTACTTCATTTCTTGCAATTCTCTATCCTCTATCTTTCTAGTCGAACAACACTTTTTGTTAAGTCATTTTACTAAAACATTGTCGAAGTGTTTATGTTAGATAGATTAGTTAAAAACATAACTTTTAGCACATGTCCTAAGATCAATCTGATCGATCCTGTGAGTCACCAAAGTTAGATTTGGAAGATCAACGGTTGTTTTCCATTTTTCAAGGTAAACAATGATGCGGTGGTAGCTACTGGAACAGGATAAGAAAAAGAAGACTTAATAGGACATCGCCACCCTATGCCTACGTATTCCCTCGTGTAATGGGAAAGTCAGAGTCAACGTAGTTTGGAAAACTATGGGTGATAGGGGGAAGGTTGCTCGCCAAGACATCGTCGTCTTGTGCCTACATATCCTCATCTGGTATGACAAATCAGAGCAAACGTGGTTCGGGAAAACTAGACAACTGGGTGGTTAAATGTTTTTTATGAGCAGCGTTAAGTTACCATTTCAAAAGTTAAGATCGATGCATGTTTGCGATAGAACAGAAAAGTAACGTGCTCTTTCTGAAAATGATTTAAGAATAATCCCGAAGGATAAAAATATTTGAATTTGGTTTAAGAGTTTTAGTGAAGTGAGTTGACTTTGTTTGAGATTCACGTTGCACTAAAGACTATGACATATGAGTGAATGTGTCACATATCGCCCAAAGGGCATTCAGTAAACACTTTAGAAAAATGAGGAGAAACCCATCACTCATCATTTCCCACATACTTAAGGCTCGTGGCGCACAATTTTCATCATTCTTTATTAAGTGTCTTGAGATTGTTTGAGATGAGAAGCGAAGACACAAAAGAAAACACTAAAGAGAAACCGAAAACCCTAATGTTATCATACAAAATGGTCCTAAAGTTAGGATTAAAAGGGAAGTCTACCTAGTGTTATCATACAAAGGATGAACCTAAAGTTAAGATAAAGAAGGGACTATCCTAAATGTTATCATGCAAAGGATTGAAATCCTAATGTCTCTCATACTCCCATCTTAAGCAGAGGGACTAGAAATCCTAAGGGGTCATGTGAGTAAACACAAGTAAATACCTTCCAATTCAATTACAAATGAAAATAAGAATGGAACTAAACAAGTTCCAAAAATGAAAAAGAAGAAGAAAGAAGAAGAATGAAGAATGGACAAATAAGAAGTCATTATCAAACCAAGATGAAGACAACAAACACATTCATTTAAATCTCAAACAAAGCAAACAACATCATCAAGTCAACATCAAACAAACATTCACCATCACAAAGCAAGATGAGATGAAGTCAAATGGCACAAGAAACATGGTAGGGCAACAAGCACAACATATCATACTCAAGTCATATCAATCATCAAAGAGAGGGTACAAGGCAACAAGTCATGCATATCATTCATACACAAGTCAACACCATACCAAACAAACATATATACCAACAAACCTCAAAGGGAAAAGTAAATGAACACATGACATGGGCATAAGAAGAGATCACAATATCAAAATGATCAACAAGTTGTAGCACTCAATCATGAGCACACAAGAGATCATACAAGTGGAAATCAAGAAGATGAGCCTAAGAAAGAATCAAACATCAAAATCATCCACAAAAAGTAAACCACAATCAAGCAAGCATCAAGAGCTCAAAAGACTTGAAGAAGGACAAAGTATCACCCCATCATGGATTAAAAACAATATCACACCAATTTGCAATTTTAAAATCAATTAAAAAATCAAATAAAAAAGGCAAATAAAACCTAAATAAAAGAAATAAAATGGTCAGACCACAAACAAAAATCCAAGAACATCACCATAGGTCAGAAACCATCATAGAATCATGTGCTAATTTCCTCATAATTTTAAATGGCTCAAAAATAATTTTAAACCAATTAAAATTAACCAAATAAATAAAAAATACATGGAAAATAGAAAAAACAGAAATAAAAATCAAAGAAAATCACCATAGGTTTAAAACCATCATAAGATCATATAATATTTTTCTCATAATTTTGAAATGCTCAAAAACAAATTTAAACAAATTAAAATTGGCTCTAACAAATTAAAATTCAAGAAAAATAGAAAAATGAAAAATAAAAATCAGAAAGAGAAAAATAAAAGGAAATTTTAGAAAATATTTTGGTATTTTTTTGATTAAAAATGAATTTTCTATGAATTTCTAAAAATAAAATGAATTTAAAAAACAAATTAGAAAAAAAAAATAAAACAGAAAGTCAAACACACAAGATTAGAACAAGTGACATGATGGACGGTGAGATCATCATCATCACCAACCACCAGCCACTTGCGGAAAAACGAAGGTCCATCAAACCATAACCATTGGAGCTCATATTGGTTTAATCTGACGCGTCTTTTCAAGACGATCTCAACCATATCATTGCACCATATTTCTTTAAACCATAGCTCATTAGATTTGAAAAAAGCTAGAAGAAAAAGCAAACACGGATTAGAAAATTGAACACCAAAACTCAACCAAAACTAAAATCTAACAATCCTAACAGCATCAGCACATCAATGACTACATCTTAACAACAAATTTAAGTTGAAATGGTTAAGAATTGTACCTGTTGAAGTTTATCTTTAGAGCCCACTAATGTCGGTGAAGCTAACTGAATGGAGAATTTGAGTGATGAAGGTATGAAAATGAAAATTCAAAGTTCAAGCTTAAGAGTTCAAATGAGATCTGAGCAGGGTGATTCTGGCTATCAAAGCTTGTGGAAATGAATGTAATGAGTCACTTATTTATAGGAGAAGCTTTCTGAATGTTGAGGGAGGGTGAATTATGCAATTTGAGGTGAATTCATGCATACCTGCAGCATGAGCAAAGTGTGACTTGAAAACTGTCAAAACTCACTCAAACCTTGCGTTTAGATGCTGTAGTCAATCTAGGAAAGTTTGTTAGTCATGTTTAACGAGAATTCATGGTTTAATTTTGTGATTAGAGGCCATTTCAACCAAATTAAATTCTGACTTGAAGTGAAATTTCAACTTTAAAATTCAATTTTTGCCACCATGGTTCTCACAATGTAGGAGGCTTTATGAGATGATTCTTCTGGAATTGGATAGAGGATGATGAAATCTTTGCAATGTGAAAATAAAGTATTGATTTGGAAATCTGAGTTGAGAGATATGATCTTTCAAAGTAGCTTGCATGAGAAGGTTCAAAATTGCAAAACACTTCGAAATTTTTTAAGTCTTTTTAGGGACCAAAAATGACCTATAATGTTTTGACAAAAACCAAGACCTTCCATTGGTTTTTAGAACTTCCAAATTGTGGCAAAGTTATAGAGGACGTCTTCAAGTTCATTTTAGAAAAATAATGGGTTCCAAATGGTGAAAATTGACCAAGTTATGACCTTTTGAAGTTGACTAGAAAATCCTTCCAAAACTCAAAATGACCTATAATGTCTTTAAGCTTTTGATGAATTTCCAAGCATAATTTGATCTTTCCTTGCAAAGGTAACTTGTTAGGGATGATGATAAGAGTTCATTAGAAAATAAACCACCTCAAGATGTTGAAAAATGAAGAAGTTATGCCGATTCAATCATAGCATCCACAATTTGGTAAATTAGGTCAACCACCTTGAACCAACTTTGAATATCTTGACTATTTCTTGCCAACACATGGTGAACCACATATGATCTTGAAATGATGTTGCCTTGAATCAAACTTGAAGATGAGGGACCTTTAGGGCTTGATAATTCCATAAGATCAAGAAGAAAACCTTGTTTGAGGTTGAAAAAACATGCTTCTCATATCTTGAGAAGCAAGCCATGATGCCTTCACCCTTTGTCTAGAACAATGCTATGCAAAAAAGATATGAAAATGCAATGAAACATAAGCCAAGATCCAAGAGAAAAGATGGGAAAATTTTGGGGTGCTACAATAGTCAAAGTGCAATACACCTGTCGAAAAATTCATCCTATCATGAGCGAACCAAGCATATTGATGTGAGGCTGCATTTTGTCAGAGGGGTAATCGAGCGTAGAGAAGTCCAAGTGCTGAAGGTTTTCAGAGATTAATTGTTGATATGATCAGCAAGACGTTACCCAATTGCAAGTTTTTCCACTGTATGTAGTTGATAAAGCTGCATGAAGAAAGCTAGTTTCTTGATGTTATAGAGTTAGATCCAAGGTGGAGATTTGTGAGATATTGGATCGAACTCTAGTATGGTCGAAGGGTGGCTTCTGGTTTGACAGGAATTAAGCATGAGATCGAAGTGTGTTCACATGTTGTTGTTAGAGTAATGCATGTTGTAGTTGAAGTTTGTTCTAACATGCATTAGTCAATATTGCTAGGTGTCGCTACTGCGAAAATCGGTGCCGACAATGACAGAAGAGTCGCCACCGTGTGTTATTTATCCCAAAGGAGGGAAAGGAAACTGTTGCACCCCAAATTTTGACCCCTTAGATTCTCATCATCATCTTAGGATCATTTCCATATGTTTATCTAACCATAACCAATTTCAAGTTTGTCTCTGTTTAGTTACAGGTGAATCAGGGTTCCGTACAGTCGGAAATCAAGGGTTCGACAGTTCAATCAGTCAATGCATTGGATTGTTTCTCCATGAAACAAGTCTCTAAACAATCAAGAATACTACATGGGTTCAAGCATGAATCCAAATTAAGGTTTTCAATTCTGATCAAGATAAATGTATTTCTTGGGGCAAGACTTGTTTCCATGGTCTTCCATATGTCTTAATATGTTTGAGGTTGAGAGGTTGACCACCAATTTTAATCAGAAGAGCTTCAATTGATCAGTCAATGGAAAATCAAGAGATTTGGGAAAAAGTCAATCGTACAGTGAGAAAGTAAACTCATTACTTTTTAAGGTCAAGATCATAATTCTTAAGTTCAATGTGACAAATGGATGGATATTGATCAAGAATATCAAGGGAATCATAAAAAAGGTTAAGAAGAATGAAATATACCCGTGCGGGTATATTGGGGTTTTAGAATGAAATATACTCGTGCGGGTATATTAAGGTTTTAGAATGAAATATACCCGTGCGGGTATATTGGGGTTTTAGAATGAAATATACTTGTGCGGGTATATTGGGATTTTAGATTGAAATATACCCGTGCGGGTATATTATGGTTTTAGAACCTTTTCATAAATGGAAGGTTTATGTTTGGAACGACCATCTTCAAAGCCATTTTTTCTTCATGATCAAGGTTCCAAATGAACTTTTCTCCAACATCAAAGTTGTTCCTTGTATTGCAAGCTTTCCAAAAAGTGCTAGAACTCCTCAATAGCCCTTGTGAGCTGAGAGTTAGGAATTCAACAAGATGGTGATTTAACACTTGAGTCCCACATTGGCAATTTTTCCCAAACTCCTCCTTTGACCACTTGAGTATTCTCAGCCCTTGGATCATGTTTGTATCTGATATTTAGAGAGTATGGTGAAGGAAAATGCAGAAGAAATGAAGGATTAGAAGAAGTTGCAAGTTGCAATGCAAGTTGGATAATTTTAATCATAAAAGAAGGAAAAGCTACTTTTTGTCATTTGCCTTTGCAGCTGCCATACCCCAAGCCTTCTAGCCACTCTAATCACCATTATGTCATCCATACAACTTGAGTAATACATCAGTTGAGGCAAGGATTTGAATCTTGCAGCTGTACCAAACCCCAAGCCAAGGGTTTCCTTTTCCAAAATCCCTCCAAAAAGTACCAAGTTACAAATTTGTCCCCACCCTCATTTTCCATATAAATAGGACCTTCCTCCCACTTCATTTGACAGGAGAACTACACAAGAGCCCCTCTAAAAACCAGAGAAGTCACAAGCTCTCTCTCTTTCCCTCTTTATTTCAAATTCACAAAATCTCAAAATCACAAAAACACAAAAAAACTGTCTTGGCAGTCCAGCCCCTAAACTCATTTCCACACATTCAAACTCACCAAAAACCATCCACACAATCCATAAATATGGTATAGAAGGTGTCCAAGCCTTTAGACCATTCAAAAACACCATTTTGCAAAAAGTCAACTTTCACACCAAGCTACTTTGACCACTATGCTCAAAATCTGCCAAATGCTTGTCTAGCCTTGTTCTTGCTGTTTTTATCACTCATACACCTCATATATATCATGTTGCAACTGTCCAAAGGATAAAAGATCAACTAGAATTGTGTTTACACCAACTGTCACAAAAATTACATCTTGCTTCAAAAGGAAAGCTAAGTGGTGCTTGAAGTTTCTCTGGTTTTCTTGGCTCTTTTGCTTGTTCAAGATTGTCTACAATAGGTATGTAATGCTCAACCTATTCATTATTCATGCATTGTCATGTTTCACAATTTTGAAATGCTTGTTGTGAGAATATAGTCATGCTGTCCCAAATTGCTTTTTGTAAAGAGTTTGTGTTCATTGCAATTTTGTTGCTTTTTGTCAAAAGCTTAATGCTCCTGAGGTGTGTTGATGATATACCATCAAGATTTTGCTCTTTGTTGTTAAAAATGTGTTTTGAGAAAGTGACCATAAGAGTAGCATTAAGGGTTTTGACATAAACTTGTTTTTGAAAAACACCCCTTCTGTACTTGCATTCTGCCTCAAAATTGATTTGCATAGCAGTCATTATGTTAAACTTTGCATTATTTGAAGTTTGCTTGCTTTCTTGGTTTGAGCACACTTATTATCATGTTTATGATGTGTGTGGATGTTTTGTTTAAGTTGTTTATACCTGTTGTGGTTTTTCATGTTCAATGTGTATCATTTACATCAAGGTGCCATCACTATGTCACTTTCTGATTTGGAAGCATTGAGTCTGAATTTTTGGCATGAGAACATCCTTTAGCATATATGTGGTGTGTGTGTGTGTGTCATTGTTGTGGCATGAATCTCATTATTTTGAAAAATACCCTGCTGCATCATCAAGTGTGTTTTCAAGACAGTTCTTGCATTTTTGACCATCAACATACCAATTTCTGTCCTGTTTGAAATAGGCATGAACCTCAAGCATGATCTCATTAATTTCATGATTATGATGTGTGTGTATTGTTTGTTTGAGTTGTTTTCATCTGTTTTACCTTGTCATTCTCAAAATGCATTTCACTGTTGCCACCACTTTAACATCCAATCTCTGTCTTGTATGGTGATATCATGTTTAAAAACTGTATGAAAATGATTTTTGTCACTTTTTACACTAAACTTCCACCAGTGGAAGTTAGTTTAAAAACTGCATAAAAATGATTTTTGTCACTTTTTACACTAAACTTCCACCAGTGGAAGTTACTTTAAAAACTGCATGAAAATGATTTTTGTCACTTTTTACACTAAACTTCCACCAGTGGAAGTTACTTTAAAAACTGCATAAAAATGATTTTTGTCACTTTTTACACTAAACTTCAACCAGTGGAAGTTACTTTAAAAACTGCATGAAAATGATTTTTGTCACTTTTTACACTAAACATCCACCAGTGGAAGTTACTTTAAAAACTGTATAAAAACGATTTTTGTCACTTTTTACACTAAACTTCCACCCGTGGAAGTTACTTTAAAAACTGCATGAAAATGATTTTTGTAACTTTTTACACTAAACTTCCACCAGTGGAAGTTACTTTAAAAACTGCATGAAAATGATTTTTGTCACTTTTTACACTAAACTTCCACCAGTGGAAGTTACTTTAAAAACTGCATGAAAATGATTTTTGTCACTTTTGACACTAAACATCCACTAGTGGAAGTTACTTTAAAAATTGAATAAAAATGATTTTTGTCACTTTTTACACTAAACTTTCACCAATGGAAGTTACTTTAAAAACTGCATGAAAATGTTTTTTGTCACTTTTTACACTAAACTTCCACCAGTGGAAGTTACTTTAAAAACTGCATAAAAATGATTTTGGTCACTTTTTACACTAAACTTCCACCAGTGGAAGTTAGTTTAAAAACTGCATGAAAATGATTTTTTTCACTTTTTACACTAAACTTCCACCAGTGGAAGTTACCTTTAAAATCTGCCTGAAAACACTTTTTGGCAATTTTTACACTGAACTTCCACCAGTGGAGGTTACTTTAAAAACTGCATGAAAATGATTTTTTTCACTTTTTACACTAAACTTCCACGAGTGGAAGTTACCTTTAAAATCTGCCTGAAAACACTTTTTGGCAATTTTTACACTGAACTTCCACCAGTGGAAGTTACCTTTAAAATCTGCCGGAAAATACTTTTTGTCACTTTTTACACTAAACTTCCACCAGTGGAAGTTACTTTAAAAACTGCATGAAAATTATTTTTGTCACTTTTTACACTAAACTTCCACCATTGGAAGTTACCTTTAAAATCTGCTTGAAAATACTTTTTGGCAGTTTTACAGTAAATATCCACCAGTGGAAGTTACCTTTAAAATCTGCCTTAAAACATTTTTTTGGCAATTTTTACACTGAACTTCCACCAGTGGAAGTTACCTTTAAAATCTGCCTGAAAATACTTTTGTTCAATTTTCACCTTTTACCGTCCCGCCGTGGACACCCTTTACCCTTTATTCCTAACCTTAGGATTTGAGTCGCCGTGCTCACTTTTAGTGTCCCGCCGTGGACATCCCTCCCTTGATCCTAGCCTTAGGATCCGAGCCGCCGTGCTCACCTTTTACAGTCCCGCCGTGGGTATTCCTTCCCTTCATCCTAGCCTTAGAATTTGAGCCTCCGTGCTCATGTTTACCGTCCCACCGTGGACATCCTTCATCCTAGCCTTAGGGTTCGAGTTGCCGCGCTCGCTTTTACCGTCCCGCCGTGGACACCCTTTATCACAACAATCTCAACGTAGAAGAGGAGTCGCCGCACTCCATGTAAGTAATTCACTATGAATGCTTACATCCCCTTGGAACCTTGACCACAGTCAAGAGTTCCCCATCCCTAGATAGGGGAACTACGATTGCTCTGATTCCATTCCCGTCAGGATACGTAGGCACGAGATGCGATGTCTTTGCGAGCAAACTTGTACATACTTTATATACTTTAGATTTCTACCTTAACACTTCTTCCCTTAGTAAGAAACTTTAGCAAACAAAAATATTAACAAGAGGTTCCTGTAGAGTACTACAGATGCTTAGGATGCTAACACCTTTCCTAGGTATAACCAACCCCCGAACCTTTAGATCTCTCTTTGCTTAGCTTTAGGCTTTGGCTTTTGCTTTTCATTCTTATAGGTTTTTCTTTCTTTAAACCTTTCCTTTTTGGATAAATTAAAGTCCGATTGTAAATGAATTAAGACTCAAGTTAAATCAATAGCTTGGTATCAGATTTCACCGCAACAGAAAATGGCGACTTCACTGGGGACTCCCCTCAAGAGGGTTAAGCCCATCTTGTTTATATTTGTGTTTGCTATATGTTTAATTGCTTTTATATTTGTATATTTGTCGATATATCTCCCTGTGCTTGGGTTCTTCTGTATACATGGTTGTTACCTTGAGTGGTGAGGATAAGTCCTATACCCGGACTTGAGTGCACTTATGATAGGATGGTGGTATATTCAAGAAGGCTTATAGGAAGTTGATTTCCGACCAAGCTGACTTGAGAAACCACCGCTCAGTGGAGGCCCTTTTGAGAGTTAGTTTTGTTGAACGAGTATTCGTGAAAATATTACTACTTTCAACCTAGGAGCCTTTGATACTGAGGACTTTTAGTTACCTTTTACCCCATTTGGCCTTTTAGGACGTAGTGCGATGACTATGAGGGAGTAATCCCGAAGTAGTTGATACGCGATACTACACTCAGATGAGACTCTCTTGAGAATATTATTGATTTCCAAGTATTTGGTGTGTCGATAATATCCGAAAGATGGGTTGTTGACTCTGGGAACTTTGTTAGAACCCGTTGTGCAGGTGTTTTACCCCTAGTACGCACCTTATGGTTGGTTCTTTACTCAAACCCCATGTTTTGATCTCGAACCTTTGATCCTGTTATGTGTGTTTTGCATCTTCTCTTGCATCGCATTGCATTGCATCTGCATCTTTGCATGGTTCATTGCATACCTCTGTTTGTCCAGTCGCTCATGCCCAGCTGTCTTCATTTTCCAATGTGCCTTTGAGTTGTCAAGCTGATTCCTCGACACCGATATCAGACTAGAGCTAACTATAGACGCAAGATGTCAGAGCAGGAAGTACACAACGCAGAAATGCGAATGAAGATTGATGAATTGAAGTCAGGCATGACTAAACTCACCGAGATGCTTCAAGTATTGATTTCCAGAGGAGACTCTCAGAGGACCGTCATTCAAGAAGTTTCAAGTGCTGACACTCCTCCTATTCAAATGCCACAATCTACTTGGCCAGAGTTTGGTTTACCTCCCAACTATTCTCCACCTCTTGCATCTACTACTATGATTGGTCCAACTGTCGGATCAGTTTTTCAAGCTCCCGTCTTTACAGAGCCCATACCTGTGGTCCACACTGTTGCTCAAAATGGCCGAGTTCCCTTTGAGGTTCCTTTCTTTGACTACAATGCTGCTAGTGCTCAAGGTGAAAACCATGAAGATTTTGTTGAGCCTAAGATCATCCGTGAACAGTTTTAAAACATAGACAAGAGACTCAAAGCTGTTGAAGGTACTGACTTCTTCAACATTGATGCAGACAATATGTGCTTAGTTTCTGGTCTTGTTATGCCAGCAAAATGCAAGACTCTAGAGTTTGTGAAATATAAGGGTCACTCATGTCCAAGAACCCATTTGGTCATGTACTACCGAAGGATGGCAACCTACACCAACAACCAGAAGCTGCTCATCCACTGCTTTCAAGACAGTCTGAGTGGTTCCTCTCTAAAGTGGTATATGAATTTGGAACATAACAACATCCACTGCTTCCAAGATCTCGCCAATGCCTTCATGAGACAATACAAATACAATCTGGACATGGCTCCTGACCATCGTCAACTTCAAAACATGTCTCAAAGTGAAAGGGAATCATTCAAAGAAAAAGCTTAACGTTGGAGAGAGTTAGCTTCCCAAGTTGAACCCCCTCTAGCAGAAAAAGAGTTAACTGGAATGTTCATGGATACTTTGTCTCCTTTCTATTGGGAAAAGATGATTGGGAGTGTCTCTTCGATTTTTACAGATCTGGTAACCATTGGCCAAAGGTTAGAAGAAGGGTTGAAAAGTGGTAAGGCTTCCAAAGTTGCTGAATCTTATAATGGTGCAAAGAAATCCTCTGGGAATTTCCATAAGAAGAAAGAAAAGCATACTAATGCTGTCATGGATGAAGTGAGGAGGACTCGTCCCCGACCTCAGTATAATCACCCTGCTATTGCTGCTCCACGACTAGTTCAAATTCCTCAACGTCTTGCTGTTAGACAGAACCAGTATCAGAATAAGAATCAGTTTGATCCTATTCCCATGACTTATACAGAACTTTATCCAAGCCTGGTTCAACAAGGGATGACCACTACAAAGACTTTGCCACCCCCTCCTAATCCTCCTCCAGTTGGATTTAGAACGAATCTCTATTGTTCTTTTCATGAGGGTGCCCTAGGCCATGACTTAGAGCATTGTTTTGCATTGAAAGCTAGCGTGCGTGAGTTGATTAGAACTGGAATCCTTGATTTTACGGACAGCCATCCGAATGTTCAGAAAAATCCTCTGCCATTGCATCAAAAGTGAAGCTTCAGTCCGACTTCAGCAGACTATCTTTTTTTACGCCAGTGTTTCAGACAAGACGACTCATCCTTGTACTGATTTAGTCACTAGGCCTTTTATTTCTCACTATTTTGAACTTTCCTTATTTTGTTTAAGTTGTTTGCTTTTAATTAGTGTATGTCCTTTCATCTTAATGAATGAGCATTGCAACTTTTGATTCAATTCATTTTTTCCAGTATTTGCATCTTGTATGCTTTACCTTTCAAATATTTACTCCTTGTCCAAATTTTTGATTATGCAATTATTTGAGGGAGGATGATGAAAACGTTATACCCATAACTGCCGTTAGTATGCTTTCAATCAAACTTTGTTGATGATGTGAGGTATTGTTTCAACTCCCAAATACTGGAGAAATAAGGAAGATAATCCCTTGTTAACCCCTTTGAGCCTAGAAGTTGGAGTTTCTTTCTTTACAAAAACCCGCAGTTTTAACCTTGAGGTGTGTAGTTCTCAGTTAACTCGGTTGTGTGTTCATACAAGACACCTTTCATATAAAGGTTGCAATTACAATTTTTCCTTCGCACACAACAAACAAGTGTCGAAGATGTTTTTCAAGCCAAAAAGTCGATGATGGTTCACCGTGATCATTTAAGCTAGGAAGTCACTTTATTTCAACAAACAAAAATCAAAAGAAAAAGCCCGCTAAGTCAAAACCTATGAAGGAGACTTAGGAAAAACTGGGGCATCCCGTTGAATGTGATCTTTAAAAGTAACAGTTCAGGCAAAAGTTAGGGACAATAAAAAGAGGAGATCTTTAAACCCTCATCATGAAAATCCCCGATGAATTCAAAACAACCAAATGTTGTAAAGAAGCAGTGACCACCTTTTCAAAAAGTCTGTTAACTTCTGAACCATCATCATTACTATCATCAGTGCAATTCCTAGCTTTTGGGAACCTGAGCGCATAGTCTGATTTAACTGAGCATAGGACTGGAGATCATCATGTAGATTGGGTGGGTACAAATAAACTTTGAGCCTTTATCCTTTGTTTCTTAAACTGTGAACCATGCCACATTAAAACTCTCAAAAGACCTAATTGAAACAAGGTTATTTTGAAAGCATACTACGGCGAGGTTGCGTAAACTGACTCCAACAGATTTTTGCAAATCAATTATTTTGGCAGTACACCTTTGCTTTAAAATTTGAGTATCTTGAACCACTGTGTTCAGACCAATGACTCATTTACTTTGCATCTTTCAAAATAATTTTGATTTCAAAAGTCGCATGAACTTTACATTACCATGTTTGTATGAACATTTTTGATTGCAAATTGGCTTTCCTCTCAAGGAATTTTCAAACATTGAGAAACTTGGTCAAGTGATCCTATCAGGGGCAAGTTCCTTTTACATCCTGTCTAAGAATCAATTGAAGATTTGTTCAAGGCATGGTATTCTCAGATTGGGTTTATCCAGAATATATTTCAAGACTCAGACTGGGGCAAGCTCTCCAAGCACCCGATGCATCAGTCAACATCAGACAAGCTGAAGTCATCATCAGTCCATCTTTAACAGACAACTAAACTGGGGCAGTTTACTTGAAGAAACCCCAATCAGCTCTTTATCCTTCCTACAAGGGTTATCCATTTGATACAATTTATCAGTACAACAGAGATGTGTTCATCAACAGCATCTTTAGTCCCTAAGCAGATTGAAAGTGATCTTTGTGTTGAGGAATCAGTCTTCCAGTCTTTGTCATCTCACAAAAAGAGTCGAGCCTTGTCGTCGACATTTGTATTTGCATTTGCATTTGATCATATGTCATCTGCATCATTTATACATGCATATACCATAAGCATAATTCATATGCATATGACATCATGGGTGCTTTATTCCCCATTTTGCCTGTCCTCCTGAGGTCGTGTTTTACTCGCGTTTTACCTTGTGGATGAGTTTACCTCATGGGTGTTTTATTCCCCATTCTACCTTTTCCTCCCGAGGTCGTGTTTTACTTGTGTCTTACCTTGTGGACAAATTTATTTACCTGACATCATGGGTGCTTTATTCCCCATTTTGCCTTTTCTCCCGAGGTAGTGTTTTACTCGCGTCTTACCTTGTGGACGAATTTATTTACTTGACATCTTGGGTGTTTTATTCCCCATTTCCTTTTCTCCCGAGGTAGTGTTTTACTCGCGTCTTACCTTGTAGACAAATTTATTTACTTGTCATCTTGGGTGTTTTATTCTCCATTTCCTTTTTCTCCCGAGGTCGTATTTTACTCGCGTATTACCTTGTGGGCGAATTTATTTACTTGACATCTTGGGTGTTTTATTCCCCATTTCCTTTTTCTCCCGAGGTCGTGTTTTACTCGCGTCTTACCTTGTGGACGAATTTATTCATCCTGGGTGTTTATTCCCCATTTTCCTTGGCATCATGGGTGCTTTATTCCCTGTTTTCCTCTTTCCCTGGTGTTGTTGTTTATCCCTAGTAAGCTGTTACTCGTTGTTATGTCGTCGTTCTTTTATTTTCGCTTATGTGTCTGCATTTGTCTTGCATCATAAAGCATCATTTAGAATTCATTGCATGATCGCATTTTTCCTTTTGCATGCCATCGGATCTAAGGGACAAAATTTCTAGTTTTCTATATTTAAATATCTTTCTCTACGATTCTATTCAGATTGACATCTCTCAAAACCATCTAGTGAAGATATTTAAATAGGGGCAACTGTTGCACCCCAAATTTTGACCCCTTAGATTTTCATCGTCATCTTAGGATCATTTCCATATGTTTATCTAACCATAACCAGTTTCAAGTTTGTCTCTGTTTAGTTACTGGTGAATCAGGGTTCCTTACAGTCAGAAATCAAGGGTTCGACAGTTCAATCAGTCAATGCATTGGATTGTTTCTCCATGAAACAAGTCTCTAAACAATCAAGAATACTACATGGGTTCAAGCATGAATCCAAATTAGGGTTTTCAATTCAGATCAAGATAAATGTATTTCTTGGGGCAAGACTTGTTTCCATGGTCTTCCATATGTCTTAATATCATTGAGGATGAGAGGTTGACCACCAATTTTAATCAGAAGAGCTTCAATTGATCAGTCAATGGAAAATCAAGAGATTTGGGAAAAAGTCAACCGTACAGTGAAAAAGTCAACTCATTACTTTTTGAGGTCAAGATCATAATTCTTAAGTTCAATGGGACAAATGGATGGAATTTGATCAAGAATATCAAGGGAATCATAAAAAAGGTTAAGAAGAATGAAATATACCCGTGCGGGTATATTGGGGTTTTAGAATGAAATATACCCGTGCGGGTATATTGAGGTTTTAGAATGAAATATACCCGTGCGGGTATATTGGGGTTTTAGAATGAAATATACCCGTGCGGGTATATTATGGTTTTAGAACCTTTTCATAAATGAAAGGTTTATGTTTGGAACGACCATCTTCAAAGCCATTTTTTCTTCATGATCAAGGTTCCAAATGAACTTTTCTCCAACATCAAAGTTGTTCCTTGTATTGCAAGCTTTCCAAAAAGTGCTAGAACTCCTCAATAGCCCTTGTGAGCTGAGAGTTAGGAATTCAACAAGATGGTGCTTTAACACTTGAGTCCCACATTGGCAATTTTTCACAAACACCTCCTTTGACCACTTGAGTATTCTCAGCCCTTGGATCATGTTTGTATCTGATATTTAGAGAGTATGGTGAAGGAAAATGCAGAAGAAATGAAGGATTAGAAGAAGTTGCAAGTTGCAACCAAGTTGCAATGCAAGTTGGATTATTTTAATCATAAAAGAAGGAAAAGCTACTTTTTGTCATTTGCAATTGCAGCTGCCATACCCCTAGCCTTCTAGCCACTATAATCACCATTATGTCATCCATAAAACTTGATTAATACATCAGTTGAGGCAAGGATTTGAATTTTGCAGCTGTACCAAACCCCAAGCCAAGGGTTTCCTTTTCCAAAATCCCTCCAAAAAGTACCAAGTTACAAATCTGTCCCCACCCTCATTTTCCCTATAAATAGGACCTTCCTCCCACTTCATTTGACAGGAGAAATACACAAGAGCCCCTCTAAAAACCAGAGAAGTCACAAGCTCTCTCTTTTTCCCTCTTTACTTCAAATTCACAAAATCTCAAAATCTCAAAATCACAAAAACACAAAAAAACTGTCTTGGCAGTCCAACCCCTAAACTCATTTCCACACATTTAAACTCACCAAAAACCATCCACACAATCCATAAATATGGTATAGAAGGTGTTCAAGCCTTTAGACCATTCAAAAACACCATTTTGCAAAAAGTCAACTTTCACACCAAGCTACTTTGACCACTATGCTCAAAATCTGCCAAATGCTTGTCTAGCCTTGTTCTTGCTGTTTTTATCACTCATACACCTCATATATATCATGTTGCAATTGTCCAAAGCATAAAATATCAACTGGAATTGTGTTTACACCAACTGTCACAAAAATTACATCTTGCTTCCTTAGGAAAGCTAAGTGGTGCTTGAAGTTTCTCTGATTTTCTTGGCTCTTTTGCTTGTTCAAGATTGTCTACAAGAGGTATGTAATACTCAACCTCTTCATTATTCATGCATTGTCATGTTTCACAATTTTGAAATGCTTGTTGTGAGAATATAGTCTCGCTGTCCCAAATTGCTTTTTGTAAAGAGTTTGTGTTCATTGCAATTTTGTTGCTTTTTGTCAAAAGCATAATGCTCCTGAGGTGTGTTGATGATATACCATCAAGATTTTGCTCTTTGTTGTTAAAAATGTGTTTTGAGAAAGTGACCATAAGAGTAGCATTAAGGGTTTTGACATAAACTTGTTTGTGGGTTTGCAGCTGTTTTGCTATGGTTTTAGACTTGTCACCTCTTATTTACTTCAAATTGTTGCTACTGATTTTCACTCAGTGTGAGTTATGCTTACGTTCAAAATCTTGAATCATTTTTTGCATTTTTCATTCAATATGCCATTAACATGACAGTCAAATTTTGAGGAAAAGGTGTTTGAATTATGAGCATGAAACCAATTGTTATTGCATATATGATGAGTGTGCATAATTGTTTTGGCTTAAACTTCACAATTTTAAAAAACTCCCCTGCTGTACTTGCATTCTGCCTCAAAATTGTTTTGCATAGTAGCCATTATGTCAAACTTTGCATTATTTGAAGTTTGCTTGCTTCTTGGTTTGAGCACACTTATTATCATGTTTATGATGTGTGTGGATGTTTTGTTTAAGTTGTTTATACCTGTTGTGGTTTTTCATGTTCAATGTGTATCATTTACATCAAGGTGCCATCACTATGTCACTTTCTGATTTGGAAGCATTGAGTCTGAATTTTTGGCATGAGAACATCCTTTAGCATATATGTGGTGTGTGTGTGTCATTGTTGTGGCATGAATCTCATTATTTTGAAAAATACCCTGTTGCATCATCAAGTGTGTTTTCAAGACAGTTCTTTCATTTTTGACCATCAACATACCAATTTCTGTCCTGTTTGAAATAGGCATGAACCTCAAGTATGATCTCATTCATTTTCATGATTATGATGTGTGTGTATTGTTTGTTTGAGCTGTTTTCATCTGTTTTACCTTGTCATTCTCAAAATGCATTTCACTGTTGCCACCACTTTAACATCCAATCTCTGTCTTGTATGGTGATATCATGTTTAAAAACTGTATGAAAATGATTTTTGTCACTTATTACACTAAACTTCCACCAGTGGAAGTTACTTTAAAAACTGCGTAAAAATGATTTTTGTCACTTTTAACACTAAACTTCTACTAGTGGAAGTTACTTTAAAAACTGCATGAAAATGATATTTGTCACTTTTTACACTAAACTTCCACCAGTGAAAGTTACTTTAAAAACTGCATAAAAATGATTTTTGTCACTTTTTACACTAAACTTCCACCAGTGGAAGTTACTTTAAAAACTGCATGAAAATAATTTTTGTCACTTTTTACACTAAACTTCCACCAGTGGAAGTTACTTTAAAAATTGCATTAAAATGATTTTTGTCACATTTTACACTAAACTTCCACCAGTGGAAGTTACTTTAAAAACTGCATGAAAATGATTTTTGTCACTTTTTACACTAAACTTCCACCAGTGGAAGTTACTTTAAAAACTGCATAAAAATGATTTTTGTCACTTTTTACACTAAACTTCCACCAGTGGAAGTTACTTTAAAAACTGCATAAAAATGATTTTTGTCACTTTTTACACTAAACTTCCACCAGTGGAAGTTACTTTAAAAATTGCATTAAAATGATTTTTGTCACATTTTACACTAAACTTCCACCAGTGGAAGTTACTTTAAAAACTGCATGAAAATGATTTTTGTCACTTTTTACACTAAACTTCCACCAGTGGAAGTTACTTTAAAAACTGCATAAAAATGATTTTTGTCACTTTTTACACTAAACTTTCACCAGTGGAAGTTACTTTAAAAACTGCATGAAAATGATTTTTGTCACTTTTTACACTAAACTTCCACCAGTGGAAGTTACCTTTAAAATCTGCCTGAAAATACTGTTTGACATTTTTTACACTAAACTTCCACTAGTGGAAGTTTCCTTTAAAATCTGCCTGAAAACACTTTTTGGCAATTTTTACACTGAACTTCCACCAGTGGAAGTTACCTTTAAAATCTGCCTGAAAATATTTTGGTTCAATATTCAAGTTTTACCGTCCCGCCGTGGACACCCTTTACCCATTATTCCTAACTTTAGGATTTGAGTCGCCGTGCTCACTTTTAGTGTCCCGCCATGCACATTCCTCCCTTGATCCTAGCCTTAGGATCCGAGCCGCCGTGCTCACCTTTTACCGTCCCGCCTTGGATATTCCTTCCCTTCATCCTAGCCTTAGAATTTGAGCCGCCGTGCTCATGTTTACCGTCCCACCGTGGACATCCTTCATCCTAGCCTTAGGGTTCGAGTTGCCACGCTCGCTTTTACCGTCCCGCCGTGGACACCCTTTATCACAACAATCTCAACGTAGAAGAGGAGTCGCCGCACTCCATGTAAGTAATTCACTATGAATGCTTACATCCCCTTGGAACCTTGACCACAGTCAAGAGTTTCCCATCCCTAGATAGGGGAACTACGATTGCTCTGATTCCATTCCCGTCAGGATACGTAGGCACGAGATGCGATGTCTTTGCGAGCAAACTTGTACATACTTTATATACTTTAGATTTCTACCTTAACACTTCTTCCCTTAGTAAGCAACTTTAGCAAACACAAATATTAACAAGAGGTTCCTGTAGAGTACTACAGATGCTTAGGATGCTAACACCTTCCCTAGGTATAACCAACCCCTGAACCTTTAGATCTCTCTATGCTCAGCTTTAGGCTTTGGCTTTTGCTTTGTATTCTTATAGGTTTTTCTTTCTTTAAGCCTTTCCTTTTTGGATAAATTAATGTCCGGTTGTAAATGAATTAGGATTCAAGTTAAATCAATAGCTTGGTGTCGCTTCCGCGAAAATAAGGTGCCGGCAAAACAGAAGAGTTGCCACCTTTCGTTATTTATCCCTCAGAACGGGAAAGGAAACAATCGGAAAAACCTGACGAAAAAGGGTATAAGACAAGGTCGTCGCAACCGTGTCTGGGTTCGGGAGTCGGTTACGCAAGGGGAAGGTATTAGCACCCCTCACGTCCGTCGTACTCGACGGGATCCACGCTTGTTGTGTTTACTGGACGAGTTGGTTTATCTATCTACCTATCAAGGCTGGTCTGAAAAAGAAAAGAAAATGACTCGGCAAAGCGTCACACTTTATGCCTACGTATTCTCATCAGAGAATGAGAAATCAGAGTCAACGTAGTTCGACTTACTACGGGTTACGGGGAAGGTGGCTTGCCAATACATCAGTATTGTGCCTACGTACTCTCAACGGCTTGAGAGATCAAAGCTTACGTAGTTCGGGATAATACGGATTACGGGAATTCAGATTCATCTGTTTTACCGAGTAGGGTTAAACAGCAGTTCCAGCAATTAGGGACAAAGCCTGTTTGCGATGGCGCTGAAGTTTAACGACACTCTTTTCTTCAGAAAAGCTTCCTTTGAATTATGGGCCCACGGGGCAAAAAGGTTTGAATTTCATTTTCTGTCTTTTACGGAAGAACTGTTTTTTATGGATGTTTGCAACTAATATCGCACTAGAGACTATGACCTGAGAGTGAATGCGTCGCATGTCACCCAAAGGGTACCATACTAAACATCCAGATTGTTGAAAAGAAACTCTCCAACAATCCTTTCTCAGGTAGCTTAAGGCTCGTAACGTACGACATCAGTTAACCTTTATTACTGTATTTTGATTTGTTTCGAGATCAGAAGAGAGCAGGCAGGCTCAACTAAAGGGAGACTATCAAGTCCTACTGTTGTCATGCCAAGGATTCATCTTATAGTTGAAGTTTGAAACAGGGAACTCCTAGAAGTTATCATGCATAGGTTTCAACCTAAAGTTCTATCATCACTTCCTTATCAAAGGAAATGAGATTCCTAAGGGATCATGTCAATGATACACACAAACAGATACATCATCAGCTTAAACAGTAAACAGTAAACGACTGTAAAATGCATGCAATGCAAGTGAGGGAGGAAATGTGTGTGGGGCAGCAGCCTCCACAACCTCATCTCAACCTCAAGCCAGAATGAATAACAGTAATCATACTGAGGAAATAACAACATGCTATCAAGCAAAATACAGTAAACTGCAATCATACAGTAACAGTAAAACATGCTATCAAGCAAAACAAACCACATGGGCAAGGGAGCTGGGCTCTACCGAATACCCGCAAGCAAAGTCATACAGTAAAAATACAAGCAGAGGGAGCAACTCAACCTCTAGTTCAATCATGCTCCTAGCTTAAAGTCAGTCTAGATATGGACTTATTCTAATGCATCAAGCAAGTCAAACAAAGCACATCAATGATACATAAAAGAAACAGACAAGAAAGCAAGCAGATCAACAACTCTCTCTTTCAATTCCAAGCTTCAGCTCTTCTAACAGCAACTCAGTCTTCAGACTTCAATCACCCTTCAAGGCTATCATCTTCCATGACAAGTATTAACTTATTCTCCAAGGTTTCAATCCATCAAACATAAGTATCAACTTAATATTTCTTCTCCAAGCTTCAGCTCCTCAGTCAATTCCACCTTCAGGCTATCCTCTTAACTGCAGGTATCAACTTGATTCCTTCAGGCTCTCCAAGCATCATTGTAAGTATCAACTTATCTTACCTTTTATTCCTCAGCTTCAGCTTTACACTCATTCTCAATTGAATCCTCCTCATAAGTATCAACTTAATCTTCAAGTTTCAGCTCTCTTTGCTTTACCAGTCTCAACTAGCTTTCCCCTTCATCTACAAGCTTCAGCTTCTCAGAGTAATCTTCAATCACATGGAGGTGTCAACTTCATCCTTCAATTCTTTCTCAAGCCTCAGATCTTCATTCAGTCTCCATTGGGTCTTCAAGTATCAACTTGCTCTTCTTGCTCTTCAAGCTTCAGCTGCAATGGCAATGCTCAAGGAATCATCCTCTTCCACACTCTTTAATGAAGTCTTCATCTTCAAACTCAAGTCCAACATCTCTCAAGATACTCAAACCAGAAGATAATTGATTGAACATGATGAGTGGAAATGATAAACAGCTTACTGACAACCAAAGGAGGCCTGTAAGGGTTCATCATTATGAGAGACTGGTTCCCTCAAAGTTCTACTTCCCAGATAAAGCCATTCATCCCTCCAAAGGAGGGATGTGAATACCTAAGAAGGACTTTTAATCATCGGGAGGAATGGAAGCACAATATGCTTTCCATATTTGTGAAAGAAATCATTCTAACTCTAAGGCTCTCCCTATGTCCTATCTCCTAATCTTCATCAGACACCTTCAGGCACAAGCAAATCCAGAGCTCCAAGCAACTTCAAGCAACTTCCTCTTGTCTTCAACTTGTCTTCAACTTCAATCAAAGGCAAACCAAGCACAAACCCTAATCTAAGGGAACTAGATGAGTTAAACTAGTTGAATTAGTAAATTAGGATCACCTAAAACCTAGTACTAATGTTAGTCCTAACTAAAATACTAAAATCAATTGTAAAATCTTACAAAAATTACTATGGGAACCTAGGTCAATCATGACTCTACCACATTAGTTTCAGAGATCAAACCATCAAATTGGACCTAGAACTGAATTCTACATTCTAAGGCATAAAACCTAAACCCTAAAAAGGAAGCATCTAAACATCAATCTAGAAAGCACACCTATTTTCATCACAAAAATGTGAGAAAAATTCTATGGGATCATACATGTCTAACCTAATCACACACAAAAAAATTAGGCTCAAAATCATCACCACATGACCAAACAAAATTCCACAAAAATATGTATCAAACATGAACATTTTAATATCAATTAAAATAAAAAATTCCAAATAAATCAGAAATTACATGAAATGAAAATATTTTTTCTCTAAAAAATAATAGACTCAATCATGAGTAATATGCAAAAAGAATGGGTGTGATTGGATTAATATTCAATTAGTTATGAATTTTACAAGAATCATGAATTAAATGGAAATTAAATGAAAATCCAATTAAAATAATGAAGCGCGCGGTGCAAATAGCAGTCATTTTCAGTTCAAAATCTGGGTTGGGCTCGCTGGGGGGTGTGGATAACACTCAGATCACTAAGCCCAAAACATTGAATAAGTGAAACGCATCGTTTCCTTCAGAAACCCTTCACCACTCAGAATTAAAACGTGGCCCTTGGATCTTCTCCCAGTCAATGGTCAAAACAACATCCAATGGTGAGAACTTCATCTTCTCCATTTCAAACGCCTGAGCTTCGCGCCCAGCTCCGGCCACCGCCGATGGAACTCCGGCCAACCCCTTCAACCCTAGTTCTTCCTAGAGGCCTCCAATCCAAGAGGTCAAAACATGAAACACACTCCAAATCTTGCCACGAACTCCACCATGCCCATAGTTTCCTCTGAAACCCCAAGAATCAACATCTCCCAATCTCAACCGAAAATGGTGATCTTCCTATTTTGTCTCTAATTCATCAATTAACCATCTGAAATCCATCCTATGCCATTCTACAACTAATCTAGCACCTTAATTCAACCTAATTCTACCTAAATCAAGCTATAGGAAGAAGATTACCAACCTGGAAATTCTTGAATAACAGATGCACGAAATCTTAACTTCAAGCTCTCAAATCTTCTGGACACGATAACTGAACCTCCTCCTTGCTTCTGTATGCAAAAGATTCAATGGAAAGTGCTTCAATCTTGAAACACGATGCTGAGTTGCAGGTGCTGAAAACCACTTGCTCCCACACGATCTAGCCACCAATTCTTCTTGGAAATGGTCTGGAATCAATCCTTGACACTCATGGAAGAAGAATCAATCAAGAAAATGGAAGGAAATGAAGGAATTTTGTGAAACCGATTGCACTTGCAAGCTATGAAAACTCAATCTCAAACTATGCTCAAACCTTCAATGATCACCAACCTCTGCCATGGATCCATTCTACTCAATATATAGATGAAGTTTGGATGATCTAGAACCCTCTAGATCCTTCCAATGAGATTTTACACATCTCATGTCATGAGATTTTGAATCACTTACCATGCCATGCTCAATTCTGTTTGCAGCTTGAAATTCATCTCAATCTCTTTCAATTTCTCCCTTAGTGACATTTTGGAAGTGTTTAGCTTGCCAAGTTCCTTGCCCATGCCTCAATTTTAAGTTATGCACATGTTACTTAATATGCAAGCAAGTGTTTTTCAAAGCAAGTCCATGAATTGAATCTCAAATCAAAAATGTGGCTAAACCATTGTTTCTAAAATGTTTTCTAGAGTCAAAATGATATATTACATGCCATGGTTTGGATGTGTAGGTTGAAAATATCAATTTCCAACTTTGGTTTATTTAACTTATGCCCTTATTTTAGGTCATTTTTATGACTTTGAGCTACAAGCCTTTTCAACATCTCATGACCTCCTTACTAGCCTTAAAACATCATTTTAAGCAAGTTTGATGTTGAAGATTTTTCCATTTGAAGCTTGGAAATAGGTGTTATGGCCTTATGCTTGAAATGACCTGTAATTTCCAAATAACCAAAATGCCCTTGACTTGTAAAAGCCATAACTTGAGTTCTACAAATCCTATCAAGGACTTCTAGTACTCTCTAGAAAGCTAAGAAGATAAGGAACAACATTCATGTTGACCATAAGTTCATAGGAATCATCCTTCTTGGGAAAAAGTTGGGTGCAAGTTGGGTGACTTTCAAGGCCCCAGATTCACATACCTCAAATGACTTGTAACTTGTCAAAGCCATAAGTTGAGTTCTACAAATCCTATCAAGGACTTCTAGTACTCAAATTAAAGCTAAGGGCAAGCTATACAACATTCATGTTGGGGGTAAGATGAGATGACAAGCACATCTTGGGCTAAGCTGCCTTGAAGTTAGGGGTTAAACTAGGGGATTTTACACTGTCAAGCCTTAGAAACCCTAGTTTGAAACTTCTCAAACTCTTCAATCATGATGAGTTAACCTTGGAATCATCCTTATAGCATCTCAATGCATCAATCCATGATCACATGGCTCTTGGATTAGGTCTCAACCCTCTCCAAATCATCAGTTGACCTAGGGTTGACCCAGTCAAACCCTAATCACACCAATCATGGCTGAGGCTTCTTAATCTTGCACAATGACCTGTCTAGGCTTCATGATGGCTTTCAATACATCTCATAAGCTCTCTCAAGGCTTCAAGTCCACATTCTTGGCTTCAGAATCATCTGAGGATCTTTTCACTTCTCTGACAAGGATATCAACCCTTGAACACTTGAATAACCTTCTTGGCTAGCTTCATAGTCTTGTATAGCTCTTGATTGGTAGTCATACCCCTTGATCTCCTGCTGTTGTACCCCAAATTTTGACCCCTTAGATCCTCATTATCATTTTTAGAAGCATGATCATGCATTATCTAACCCTAAATCAGTGCAAGTTTATTATTGTCAAGTTACAGATGAATCAGGGTTCTCGCACCGACAAATTCAAAACAATCAAGGAATGATCAACCAATGATTTGGGCCAATTCAATCATGGAATGAAATCAAAGACAATATCAAAGTCAAATGGGAAGTCAATTTGAAGAAATCGTTTCAGAATCAAGAACAGTGCAGTCAGGAGGCCCCGATTAGGGTTTTTAACTAGTGGAAAGTCAACTGTGGTTTGACTTTGATGTTGGGAAAAGTTTTAATGGTGGTTGTGAGGTCCATGAAGTTAATATAGGCTATTAAAGACTATTCAAGAAGTGTCAAAGTCCCAGGATGTCCAGAATATCAACAGGCGACTCGATCGACACCGATCGATCGTACGGTTGACCGAAAAGTCAACTCCTCGAATTTTGAGAATTGGAATCCAAGTTGTGAATAAAAGTTGTTCCTTATGTCATAATGGACTTGCATATCAATTTTCATGATCATTGGATCAAAGATGAGAGAGTAATCGAGAAATCGGGAAATTAGGGTTTTGAAAAGGGCTAAACCGTATCTCCTTAACCGCACATCCAATTGAGTTGGTTCTAGTCTCATTTGAAAGCTCTTGACAAGTCCTACAAAAGTCCCATACTAGTCCACAACCAGAAAATGCATACTTTTTGAGATATAAGCAAAAACATTCCTAGAAGGGAAAATAACTTAGAAAATTTCTAAGTCATTTACACTAAAGAACCCTAAAATCAGCCAACTTCAAGGGGATTTTTCACCTAGTTTCAAATGGAATCAAGACTTCTGGACAACATGAAAGTTGTAGTACTATGTGAGGGCTTTATAAAAAGTACAAGTACATCTCAAGGGGATTTATGAGCTGAGAGATACATGTGTTCAAAGTTGGCAATTTGTCACTTTTGTCCCACATTGATGAATTTTGCAAAAGCACCTCTATCACTCAAGTGGATCAATTTCAATGTTCTAAACTCCTTCTATCTGATATATTAATCATCTCAAGCAGGTTGAATCAAAGAAATAGCAAGGAGATAGCATGGAATCAAGAATTGGAAGTTCATTGCCTAAGTTGAAAAGATTGACTTTTCCAAGCATGAGGTGTAAAGGGATTTCTGCTCCAGCCACTCTACCAAGCCTCTAGGCTGTGTTTTCTCTGTAACATCATCATTCTAACTTGCCAATTGAGTTAAGGGAACAGCTAGAGATCAGAAAAGCAAAGCAAGTTGTCATTGAGAAGAAAAAATCTAAGATTTCTTCATGGTGAAGCAAAGTCACCTAGCAAGCTCCTCACTCATTTTTTCTATAAATAGGGACTTCAAACTCCTCATTTAGGACATCAAAATCATTCTAAAAACCTGCTAAACCAAGTTCCCTCATCACATCTCTCACTTACTTACATTTTGCAAAATCACCAAAATAGCCAAAAATTGCCAAAATTTAGCATTTGCAACTTTGCTACCATATCAAGTTCTTCATGTTCCAGCACTCAAACTATCATCCACACACCCTCTAAATCACATATAGAAGGTGTACCAACCATTGAATCACCAAAAAATTCAAAGAATGCAAAAGTCAACTTTTCATGAAACTTACTTTGACCAAAGTCCATAAAAACCTCCAAATCTTGCTCCAAACACTTTCTTGAGGTTTTGATCCTTTGGACACCTCAAATATCATATATACCAACTGTCCAAACCTCCATCCTTCATCAAGAACTCAGAAATCTCATTTTGGCGTCTCAAGTGACTTGTTTCTTAAGTTTCAAGTAAAAGCACAAATACAAAGCTTGGATTTCATCACCTCTGGTTTTCTCAACATTCTTGGCTTGCTAAATAAGATCACCAACAGGTATGTAATTTGTAAAACCTTGCTCTTTCATTATTCTCCATATCTTGCATATTTAGGTTTTTGATAAAATGAAGTATAAAGCATGAATGAGAGGTGTGTTCATGATCTTCCACACATAAACCACCAAAAGACCAACTTTGCACCAAACTGGTTTTCTCTTAAATTCACTCCACATACACTTTATAACACTCAAATATGACATGTTGGTATGCTCATCTTACACTAGAAACCAATGAATCAAAGTTCACATCTTCATGTGCATCAATGTTTGGATGACTTGCATATGCTATGCCATTTTTCATGACAGGTGGTCTCCTTGGAATTTCAATGTTTAGATCATCTCATTATCATCCACATGTGCTGTACAAATGATTAAATTGTTTAAATTTGCTTTGGAACTTCATCTGTGCATCATCATGCATGATTGTTCATCATTTTGCAAAATGTCTCATTCTCACATGTCAATTTGGAAATGCTTGTGTATTCTTGCTATCTCATTGTTTCTACAGCTTCATATGACCATATGTGTTGTGTTTGAATGAGCCAAAACATTGAAAACAACCTGCACAATGATTTGTTTCACATCATGCTTCACGCACACATAATACACACAAATTGCAATTTGAATGCTACACTTTCATATGTTTGTTCCAGATCTGATGTTTTCACCTACACACACTAGATATCACATGTTTAAGATGTCTTGATGGTTGGTACAGCTCCTGAACACCCCAAACTCCAAAATCACTTTGTTATGCATGTGTGTTCTTATGTGTTTTTGCAAACTGAACATGACTTTCATCTATCTGAAACTCCTGGCCATAAACCTGTTCTAGTCTGTTTATATATCATATTTTGGATGTGTATGTGGATTTACTTGGCTTTGAACATGTTTGTATCAAGGTGTCCATGTCATTTTGCAAATCAAAAGCACATAAACACACCAGCTATCGTTTTTTTCACAGGAAAATGAATCTCAGAAAACTAACACCACCATCCTCTTCCTCTCATTTTTCTACCCAATTTACATATAAAATTTGTCTCGATCCGATGAGCGGTTAGTGAGATACGGTATAAAACGTATTTGGTTTCGATTATGTTTCCATGCATTCAAAACACACACACACACACCAGTCCTCGTTTTTTTCACTAGGTGAACAATTTGGAAAAACTAACATCACCATCCTCTTCCTCTCATTTTTCTACCCAAGATCCATATAAAATTTGCCTCGATCCGATGAGCGGTTAGTGAGATACGGTATAAAACGTATTTGGTGTTGATTATGTACTTTGCCCAGCCATGACTCAAAACGAGCCTTGTATACATATTGTTTCCATTTGATTAATGGATGTAACAGCCGCCCCAGCGGTAAGAACATGTGCGCAATTATACCTTTCACAATCATGACCAGGGTTCGATCCGGGTGGAGGTCGAACCCTTTTATTATTTTTCCTATTTTGTACATAAACTTCAAAAATTCGTAACTCTCTCATTTTTTATCGTTTTTCACCCGTTCTTTTTTCATTGTGTTTATTTTAATGTGTACTTTCATGTCATAATTTTATTTTCCATGTTTGATTATTTTTTCACCACGTTTTATGGTGTGCAATCCGCGCGTCAACGGTACTAACCCTATTTGGTTGCAGATGAAATTTAGAAGGTTTCCTCTTGTGTTTTCTCATGAAAATTGATTGTTATCATATCTATATATGTTTGTCAACATGTTAGAATTTTTACCTTGAATTATTTTTATATCTATCTCATCTGTCATCTGTCTGTTAACGGTATCCCAGGTGCGAACTGTCGTCACGGTTCTCGTACCAAGACAATTGCTCTGATTGTCACCATTGCTTTCCATCTTTAATCTTTGTATTTAGTTGTCACCATGAATGTTTGAATGATGTTTGTATGTTATTTTATCCCTAAGCGACGGAGCTCGTTAGCTTTCGTCCAGTTGCCGACAATACTGTTCCTCCAAAGGAAGGTCTGTCCACTTGACTGTCAATGTCTTGGACCAAAATCTCTGCTATCCCTTGACTTTGTTAAGTCACCTTAACCCTAGAATAGAAGCCTTTAGACTTTGCTTGAAGTCTAAGAAACCCACCCATACTAGGAGTTTTCTTCAACTAGAACCCTAGGAAAGAGTTCGTCAACTCTGTGTAAGAATCATTGTCATGATTTCTTACTTCCCCCTTTTACAATTTAGTTTAGGGAGTTTTGTCAAACTCCACACAAACATCGTCATGTTTGTTCCCCTTTGAACTTTGATCATCATCAAGAGTTCTTTCCCTCGTAAGGTGAACTACGATTGCTCTGATTCTATCCTAGTCAGGATACGTAGGCAGAAGGTGCGACGCCTTTGCGAGCAAACTTAGAAAACCACTTAGGCCTTTGTTTTATTTTTATCCCAACTCCCAATTAAACCAATGCATGTTTCACAACCTAGCAAGTAATTGAACAAAAGGTTCCTGTAGAGTACTACAGATATTTAGGGTGCTAATACCTTCCCTAGATATAACCAACCCCCAAATCCCCGAATCTCTTAAAGCGTTGTTGTCACATCGCGCAAAAGGTTCTTTCTTTCTTTAGACCTATCCTTTGGATAAATTAAAGTCCGGTTGTAAAAATAAATACGGTTCAAGTTAATTAATAGCTTGATATCAAATTTTCACCGCAACAGAAATGGCGACTTCACTGGGGAATTTGCTTACTTGCTTTTATTTTGAGGGTTCAACCTATTTTGTTTAACTAATTGCTATCTGTGAATACTTGTATATATTTATACTCAGTTGGTTTGGGAAACTTGAAGTGGTGAGACAGCACTACACCCGTGCTCGAGTGTACTTGTGATAGGAAGGTGATATATTCAAGAAGGCTTATAGGGAGTAGATTCCCGACCAAGCTGACTTGAGAAAATCACCGCTCAGTGGAGGCCCTTTTTGAGAGTTAGTATTGTTGATCGAGTATTCGTGAAAACAATGCTACTTTCTACATAGGTGCCCATGACACTGAGGACCTTTAGATATCTTTTACCCCACTTTGGCCTTATTAGGATGTAGTGCGATGACTATGAGGGAGTAATTCCAAAATAGTTGATACGCGATACTACACTCGGGTGAGATTCTCTTGAGAATATTATCGACTACTGAGTATTCGGGAAATTGATAATATCTGAAAGATGGATTGAGGACTCTGGGAACTCTTTTAGAACCTTGTTCTACAGCGAAGAAAAGCCCTAATACACACCTTTGGGATGGGTAGACCTCGACTCCTCTTTCATTATCCAAACCCAAAACCTTGTCTGTTTACTTATGTGAATCTGTGAATATGTGATTACCTGTGTTTGTGCATTCATGCATCCATAAGCATCATATCATGAAAGTTTCATGGGACTCAGACTTTTTTTGTTTGTAAACATCAAAAGGTTATTATGGACATTAAAAGGAAGAGAACTCTTGTAAGAAGTACTGACATTAATGAAAAGTTTTTGGTATATCTTGATGTTTGTAAATATTTCAAGTTCCATGAAACTTTTTGCATTGCATGAGCATGTCCTCGCATTCACATTTTCATTTCTCAGCCTGGAGTCTTATCCTCTTCTTTGTGTCAGAGAGAGAGAATATTCTGGACCAATGGCAACAATGAATGAACTGTTGAAAGAACAAGAAACCTTGAAGGAGGAAATCAAGATCCTCAAAGGGCAGATGAATTGGGTTTTGGAAACTTTGCAGAGTTTGATGAAAAGTGAGGGAGTTTCTCATCCTATTACACCCAGAGAGGTTGTCAGTCCGTCACTTCCAGTGACTCTTCCAGCTCAAGGACCTCTTAAGTTTCAACGGTCAGGCCGTAGTCAACCAGCATTTGGGCCTACGCCAAAACCTCATCAGGTGGTCACCAAAAGAATATCTCAGCACCCATTGGCTGCTTCCCCTCAAGGTTTCCAAAGCCAGAGCATGAATAAGAAAGATCCTGTCAAAAAGAACAAGGCATGCTACAGGTCAGTTCCTGTGCCGCTAAGTAAGTTGTACCCGCTACTAATTCAGAATTCATTGGTGACCCCACGAGCTTTTAACCCTGTGCCAGGGCCATGGCATAATGCAAACTTGACTTGTGAGTTCCATAAAGGGGCTGAAGGACATGAACTAGAAAATTGTTTGGCATTAGGACATGTTGTACAAGAGCTGATTATTGATAAAGATCTGATCCTTGAAGAAGATCACCCAGAGGTTGAATGCAAGTACCATACTGGGACAGTGGGGCATCTGGTGGAAGAGTGCAAAGCTTCCGGGTTAAAAGTGCAAAGCTTGTTAGAGCTATTAGAACTTCAAGAAGATAAACCAAGTACCAGTGGCTCAGCTCTTGAAGCAAGTGGCAAAGGACCTACAAAGCCCCTCATAATACTATACCACAAAGAGCAAGTGGTTGTGGAAGGTGTTTCTCTGCATCAAGCTTGAAATTTGTTTTGTTAAACAGTGTAATTCCCTAAGGCTGGTAGCTCGTAAACTGTTTCAGCATTGTGTTGTGGTTTCTTTGCATTTGTGTTTGCTTGCAAGTTGGTTGTTCATTTTAAATTGGCATATTAATGAAATGTTTATGCATCTTTTGATTAAATCCATTCATTTCACTCTTTGTCTTTCATTGTGATAAGAAAACAAAAACAAACAAAAAATGAAAAAACGAAAATGCAAGAATTTCTTTTCTTTACCAAATTTCTGTTTGAAGCAAAGATTGGGGAGGATGATGAAAACTATATTCATAACTGCTGTTGATATGCTTTCAATTTGACTTTACCAATGATGTAAGGCATTGTTTCAATCCCTAAACACTGGAGAAATAAGGAAGATAATCCCTCGTTAAAACCCTTCGAGCCTAGAAGTAGGAGTTTTCTTTCTTCACAAAAATAAAACCTTAAATCTCAAACCTGGGGCGGGTAGTTCTCATTTAACTTGGAGATATGTGCATACATGACACTTTTCATATAGAGTTGATGCACTCAGGTTTTCCTTCGTACACAACAAACAAGTGTCAAAGATGCTTTTCAGCATGAAACACGATGATGGTTCACTGTAAGCCATTAATCAAGGTAGTCACCTTCTTTCTCAACGAAAAAAAAAGAAAAAATTGAAAGGCCCGCTAAGTCAAAACCTATGAAGGGGACTTAGGCAAAATGGGGCATCCCGCTGACTGTGTATTCAAAAGAAAACAGTTCAGGCAAAAGTCAGGGATAATAAAAAGAGGAAAACCTTAAAGCTTTCACTTTTAAAATCCTCAAAATAGAAAAAGACCACCCAATAATGTAAGGGAGTTGTGACTACATTAGGTTTGTAAACCATCACTAACTACCATCAATTCAATTCTTAAAAAACGGGTAAAAACCTGAATGAATAGTTTGAGTTAACTGAACATAGGAGTGGAGTTCATCACGGAGAATGGGTGGGACAAATAACTTTGAGCCTTTATCCTTTGTTTCATGAACCGTGAACCGAGCCACGTTACAACCCTTAAAAGACCTAATTTAGGTAAGGATGTTTTGAAAGCATATTACAACAAGGTTGGATAACCTGACTCCTAATGATCTTTGTTAACTGTGTGTGTTCATCACTTTATCCATCATTTGTAAATGACTGAATCATTTTCACTTTGATCACTTGACCACTCCACCGTGTGTGTTCCATCAAAAGATGTTTCCAAAAGATTGCATGAACTTTACATTGAGAATTGCCAATTTTTAAATGAACAACATTGCGTGCAAGACAATCCAAACGTCAAAGGAAGCCCAACAAACGCTGTCAGCTAGGGAATGGGATTCGATAAAGGAAGCTCAGCCTGGGGCAACTAATTTGAAGGATTGGTCAATCATTTGTAACACCGTTAATCCAAGCCAATCAAAGACATTTGAAATGGGGAAGAACTCTTCAGTTAATCAGGGGCAGTCAAGTCAAGATTAGAACTCTCGAAAACAGTCAATCAGAAGCCATCAAGTCGGGATTAGATTAATCTCTCCAAGACAGTTAAACTGGGGCAGTTACGTCGAGATTTGTGAATCTCTCTAAGAGTTTGAAAATATTGAATGCATCTTGGATGACAATTCTTCTGTAAAATCCTCTTAGTGATTTCTTCTTGCAGACCATGTGTTCTGGGGCACATTGTTTGAGATCTTAAAATGAATTATTGTCAACGCCAGCTACTCCAGGTTCGCCAGCAAAACCAACCAGGTCAAGGCCAGATGAATCTCTTAATCAACAGTTTAGTCTAGGGCAAATTTGGTACAGTTACCAGCTAGCAGGGGGAAGTTTGTTCCCCAATCATTACTTCCACAATCTGAGGACTTTGTTGTGCAAATACAGTCAAACTGGGGCAATCACGTCGAGATTGGTAAATCCCTCTAAAGGTTTGAAGACATTGAAGCATCTTTATGACGATTCTTTTGTAAAAGCATCCTTCTGACGTCTTCTCACAAAATGCATAATTTGGGGTAGAAAGGATTTGAAGACTGTTCGTCGTAAGAGCCTCTGCTCGCTTGAAGAGTATTATCACCATCATGAGGCATAAATGTTTTGTTCTCATAGGTACCTTTTGTCAAAATTCTCCGGTTAAGTTATTACTTCCGTTGATATGGGAATCTCTCGGTGTGATCTTCCTTTAGCAAAGAATTCAAACTCATGATGGCAGTCCAAGTGAAGTCATGATGTTTTGGCCTAAGAAGATTACTCTCTCAGAGAAGGTGGTAACCTTGAAAGTAGAATGGATATTCTTCCTGACCATCCCTTTGATGCCCAACTTTGGTGAAGTTGTTTGAGTCTCCGTGTCGAGATGTTCATTTCATCTCCAGTTTTGTCTGTTTTGTCAGCATAAACAAAAGCATAGCATAAACATGATCATGGCATAAGCATATGCATAGCATCTGTGCATTTGTACTATCTCTGGTTGTTACCTGTTTTGTTGGGTGTCCCTCCTTAGTGACTGGGTGTTTTGTCTCTTTCCCATAGAGTTGTCGGCCTTTAGGCATAAAACGTCCACCCTTTGTCAATTCCCCACAGAGTTAATCCTCATGGATGATGGTTGCTTCAGTTATCTTTTTCCAGGATTGGATAAGAGGTGTCCCCATTCGAGTTCATTTCTCAGTGGTTGGAGTCTTGTTTGACAGTTTCTTTCTAGTTCTATTCTAGATTGAACTTTGGTCCATGTCGGTCGCCAAACCTACCTGGACGTGCATTTATTTTGCACTATCTATCAAGAAGAGCATTTTTTAGATAAGTGGCAGTCTCTTCATAGAAGCTTATCTTTCTTCAGCGATAAGTGGCAGTCTCTTCAGAGAAGCTTATCTTTCTTCAGCGATAAGTGGCAGTCTCTTCAGAGAAGCTTATCTTTCTTCAGCGATAAGTGGCAGTCTCTTCAGAGAAGCTTATCTTTCTTCAGCGATAAGTGTCAGTCTCTTCAGAGAAGCTTATCTTTCTTCAGCGATAAGTGGCAGTCTCTTCAGAGAAGCTTATCTTTCTTCAGCGATAAGTGGCAGTCTCTTCAGAGAAGCTTATCTTTCTTCAGCGATAAGTGGCAGTCTCTTCAGAGAAGCTTATCTTTCTTCAGCGATAAGTGGCAGTCTCTTCAGAGAAGCTTATCTTTCTTCAGCGATAAGTGGCAGTCTCTTCAGAGAAGCTTATCTTTCTTCAGCGATAAGTGGCAGTCTCTTCAGAGAAGCTTATCTTTCTTCAGCGATAAGTGGCAGTCTCTTCAGAGAAGCTTATCATTCTTCAAAATTTTGAAAGTATTAGATTCAAATAAACTTGAAAAGACTAACAAAAAATGTTTAACTCACGGAAAAGATTCGAGGAAAATCATACTTCCCTGAAACCTCGGAATAGCAGAAACTTTGATACACCATCCTTCCCGGTGAAGTATAGGTAAATTTGAGCTACTTTGGCCATGTATGGTTATCAAAATTGAAGATTATCCCTCAGGATTTCTTGTGATGATATGAAGGTTCCTTCCCCAGCAAAGTATTTTTGGACATCTGTTTGAATTCACCTCAGCAAAATCTACCTACAGGCTTTATTCCCCAGTAGGTCTTCGGGTTTATTTCCCAAGTCTACGTACACCCCTCATCATGGGATCAGTGTGATTCGTTTGTTCCCCGAGTCGGTGACATCTATCAATCCACGCGAAGTCTAAGTTATTACTCACTTCGTATCCACGTATAAGTCCAGTCGTCACTGGCACTAAATAAAAGTCCAATTGTCATGGGCGCCTTTTGGTCTGGTCGTTACCAACCTTTTCCCCGGTAAATCCAGTCGTCACTGGTATTGTTCCAATTATTATTGGTATCTTGTTAGTTGTCACTAACTTTCCCCATGAAGTCCAGTCGTCACTGGCACTGCCTAAATCCAATCGTCATTGGTATCCTGAGGTTTTAACCAATTTTTCCCTTTGAAACCCAGTCGTAACTGGTATCATCATCTAGAGTCCGATCGTTACTTGGAAGTCTATTTCAGTTTGGTTATCACCAATCTCCAGCTAGAAGATCTGGTGATCCCTAGCATTTTTATATAACCAATTGTCATTGGTATTCCCCAGTATGGTCGTCACCATCTTCATTAAAAAAAAAATCCAGTCGTAACTGGCATTGTTTAAAACCAATCGTTATTGGTACCCTGATTTGGTCGTCACCAATCACCATTAAAAGACCAGTCGTCACTGGCATCGCTTGGAATTCTGGTCGTTACCAATTCCCCAGGAAGTCTATTGATTACCAGCACGGTGTGAACTATTTGTAGAAGCTGAGGATGTATCCCCAGTTGATCCATGTTCCCAGTCAAGTCTCGGAGATCTAGTCGTCACTAGTATCCTCCATGTGTGATTAGTCTTGTTTCTAGTCCATTCCTGAAGATCCCGTTTGAACTCTTCACCATAGGAAGTTCCTCATCTGATCATCCCCAGTGAGGTTGTATCCAGTCTTTCGCTTCCCCGGTGAATCCTGATTCTCTTTTCCCGATGGTATTAATTATTCATTTCCCCAGTAGAAGTATATCCTTTTCCCCAGTGGAAGTCAATTCTTCTCCCCGGTGGAGTACCTCTGTTCCAATAAGATTGTCATCTTTATTGGATTTGTCTCTTCCCCATGTGAAGTTTTCCTTCTTACGCTATCAGTCATGTCTGAACTGTTAATTTAGTTTTTCAGTACGAGTCCCCAATGTCGAGTCCTTGTATTTGTCACTGTTTGTTTTACTGTTTCTTTTATTATTATCGTTGCGTCTATGATGTTTGCTTTCAAGCATCATAAAGCATCATTTAGAGTACATGGCATATCATAACTTGTCCTTTAGCATGACATCGGATCTAAGGGACAAAATTTTCGGTTATCTATATTTAAATACCTTTCACTGCGATTTAACGAAGATTGTCATCTCTCGTCCCCCATCTAGTGAAGATATTTAAATAGGGGCAACTGTTGTACCCCAAATTTTGACCCCTTAGATCCTCATTATCATTTTTAGAAGCATGATCATGCATTATCTAACCCTAAATCAGTGCAAGTTTATTATTGTCAAGTTACAGATGAATCAGGGTTCTCGCACCGACAAATTCAAAACAATCAAGGAATGATCAACCAATGATTTGGGCCAATTCAATCATGGAATGAAATCAAAGACAATATCAAAGTCAAATGGGAAGTCAATTTGAAGAAATCGTTTCAGAATCAAGAACAGTGCAGTCAGGAGGCCCCGATTAGGGTTTTTAACTAGTGGAAAGTCAACTGTGGTTTGACTTTGATGTTGGGAAAAGTTTTAATGGTGGGAGTGAGGTCCATGAAGTTAATATAGGCTATTAAAGACTATTCAAGAAGTGTCAAAGTCCCAGGATGTCCAGAATATCAACAGGCGACTCGATCGGCACCGATCGATCGTACGGTTGACCGAAAAGTCAACTCCTCGAATTTTGAGAATTGGAATCCAAGTTGTGAATCAAAGTTGTTCCTTATGTCATAATGGACTTGCATATCAATTTTCATGATCATTGGATCAAAGATGAGAGAGTAATCGAGAAATCGGGAAATTAGGGTTTTGAAAAGGGCTAAACCGTATCTCCTTAACCGCACATCCAATTGAGTTGGTTCTAGTCTCATTTGAAAGCTCTTGACAAGTCCTACAAAAGTCCCATACTAGTCCACAACCAGAAAATGCATACTTTTTGAGATATAAGCAAAAACATTCCTTCAGGCACAAGCAAATCCAGAGCTCCAAGCAACTTCAAGCAACTTCCTCTTGTCTTCAACTTGTCTTCAACTTCAATCAAAGGCAAACCAAGCACAAACCCTAATCTAAGGGAACTAGATGAGTTAAACTAGTTGAATTAGTAAATTAGGATCACCTAAAACCTAGTACTAATGTTAGTCCTAACTAAAATACTAAAATCAATTGTAAAATCTTACAAAAATTACTATGGGAACCTAGGTCAATCATGACTCTACCACATTAGTTTCAGAGATCAAACCATCAAATTGGACCTAGAACTGAATTCTACATTCTAAGGCATAAAACCTAAACCCTAAAAAGGAAGCATCTAAACATCAATCTAGAAAGCACACCTATTTTCATCACAAAAATGTGAGAAAAATTCTATGGGATCATACATGTCTAACCTAATCACACACAAAAAAATTAGGCTCAAAATCATCACCACATGACCAAACAAAATTCCACAAAAATATGTATCAAACATGAACATTTTAATATCAATTAAAATAAAAAATTCCAAATAAATCAGAAATTACATGAAATGAAAATATTTTTTCTCTAAAAAATAATAGACTCAATCATGAGTAATATGCAAAAAGAATGGGTGTGATTGGATTAATATTCAATTAGTTATGAATTTTACAAGAATCATGAATTAAATGGAAATTAAATGAAAATCCAATTAAAATAATGAAGCGCGCGGTGCAAATAGCAGTCATTTTCAGTTCAAAATCTGGGTTGGGCTCGCTGGGGGGTGTGGATAACACTCAGATCACTAAGCCCAAAACATTGAATAAGTGAAACGCATCGTTTCCTTCAGAAACCCTTCACCACTCAGAATTAAAACGTGGCCCTTGGATCTTCTCCCAGTCAATGGTCAAAACAACATCCAATGGTGAGAACTTCATCTTCTCCATTTCAAACGCCTGAGCTTCGCGCCCAGCTCCGGCCACCGCCGATGGAACTCCGGCCAACCCCTTCAACCCTAGTTCTTCCTAGAGGCCTCCAATCCAAGAGGTCAAAACATGAAACACACTCCAAATCTTGCCACGAACTCCACCATGCCCATAGTTTCCTCTGAAACCCCAAGAATCAACATCTCCCAATCTCAACCGAAAATGGTGATCTTCCTATTTTGTCTCTAATTCATCAATTAACCATCTGAAATCCATCCTATGCCATTCTACAACTAATCTAGCACCTTAATTCAACCTAATTCTACCTAAATCAAGCTATAGGAAGAAGATTACCAACCTGGAAATTCTTGAATAACAGATGCACGAAATCTTAACTTCAAGCTCTCAAATCTTCTGGACACGATAACTGAACCTCCTCCTTGCTTCTGTATGCAAAAGATTCAATGGAAAGTGCTTCAATCTTGAAACACGATGCTGAGTTGCAGGTGCTGAAAACCACTTGCTCCCACACGATCTAGCCACCAATTCTTCTTGGAAATGGTCTGGAATCAATCCTTGACACTCATGGAAGAAGAATCAATCAAGAAAATGGAAGGAAATGAAGGAATTTTGTGAAACCGATTGCACTTGCAAGCTATGAAAACTCAATCTCAAACTATGCTCAAACCTTCAATGATCACCAACCTCTGCCATGGATCCATTCTACTCAATATATAGATGAAGTTTGGATGATCTAGAACCCTCTAGATCCTTCCAATGAGATTTTACACATCTCATGTCATGAGATTTTGAATCACTTACCATGCCATGCTCAATTCTGTTTGCAGCTTGAAATTCATCTCAATCTCTTTCAATTTCTCCCTTAGTGACATTTTGGAAGTGTTTAGCTTGCCAAGTTCCTTGCCCATGCCTCAATTTTAAGTTATGCACATGTTACTTAATATGCAAGCAAGTGTTTTTCAAAGCAAGTCCATGAATTGAATCTCAAATCAAAAATGTGGCTAAACCATTGTTTCTAAAATGTTTTCTAGAGTCAAAATGATATATTACATGCCATGGTTTGGATGTGTAGGTTGAAAATATCAATTTCCAACTTTGGTTTATTTAACTTATGCCCTTATTTTAGGTCATTTTTATGACTTTGAGCTACAAGCCTTTTCAACATCTCATGACCTCCTTACTAGCCTTAAAACATCATTTTAAGCAAGTTTGATGTTGAAGATTTTTCCATTTGAAGCTTGGAAATAGGTGTTATGGCCTTATGCTTGAAATGACCTGTAATTTCCAAATAACCAAAATGCCCTTGACTTGTAAAAGCCATAACTTGAGTTCTACAAATCCTATCAAGGACTTCTAGTACTCTCTAGAAAGCTAAGAAGATAAGGAACAACATTCATGTTGACCATAAGTTCATAGGAATCATCCTTCTTGGGAAAAAGTTGGGTGCAAGTTGGGTGACTTTCAAGGCCCCAGATTCACATACCTCAAATGACTTGTAACTTGTCAAAGCCATAAGTTGAGTTCTACAAATCCTATCAAGGACTTCTAGTACTCAAATTAAAGCTAAGGGCAAGCTATACAACATTCATGTTGGGGGTAAGATGAGATGACAAGCACATCTTGGGCTAAGCTGCCTTGAAGTTAGGGGTTAAACTAGGGGATTTTACACTGTCAAGCCTTAGAAACCCTAGTTTGAAACTTCTCAAACTCTTCAATCATGATGAGTTAACCTTGGAATCATCCTTATAGCATCTCAATGCATCAATCCATGATCACATGGCTCTTGGATTAGGTCTCAACCCTCTCCAAATCATCAGTTGACCTAGGGTTGACCCAGTCAAACCCTAATCACACCAATCATGGCTGAGGCTTCTTAATCTTGCACAATGACCTGTCTAGGCTTCATGATGGCTTTCAATACATCTCATAAGCTCTCTCAAGGCTTCAAGTCCACATTCTTGGCTTCAGAATCATCTGAGGATCTTTTCACTTCTCTGACAAGGATATCAACCCTTGAACACTTGAATAACCTTCTTGGCTAGCTTCATAGTCTTGTATAGCTCTTGATTGGTAGTCATACCCCTTGATCTCCTGCTGTTGTACCCCAAATTTTGACCCCTTAGATCCTCATTATCATTTTTAGAAGCATGATCATGCATTATCTAACCCTAAATCAGTGCAAGTTTATTATTGTCAAGTTACAGATGAATCAGGGTTCTCGCACCGACAAATTCAAAACAATCAAGGAATGATCAACCAATGATTTGGGCCAATTCAATCATGGAATGAAATCAAAGACAATATCAAAGTCAAATGGGAAGTCAATTTGAAGAAATCGTTTCAGAATCAAGAACAGTGCAGTCAGGAGGCCCCGATTAGGGTTTTTAACTAGTGGAAAGTCAACTGTGGTTTGACTTTGATGTTGGGAAAAGTTTTAATGGTGGTTGTGAGGTCCATGAAGTTAATATAGGCTATTAAAGACTATTCAAGAAGTGTCAAAGTCCCAGGATGTCCAGAATATCAACAGGCGACTCGATCGACACCGATCGATCGTACGGTTGACCGAAAAGTCAACTCCTCGAATTTTGAGAATTGGAATCCAAGTTGTGAATAAAAGTTGTTCCTTATGTCATAATGGACTTGCATATCAATTTTCATGATCATTGGATCAAAGATGAGAGAGTAATCGAGAAATCGGGAAATTAGGGTTTTGAAAAGGGCTAAACCGTATCTCCTTAACCGCACATCCAATTGAGTTGGTTCTAGTCTCATTTGAAAGCTCTTGACAAGTCCTACAAAAGTCCCATACTAGTCCACAACCAGAAAATGCATACTTTTTGAGATATAAGCAAAAACATTCCTAGAAGGGAAAATAACTTAGAAAATTTCTAAGTCATTTACACTAAAGAACCCTAAAATCAGCCAACTTCAAGGGGATTTTTCACCTAGTTTCAAATGGAATCAAGACTTCTGGACAACATGAAAGTTGTAGTACTATGTGAGGGCTTTATAAAAAGTACAAGTACATCTCAAGGGGATTTATGAGCTGAGAGATACATGTGTTCAAAGTTGGCAATTTGTCACTTTTGTCCCACATTGATGAATTTTGCAAAAGCACCTCTATCACTCAAGTGGATCAATTTCAATGTTCTAAACTCCTTCTATCTGATATATTAATCATCTCAAGCAGGTTGAATCAAAGAAATAGCAAGGAGATAGCATGGAATCAAGAATTGGAAGTTCATTGCCTAAGTTGAAAAGATTGACTTTTCCAAGCATGAGGTGTAAAGGGATTTCTGCTCCAGCCACTCTACCAAGCCTCTAGGCTGTGTTTTCTCTGTAACATCATCATTCTAACTTGCCAATTGAGTTAAGGGAACAGCTAGAGATCAGAAAAGCAAAGCAAGTTGTCATTGAGAAGAAAAAATCTAAGATTTCTTCATGGTGAAGCAAAGTCACCTAGCAAGCTCCTCACTCATTTTTTCTATAAATAGGGACTTCAAACTCCTCATTTAGGACATCAAAATCATTCTAAAAACCTGCTAAACCAAGTTCCCTCATCACATCTCTCACTTACTTACATTTTGCAAAATCACCAAAATAGCCAAAAATTGCCAAAATTTAGCATTTGCAACTTTGCTACCATATCAAGTTCTTCATGTTCCAGCACTCAAACTATCATCCACACACCCTCTAAATCACATATAGAAGGTGTACCAACCATTGAATCACCAAAAAATTCAAAGAATGCAAAAGTCAACTTTTCATGAAACTTACTTTGACCAAAGTCCATAAAAACCTCCAAATCTTGCTCCAAACACTTTCTTGAGGTTTTGATCCTTTGGACACCTCAAATATCATATATACCAACTGTCCAAACCTCCATCCTTCATCAAGAACTCAGAAATCTCATTTTGGCGTCTCAAGTGACTTGTTTCTTAAGTTTCAAGTAAAAGCACAAATACAAAGCTTGGATTTCATCACCTCTGGTTTTCTCAACATTCTTGGCTTGCTAAATAAGATCACCAACAGGTATGTAATTTGTAAAACCTTGCTCTTTCATTATTCTCCATATCTTGCATATTTAGGTTTTTGATAAAATGAAGTATAAAGCATGAATGAGAGGTGTGTTCATGATCTTCCACACATAAACCACCAAAAGACCAACTTTGCACCAAACTGGTTTTCTCTTAAATTCACTCCACATACACTTTATAACACTCAAATATGACATGTTGGTATGCTCATCTTACACTAGAAACCAATGAATCAAAGTTCACATCTTCATGTGCATCAATGTTTGGATGACTTGCATATGCTATGCCATTTTTCATGACAGGTGGTCTCCTTGGAATTTCAATGTTTAGATCATCTCATTATCATCCACATGTGCTGTACAAATGATTAAATTGTTTAAATTTGCTTTGGAACTTCATCTGTGCATCATCATGCATGATTGTTCATCATTTTGCAAAATGTCTCATTCTCACATGTCAATTTGGAAATGCTTGTGTATTCTTGCTATCTCATTGTTTCTACAGCTTCATATGACCATATGTGTTGTGTTTGAATGAGCCAAAACATTGAAAACAACCTGCACAATGATTTGTTTCACATCATGCTTCACGCACACATAATACACACAAATTGCAATTTTAATGCTACACTTTCATATGTTTGTTCCAGATCTGATGTTTTCACCTACACACACTAGATATCACATGTTTAAGATGTCTTGATGGTTGGTACAGCTCCTGAACACCCCAAACTCCAAAATCACTTTGTTATGCATGTGTGTTCTTATGTGTTTTTGCAAACTGAACATGACTTTCATCTATCTGAAACTCCTGGCCATAAACCTGTTCTAGTCTGTTTATATATCATATTTTGGATGTGTATGTGGATTTACTTGGCTTTGAACATGTTTGTATCAAGGTGTCCATGTCATTTTGCAAATCAAAAGCACATAAACACACCAGCTATCGTTTTTTTCACAGGAAAATGAATCTCAGAAAACTAACACCACCATCCTCTTCCTCTCATTTTTCTACCCAATTTACATATAAAATTTGTCTCGATCCGATGAGCGGTTAGTGAGATACGGTATAAAACGTATTTGGTTTCGATTATGTTTCCATGCATTCAAAACACACACACACACCAGTCCTCGTTTTTTTCACTAGGTGAACAATTTGGAAAAACTAACATCACCATCCTCTTCCTCTCATTTTTCTACCCAAGATCCATATAAAATTTGCCTCGATCCGATGAGCGGTTAGTGAGATACGGTATAAAACGTATTTGGTGTTGATTATGTACTTTGCCCAGCCATGACTCAAAACGAGCCTTGTATACATATTGTTTCCATTTGATTAATGGATGTAACAGCCGCCCCAGCGGTAAGAACATGTGCGCAATTATACCTTTCACAATCATGACCAGGGTTCGATCCGGGTGGAGGTCGAACCCTTTTATTATTTTTCCTATTTTGTACATAAACTTCAAAAATTCGTAACTCTCTCATTTTTTATCGTTTTTCACCCGTTCTTTTTTCATTGTGTTTATTTTAATGTGTACTTTCATGTCATAATTTTATTTTCCATGTTTGATTATTTTTTCACCACGTTTTATGGTGTGCAATCCGCACGTCAACGGTACTAACCCTATTTGGTTGCAGATGAAATTTAGAAGGTTTCCTCTTGTGTTTTCTCATGAAAATTGATTGTTATCATATCTATATATGTTTGTCAACATGTTAGAATTTTTACCTTGAATTATTTTTATATCTATCTCATCTGTCATCTGTCTGTTAACGGTATCCCAGGTGCGAACTGTCGTCACGGTTCTCGTACCAAGACAATTGCTCTGATTGTCACCATTGCTTTCCATCTTTAATCTTTGTATTTAGTTGTCACCATGAATGTTTGAATGATGTTTGTATGTTATTTTATCCCTAAGCGATGGAGCTCGTTAGCTTTCGTCCAGTTGCCGACAATACTGTTCCTCCAAAGGAAGGTCTGTCCACTTGACTGTCAATGTCTTGGACCAAAATCTCTGCTATCCCTTGACTTTGTTAAGTCACCTTAACCCTAGAATAGAAGCCTTTAGACTTTGCTTGAAGTCTAAGAAACCCACCCATACTAGGAGTTTTCTTCAACTAGAACCCTAGGAAAGAGTTCGTCAACTCTGTGTAAGAATCATCGTCATGATTTCTTACTTCCCCCTTTTACAATTTAGTTTAGGGAGTTTTGTCAAACTACACACAAACATCGTCATGTTTGTTCCCCTTTGAACTTTGATCATCATCAAGAGTTCTTTCCCTCGTAAGGTGAACTACGATTGCTCTGATTCTATCCTAGTCAGGATACGTAGGCAGAAGGTGCGACGCCTTTGCGAGCAAACTTAGAAAACCACTTAGGCCTTTGTTTTATTTTTATCCCAACTCCCAATTAAACCAATGCATGTTTCACAACCTAGCAAGTAATTGAACAAAAGGTTCCTGTAGAGTACTACAGATATTTAGGGTGCTAATACCTTCCCTAGATATAACCAACCCCCGAATCCCCGAATCTCTTAAAGCGTTGTTGTCACATCGCGCAAAAGGTTCTTTCTTTCTTTAGACCTATCCTTTGGATAAATTAAAGTCCGGTTGTAAAAAGAAATACGGTTCAAGTTAATTAATAGCTTGATATCAAATTTTCACCGCAACACCTGCATACATGTCAATGAAATGCAAATGATAATGCTAATGTGAATGAAATTAAACACAAGCTAGGTAAAGAAATGTTGGTCAAATTTTGGGGTGCAACAGCTGCCCCTATTCAAACGGCTTGAACCTGACTGGGTGAGAAGCGAATGGCTCTCAACCAATCAAGGTGCGAGACGGTTGAATACCAACAAACCCGGAAATTTGCCAACTGCACAAGTACACGGTACTGAAACATTAGCTGCACGACAACTAGCTGGGGAATTGGTCACGCGGTAACCGGTGATACATGGTCGATCATGCCGTCAGGCATCAAGATTCCTCGGGACTCATCAGGTCAATAATCAAGTTAATCATGCCATCGGGCATTCAAAGAAATCTTTGGGCGTCAGCCGAACTTCGTCAGTAAGTCGGGAATAGAATTCTTAGTCAAGCATGAACCAATTGGGGATATCCAAACTTCTACCATCAGGCACTCCGCATCAGCTGAGAGAACTGCTTCGTCAATACGGTTGGACTCCAACCATCAAGTCTTCAAGGGAAGTTTCAACTTCGCTGTTCAGAAACCTGCTGGGGATGACACATCTCCGCCGGGGATTCTGGAGAACTGTCAAGTAACTCTGCTTCGGGGATCCGGAAATCATTCTGGGTGAATCATCTCTGCTGAGGAAATCAAGAATCATCTCGGACAAATAACTCCGCCGGGGGCTTCAAGAATCATCTTGAACCAATGGCTCTGCTGGAGATTTCAGGAATCACCCTGATCAAATACTCTGTCGGGGACACTAAGCATCGACTTGAGCAACCAACTCTTGCGACTTCACTGGGGATTTTAAGAATCATCTTAAACGAACGCCTTCGCTGGAGAATTCAAGAATCATCTTGGGCCGAAGACTTTGCTGGGGATTTCAAGAATCATCTTGATCAGGCGACTCCGTTGGGGAGAATTCAAGAATCATCTTGAGCAATCAATTCTGCGGCGGAACACCTGAAAAACAAGAACGGTAACAACCTAGATCATGCTTATTATGCATATGCTTTGGCAATGGCGCAATGCTCCACACGGTGGAAATGTTATGCACTCATGCAAAATGTTAGGCAATCATGCAACATGCTGCGATCCTGCCAGCAAAATAAATGCTGAAGGGAGAATCCTCCTGTCCAAGAGAAAGGACCACTCCGGTGGAGGAAGGAATCATCCTGCCACGCCGATCTCAATCGGGCTCTGCATGGGGAAATGAACTTCAGTCGACTGCTGCAGGGGAACGAAGCTCTACGGGAACCTGGACCTACTGAGGAGAGCGATGTCAATCGCGGAAATAAACTGCACGGCCTTTACGGCTAACCTTCCTGGAGATAACGACTCCGATGGGGAAATACAACATCAGCTATTCAACACTCTACTGGGGAAAACCAATCATGGCCCAAACGACTTTCAAGGACTCGGCTCTCTTGGGGATTTGCAAACTCGGCTGGGGAAGAACGAATCATCCTGCTTTCGGGGAGAGTACGACTCTGCAGGGAATCTCAATTCCACTGGAGACTTCAATCTGGAACTATCAATTGCTGCACACTTCAGTGAACGACTCAGCTGAGGAGATGACGTTCCTTTAGGATGCATCTGATTGGGGGGAGAATCTTCTCTGCCTGGGGAGACATATCAATGCTCACGATCTCACGTTCAGACTCTGCGAGGAGAGGCTGCTGAACTTGCTAGAGAGGAAGGAATCATCCTGCTTGGGGACGCGTACGACGTACTGCCTGGAATATGCTACACCTGTAACAACACAAACAAACAGACAAGATACCCTTCTCAAAGGGACCTATCAAGGTTATCATCTTGTGACAATGTTTAATTAATTCATTGTTTAACCAATCAGCAACCTAGGCCAGTAAGTTTATGTATGCGCATTTTATCAAAAACATCGGCGTTCTTTTTTGCAAACAAAACAGATAAATGCTAAACAGACAAACAGAATTGCTGAATAGTATACATTTTATTGATAACGAACCCCTGAATGGGTAAAAATGTTTTACAACGGATGCAAGCTCCTAGAATGAGGAAGCTGCGCAAAAAAAAGTAAAAACATAAATATACATCAGTATATACAAATATCGGCAACGAGGCGTAGAGGAACACCATGAATTGATCCCTCTATGACCCACTCGACTTCGATACTTCTCCGAGGCTTCAGCTTCAGAAGAGATTGATTCAGATAAACGGCCCTCAGGTCTTCCAAACCACTAAACAATGAAAGTCCACACGCGGGACGCAGTCATTTGCTTTTTCAAATCCCTAACTTTTGCGTGAACCGCCCTTTGCGGGTTTTCAGTTCACCGGGATACCCTTTTTTGCCAAAGTCGCCCATCCGGGTTTTCGACTTCGCGGGTGTACATTTTTTTAAATTTATATCCCTAATTTTTGCCCGAACCTTTTTCCTTTTTTATGGTTCGCCAGGATGCCCCATTTTTGCCTGGATACTCTTTTTCTTTCCAGCGGGTCATTCTTTAAGCAAAGTATTTTTTAACTGCGTCCGCGTTCATCGGGGATGCAAAATCTTCACCATCCATCGTGGATAACAACAAAGCTCCTCCCGAGAAGACCTTGCTGACGACATACGGACCTTCGTAATTGGGAGTCCACTTGCCCCGGTGATCGGAGTGTGGAGGAAGAATCTTCTTCAGGACGAGATCACCCGTCTGAAAGCTTCTAGGACGCACCTTCTTATCATAAGCTTTCTTCATTCGGCTTTGGTACAGACGACCATGCGCAATCGATGCTAACCTCTTCTCGTCCATCAGGCTGAGTTGGTTCAGTCGGTTCTTAATCCATTCTGCCTCGTCGAGCTTCACATCAACCAAAACTCGCAAAGAAGGGATCTCCACTTCTAACGGTAGGACAGCTTCCATACCGTACATTAAGGAGAAAGGAGTTGCCCCGGTTGATGTACGTACCGTCGTACGATAACCGTGCAATGCAAGCGGCAACATCTCGTGCCAATCTTTGTAGGTCACAACCATCTTCTGAACAATCTTCTTGATGTTCTTATTAGCCGCTTCAACGGCGCCATTCATCTTCGGCCGGTAAGGAGATGAGTTGTGGTGTTCAATCTTGAAACTTTGGCACAACTTCTTCATCATCTTGTTATTCAGATTCGAACCATTATCAGTAATGATCCACTCGGGAATTCCGTAACGACAGATGATATCCCTCTTTATGAATTTAGCCAGCACCTGCTTGGTTACATTAGCGTATGAGGCTGCCTCCACCCATTTGGTGAAGTAGTCGATAGCTACTAGAATGAAGCGATGACTGTTAGATGCAGTGGGCTCGATCTTGCCTATCATGTCGATGCCCCACATGGAGAACGACCACGGGGAGGACATGACATTTAACGGGCACGGCGGCACATGAACTTTATCAGCATAAATCTGGCATTTATGACATCTCCTCACGAATTTAAAGCAATCTGATTCCATCGTCAGCCAGTAGTATCCTGCTCTCAGGATCTTTCTCGTCATAGCATGCCCGCCGGCGTGCGTACCAAATGTGCCTTCATGGACTTCTTCCATGAGCATACTCGCCTCTTTCTCATCTACACATCTGAGTAGCACGAGATCATGGTTTCTTTTATACAAAACTCCATCAAGATTGAGATAAAAATTGCCAGACAGCCTCCTCAGAGTCTTCTTATCCTGGGTTGACGCTCCCTCAGGATACTCCTTAGTCATAAGGAAAGTCTGGATGTCATGGAACCATGGCTTGCCATCGGCGGCTTCCTCGATCGCAAAGACGAATGCAGGTCTATCAAGACGAGAAAGGACAATTCTTGGAGCCTCATTCCAAAAATTGACTTTATACATTGAAGCCAACGTGGCTAAGGCATCAGCCATCTGATTTTCTGCTCTGGGCACATGATGGAGTTCCACTCAATCAAAGAACGGAAGCAGCCTTCTGGCATAGTTCATGTACGACACTAAATTCGATTGACGAGTCTCCCACTCCCCTTTAATCTGGTTGATCACAAGCGCCGAGTCACCATATACATCTAGGTTCTTGATTCTCAAATCAATTGCTTCTTCTAGACCCATGATGCATGCTTCGTACTCCGCTTCATTATTGGTGACTGGAAACGTCAGTCTCGCAGTGAACAGGATGTGGGATCCGTGGGGAGTCGTGATGATCACCCCAATGCCACTTCCGTAGGAATTAACCGCCCCGTCAAATATCAATTTCCACTGGGATTTCCTATCTGGGCCCTCGTCGGGCAACGGTTCATCACAATCCTTCGCTTTGAGAAACATGATATCCTCATCAAGGAATTCAAATTTCATCGGCTGATAATCTTCGATCGGCTGTTCGGCAAGGTAATCAGACAATACGCTTCCCTTGATGGCCTTCTGGGACACGTACTGAATATCATATTTTGTCAACACCATTTGCCATCTGGCAATCTTGCCCGAAAGCGCTTGCTTCTCGAAGACGTACTTGATCGGATCCATCTTCGAAATTAGCATGGTGGTTTGATTGAGCATGTACTGTCGTAAACGTTTGGTAGCCCAGGCTAGTGCACAACACGTTTTCTCCAGCATCGAGTAACGAGATTCACAGTCTGTGAACGTTTTACTCAAGTAGTAAATGGCATGCTCCTTTCTGCCCGTCTCGTCGTGCTGACAGAGAACACACCCCATACTATTCTCAAGAACTGTCAAGTACATGATTAATGGCCGTCCAGCCACTGGGGGTATCAAGATCGGAGGTTCCTGTAGATACTGTTTTATCTTGTCGAATGCCTTCTGGCAATCCTCGTTCCAGGTAATCGCCTGATCTTTCTTTAAAAGTTTGAACATCGATTCACACGTGGCCGTGAGCTGAGAAATAAACCTTGCAATGTAGTTTATTCTGCCCAGGAAACCACGAACTTCTTTTTCTGTTTTTGGCACTGGCATTTCTTGTATCGCTTTAATCTTCGCAGGATCAACCTCGATGCCTCTTTCGCTCACGATAAACCCCAGTAACTTTCCGGACCGTACTCCGAAAGTACACTTGTTAGGATTCAGCCTCAACCTGAATTTCCTAAGCCTCTCAAAAAGCTTCAGCAAATTGACCAGATGTCCCTCCTCCGTTTGGGACTTCGCAATCATGTCATCAACATAGACTTCAATCTCATGATGAATCATGTCATGAAACAAAGTTACCATTGCTCGTTGGTAAGTGGCCCCTGCGTTCTTCAGACCGAAAGGCATTACCTTGTAGCAGAATGTTCCCCAAGGAGTGATAAACGTCGTTTTCTCCATGTCCTCCGGCGCCATCTTGATCTGGTTGTAACCGGAGAAGCCATCCATGAACGAAAACACAGAGAACTGGGCTGTATTGTCGACCAACACATCAATATGAGGCAGCGGGAAATCATCCTTAGGGCTCGCCCTATTTAGATCCCGATAATCGACGCACATTTGTACCTTACCGTCCTTCTTCGGTACAGGCACTATGTTGGCGACCCACGGAGGGTAAGTAGTGACTGCTAAGAAGCCAGCATCAAGCTGTTTCTGCACTTCTTCTTTTATCTTAGCGGCCATATCTGGTCACGTCCTCCTGAGCTTCTGCTTAACGGGAGGACAATCTTCTCGCAGCGGCAAGTGGTGGACCACAATGTCGGTATCAAGTCCGGGCATATCTTCGTGTGACCAAGCAAAGACGTCACTATACTCTCTCAGCATCTCGACCAATCTCTGCTTGACATGACTCTGCAATGCAGCCCCTATCCTGACGTTTCTGACGAGTTCTTCAGAACCTAGATTCACAATCTCGATCTCCTCTTCATGAGGCCGAATAACTTTCTCTTCTTGTTTCAACAAGCGGGCCAACTCTTCAGGAAGGTCTTCGTCTTCATCAATCTCTTATTCGGCGTGATAGATCAGGCAATCGAAGTCGCAGTGAGCCGTAGAAGGTCCAGAGTCGATGTCATCTGTTATGTGGATCCTGCAATAACAAGGGTTAAGCTTAAAACTAGGATATGCAGGTTAGCACAAACCCCATTGCCATTTTATTGTTTTTCAAAACAAATATAAAACAGGAATAACAGAGATCACAATATTTGAATACGAAGAAAAGGCCTTTGATTTATTAACAAAATGCATGTACATAATCCAACAAGGCCCTGACAATAAAACCACTATGCCCCGGGTAGGACATAGGGTTGTACAATGATTGGAAAAAGTAAATCATTACTCTTCGCTTGTCATCTGGATAATATCCTTGACGGACCAGTTGGTAAGGCCCTCGCCTGGCTTGCCTGGATGGATCCAAGAGTCGAGGTCACAGTCGCTATCTCCGCTGTCTTCAGACACCGCGTTGATGCTTTCGAATATCACTCCGCCACTGGTAAACTGGATCGGCCCTTTACCTCGCGACTCATTGATAGAAGAAGAAGAAGCTTCAGCTCCAGGAGAATATCCCAACCCAAACTTGTCTTGCTTGTTAGGTATCTCCAAAATTCGCCCCCAGCCTGGGGTAGATCCGGCTTGGACAACGGCCCGAGCTTCCTTGAATGATGAGAGAGTCATCTCTGTCTTTTCGGTGACTACAAGGGTTACGTCCTTAACTTTGACAGCTTCGAATGCTTGGCATAGAGTTTCATGGATTTCCCCATCCATCTCAACATACTTGAAGAACGACAAATGGCTCACCATTACGTCTTCCTCGCCGCAAACGGTCACGATGCTACCTCCGACGGCATATTTGAGTTTCTGGTGCAACGTGGAGGTCACGGCTCCAGCAACATGGATCCACGGCCGGCCCAAGAGATAGTTGTAGGCAGGCATGATGTCCATAATGTAAAAGATCGCATCGAATGTTTCCGGCCCGACTTGGATTGGTAGGGTCACCTCCCCGAAAACATGGCGTTTAGTTCCATCGAACGCCTTCACAACCAGATCACTGGGTGTGCAAATCACTCCACGAGTATCCAACTTCATTAATGCCTTCTTCAGAAGAACATTAATCGACGACCCTGTGTCCACCAGCACGCGTGACATAATCGTTCCCCTACACTCTATCGAGATGTGTAGGGCGCTATTGTGGTTCCTCCCCTTCGGCGTCAGCTCTAGGTCAGTGAACCCTAGCCCATTTCCAGCATTCACGTGGGCTACGACCTCTTCTAGCTGGTTTACCGATATTTCCTGCGGTACATATGCGACGTTCAACACCTTCAGCAGCGCATTGCGGTGTGCTTCAGAACACAGCAACAAGTTCAGGATGGAAATATTTGAGGGCGTCTGATGGAGATGATCCACAATCTTGTAGTCACTCTTTTTAATCAACCGCATAAACTCCTCGGCGTCTTTAACAAGCAAGTCTTTTTCTACCCCACGAGGGATCTCTTCAACGACTTTACTCTTCCCTTTATCAGTTGCATCAGCTTTGTCCGCTTTGTCCGCCACGACCTCAGGTGGTGCAAACGCTCTTCCGCTGCGAGTGATTCCGCTAACGCCCACTAGGTTCTCCACAGACGACCCAAACGGTTACAATTCCAACTTCTGTCCGTTGCAGTAGACTTCAGCCCCATAATGCCATGGGACAGCATTAGTGCTTTCGAAAGGTATCGGCCCGACTTTGGTGATGGTAATCATAGGCGGCCTGGGTGCATAAATAGTTATCGTCTGGCGAGGGATGGTGATGGTGGCGACCTCATCATCTTGCTTCAGCACTACCTCTCCTGATCCACATTCGGCCCTCCGGCTAAACTGTAAAATCCCTTCAATCATCAGACTTTGAATTCCCTCTATCAGCTGTTCACATCCATCAGGACTTGTGGCACAGTCCATACACAGCTCTCCGCAACCTGGAAAGAAACCTCTTTTCATCAGCTTAGCTTTAACGAAGCTAAGTGGCGTCTTCAGATCTCTGACGTTAGTCAACAAATCTAAATTCTCGTCTTCGACAATGGCGTTTACTCCACCTCCCCTATGATTCGGCATAGGATTCTTCGTGACATTTGGCACATTATCCGAGAAGTTGATGATCTTGGCATCCACCATGTCCTGCACCTTATGCTTAAAGGCTTTGCAGTTCTCTATTGTGTGGCCTGGTGCCCCTGAGTGAAACTCACAAGTTGCATTCGCGTCATAACCTGGCGGAGGTGCCCCTGTCAAGGGAGCCAGGGTTCTTTTCTGGATCAACTGTAGCTGAAGCAAAGTCTGCAATAGTTGCGCGTACGACATGGGCGGTGTCTCGAGGTGACGGCTTGACAGAGGTGCTCTATTCTGATACTTTCGGTACCCTTGTTGATTCGGTTGCTGTTGCTGCTGCTGTTGTGGCTGTTGAACTGTCGGGATAGTTATACTGGCCACCTGTTGGTGAGGGCCTTTACCCTTCCTTCGAGCGTTGGTCACATCGCTCGTTTCTCCTTCCCGTCTTTTGCCACTATAAGGTTTCTTTCCGCCTCTGAAGGTGAGATAATACTTAGAAGGGGGGGTTGAATAAGTATAAAAGATTAAGACTTAAAAATAATCACACAATTATTTTTATCCTGGTTTGTTTAAACAACTACTCCAGTCCACCCTTCCTAGAGTGATTTTCCTTTCTCAACAAGGACTTAATCCACTATTAAATCAAACTGATTACAATAGTAACACCTAAGAACAACTGTTCTTAGTCTTCTCAAGAGCTACTGATTCCAACTGAATCCTCTTAAGGAATAACCTTTACAATCAATGTAAATTAAATACAAGAGTATTAATGCTTCTATAAAGCTTTTATCACAACAGTGATTTTTCTCTTAAGTTTAAGCACAAGAAATTCTAAGAAGAATATGAAATAGTGAGAGCTTAGAATAATATGATTTCTTTTCAGTAAAATTGTGTGACTGAAGAAAGTGGTGGAGTTCTCCTTTTATAGGCAGCTGATCCAAGGATGCTGAGCGTCGAAAAGAGAGTCCCAAAAAGGTCTGAGCCTTTTTGTCTTCACATCAAGTGACCTTTCCTAGAAGTAGATAGCACAGAAAAATCCTTTTTGTCTGTGAAAGTGTGTCTAGCACAAATGAGGAAAGAGACGTTGATTTACTCCAACGGATATATTCTTGAATATTTCTTCTTCAGTTTTCAGCAAGTTCTTCAGAGTCTAAATGGATCAGAGTCTTCTAAAGATATTCAGAACTTTGCTGTATCAGAGTCTTCTACAGCATGTGTGCTTTCAGCGTGTTGATCATCATAGCATATTTGTCACAGAACTTCAGTACTTGGCAGCGTTGGTACTTTCAGAAACTTCTGTAGAATTATGCTTTGAGAAACTCTTCAAACAATATTCTTCTTTGCTTCAGATGCTTCAGCTTCAGATGCTTCTGACTAGCTTCAGATGCTTCTGACTCAGAATGTTCTGGAGCTTCTTGCTTCAGATCCTTCTGGAGACAACGCTCAGGATCTTCTGTAAAGAGCAATCAGATTCTTCTGTAAGATGCATCTGGCGCTTCAGAGTCCGGATAACTTCTTGTATTCAACAGATTTGCTTCTAGAGAGTTAATTTCAATTCAATCTGCAGTAAAACTCTCAAACAAATTTTAGAGTATATAATTCTTAAATATAAAATTTCCTAACAGTTATCATCAAAACAAAGAGTTATTATTAAGAACCAATTTGTGTTCTAACAATCTCCCCCTTTTTGATGATGACAAAAAGTATCAGAAATTTTATTTAACTGAACATAAAGAATTATAACTCCCCCTGAGTTGATGAATCTCCCCCTGAGTTAAATATGAAAAAGCAATAGAAACTTCCCTTTTGTCTTGAGTAATCTTCAGAGTTAGATCTTGTTTGTTCTTATAACATTTTAGGGTCAGAATGTCTTGCAGATATAAGATTCAGAGTATGATAATAGACAAATGATCTGAGAGACTCAGAGTTTCTTTTATAGAGTGTTCTTATCAAATGTTCTGAAATAGTCAAGTTAAATGTTAGATAGAATAGATATGTCTGAAGATTAATTCTGGTGAAGTTATATTAAACAGTTCAGATCTATATTTTCTCCCCCTTTTTTGTCATAAGCAAAAAGTAAAAACTTTTAAAAAGACAAATAAAAGGAACAATAAATAAGATAATTCAATGGAGAAAACTGATTCATTCAAAATAACAGAGCAAGAGTACATAGGTAATCATTAGAAGATATAACAATAAAATTTAGATGCAAACAACAGATGCAAAAAAACATTAGAATGAAAAAATATCTAAGAGTGTTTGGACAAAATCATCTTCAATAGATCTGTAATCTCAAAGGAGGATTGCTCTTGCTTTGACATCCACTTAGTCATAGTTTCATTCTTCTCATCTTGTTTTGACATCCATTCTGTCATATCCTCAGACTTCTTATCCTGCTTAGCCATCCAGGATTTTATCTCTGCTTGTCCAGCCTCCAGAGCAGCAATCTTGTCTTCAAAGTCTGGATGTTCTGTCTTCATCTCAGATGAAGAAGGAGGAGGTTCTGCAGCCTGAACAGAGTCAATTGCCATTGGTTCTGTAGATCCTGAAGAGGGTTCTACCAGAGTCATAGTCAATGTATTGGCAGTAGATTCTGTTGGAGGTGGAGGAGCATCTAAACGAAGCAGAGGTTCAGTTTTGTTAACAGTCCAGAATAGAGTCCTTTCAGCTCTGAGCTTTGCATCATCAGAACAGACGTTCTTTAGATTTGAAGCTATAGTGTTGAGTCTATTGATGAATCCTTTCCAGATGATGTCAGATTCATTTGCATCCATAGTTTCAGAGCATTTTTTCTGAACAGTACCTAAAGACATCTGTATTTCTTGCAAAAAAGTTTGAAATAAATGATCAATATTAAGTCTGGGTTGTGGTTTAAGCAAGGTTTCCAGAGTTATATGTTTAGGTTTGGGAGTTGGTGGTAAAAGTGATTTTTGGATGGAAATCAGAGGAGGGGGATAATATGGAAAGAAAGGAATTTCTGGTTTTTGAGGTAGGGATCTGTTTAAAGCATTAAGCAAATGAGGTTTTGGTCTTGTGCGAGGGCAAACATCATCAAAAGGTTCATTTGAGTATGGTATGAAAGCAGATGTTGGTGGTTCAGCAGATGCAACTGTGTTATCAGATGCAAGTTGCAGAGCTGAAACAACAGCTTTACCAGAGGTTCCAGATATTGTTGCTAAGGATCCTACATTGTTCATTGACTGAATATATGAAAGAATCACAGATGGAAGAGCCTGTCTGAGTTTTGGTTTCAGAGGATTGAGGGGTTCAGAAGGTTCAACTCTATCATAAAAATCTTTCAGTTTGAAACCATAAGATAGATTATGATAAAGAGAAGAAACTTGGGCACAAGATATACCAGATGATGATGGATTGGAATTGGGAACTAATATCTCAGATGATGGTGCAGGTGGAGGCATAGGATCTGGAATGGGAGTTTTAGAAGGAATGGTTGATTCAGGTTCAGGTTCAGGTTCAGGGTATTTGTCAGATGGAGAAATTAGAAAATCTGGGTGGATTTCTGATTCTGATGAGTTGGAGGATGTTGTAGGTGTACAAGAGGTAGAAGATACTTGAAACACTGTTTTTAGTAGAGTGACATCAAGAACTTCTGTCTCAGGGATGTGAGTAGGTTCTGAAGGAATATCAGATTGTTTGGATGGTGGTTCTGATGAAACAGGAGCAGAGGTTACTTTTGTAGGTTCAGAAGTAACAGGTGCAATAGGTTCAGAAGATGGATTATTGGAAGGTGGATTGTCAGAGGCTTTTTCTGGTTGAACTTCTTTTGGTTGGTTTTCTGGATGTTCTGAGGTTTGTTGTTGATCAGATTTTTGTTTTTCAGATGGTTGTTGTTCTGATGGTGGTTGATCTGATGGTTGTGGATCTGATGGTTGTTGTCATGGGACAAAGTGTTTGATATGTATTTTGGGTTGAGATGGTTTTGATACAGAAGCAGTTGTTTGTTTTTGAGTGAAACAGAACTGAGGGCAGTAACAGAAGTGGTTTGAGTAACAGGTGGTTTTGGAACAGACTTAATATTTGAATCATTAATAACAAGATTTGCAGAAGTTACAGATGTTTTAGTACCTTTTACTTTAATCCTCTTGGCAGGTACAGAGGCAGCTTCTTCAGAATCTTTTCTCTTCAAGAGCTTCTTGGGCTTCTCAGCAATCTTGACCTTCTTCTGGACAGGTTCAGATTCTTCTACAGGCTGAGTCCTTTTCCTCTGAAGTGGTGCTTCTTCTTCTCCTGCATCTGGTAGTGGTTGTTTGACTAGCTGAAACACATTAGCTGGAACAAGTATTCCTTCCTTCTTGCATTCTTCTATATACATAAGCACTATATGTCTGGGTTCTTCAGCAAAGAATAAAGGAAAGTCAGCTACAGGAACCCTCTTATTCAATTCAGACATATTCAGCCTCTTTGGAGCAGTAGTGAGTTCATCAACAATTTTGAGTCTCAGAAGACTTTTAGCATTCAGAGGTTTTCCCATCATAAACTCTAATTCCTCTGTACCCCCAGCAGCTTACAGAGCAGTCACTAAACCATTCTCAGTAAGAAGATCTGAGATCAACCTTCCAAAAGGGATCCAAGTCCTGATCTTCTGGCCTTTCTCTTTCACAGATTCTCTAGATGCATTGATATGATTCCACAGATGCATAAATAGAATGTGTGGAAGATCTACCTTGGTGCTCTGACTAAGGCAATACATGAAATAAATCTGTTCATTATTGACATAGTCAGGAGAATTGGTTGATTTCCTGTGGTGGATGCATCCCATGAAGATCTTGGCCCAGATCTTGTAATCAGGCTTCAGATCTTTGAATTTGTTAGAAGCTTGACCAGCAGTCATAACTTCCTCATAAACCTCATCCATGTCCACACGCCCAGCTGGCAAGTGGGAAACACCATCTGTTTCTTCATAACCTATCAATCTTCTTCAGATCCTCTGTGATATTAATCTCCTTTCCCAGCACAGAAGATAAGATGAATTTGGGATAAACTGATGCATGAATCCAAAATTCTTTCACAAGGAGAGGGTAAACTGGTCCAAACAGCCTATCAAAGTACTTAACCCATCCTTGAGCTCTAATTATGGAACGAAACTCAAACCCATTATCTGCCAGAGAATCAAACTCAACCATAGATTCACACAGAACTTCTAGTTTATCAACAGGCGTTAGAAGTGTTCTTTTGGGAGGAGAATATGGAGCAACACCCAAGTTTTCTGAAGTCACAGCAGCCATAGTAGATTGGAACTGAGCAGTTGTTGAAGATGAAGACGCCATTGAAGAATGCTTTTTCAAACACTTAGGTTTTGGGTTTTTATGCAGAGAAAATAGGAGATGAAAACGCATGTAAATTCTGAGAGAGTGAAAAGTGTGAAAGTGAATACAAGACAAGTATTTATACTAAAACACTTAGGCACATCAACAGTCAGAAAAACGAACGTTTGAACAAGCATTAAATGAAGAGAATAAAATTCATTTCAAAACATTAAATGCTTCTGACAGTTTGGGGGGAAAACCAAGATTCTTACTATTCAAACTTCACCTCAAACGTCTCTTCAGTTATGTACACGCCACCTCTTCAGATTTTGTGTGACACGTGTTTACTTGCATGATGTTCTGAATTCTCTTAAGAAATGAAACGTTAGCCAACGTTCAGATCTTCTAAAGATGGTTAGTTCAGAGTTTCACATCAAAAATATTGATTAGAATAGAATAAATAAACAAAAGAAATACTTCAGAGCATTTAAGCATTTTTGCATCTGCAACAATTTGCTTCTGATAAATATCATTCTGGACAAAAATCCATACCAATATTTTTCAGAATAAAATTGAATCTATCTTCAACAAGGGGTTTTGTAAAAATATCTGCCCATTGATGATCTGTATCAACAAAGGCTAAATTTATGATTCCCTTCTGAACATAGTCTCTGATGAAATGATGCTTAATTTCTATATGTTTTGCCTTAGAATGTAAAATGGGATTCTTGGACAAACATATAGCGGAAGTATTATCACAAAAGATAGAAATGTTACTTTCAAAAATTTGATAATCTTCTAGTTGACTCTTCATCCAGAGCATCTGCGTGCTACATCCAGCAGCAGCAATGTATTCAGCCTCTGTGGTTGAAAGTGCAATTGTGGGTTGCTTCTTGCTGTACCAGGAGATTAAATTTCTTCCTAGAAATTGACAACTTCCAGAAGTACTTTTTCTTTCCACTCTGTCTCCAGCGTAGTCAGCATCACAGAATCCAACTAATTTGAAATCATCAGATTTTTTGTAACACAAACCCACATTAGAAGTACCTTTCAGATACCTTAGAATCCTCTTGACAGCTGTCAAGTGTGATTCTCTAGGATCTGATTGGAATCTAGCACACAGACAAACACTGAACAATATGTCAGGTCTATAAGCAGTAAGATAAAGAAGAGAGCCAATCATACCTCTGTAGAGCTTCTGGTCTACTTTCTTACTTACCTCTTCTTTACCAAGTGAACTAGTAGGATGCATTGGAGTCTTTGCCAGCTTGCTGTCAGACATGTTGAATTTCTTCAGAAGTTCTTTAACATACTTTGTCTGATGTATGTAGGTGCACTCTGGAGTTTGATTAACTTGGATTCCTAGAAAGAATCTGAGTTCTCCCATCATGCTCATTTCAAATTCTTCCTGCATACATGTAGCAAACTCCTTTCCAAGCATAATATTTGTTGATCCAAAAATAATATCATCTACATAAATTTGGAAAATTAGAAGATCTTTCTTAATTGTTTTACAGAATAGTGTTGTATCCACTTTGCCTCTGATGAAATTCTTCTCCAGAAGAAAATTACTCAATCTCTCATACCAAGCTCTGGGAGCTTGTTTTAATCCATATAGAGATTTCTTTAATTTGAAAACATGATCTGGAAATTTTTCATTTTCAAAACCAGGAGGTTGGTGGACATAAACTTCTTCTTCTATAATACCATTAAGAAAGGAACTTTTAACATCCATCTGATACAGAGTGATGTTATTTTGTGCAGCAAAGGAAATAAGAAGGCGTATAGATTCTAACCTTGCCACTGGAGCATATGTCTCAGTGTAATCAATACCTTCTTGCTGACTGTACCCTTGAGCAACCAGCCTTGCCTTATTCCTCTCAACTTCTCCTTTCTCATTTAGCTTATTTCTGAAGACCCATTTTGTACCAATTATATTGAATCCTTGAGGTCTTTGAACTAGATCCCATACATCATTTCTGCTGAATTGATTTAGCTCTTCTTGCATGGCAATAATCCAATCATTGTCTTGCAGAGCTTCTTCTACAGAAGATGGTTCAATTTCTGACACTAGTCCAAATAGTGATGCTTCAGATGATCTTAGAAAGGATCTTGTTCTGATGGGATCATCCTTCTTTCCAATAATGACATCCTCTGGATGAGAAGCTTTAATTCTGGATAATGATCCTCTGATAGTTGACTCTTCAGAAATGTTTAGATTATTCATCTGAGAAGTTAAGGGAGTAGCATCTGGAGTTGCTTCTGGTTCCTTCACTTGAGTTTTGTCTGCTTCTGGAACTTCAGAGTCAATAAAGACTACTTCCCTATCTGCAGAGTTATCAACCTGCTTTGGCTTTTCAGAGCCAAGCTTTTCATCAAATCTGACATGAATAGATTCTTCCACAATCTGTGTCTCAGCGTTGTATACTTTGTAGCCTTTAGAGCGTTCAGAATATCCAAGCATGAAACACTTCTGTGCCTTGGAATCAAACTTGCTCAGATTTTCCTTAGTGTTTAACATATAGCAAATACATCCAAAAGGATGAAAATATGAAATGTTGGGCTTTTTGTTCTTCCACAATTCATAAGGAGTCTTCTTCAGAAGAGATCTAACAAACACTCTATTCTGAATGTAACAGGTTGTATTGATTGCTTCTGCCCAAAAATGTTTTGCCAGATTTGTCTCATTGATCATGGTTCTGGCCATTTCTTGCAAAGTTCTGTTTTTCCTCTCTACAACCCCATTCTGTTGTGGAGTTCTAGGACAGGAAAAATCATGAGCAATACCATTTTCAGAAAAATATTTATTTTCAAATTCACCACCATGATCACTTCTGACTTTTATAATTTTGAAATTCTTTTCATTCTGGACTTGCTTGCAGAAGTCAAAGAACACAGAATGTGACTCATCCTTGTGTTTTAAGAACTTTACCCATGTCCATCTGCTAAAGTTATCAACAATGACTAATCCATACTTCTTGCCTCTGATGGATGCAGTTTTCACTGGTCCAAACAGATCAATATGAAGTAGTTCTAGTGGTTTAGAAGTAGAAACAACATTTTTTGATTTGAAAGATGTTTTTGAAAACTTCCCTTTCTAGCATGCTTCACAAAGAGCATCTGAAGTGAACTTCAGATTAAGGAGTCCTCTGACAAGATTAAGTTTATTAATCTGAGATATACGTCTCATATTAATATGGCCCAATATTCTATGCCAGACCCATTGCTCTTCATTAACAGACAAGAGGCATTTAACATTTTGAACTTTAAGTTCTGAAAGATTTATTTTATAAATGTTGTTTTTCCTCTTACCACTAAATAGAATAGAGCCATCCTTCTGACTAATAGCTTTACAACATTTTTGATTAAAGGTAATATCATAACCATTGTCACTTAATTGACGTATGGACAGTAAGTTATGCTTTAACCCTTCAATAAGTAAAACATTAGTAATAGAGGGAAGTTTACCATTTCCAATAGTGCCAGATCCAATGATCTTGCCCTTCTGGTTCCCTCCAAACTTCACGTCACCTCCAGATCTATGTTCCAGGCTTTGGAACATACACTTTTCTCCTGTCATGTGTCGTGAGCATCCAGAGTCCAGGTACCATGATTGGTGTCCTGACCTTGCTGCTAAGAACATCTGCAACAAGAATTATTTTGTTTTTAGGTACCCAAATCTTCTTGGGTCCTTTGGGGTTAGTTGGTTTGTAGGTTTGTCTAAACTTCTGTTTTTCAACATAATGTTTATTCTGACTTGCCTTGGGTTTAAACACATAAGTATTCTTCTCAGAGCTTGTGTGTTTAATGTCATTCAAGTGACCAAATTTGAATTGAGAATACAGAGGTGTCTTCTTGATAAAAATTTTGTCAACAGGTTTTGGATTGCTTCCAGATGAAGATTCATATCCAATACCTCTTCTGTTGTTTCCACTAACACCATAGATCATAGAAGCCATCTTGCTTCTGTCTATGCTTTTAGTAAGAAATCTCTGAAAGCTAGAGTCATATTTTTCTAAAATGTTTTCATATGACTTAGTCTCAGATTCAGATTCTTGTTGAGTTATTTCAAAGTCATTTTTGATTTTTAGATTTATTTCTTTTTGCTCAACAAGTTCTGTTTTCAGAAGATCAATCTCAGATTCAAGATTGCTTTTCAGCTTCTTGTATTTGAGTTTGATATTGTTATAACTTTTAAGAACTTCTGTTAAAACTTTTATGAGTTCTTCTTTGGTAAGTTTAGCCATTACCTCTTCTACGTCATCATCAGATTCAGATTCTAATTCATATCCTGAGGTACCTTCCTCTTGATCCTCTGTGTTGGCCATCAGTGCAACATTGGCACATTCTTCTTCTGATTCAGAAGATGATTCAGATTCATCTGAGTCATCCCATGTTGCCATCAGAACCTTCTTCTTTTTGTTAAACTTCTTCTTGGGTTTTTCTTTTTGAAGTTTGGGGAAATCATTCTTGTAGTGCCCAGGTTCTTTGCACTCATAGCACACAACTTCTTTCTTGGCAGATCTTCTGTGTCCAGAAGATTCCTTTCTATTATCAGATCTTCTGAAGTTGTTGAACTTCTTTCCCTTGTGCTTCCAGAGTCTGTTAATTCTTCTGGACAACATGGATAACTCATCTTCTTCTTCAGAAGAAGATTCTTCAGAGCTTTCTTGAATGACCTGCAAAGCTTTAGCAGTTTTGTTAGATTTTAATGCAATAGATTTACCTTTTTCTTTCTTCTGAGGTTCATCTTCCTCAAGCTCAATCTCATGGCTCCTCAGTGAGCTGATGAGTTCTTCTAGAGAGATCTTGTTCAGATCTTTAGCCATCTTCAAGGCAGTCACCATTGGTCTCCATCTGGTAGGCAGACTTCTGATGATTTTCTTTACGTGATCTGATGTAGAGTATCCCTTGTCCAGAACTTTCAGCCCAGCAGTGAGTATCTGAAATCTGGAGAACATGGCTTCAACAGATTCAGAGTCTTCCATTTTGAAAGCCTCATACTTCTGGATCAGAGCCAGAGCTTTTGTCTCCTTAACTTGAGAATTTCCCTCATGAGTCATTTTTAGGGATTCAAACATATCAAAAGCAGTCTCCCTGTTTGTAATTTTCTCATACTCTGTATGTGAAATTGCATTCAATAGTATAGTCTTGGCTTTGTGGTGATTTCTGAAATCTTTCTTCTGAGCATCTGTCATAGATTTTCTGTCAATCTTTTTGCCATTCCCATCTGTGGGATGGACATATCCATTTATGACTAGATCCCATAGATCAACATCATATCCTAGGAAAAAACTCTCAATTCTGTCTTTCCAGTAGTCAAATTTCTCCCCATCAAACATTGGGGGTTTGGTGCTGATCCTATCCCTCTCTTCATATTTATTGTTAATATTTGACATTGAATTATCAGCCATGGTAACAAATAAATATATATCAAAGTATTTCTCTCTGGATCTTTACTGACACTGTTAAGTGGTAGCACACTCAGAACCGGAGCTCTGATGCCAACTGAAGGTGAGATAATACTTAGAAGGGGGGGGGGGGGGTTGAATAAGTATAAAAGATTAAGACTTAAAAATAATCACACAATTATTTTTATCCTGGTTCGTTTAAACAACTACTCCAGTCCACCCATCCTAGAGTGATTTGCCTTTCTCAACAAGGACTTAATCCACTATTAAATCAAACTGATTACAATAGTAACACCTAAGAACAACTGTTCTTAGTCTTCTCAAGAGCTACTGATTCCAACTGAATCCTCTTAAGGAATAACCTTTACAATCAATGTAAATTAAATACAAGAGTATTAATGCTTCTATAAAGCTTTTATCACAACAGTGATTTTTCTCTTAAGTTTAAGCACAAGAAATTCTAAGAAGAATGAAATAGTGAGAGCTTAGAATAATATGATTTCTTTTCAGTAAAATTGTGTGACTGAAGAAAGTGGTGGAGTTCTCCTTTTATAGGCAGCTGATCCAAGGATGCTGAGCGTCGAAAAGAGAGTCCCAAAAAGGTCTGAGCCTTTTTGTCTTCACATCAAGTGACCTTTCCTAGAAGTAGATAGCACAGAAAAATCCTTTTTGTCTGTGAAAGTGTGTCTAGCACAAATGAGGAAAGAGACGTTGATTTACTCCAACGGATATATTCTTGAATATTTCTTCTTTAGTTTTCAGCAAGTTCTTCAGAGTCTGAATGGATCAGAGTCTTCTAAAGATATTCAGAACTTTGTTGTATCAGAGTCTTCTGCAGCATGTGTGCTTTCAGCGTGTTGATCATCAGAGCATATTTGTCACAGAACTTCAGTACTTGGCAGCGTTGGTACTTTCAGAAACTTCTGTAGAATTATGCTTTGAGAAACTCTTCAAACAATATTCTTCTTTGCTTCAGATGCTTCAGCTTCAGATGCTTCTGACTAGCTTCAGATGCTTCTGACTCAGAATGTTCTGGAGCTTCTTGCTTCAGATCCTTCTGGAGACAACGCTCAGGATCTTCTGTAAAGAGCAATCAGATTCTTCTGTAAGATGCATCTGGCGCTTCAGAGTCAGGATAACTTCTTGTATTCAACAGATTTGCTTCTAGAGAGTTAATTTTAATTCAATCTGCAGTAAAACTCTCAAACAAATTTTAGAGTATATAATTCTTAAATATAAAATTTCCTAACAGTTATCATCAAAACAAAGAGTTATTATTAAGAACCAATCTGTGTTCTAACAGCCTCCTCCAGCTGAGGACGCCTCGCCTTGAATTTTCCCGAGTTTGATCCCATTTTCGATGTGTTCACCCGTGATAATGAGATCTGAGAAGGTTCCAGACATACCGTTGACCAGCTTCTCATAGTAAACCCCTGGGAGGGTGGCTACGAACATCTGCACAAGCTCACGTTCAACCATCGGCGGCTGAACCCTGGCTGCCAATTCACACCACCGCTGGGCGTATTCCTTAAACCCTTCGTTGTTCCTTTGCGACAGATTCTGAAGTTGGACTCGGTTCGGGGCCAAGTCGCTATTGTATTGGTAATGGTGCACAAATGCTTCAGCAAGGTCCTTCCACGTCCGCACACTGGTAGGCTCCAGACTCATGTACCATTCGAGGGAGGGTCCGGATAGACTGTCTTGAAAGAAGTGCATCAGCAACTTCTCGTCCTCAGAATGAGCGGACATTTTCCTGTAATACGATCTCAGGTGGATGCGAGGGCAAGTGGTGCCCTTATACTTTTCAAAGTCAGGTACCTTGAACTTGGGAGGTACCTTAAAATCAGCAATCAGTCCCAACTTGGACATATCAACGCCCAAAGTGTTCTGATTCTCGATATTTCTCATCTTATCCTCGAGTGCTTTGAACCTTAGACGTGCTTCAGTGGTCAGCTCCCCTTTAGCACCTCTCTGAGAGAACACATCGTCTTGGCGGTCTTCTAACCACGGCTGAGGCCCAAACAGATTCCCGACACCTGCATTGCCGTTGCCCAGCCCAACATTGACATTAGCTTCCAGACTCCCATTACCGACGCCCGTCGTATTGCCATTGAGTTCCATGTTAGCCGTCACATTGCCGTTGGCACTGCCATTCCCCCGGTCACGGGGACGCCATTCTGAGGAGTTTCAACTGTTGGAGGGGTAGGCACGGTCCCACCATGGAGTACGCCATTGCTATCAACCCTTGAAATCAGAGGCTGAACCAAGGTTCTGAGCTGATCTTGGCCATTGGCGACCGCTTGCATGAGCTCCATGAAGCGGTCGATTCTTTCGCGGAGTTCTTGAACATCAGTTTGCACTTGCTCCATGATTCTGGTTTGATTTGCTCTGGTCGGATAGCGGTGGATGGGTCTCTGATCAATCCTGGAACAACCTGAAATAACCTGGAAACACAAAAGGGTTAGGAAAAAACGACAAAGTGCTCGTTATGCAAATGCTTCATGCAAATGCAAGCGTGTGCCTGTGTGTTAGGGAGATCTCCCCCGATCCTAGTGCCTGAGTGCCAGTGCTGATAATAAGAAGTCCGAGTCCAGTCATGGAAATAACAATCTCATACATAAAGAAAGCCCATCAAGGCAGTACACAATATCAGCGAGTACAAGATGAATCAATAGTGTGACCTCAGCCAACAAGCCTGGTGATGGTCAGCATACAACAATGATCAAAACAAAAGGAATACAAACAGTCAAGCACGGCCACGGGCGCGATACTCTTCTAACAACTCCTTCGTTTCTGGATGATCAGACAGAGTGAGTAACCCTTCGACGAGTAATTCCCTTTGCACAATGGTGTATTGAAGACCTTCGACCGAATCTTCCCATGCTCCTTCGCCGAAACAATCTTCTAGCTTCCGTTTCTTGGACTCAAACATCAGTTTGCGCTCCTTCAGGTTAGCGAGAGCTTTGTTGAGCTGGCCTTCAGCGACATATCTGCGAGCGGTTTCTTCATCAAACCTCTTCTCACTAGCCTTCACTTGGGCTTCCAGCCTGGAGATCTATAGCATCAGCTTATCCTCCCGCTCTTTCCTGGTGGCTAGGGAGGCCTTCCAGTGCTGGTTGAACTTGGATATCCTCCGATATGCTTCGTCCAAGTGCTGCTTCTTCGTAGCCAGTACGTCGTTGATAGCTTTGAAGTCTTGACCCATGCGCTCACGCCCAGCTATCTGCTTAGCCAGGTCTGTACCTAGCCGGTTCACCAGCTCTGTCTGCCTCTTGAAGGAATAAACGACTTCGTTTCTCTCGCTTCGGAGCTGAGCCAATTCTTTCTCCAATTCCTCATTTGCCCTCTTCAATTCATCTCGCTCAGCTAACACCTGATTATGCTGCTGAATAGGCACGGTGGTAGGCTCTTCAATCACTGGAGGGCTCTCTGGCTTGGCAGGAGGAAACAAAATTCCTATAGCATCTGCTCTGGCTCTGATCCACGTCACATACGGAAGGTAGGCTTGATTATTGCTTCTCCCCAGCAATGGTTTTCCCTTCTTATTGATGCCATTCCAGGCGCGCTGAAGCTTAGATAACATATCCCCCTCTAGAAGACCAGTGAGGTACAGAGATTCCTGCACCTCTTCATCCTTCGACGGAGCTCTCAAAGCATACGCAAACTGTCGGACCAGCAAAGACGGATTACAGTTTATACAGCCCTTCCTGCCTATCAAAGGCACGTTCGGGAACCCGCTGCAGCTGAAGATAATCTCGGTACCCAACCTATCTCTGTCAAACCAGTCAATATCCTCTGCCGATAGACTCATCAACTGCTCGAACCACTCAGCTGTGGCTGCAGACGAAACAAAGGGACCCTTCTTGGGTAGGTGACTATCAAGCCATCTATAGAGCAGGGGTACACAGCACGAGACATTCTTGCCCCTTCTGTTCTCGTTTTTGTAGTGGATGGAATGGTAGACATCTCCTATCAAGGTAGGGACTGGATTCCCTGATGCAAAGATATGGAAGGCATCGAAGTCTATAAAGTCGGGCATATTGGGGAACAGAATGATGCCATATATGCACAGAGCGAGAATGGCGTTGAACACGACCCAACATCCGTCTTTGGCGCACTGCTGAGCCTTACCCACTAAGAACTGCAAGGAGAAATCGGGAACCTTGTTCCAACTAGAGAATACCAACTCGGAGGCATCCAGATGAAGTGAATGAGCTAGACTAGCCAGATCAAGCTCAACATCCATATGAACAAAAGGCATCTGCCTCTTGATAGGCACACCTAACAAATCAGCATATTCCTCTAGCGTGGGTGCGAGAACAAAATCCCGGAAAGTGAAGCGTCTCAACGGAGGGTCGTAGAACTGTAGCAGAGCGTGCAATCCATTCAACTCGAACGCAGAAGGTTTACGAACCAAACTGAGCAATTTGCCGTAAGACTTTCTGAACTCATCTATCACAGAATCATCTGCTAAAGCAATCAAACCAGTCAGCTGAACCACATCAGGGGCAGGGAACTTGTAAGCCACGGTCTTCCTCAGAGAACCCATAACAATACAATAGAAGGCAAGAAATCCTGAATCGGGGGAAACGGTACCTGCAACACAGACACACGTTAATGAAATGCAAATGAGTATGCAAAGCAATGTAAAATGCAATCATGCAGCAGGAGATCGAGGCAACTGTGCTGTGGAGATTTTGTATCAAGAAAACCATAATCCTGCTCTATCAAGAACAACCACTATCTCTGATGATAAGAAAACCCTTGTATCAGACCACAAATCTGCTCTGTCAAGAACACACACATATAGGACCATAAATCTGTTCTGTCAAGAACAAACATCTGATAATAAGGACCTCTGATACAGGACTCTGCTCTGTCAAGAACAACCATACATCTGCTGATGAGATCATCAGACCCCAATCATAAATCTGCTATGTCAAGAACACACATATATATCTCTGAATACAAGGTCCTCTGATATAGGACCAAAGCTCTGCTTTGTCAAGAACAAACATCTGATAATAAGACCCTCTGATCAAAACCTGCTCTATCAAGAACAAATACACATCTATGAATATAAGGTCCTCTGATACAGGACCAAAGCTCTGCTCTGTCAAGAACAATCATATATCTGATGACGAGAACCTCTGGTATCAACAAAACTGATTCACTATCAAGAAAACCAGGTAGTCTGAAGGTCAAAGTTTCCTGCAATAAACCCAACCCTGCTCACAGGTATGGACCTAAACTGACTCAAGTTCGACATCCTATGCGTTCATCAGCGTCACAGACATTCAAGAGGGGTGATACGATACCCAGAAGGTGTGGCATCACCAGCTCATGAAGCGGCCTCACTCGGCTGAATCACAAATGATCGGTCCCCAGAGTCGACAATCCTCCAAACCAACAACCCCCTCAACCCAAAGGGTTGAAAAATAAGTCAACCGGGAGAACCTCGTCTGAGCGTGGATTTCATGAGACACTAGTGCCTGCCAAGCAAGCACGCGCCCACTAATTTCCACAACTAATGCTATGTTCACTCAAGCCTGGGTCTGGCTTCTCACTCATCAGAATGCCCCTCCCACAACAGCACAGATAATCATATCATACTGAACATAAAATGCGGGAAATAAAATGCGATAAATAAACACAACCCAACAAGTAATCATACAAGCGCTAGGATTGACTCTCGCAGGGGACGTCGGATCCCTAAACTGACTCGCATTCGGGACGTTGGATCCCAGGAAACTATCAAGTCCCCAGCAGAGTCGCCAGCTGTCGCTTCCGCGAAAATAAGGTGCCGGCAAAACAGAAGAGTCACCACCTTTCGTTATTTATCCCTCAGAACGGGAAAGGAAACGATCGGAAAAACCTGACGAAAAAGGGTATAAGACAAGGTCGTCGCAACCGTGTATGGGTTCGGGAGTCGGTTACGCAAGGGGAAGGTATTAACACCCCTCACGTCCGTCGTACTCAACGGGATCCACGCTTGTTGTATTTACTGGACGAGTTGGTTTATCTACCTACCTATCAAGGCTGGTCTGAAAAAGAAAAGAAAATGACTCGGCAAAGCGTCGCACTTTATGCCTACGTATTCTCATCAGAGAATGAGAAATCAGATTCAACGTAGTTCGACTTACTACAGGTTACAGGGAAGGTGGCTCGCCAATACATCAGTATTGTGCCTACGTACTCTCAACGGCTTGAGAGATCAGAGCTTACGTAGTTCGGGATAATACGGATTACGGGAATTCAGATTCATCTGTTTTACCGAGTAGGGTTAAACAGCAGTTCCAGCAGTTAGGGACAAAGCCTGTTTGCGATGGCGCTGAAGTTTAACGACACTCTTTTCTTTAAAAAAGCTTCCTTTGAATTATGGGCCCACGGGGCAAAAAGGTTTGAAGTTCATTTTCTGTCTTTTACGGAAGAACTGTTTTTTATGGATGTTTGCAACTAATATCGCACTAGAGACTATGACCTGAGAGTGAATGCGTCGCATGTCACCCAAAGGGTACCATACTAAACATCCAGACTGTTGAAAAGAAACTCTCCAACAATCCTTTCTCAGGTAGCTTAAGGCTCGTAACGTACGACGTCAGTTAACCTTTATTACTGTATTTTGATTTGTTTCGAGATGAGAAGAGAGCAGGCAGGCTCAACTAAAGGGAGACTATCAAGTCCTACTATTGTCATGCCAAGGATTCATCCTATAGTTGAAGTTTGAAACAGGGAACTCCTAGAAGTTATCATGCATAGGTTTCAACCTAAAGTTCTATCATCACTTCCTTATCAAAGGAAATGAGATTCCTAAGGGATCATGTCAATGATACACAAAAATAGATAAAGCATCAGCTTAAACAGTAAACAGTAAACGTCTGTAAAATACATGCAATGCAAGTGAGGGAGGAAATGTGTGTGGGGCAGCAGCCTCCACAAGCTCATCTCAACCTCAAGCCAGAATGAATAACAGTAATCATACTGAGGAAATAACAACATGCTATCAAGCAAAATACAGTAAACTGCAATCATACAATAACAGTAAAACATGCTATCAAGCAAAATAAACCACATGGGCAAGGGAGCTGGGCTCTACCGAATACCCGCAAGCAAAGCCATACAGTAAAAATACAAGCAGAGGGAGCAACTCAACCTCTAGTGCAATCATGCTCCTAGCTTAAAGTCAGTCTAGATATGGACTTATTCTAATGCATCAAGCAAGTCAAACAAAGCACATCAATGACACAGAAAAGAAACAGACAAGAAAGCAAGCAGATCAACAACTCTCTCTTTCAATTCCAAGCTTCAGCTCTTCTAACAGCAACTCAGTCTTCAGACTTCAATCACCCTTCAAGGCTATCATCTTCCATGACAAGTATCAACTTATTCTCCAAGGTTTCAATCCATCAAACATAAGTATCAACTTAATCTTTCTTCTCCAAGCTTCAGCTCCCAGTTAATTCCACCTTCAGGCTATCCTCTTAACTGCAGGTATCAACTTGATTCCTTCAGGCTCTCCAAGCATCAGTGTAAGTATCAACTTATCTTACCTTTTATTCCTCAACTTCAGCTTTACACTCATTCTCAATTGAATCCTCCTCATAAGTATCAACTTAATCTTCAAGTTTCAGCTCTCTTTGCTTTACCAGTCTCAACTAGCTTTCCCCTTCATCTACAAGCTTTGGCTTCTCAGAGTAATCTTCAATCACATGGAGGTGTCAACTTCATCCTTCAATTCTTACTCAAGCCTCAACTCTTCATTCAGTCTCCATTGGGTATTCAAGTATCAACTTGCTCTTCTTGCTCTTCAAGCTTCAGCTGCAATGGCGATGCTCAAGGAATCATCCTCTTCCACACTCTTCAGTGAAGTCTTCATCTTCAAACTCAAGTCCAACATCTCTCAAGATACTCAAACCAGAAGATAATTGATTGAACATGATGAGTGGAAATGATAAACAGCTTACTGACAACCAAAGGAGGCCTGTAAAGGTTCATCATTATGAGAGACTGGTTCCCTCAAAGTTCTACTTCCCAGATAAAGCCACTCATCCCTCCAAAGGAGGGATGCGAATACCTGAGAAGGACTTTTAATCATTGGGAGGAATGGAAGCACAAGATGCTTTCCATATTTTTGAAAGAAATCATTCTAACTATAAGGCTCTCCCTATGTCCTATCTCCTAATCTTCATCAGACACCTTCAGGCACAAGCAAATCCAGAGCTCCAAGCAACGTCAAGCAACTTCCTCTTGTCTTCAACTTGTCTTCAACTTCAATCAAAGGCAAACCAAGCACAAACCCTAATCTAAGGGAACTAGATGAGTTAAACTAGTTGAATTAGTAAATTAGGATCACCTAAAACCTAGTACTAAAGTTAGTCCTAACTAAAATACTAAAATCAATTGTAAAATCTTACAAAAATTACTATGGGAACATAGGTCAATCATGACTCTACCACATTAGTTTCAGAGATCAAACCATCAAATTGGACCTAGAACTGAATTCTACATTCTAAGGTATCAAACCTAAACCCTAAAAAGGAAGCATCTAAACATCAATCTAGAAAGCACACCTATTTTCATCACAAAAATGTGAGAAAAATTCTATGGGATCATACATGTCTAACCTAATCACACACAAAACAAATAGGCTCAAAATCATCACCACATGACCAAACAAAATTCCACAAAAATATGTATCAAACATGAACATTTTAATATCAATTAAAATACAAAATTCCAAATAAATCATAAGTTACATGAAATGAAAATATTTTTTCTCTAAAAAATAATAGACTCAATCATGAGTAATATGCAAAAAGAATGGGTGTGATTGGATTAATATTCAATTAGTTATGAATTTTACAAGAATCATGAATTAAATGGAAATTAAATGAAAATCCAATTAAAATAATGAAGCGCGCGGTGCAAATAGCAGTCATTTTCAGTTCAAAATCTGGGTTGGGCTCGCTGGGGGGTGTGGATAACACTCAGATCACTAAGCCCAAAACATTGAATAAGTGAAACGCATCGTTTCCTTCAGAAACCCTTCACCACTCAGAATTAAAACGTGGCCCTTGGATCTTCTCCCAGTCAATGGTCAAAACAACATCCAATGGTGAGAACTTCATCTTCTCCATTTCAAACGCCTGAGCTTCGCGCCCAGCTCTGGCCACCGCCGATGGAACTCCGGCCAACCCCTTCAACCCTAGTTCTTCCTAGAGGCCTCCAATCCAAGAGGTCAAAACATGAAACACACTCCAAATCTTGCCACGAACTCCACCATGCCCATAGTTTCCTCTGAAACCCCAAGAATCAACATCTCCCAATCTCAACCAAAAATGGTGATCTTCCTATTTTGTCTCTAATTCATCAATTAACCATCTGAAATCCATCCTATGCCATTCTACAACTAATCTAGCACCTTAATTCAACCTAATTCTACCTAAATCAAGCTATAGGAAGAAGATTACCAACCTGGAAATTCTTGAATAACAGATGCACGAAATCTTCACTTCAAGCTCACAAATCTTCTGGACACGATCACTGAACCTCCTCCTTGCTTCTATATGCAAAAGATTCAATGGAAAGTGCTTCAATCTTGAAACACGATGCTGAGTTGCAGGTGCTGAAAACCACTTGCTCCCACACGATCTAGCCACCAATTCTTCTTGGAAATGGTCTGGAATCAATCCTTGACACTCATGGAAGAAGAATCAATCAAGAAAATGGAAGGAAATGGAGGAATTTTGTGAAACCGATTGCACTTGCAAGCTATGAAAACTCAATCTCAAACTATGCTCAAACCTTCAATGATCACCAACCTCTGCCATGGATCCATTCTACTCAATATATAGATGAAGTTTGGATGATCTAGAACCCTCTAGATCCTTCCAATGAGATTTTACACATCTCATGTCATGAGATTTTGAATCACTTACCATGCCATGCTCAATTCTGTTTGTAGCTTGAAATTCATCTCAATCTCTTTCAATTTCTCCCCTAGTGACATTTTGGAAGGGTTTAGCTTGCCAAGTTCCTTGCCCATGCCTCAATTTTAAGTTATGCACATGTTACTTAATATGCAAGCAAGTGTTTTTCAAAGCAAGTCCATGAATTGAATCTCAAATCAAAAATGTGGCTAAACCATTGTTTCTAAAATGTTTTCTAGAGTCAAAATGATATATTACATGCCATGGTTTGGATGTGTAGGTTGAAAATATCAATTTCCAACTTTGGTTTATTTAACTTATGGCCTTATTTTAGGTCATTTTTGTGACTTTGAGCTACAAGCCTTTTCAACATCTCATGACCTCCTTACTAGCCTTAAAACATCATTTTAAGCAAGTTTGATGTTGAAGATTTTTCCATTTGAAGCTTGGAAATAGGAGTTATGGCCTTATGCTTGAAATGACCTGTAATCTCCAAATGACCAAAATGCCCTTGACTTGTCAAAGCCATAACTTGAGTTCTACAAATCCTATCAAGGACTTCTAGTACTCTCTAGAAAGCTAAGAAGATAAGGAACAACATTCATGTTGACCAAAGGTTCATAGGAATCATCCTTCTTAGGCAAAAGTTGGGTGCAAGTTGGGTGACTTTCAAGGCCCCAGATTCACATACCTCAGATGACTTGTAACTTGTCAAAGTCATAAGTTGAGTTCTACAAATCCTATCAAGGACTTCTAGTACTAAAATTAAATTTAAGGGCAAGCTCTACAACATTCATGTTGGGTGTAAGATGAGATGACAATCACATCTTGGGCTAAGCTGCCTTGAAGTTAGGGGTCAAACTAGGGGATTTTACACTATCAAGCCTTAGAAACCCTAGTTTGAAACTTCTCAAACTCTTCAATCATGATGAGTTAACCTTGGAATAATCCTTATAGCATCTCAATGCATCAATCCATGATCACATGGCTTTTGGATTAGGTCTCAACCCTCTCCAAATCATGGCTGAGGCTTCTTAATCTTGCACAATGACAAGTCTAGGCTTCATGATGGCTTTCAAGACATCTCATAAGCTCTCTCAAGGCTTCAAGTCCACATTCTTGGCTTCAGAATCATCTGAGGATCTTTTCACTTCTCTGACAAGGATATCAACCCTTGAACACTTGAATAACCTTCTTGGCTAGCTTCATAGTCTTGTATAGCTCTTGATTGGTAGTCATACCCCTTGATCTCCTGCATACATGTCAATGAAATGCAAATGATAATGCTAATGTGAATGATATGAAACACAAGCTAGGTAAAAAAATGTTGGTCAAATTTTGGGGTGCAACACTTGGTATCAGATTTCACCGCAACATAAACGCTCAGAGAAAACCTCACGAAAATGGGAAAGGAATGGTCATTGCAACCAAAACCCGGATTCGGGAGTCGGTTATGCAAGGGGAAGGTATTAGCACCCCTCACGTCCATCGTACTCGATGGGATCCATGCTTGTCGTTTATCGGAAAAGGGTGTGTTTAAACTATCTATACTACAGGTCGGTCTGAAAAGAAAAGGAAAGTGACTCGGCAGAACACAATAGTTCTATGCCTACGTATTCCCGTCTGGAACGAGAAATCAGAGTCAACGTAGTTCGCCTAACTACGGGTGAAGTAGGGGAAGGTTGCTCGCCTAGATATCGCGTCTCGTGCCTACGTACTTTCATATGGCATGAAAGATTAGAGCAAACGTAGTTCGGGATAACTAGACCACAGGTTTGGTTCAAGTTGTTTTTAACCTGAGTAGGGTTAACAATCGGTTCTAGCAGTTTGGTGTATGCAGCTCGACCTTTGGAGACTTAGGCGTTACCGTTTTGCGAGAGAACCGAAGGTTAACGAAACTCTCTTTAAGAAAATGTTTTCTAGAGATTAAAGGTCCAAGAGGACAAAAAGAAGTTGAATATTTGTTTTTGTGTCTTTTATGAAGAAGTGTTTTGAGTTTTGTCTGTAACTCGTGTTGCACTAAAGACTTGGACTTAAGAGTGAATGTGTCGCATGTCACCCAAAGGGTACCATACTAAACATTCAGGTCATGTGAGGGAAGCCCTCCCATAACTTTTTCTCAAGTAGCTTAAGGCTCGTAATTCACAAAACGTGTTAACCTTTATTAAGTATTTTCAGAATATTTGAAGATGAGAAGAGAAGGAACACAACTAAAGGGAAACTAGTTCAAAACCTAGTAGTTGTCATGTAAAGTTCATCCTATAGTCAAGGTTTAGGAGGGAACTACTTATTGTTTTCATGTAAGGTTGAAAAACATAAGGTCTATCACATTCTATCTTGAGCAAGAAAGAATGGAAATCCTAAGGGAAGGAAGACAAAAGAAAGGAGAAGAAAAGCAAATGATAAAGCATACCTGAAATGCAAAATATAGAAGGGTAAACATGCAATGCGAGTGAGGGAGGACAAACCATCTCAACCTCAATCCAATCATGAAATATATGAGTGATCATAGTAGAATAGAATTTGGAAGTGCAATAGAAATCAAATCACTAAAAACATACAAAAAGGATAAGGGAAGTCCTCGAGGATTCATCACTTTAGGCATGCCTTAGCTACCTTCAAAGGAGGTACCTAAAACTTCCTTAAGTAGCACACCTAGGTCATGGGACAGAGGATAACATATTCTAATTATACAACCTATGCCACAATTGAATATCAAGAGATAAAGAACAAGGAATTAAGAGAAACCTATGGATGAAGTACATATACCACTATTTGGAATCACAATGCACTAACATGGAAATATAGCATCTAATGGGCAAGCTATGCATAATAAAAACAGCCACCTAATGGTCCACAAGACCTCTAATATGTCTAAAATAGGAAGAAAGCGTAATAGTGTCCATCACAAAAACAATACGAGGCCGTTGGAGCCAAAATAAAACCAATGTCAGCTTGAAAGTCCATATTACAAGTCCAATTACAAAAATAAAGGAAAAATAGTAAATGGTACTAAAAAATCTAAGTAAAATCTCCAACCACCTACAACATGTCACAAACCAGGGGTGAGAAGTATAGCAAAAATATCCCAAAGTAACTGGTCAAACCAATTAAAACTAGGTCAAGTATACACAAAGAAAGCCAAACTAGAACATGGAAAAGAAAGACCTTCAAAACCCTTCAAAATGGTATGCTAAAAATCAAGTAAAAATACATCTAGGTACCTAAATGTGTGTATGAATACCCTGCAAAAGATTTGGAATTTAAAAGATGTATTGATAGGTTAAAGAAAATCAACAAAATCATGACACAAGTATTTACATTTTTGTGACACGCCAAATGTAAAAATTCCAAAGAAAATGACAGAAAATGGTAAAACCATAATTCCAATTATATTAATTTCTAGACATCTCAAAGATTGAGCAAAAACAAATTGGGATTAAAACGATTAATTTTGCTATTTTTTATGGCATTTTGAATAAGCATGAAAAAATAAGAAAATAAAAGAACACAAGAATGAACATGAATACATGAGAAAACAAGATAAATAGTGAGAATACACAAAAGTGGAAGGGGGAGGGATCGAACCCAGGTTCTCCCAGCCCCTTCCTGAAGCCAAAACGACCGTGTTTAGATGGGGATGACGTGGCATAACGCTGGGACGTTGGATGTGAGGACTAAGTCCACTTCTTTGCCTTGATCCAATGGCTACTGCTTGTCTTCTTCCTTTGAAACAAAAATGAGTGGGAAAATTGAGCATGGACACCCGCGGCGGCCGGACGGCAAGGGGGGGTAGGCCGGGAAATTTCACACTCCTCTATCTCTCTCAATTCTTCACCAAATCCAGTGCTTTTTGAACCAAAGTTGTGTGAAATCTCGTGGAGATGAAGAATATGGCATTATTTTGGACTAAAACTCACTAAAACTCCAAAACCGTGCACATCCATGAATATCTCAAGAACCAAAAATTGTCATGAAATGCTTGTATTTGTTACCAGAATCCATGTAGACATTGAAAGCAATGCAATGATATGAAAATGGTGCAAGAAAGACTCATAAATAAGGAGCTATGTTGAATTCTTTATACCTCCGAAAATGGCTTCCGATAGCCTCACTCAACCACCAATTCTTTGAGAAAACTATATGGACACATTCTATAATTGATGATGAAGGTGTTTGGTTGGAAGAAAAGGATTGAATTGATGGAAAATAGAAAAATCAATTTTGAGTTGAAGCTCTCTTTAATGGAGGTGTGTGGCTTTGTTCTTGCATCAATGATGGCCAAAAAATGTTGAATCCACTGTAGGAAGAATGTAGAATGGATTTGTAATGGTAGAATGAACCAAAATTGAGAGAAGAAAGGATTTGATTTTTGAGATTTTCAATTATGGTGAAAGTGGAAAAGTGGTGAAGAAGAGCTCAAATTGCCTTGGTTCTGACTTATATACATCACTTGCATCATAAGGAACCTTCAAGGCCCAAAATGATTCCTTGTTTTTAATCCTAAGGCCAAGATTCAAAGTGTTACTTGATTTGTAAGAAATCTTGAAATAGGTCATGAAAACTGCCCCAAATGAAAAATGTAAAAGTGCTATTGTTCTTAAAATGAGGTTTCCACTCAAAATAAGTACAAATATGGACTTGTTTGATTAAATTTTGAAGAAATACCATACTATGCCTTTTCACATGTTTTCACCAAAGTGACTTCCATCAATATTCAACCATGAGCTAGCCCATTGAAACCTTGAAGTTTAGTTGACCAAATGATCCCATTTGGAGAAACTTTCATGTTGGAAAAAAGTTCATTTGAGTTATGGAAAGTGGTGAACTGGACTTGTCATTTTATGACCTGTAATCAAAGTTTCCCAAAATACCCCTGTCTTGCAAAGCTTATAACTTGATCTCTACACATCAGATGGGGGACTTCTATAACTTTTTGGAAAGTTAAGATCATGAGGAACAACTTTCATGTTTGCCAAGAATTCAAATGAAACTTCCTTCTAGGTAAAAAATGGCTTGGAAGTCAGATGATTTTTGCAGACAAACTTCAGATGCATTTGAGGACCTGTAACTTGTCTGGTTTGTAACTTGAGTTCTATAAATACAATGTATGACTTCTAGTACTCAAATTAAAGCTATGAACATCCTCTATAAATTTCATGTGGAGGTCCAAGTCATGTGATACTTATATCTTGAGTTACATGGCTTGGATGTTTGGCACTAAACAGGAGATTTTACCCTAGGAACCCTGGCTTAGCAACTCCAACCACTCTTGATTCTTCTTGATTGAACTTGAAACAAAATCTCAAATTCCTCAACATATCATTCCATGATCTCAATGACCTAGAAGTAGGCTTTGAATCTCTTCAATTTGCTCATCTTAACCTCGGATTACCCAGATTGAACCCTAGTTGCATCCACTTCAGCTGTGGCTCTTGAACTTGATATAATGACTTGATTGAGCTCTATCACGGCCCTTTAGGCACTCCATGAGCTCTATCCACATACCATACCCAAGGTCAAGACTTCACAAACCTCTGATGATCTTCAAAATGCTCCCCAGTTAGGAGATGAACTTCAACAAGCAATCAAACTTCTCAGGAACTCAACCCACTAACTGATGACCCTGGTAACTTGAATAATACCTCTGGTTAGGCTTCTTTTTGACATGTATCACACTTGATCCCCTTCTAGATGCTAATGCAATGATATGCAAATGCTAGAACTATGTTATGCTAATGCAGTGAAATATAAACCAAATGTTAAAAAGGTTGGGCAAATTTTGGGGTGCAACAGCTACCCCTATTCAAGCGGCTTGAACCCGACTGGATGAAGAGCGAGCGGCTTTCAGACAATCAAGGTAGAAGACGGTTGAATACCAAATAACCCGGAAATTTGCCAACCACAAAAATAAACTGTGCAAACAAAACTGCTTGGGAAAAGATATCCAGAAAACTGAATTCGGTTGTCACGGCGACAACTGATCAATCATCTGATAAAAAAGCTAACTTGATTTCATCATCAACTGCCTGCATAACGCCACATGCATTGAATCAACAAACTGGATTAACACCATCAATCCTTCTGAAATATATCACAATAGGCGACATTATCCGAAGACCGTATCAAAATATCATCCTCGACCTCCTATTTCCGAAGAAGCGAGAAAAGCACTGAATCAAAATGCGATCTGTCGAACCATCACGTCAACTATTGAACCATCACGTCAACCTTCCATTTCCGAAGAAGTGGGAAAAACACTAAATAAAAGTGCGAACCGTCGAACCATCACGTCAACTTTTCGTTTACAAGGAAACGAGCATACGCTAAATAAAAGCGAGAGCTGTCAAACCATTACGTCGACTGTTGAACCATCACGTCAACCTTTCGTTTACAAGGAAGTGAGCATACGCTAAATAAAAGCGCGAATGTCGAACCATCACGTCGACTGTTGAACCATCACGTCAACCTTCCATTTTCGAAGAAGTGGGAAAAGTACTAAATAAAAGTGTGAACCGTCGAACCATCACGTCGACTGTTGAACATCACGTCAACCTTCCATTTCCGAAGAAGTGGCAAAAGCACTAAATAAAAGTGTGAACCGTCGAACCATCACGTCGACTGTTGAACCATCACGTCAACCTTCCGTTTCCAAAGAAGTGGGAAAAGCACTAAATAAAAGTGCGAATCGTCGAACCATCACGTCGACTGTTGAACCATCACGTCAACCTTCCATTTCCAAAGAAGTGGGAAAAGCACTAAATAAAAGTGTGAATCGTCGAACCATCACGTCGACTGTTGAACCATCACGTCAACCTTCCATTTCCGAAGAAGTGGGAAAAGCACTAAATAAAAGTGCGAACCGTCGAACCATCACGTCGACTGTTGAACCATCACGTCAACCTTCCATTTCTGAAGATGTGGGAAAAGCACTAAATAAAAGTGCAAACCGTCGAACCATCACGTTGACTGTTGAACCATGACGTCAACCTTCCATTTCTGAAGAAGTGGGAAAAGCACTAAATAAAAGTGCGAACTGTCGAACCATCACGTCGATTGTTGAACCATCACGTCAACCTTTCGTTTACAAGGAAACAAGCGTACGCTAAATAAAAACGAGAGTTGTCGAACCATCACGTCGACTGTTGAACCATCACGTCAACCTTTCGTTTACAAAGAAACGAGAATACGCTAAATAAAAGCAAAAGCTGTCGAACCATCACGTTGACTGTTGAACCATCACGTCAACCTTTTGTTTACAAGGAAGTGAGCATACACTAAATAAAAGCGCGAATGTCAAACCATCACGTTGACCGTTGAACCATCACGTCAACCTTCCATTTCTGAAGAAGTGGGAAAAACACTAAATAAAAGTATGAACCGTCGAACCGTCACGTCGACTGTTGAACCATCACGTCAACCTTCCATTTCTGAAGAAGTGGGAAAAGCACTAAATAAAAGTGCGAACTGTCGAACCATCACGTCAACCTTTCGTTTACAAGGAAACGAGCATACGCTAAATAAAAGCGAGAGTTGTCGAACCATCACGTCGACTGTTGAACCATCACGTCAACCTTTCGTTTACAAGGAAACGAGCATACGCTAAATAAAAGCGCGAACAGGGTATCCGAAGACTTGAACAAACAACTCTGCAGGGAGATTCTGATGACGGCCGTCAAACACCTATTTTGACAACAGGTAACAACTTCAAGATTTTCAATACTGATGTGACAGCAATCTGAAGAAAATTCAACTGGGGAAGAAGAGAAACTTAACCAAGCAACTCTGATGGGATAAAACTCTACTGGGGAAATCACGGGTGATAACTCCGAAAATCTGAACTACGAAATCTTTTAATGTTGACGTAACAGCAACCTGAGGAGAACTCAGCTGAGGGAAAAGAGAAGTTTGACCAAGCAACTCTGCTAGGGAGCATACGATAGGACGAACGCTATCATCGCGTACCTCGCGCCACAAATTTGAATATCTGGACACCTTCCTGAATAATAATTTCGCTTATCTGCAGGGAAAAACACCTAAAAACAAAGAGGTAACCAACCTGGCTTATGTTTCAAAATGCACATGTTTGACAATGGCGTAATGCTCCATACAGCATGGAAATGCTACGCGTTTGGGTAGATGCAAATATGATGATATATGCAAATGCAAGGGGTACTCCAACAAAATAAATGCTGAAGACAAAGCTGAATCCGCTGGGGATAACCAGGTATCACGGGACTATCCCAAAATAAATGGTGGAAAGGTGAAACTAACTCCGTTGGGGATAACCATCCTGCTGGGGAGTAGCTCACAAACTCTAAATTACAAACTCTGCTGAGGATGATCATCCCATTGGAGGAAGAACAACCTGCTTGAGAATAGAAAGGACAATCCTGCTCGGGGATGCTCCTTTCAAACCACTGATCACCTGATCATGCTCTGTGGGGGATTAGCCATCCTGTTGGAGAGACTCAGCTGGGAATTGATCTGTGTACTCTGATTGTACTGTACAAGGACTCTCTGGGGAGTAAACATATTCATAACCAACCACCGGGAATGCGCGCTCCGCTGGGTATATCAATCTTGCCTTGACGGGGATGACCTTATCCTACCGAATAAGTCAATCTTAAACTGCTGAGGAGAGTCTGATCCTGCTCTGATTCAATCCCACTCTTCTGGGGATAAAACTTCGACTTCCGTCTGCCGGGGAGTGAAAACAAATTTTGTCTACTAGGGAGGAATAAGTTTCACATATATCCTGCTCTAACTGGGGAACACCATCCCTTGAATATCAGCTGCAAAGGCAACGACGTGCCCCAGTCTGAACACTTCAACTTGAAAAGGCAAAACTTGTTACAAACCGACTTCGAGGTGGCTTGCCCCTGATTGACTGATTCAGGGAGCAGTATCTCTAGTTACGAGAGATTTGCTGAATCACGACCTAATTGCCCCAGATTAACCATTCTTGGATGGCTTACCTTGTCGGGGATTATTTGATATAGCCGACCGTGACTCCGATGAGTATTTGGAGTTTTACATCCTATCCCAATCAAACTTTTCACCGTGGAAACTTTCCCGCTGTCAAGCGCTTACTCGCAAGTAAAACGAATTGTTCTGCATAAAAGATATATTAAATGCAATGCATATGACAGCTTTCGAAATCCAATCCTGTTCACTGGAGAAAAGCTTATGACATATAATAAACGAATCAGCTATCAAAATGTCAAAATTAATACAACACTGTAAGAGGAATCCTTTTAGGAGTCAGTTTCGATGCAATCTTTACCGAAGTATGCTCTCGAACTAAACTTGTCTCAATTAGGACTTTTCTGGGTTGTAACGTGGTCGGGTTCATGGTTTTGAAAGAAAAGATAAAGGTTCAAAGATTATTTTAACCCCACCCATTCACCTTGATGTTCTCTAATCCTACGTCGGCTAGTTCGGCCTTAGCGCTTACCTCTTAAAGGTTGAAAGATAGGAATGATAGTTCGAGAAACCATGAGTTTCTGGAGTGACAGCCACTCACTTTTCGTCTTCGTTGTGTCTGGAGTCACACGATTTCGTTCTTGCTTGAGGAATTTTCTTATAATCCTTTTCGTTTTTTTTTTCGCTTTTTCGTTCCCTACGTTTCTTGCCCCTACGTTTCTCATTCTTGTAGTGAAGAGAATGATAGAAATCTCCCAAGAGGGTAGGTACTGGATTCTTCGAGGCCAAGATAAAGAACGCATCCGAGTCTACAAAGTCGGGCAAGTTGGGAAACAAGATGATCCCATAGATGCATACGGCCAATATAGCGTTGAAGACAATCCAACATCCATTCTTCGCATACTGAACAGCTTTATCAACCAAGAAGGAAAGGTGAAATCCATAAGCTCCATTAAACCTAACCAGCTTCCCCAAAAACTCCGAAACATCCATACTGACAATCTCAACAAGCTTTGCCAGATCAAGCTCAGCATCGTCATGGACAAATGGCATCTGACTCAACACACGGATACCCAACATGGCGGAGAATTCCTCCAAGGTAGGCGCCAAAATATAGTCAGGAAAGAGAAAACATCTCAGTTGAGGCTCATAGAATTGCATCAATGCATATAGCCCGTTCAGCTCAAAGGTGGAAGGCTTGCACACTAGACTAAGTAGCTTCCCGTATGACTCTCTAAAATCAGCCCTTACTTTCTGATCCGCCAAGGCAATTAGCTTTAACAGAGAACTAACATCAGGAGAAGGCAATTTGTATGCAACAGTCTTCTTAAGGGACTCCATGTCGGGTAATAAGGGAAGACTAGAACCGAAGGGGAAATCGCACCTGAAACACAAATACATGTTAATGAGATGCAAGATGACAATGCAAATGTATATGCAAAACAGAGGATAAAGTATGTGCTATGCTGCAGCAATAATAATCAAGAAGTCGTGTTGTGTTGCAACCTGAGAAGTAACCAGAGCTTTGCCTCAGAAATATCCAATCAAAAGGAACCTTAATACCACAAACATACTGACGAAGAACAAATCGGTAATCATTATGGTTTCCTGCAAACCCCAACCCACTCACAGGAGTGTACTTATCTCGCCGACGAGGTATGGCATCCTATGCGGTCGTCAGCGTCACAGACTTTCAAGAGTGACGATACGATACCCAGAAGGTGTGGCATCATCATCTCTTAAAGTGACCTCACTTAGCTGACTTCCAATTGATCGGTCCCCAGAGTCGACAATCCTCGGGTCAGACAACTTGTCGAGCCCAAAGGGCCAGGCAAGAAGCATCAAAGAGAATCTCGTCCGAGCGCAGATTTCGTAGCAAGCTGTTGCATGCAAAGCATGCAGGCTTTACCAATACTCTCCACTTCTAAGTCTATGTGCACTCAAGCCCAGGTCCGGCTTATCTCTCATAATAACACCCCTTTCCCAACACAACAACAATAATATAGGTGCGGAAAGTAAATACCGAAAGATAAAAGCACATATATGTACCACACCCAATAAAAACAAGCAAGCGCTAGGATTGACTCGCGTAGGGGATGGGAAACGGTCTTAGCATAGGGGATGGGAAAAGTCCCCAGCAGCTATGTGTCCCCAGCAGAGTCTCCAGCTGTCGCTACTGCGAAAATTGGTGCCGGCAATGACAGAAGAGTCGCCACCGTGCGTTATTTATCCCAAAGGAGGGAAAGGAAACGCTCAGAGAAAACCTCACAAAAACGGGAAAGGAATGGTCATCGCAACCAACACCTGGATTCGGGAGTCAATTACGCAAGGGGAAGGTATTAGCACCCCTCACGTCCATCGTACTCGATGGGATCCACGTTTTTTGTTTATCGAAAAAGGGTGTGTTTGAACTATCTATACTATAGGTCGGTCTGAAAAGAAAAGAAAAGTGACTCGGCAGAACACAACATTTCTATGCCTACGTATTCCCGTCTGGAACGAGAAATCAGAGTCAACGTAGTTCGCCTAACTACGGGTGAAGGGGGGAAGGTGGCTTGCCGAGATATCATGTCTCGTGCCTACGTACTTTCATACGACATGAAATATTAGAGCAAACGTAGTTCGGGCTAACTAGACCACAGGTTTGGTTCAAGTTGTTTTTAACCCGAGTAGGGTTAACAATCGGTTCTAGCAGTTTGGTGTATGCAACTCGGCCTTTGGAGACTTAGGCGTTACCGTTTTGCGAGAGAACCGAGAGTTAACTAAACTCTCTTTAAGAAAATGGTTTCTAGAGATTAAAGGTCCAAGAGGATAAAAAGAAGTTGAATATTTGTTTTTGTGTCTTTTATGAAGAAGTGTTTTTAGTTTTGTTTGTAACTCGTGTTGCACTAAAGACTTGGACTTAAGAGTGAATGCGTCACATGTCACCCAAAGGGTACCATACTAAACATTCAAGTCATGTGAGGGAAGCCCTCCCATAACTCTTTCTTAAGTAGATTAAGGCTCGTAACGCACAACACGTGTTAACCTTTATTAAGTATTTTCAGAATATTTGAAGATGAGAAGAGAAGGAACACAACTAAAGGGAAACTAGTTCAAAACCTAGTAGTTGTCATGCAAAGTTCATCCTATAGTCAAGGTTTAGGAGGGAACTAATTATTGTTGTCATGCATGGTTGAAAAACCTATGGTCTATCACATTCTATCTTAAGCAAGAAAGAATGGAAATCCTAAGGGAAGGAAGACAAAAGAAAGGAGAAGAAAAGCAAATGATAAAGCATACCTGAAATGCAAAATATAGAAGGGTAAACATGCAATGCAAGTGAGGGATGACAAACCATCTCAACCTCAAGCCAATCATGAAATATATGAGGGATCATAGTAGAATAGAAGTTGGAAGTGCAATAGAAATCAAATCACTAAAAGCATACAAAAAGGATAAGGGAAGTCCTCGAGGATTCACCACTTTAGGCATGCCTTAGCAACCTCCAAAGGAGGTACCTAAAACTTCCTTAAGTAGCACACCTAGGTCATGGGAAAGAGGATAAGATATTCTAATTATACAACCTATGCCACAATTGAATATCAAGAGATAAAGAACAAGGAATCAAGAGAAACCTATGGATGAAGTACATATACCACTATTTGGAATCACAATGCACTAACATGGAAATATAGCATATAATGGGCAAGCTATGCATAATAAAAACAGCCACCTAATGGTCCACAAGACCTCTAATATGTCTAAAATAGGAAGCAAGCATAATAGTATCCATCACACAAACAATACGAGGCCGTTGGAGCCAAAATAAAACCAATGTCCGCTTGAACGTCCATATTAGAACATGGAAAAGAAAGACCTTCAAAACCCTTCAAAATGGTATGGTAAAAATCAAGTAAAAATATATCTAGGTACCTAAATGTGTGTATGAATACTCTGCAAAATATTTGGCATTTAAATGATGTATTGATAGGTTAAAGAAAATCAACAAAATCATGACACAAGTATTTACATTTTTGTGACACCCCAAATGTAAAAATTCCAAAGAAAATGCCAGAAAATGGTAAAACCATAATTCCAATTATATTAATTTCTAGACATCTCAAAGATTCAGCACAAAAAATTTGGGATTAAAATGATTAATTTTGCTATTTTTTATGGCATTTTGAATAAGCATGAAAAAATAAGAAAATAAAAGAACACAAGAATGAACATGAATACATGAGAAAACAAGAGAAATAGTGAGAATACACAAAAGTGGAAGGGGGAGGGATCGAACCCACGTTCTCCCAGCCCCTGCCTGAAGCCAAAACGACCGTGTTTAGATGGGGATGATGTGGCATAGCGCTGGAACGTTGGATGTGAGGACTAAGTCCACTTCTTTGCCTTGATCCAATGGCTACTGCTTGTCTTCTTCCTTTGAAACAAAAATGAGTGGGAAAATTCAGCATGGACACCCGCAGCTGCCAGACGGCAAGGGGGGGGGGGGGGTAGGCCGGGAAATTTCACACTCCTCTATCTCTCTCAATTCTTCACCAAATCCAGTGCTTTTTGAACCAAAGTTGTGTGAAATCTCGTGGGGATGAAGAATATCACATTATTTTGGACTAAAACTCCAAAACCGTGCACATCCATGAATATGTCAAGAACCAAAAATTGTCACGAAATGCTTGTATTTGTTACCAGAATCCATGTAGACATTGAAAGCAATGCAATGATATGAAAATGGCGCAAGAAAGACTCATAAATAAGGAGCTATGTTGAATTCTTTATACCTCCGAAAATGGCTTCCGATAGCCTCACTCAACCACCATTTCTTTGAGAAAACTATATGGACACATTCTATAATTGATGATGAAGGTGTTTGGTTGGAAGAAAAGGATTGAATTGATGGAAAACAGAAAAATCAATTTTGAGTTGAAGCTCTCTTTGATGGAGGTGTGTGGCTTTGTTCTTGCATCAATTATGGGCAAAAAATGTTGAATCCACTGTAGGAAGAATGTAGAATGAATTTGTAATGGTAGAATGAACCAAAATTGAGAGAAGAAAGGATTTGATTTTTGAGATTTTCAATTATGGTGAAAGTGGAAAAGTGGTGAAGAAGAGCTCAAATTGCCTTGGTTCTGACTTATATACATCCCTTGCATCATAAGGAACCTTCAAGGCCCAAAATGATTCCTTGTTTTTAATCCTAAGACCAAGATTTAAAGTGTTACTTGATTTGTAAGAAATCTTTAAATAGGTCATCAAAAATGCCCCAAATGAAATATTTAAAAGTGCCATTGTTCTTAAAATGAGGTTTCCACTCAAAATAAGTACAAATATGGACTTGTTTTATTATATTTTGAAGAAATACCATACTATGCCTTTTCACATGTTTTCACCAAATTGACTTTCATCAATCTTCAACCATGAGCTAGCCCATTGAAACCTTGAAGTTTAGTTGACCAAATGACCCTATTTGGAGCAACTTTCATGTTAGAAAAAAGTCCATTTGAGTTATGGAAAGTGGTGAACTGGACTTGTAAGTTTAGTTGACCAAATGACCCTAGTTGACCAAATGCTAGAACTATGCTATGCTAATGCAGTGAAACATAAACCAAATGTTAAAAAGGTTGGGAAAATTTTGGGATGCAACACTAGGTTTGTTAGCATATTGAATTGGGCCTTGCTTGCAAAACCAATTGTTTAAGTTAGCTTATAATGGGTAATTGTTAGAAATCCCATTAGGTTAATGTGATATTTTCTCTTATATATAGCATGTTAGTCTCTCATCTTGGCATAAGGAAAAATAGGAAGATAAAATCCTAATTTCAAGAGAGAGAGAGAGAGAGAGAGGTTATTTTTTTATTCTTGTATACTTGTAATCTTGTTTCTAAGATAAAGGAAAGAATAATTGTTTATAACCAATCCTTGTTGTTCATTGTTAATTTACCTTGTTTTCTTTGTTAACCCTAACCCTTGTGCGTTCCTTAATCATAAAGAAACCTTTTATATTTTGTTTAAAGGCGTCTGATTCAAAACATATGACTCTCTCATTTTGAAGAATCAACATAGGAATTAGAAAGAAAAAACGTTTCTCCTTCTTAAAAAAGGATGAGTTTCTGATCTTACCGGTTAATCAGAACCTAAGGTGGGCCAAAGACAAACATTTGTGATGCTAGGTGTGAAAAAGGAAGAGAGGGTGTACCTGCAAGGCACTCTGATGCTAGAGCAAGAAAATGAGCAAGAGAGAGAGCAAGTACAAATATGTGTGTTTCAGAGTGAAATTGGATACCTCGCCCTCTCAAATGAGAGGGATTTTATAATGACACCAGCGCTTGGCTACTGGTCCTTATTTTTGGGGCGAGATAACTATTCCTCGAAGAATAGGTAACTGCCAGAACTAGTTGTTAGAACAGGAAGACATGCCCATAAGAAGCCGTTGGCGCGGGCAGAGGCGTAGTTACAAGCACAAGCGTCTTGGCTATTTCTAAAGAGTGGAACCGTGCATGATCGGAAGAGACTGACGGGGAGAAGTGTTTCTCAACCACGTAAGTATGTCGATTCCTTGCTTACCCTTTGTTTTTATGGTTTGATGTCTTAGAATGCATGTGGTTAGGACTAAAATGACGTAGTTATAAGGTGTTTTTACGGTGGCTGTTGGTGGCAGATGATGGCGCGACCATCTGTCTGTTTTCGGTGTTGTAATGTTCATTTTATAGGGAAGGGAGAATTAGTGGACCATAGGTATTTGTTGATCTCGGAGTAGGGACGATACGACGGTTCCACTGCTAAAGGTGCCATGGACTCTGGTGGTTTCCTCATGGGAGTTCTAGGTTTTGTGCATGGGGAACTGTCCTCGAATGTGCCAGGGAGAACTCTCGGGCACTTACCCATTTATTTAGCTTTACCATTTGAGTAGGGCTTAGGTTGAGGATAGCTCCACAGAGGACACTGAAACAGACGATGACTCCTCGTCTCCTTAGGTTAGGGATGAATGTCATGAGGTTATCGGATAATGAGTGAACTGTAGCTAAGCCAATCAAGCATGCCTCACTCTTTGCTTCGTACACCGAGGATGCATTTACTATGGTGGGGCCGGAGGGAGAGTGAAGGGTCCATTTCCCTTCAGAAGACAAACGTATTTACTCGGTGTATAGGGAGAGATTTCCCATGTATAAATATTTTTTTAAAGAGATGGGGTTGAGGTTGCCCTTCATGAATTTTCAACAGGCGGTCTTCGTGCATCTTGACCTGGTGCCCTCTCAACTGCACCCAAACTCCATTACCTTCATGTAGATGTATGAACTGGTGTGCGAGTACTTGCAGATTGGAGTCACCCTCCCGCTCTTCTTCATCATCTTTCATCTTCAACGACATGTGTCAGGGAGGAAGCTTGGTTGGGTTTCCTTGAAGCAGGAAAGGAAAATTTTCAAGCCTTTCTCTGAATCTATTCGGACCATTAAAGAGAGATTTTATGTGATCGAGAAGGTGTCGGAGAAAGTTACTGAATCGAGTTTTATGTGGGAGGTCTCCACGGACAAAAATAGAGAGGACCTGATAGACGAGGAGGGTAAAATAGTTTCCCGGAGGCTGTTCACCTTCCTCTTCAGCTGAAGCGGGGCTCACTTCACCTGTTCGACTGATGAGTATATAGTTGCTCCTCATCAATTGCTAGATGATGGTCGGGTCAGCTATGCCAAGCTGGTGGCCTTCGTGGATGGCTTCCCGCTTGCTTAGTGTGTGACTCGCGGCAGGTAGGTTCTTTACAAGGAAGATGGGGGGGCTGCAGGTGGAAGACCAGTATATTAACACCAAAGAGCTCCTCGATTGTAGAACTCGAAAGGAGGCTCTCAAGCTTTTGGGTAGCTCCTCGCTTTTTATTATTGTATTCGAGATGTTTTTCTTTCCGCGTGCTGACGTGCTCGTTATTTTTTCAGATTAAATATCTTCGGCACAGGAGAGGATGGTAAAGCATGCCGAAGGAAAGATGAAGGGCGGCGCTGCCCTAGGAAGAAGTCGCCTTGGTCAGCGAACGGCTCCCCCACAGACAGGGTCGGGGACTTTATTGTCAACTCTTCCGGCCATTCAAAATTCCCCTCTGCCCGTGAGCTCGAGGCCCAAGCGCGCCCGCACGAATGAAATTGTGGGCCTCAGCCGAGAGTCCGTCAAAAGCAAGTTTGAGTTGCCTCCCTGCCTGCATAACAAGAAATTCTTCGAGGGGTCATCCCTGTCCATTCCTCGGGAAGAATCTCTAAAGCTTGAGGAAATGGACCGCCCTAGAAAACAGGCCATGCTTGCGCATGATGCCTCTGCTATATGAGGATCCTAGAGATGGGCATAGTATACACTCAGATGTCCCCTTTTGGTTGACAATTATTGTTCAAAATCGTTATCATAAGTGTGTCGCATCCCAACTCTTGGTTGGTGTTCGCTGTTTTGCATCCCTGCAGGTTGCAAATTGTTGGGTTCTTTTTGGTATTCAATCATCTTTCACCTTGAATTTTTGAAAGCGGTTGCTTTTCATCCCTTTAGGTTCAAGTTGTTTGAATAGGGGCAGCTGTAGCACCCCAAAATTTTCTCATTTTCTTTTATGTTCTTGGCTATGTTTCTTTGCATTTTCATACTCATGTTTGCATAGCATTTGCTCTTGGCAGGAGATTAAGATATCATGGTTTGTTTCTCAAGTAAGGAGTTTGTTTTTCTTAAGTTCATGCAAGGATTTCTCTATGACTTTGTGAGTTTCTCAACCCTAGAATCTCACTATCATCAAGTATGGTTCAAGGTAACATCACTCCAACATCATATGTGTTTCATCATGGCTTATTGTGCAAGAAATCATCAAGGGATTCAAGTTTTGTGCAAGGTGTTTGGCATAATATGGCAATTTGTGGATGCTATGATCAATGAGCATATCTTTTTCAATTTTCAACATCTTGAGGTGTTTCTTTTTCTAATGAATTCTTCTTATCATCCATAACAAGTCCTCTTTGCATGGAAAGATCAAATCATGCTTGGAAGGTCATCAAAAGATTCAAGACATTATAGGTCATTTTGGATTTTGGAAGGTTTTCTAGGTCAACTTCAAAAGGGTATAACCTGGTCAATTTTCATCATTTGGAGCCCATTCATTTTCTAAAATGAACTTGAAGATGTTCTCTATAACTTTGATCCAATGTGGAAGAGCTAAAAGCCCATGGAAGGTCTTGGTTTTCATCAAAATATTATAGGTCTCTTTTTGGTCCCTAAAAGACTTGAAATGTTTGTAAGTGTTTTATGACTTTCACTTCTCTCATGGAGGCTACTTTGAAGGATCACATCTATCAACTCAAGCTGCCAAAGGAATACTTTCTTTTCACATTGAAAATATTGCATCTCCCTCTACACAATGCAAGAAGAACCATCTCAAAAAGCCTCCTACATTGTGAGAACCATATTGTCGCTACTCGAAAAAATACAATGACGGGGAGGCAAAAAGAAAGACAAAAGAGTCGCCACCAAACTTTATTTATCCCATGAGGGGAAGGGAAAACATCGATAAAACCCTAAGAAAGGAATGAATAAGATGGTCTCACAACCAAGAACGGATTCAGAATCCGGTTATGCGAAGGGAAGGTATTAACACCCCTCACATCCATCGTACTCGATGGGAACCATTTGTTTATCGACGTGTGAAGATATTTGCTAAAAGGTTATTTCTTTAAAGAGTGTTCCTAAAGAAAAGGGTTATAAATAGGGAAAGAGAGGGATGACATAGAAGAAATGACTCGGTAGGACTTCGCGGTCCTAGGCCTATGTATTCTCAATATATATGAGAAAGTCAGAGTTGACGTAGTTCGGGGAATTACGAGTAATGGGGGGAATGTGCTCGCCAAGACATCACCGTCTTGTGCCTACGTATTCTCATTTGGCATGAGAAATCAGAGAAAACATAGTTCGGGAATATGCTCACCAAGACATCACTGTCTTGTGCCTACGTATTCTCATCTGGCATGAGAAATCAGAGCAAACGTAGTTTAGGTAACGATTAACTGATGTTTTTGTGGATGATGTTATCGTGCGTATTCTAGCAGTTTAGGTGTATTGCTGCTAGCTCGTTGGAGACTTAGGTGTTACCTGTTTGTGGTAGAATAGACGTAACATATCCTTTTTGAAAAGATTAATTTTCACCATGCGAGGCAAGGTGTCACATTTGATTTGTGAGTTGTCTTTTTAGGGGTGAAATAGGTCATTGGATAGTAATCCCTTGCGGGTAGTACCCAATTCTTTATCTCAAAGTTTATCTATGAAAGGGTGTGGCGAATATAGTCACGTCTTTATATTGAAAGACGAGTATCGTGACCACACACTCTACAATGAGTATCCTTACACTCAGAGAGGAAGAAGTCTACACTCAATCCTCTCTCTTTAGTCCAATACAAAGAGAAGTTTATTCTCTTATTAAAAGTATTTTGATCTTGAATGGTAAGTTCTTTGAGAAAGTGAACCCTACGGTAATGTCAAGCACTCGGGATAGGAGAAGGCCTACGCATAAATTTTCTCTGAGGATGAGAATAACAATCTCTAGGGGTAATCCCACTATGAGGGGAAGAAAAACTAACTCCGACGACTTCACTAGGGGTTAGGAAATAAGGGAATCAACATCGACCTCTTCTTGGGTAAATGAGAAGTAAAACTCAGCAATATCAAACTCCTCCTGTTGAGGAAAAGATAAATGCATTTGAACTGTTTAGAATAGGTGTACACACTCCACCTGCTGGGGATGGCTCTACTCTGTCGAGGATATCAATCTCGACCTACTGAGGATAACTTCGATCGCATAATCCCAACCTACTGGGGAGGTACTAGTCTCAAACTGCATATCTTTTCTCTTGTGGGGACAGAGACATGGTGAACTTACCGAGGGTACACCTCTAGAATAGCCTCGAGAACAAGATCCCTGCAAATGACAAACAAACAAGAATGTTATGTGCAACAGGAGTCATCTTAGTCATCATTTATGACATCATTCAAGCAAAAACATCGTTTCAATTATCATTGGCAAAGCCCACAAGTTTATGTATGTGAATTTTTATCAAAAATATCAGGCTTCTTTTGCAAACAAAACATTAAAAGTTAATACATGAAAAAAAGCTTTCTGAATAGTATACTTCATTGATTGATGGCCTGTGAATAGGGAAATTACAACAGATGCAACTCCTAAAAAGATAAAGTTGCGCAAAAGGTACAGAAATGCAAAAAATATACAACCTGTCAGCAATGTGGTACAAACAACCACCGTGTTACGACTCAACTATGACTCGTATGACTTCAATGCTTTTATGATGCTTCATCTTCCGAAGAGATTGACTTAATTGATCGACTCTCGGGTCCTCCCAAAATCCACTGTACTCACGATATCACATGCAGATCACAGTCGGTTTCTTTTCAAATCCCTAACTTTTGACTGCGTCTGCATTCACAGGGGACGTGAAATCTTCACCGTCCATGGTGGAAAGTAATAAGGCTCCTTCGAAGAAGACTTTCCTTACGACATATGGACCTTCGTAATTGGGAGTCCATTTGCCCCTGTGATCTGTCTGTGGAGGGAGAATCCACTTCAACACTAAATCACCTGTCTGAAAGCTTCGAGGGCGCACCTTCTGATCAAAATCTTTCTTCATCCTGCTCTAATATAAACGACCGTATGCAATGGATGCCAACCTTTTCTCATCCATTAAGCTGAGTTGATTCAACCTGTTCTTCACCCATTCCGCCTCATCAAACTTGACATCAACCAAAACTCTCAAAGAAGGAATCTCAACTTCTAACGGTAGGAAAGTTTCCATACCATACACTAGCGAGAAAGGAGTTTCCCCAGTTGAAGTATGCACTGAAGTACGATATCCATGCAATGCAAAGGGCAACATATTGTGCCGATATTTATAGGTCACAACCATATTCTGCACAATCTTCTTTATGTTCTTATTGGCCGCTTCAACAGCGCCATTCATCTTCGGACGATATGGAGAACAATTGTGATGCTCAATCTTGAAACTATGGCCAGTTACTTCATCATCTTGTTATTCAAGTTCGAACCATTATCAGTAATGATTCTCTCAGGCATTCCATAACGATAGATGATGTCCTTCTTGATAAATCGAGCCATGACCTGTCGGGTGACGTTGGCGTAGGAGGCTGCTTCTGCCCACTTAGTGAAATAGTCAATTGCCACTAAGATGAAGCGGTGTCCGTTGGTTGCGGTTGGTTCAATCTTACCAATCATATCAATACCCCACATGGAAAAGGGCCAAGGAGATTCCATGACATTCAGAGGACTTGGCGGCACATGAATCTTATCGGCATAAATATGGCATTTATGGAACTTTTTGGCATATCTGAAACAATCAGACTCCATGGTCATCCAATAGTAACCTGCCCTCAATAGCTTTTAAGACATTGATTGCCCGCCCGCATGTGTACCAAAGGCACCCTCGTGGACCTCTTCCATAAGTAAACCTGCTCCTTTTTCGTCCACGCATCTCAGTAGAAACTAAGTCAAAATTTCTCCGGTAGAGAACATCATCCTTGTTAGATAGAAGTTCCCAAACCACCTCCTCAAGGTCTTCTTATCCCGGCTCGATTCCCCAGATGGATATTCTTGATTCTTGAGAAAGTTTCGGATATCGTAATACCATGGCTTCCCATCTGAGACTTCCTCTAGCGCAAGATGACGATTCTCGGAGCATCGTTACAATAGTTCACTTTATACATTGAGGATAATGTAGCCAAGGCATCCGCCATCTGATTCTCCGCTCGCGGCACGTGATGAAACTCTACCATGTCGAAGAAAGGTAACAACTTCCTTGTACAGTTCATGTATGGTACCCGATTAGGCTGACGAGTCTCCTATTATCCTTTGATCTGATTGACCACCAAAGTTGAATCACCATAAATATCAAGGTTCTTGATTCTAAAATCAATCGCTTTTTCAATACCCATGATACATGCTTCATACTCAGCTTCATTTTTGGTGCAGGGAAATGTTAATCTGGCAGTAAATGGTATGTGGAAACCATGGGGAGTTGTAATGATTTCCCCAATTCCACTGCCGTAAGAGTTGACAGCACCGTCAAAGATCATTTTCCATTTGGAGTGTAACTCAGGTGCTTCATCTGGTAAGGCTCGCCGTAATCTTTCATCTTCAAAAACATTATGCCCTCGTCAGGGAAATCAAACTTCATCGGCTGATAGTCATCGATCGGTTGCTCTGCGAGATATTCTGACATAACACTCCCTTTAATGGCCTTCTAGGAGACGTATTGAATGTCGTATTCTGTCAAAACCATCTGCCATCTAGCAATCCTTCTCGAAAGCGCTTGCTTTTCGAACACGTACTTGATTGGATCCATCTTCGAAATCAGCATGGTTATGTGATTTAACATGTATTGCCTTAGGCGTTTGGCGGCCCAAGCAAGTGCACAATACATCTTCTGTAACATTGAGTATCTGGACTCATAATCTGTGAACTTCTTACTCAAGTAGCAGATAATGTGTTCTTTTCTTCCTGTCTCATCGTGTTGACCGAGAACATAACCCATGGAGTTCTCAAGAACCGTCAAGTACATTATCAACGGCCTTCCAGCCACTAGAGTCATCAGTATCGAAGTCTCCCACAAATACTCTTTTATTTTTTCGAATGCCTTTTGGCAATTTTCATTCCAGACGACCGCCTGATCTTTCTTTAACAACTAAAAATTGGTTCACAAGTGGCTGTGAGGTGAAATATGAACCTTGCAATGTAGTTCATTTTACCTAGAAAACCATGAACCTCTTTCTCTGTCTTCGGTGCTGGCATTTCTTGAATTGCTTTTATTTTTGCAAGATCGACCTCGATTCCTTTTTCACTGACTATAAACCCCAACAACTTTCCTGACCGTACACCAAAAGTGCACTTGTTCGGGTTCAATCTTAGTCTGAATTTCCTTAATCTCTCAAACAACTTCAAAAGATTCACCAGATGTTCTTCCTCTATTTGTGACTTCGCGATCATGTCATCAACATAGACCTCGATCTCATGATGAATCATATCATGAAAGAGAGTCACCATTGCCCGCTGATAGGTCACCCCTGCGTTTTTCAACCCAAAAGGCATTACCTTATAACACAAAGTTCCCCACGGTGTGATAAACGTTGTTTTCTCCATGTCCTCAGGGGCCATCTTGATCTGATTATATCCGGAGAAACCGTCCATGAAAGAAAACACTGAATATTGCACGGTATTATCAACAAACACATCAATGTAGGGAAGTGGGAAATCGTCTTTCGGGCTTGATCTGTTTAGATCACAGTAATCTACACACATTCGTACCTTGCCATCTTTCTTAGGTACAGGCACAATGTTAGCGACCCACGGAGGGTAATTCGTTACGGCAAGAAACCCGACATCCAATTGCTTCTAGACCTCTTCTTTAATCTTTACTACCATGTCCGGTTTGGTTCTTCTTAGCTTCTGTTTCACAGGTGGACACTCTTCTCGAAGAGGTAAGCGATGAACCATAATATCCGTATCAAGTCTGGGAATATCTTCAATGACCAAGCAAAAACATCTCTATACTCTCGGAGCATTTCTACCAGTCTTTGTTTGACATCAGCTTCTAAGGCATCCCCTATTCTAACCTCTTTCTTATCCTCTTCGGTGCCCAGATTGACAACTTTGATATCCTCTTGATGAGGCAGAATAACCTTCTCCTCTTGTCTCAGCAGTCTGGCGAGCTCTTCAGGTAGGTCCTCGTCTTCTTCAATCTCTTCTTCAGCTTGAAAGATTGGATTATCAAAGTCATACCGAGTCATAGACGAATTTGAATCGGTGGCATCTAGAATGTGAAACCTGTAGGATGATGTTTGATGCTTAAAATGATATGCAAACAAGCACAAACCACATTGGCATTTTACTGTTAAAAATAAAACAAGAAAAACAAGGATCACAATATTTGAATGCAAAAACGCCCTTTGATTAATGATAAAAAAGTTGTTCAAAACATAAACAAGATAAGGCCCTACAAATAAAGATCGCTATGCTCTGGGTAGAACATAGGGCTACACATAATCAAAAACAAGATAATTACTCTTCACATGTCACTTGGATAACTTCTTCGATAGTCCAATTGTTCAATCTTTGGCCTGGAACACATGGCTAGATCCATGCATCCATATCACAGTCACTAACACCTCCATCCTCGGACACATCATTGATTCAGTCAAATATCACCCCACCACTTGTAAATTGGACTGGTCCCCTGTAGCGCGGAGCGCTCTGGGAAAAAGAAGAAGAAGGGATGTACCCCAGTCCAAACATATCTTTTTTGTTGGGGATACTCAGAACCTGCCCCCACCCTTGAGATGATCCATACTTTACCACAGGTTGCGCTTCCTTGAAAGACGACATAGCAACCTCAGAAACTCTGTCTACAACCGACGCTTTTTCCTTGACTTGGACACCCTCGAATGCTTGACACAGGGTCTCATGAATCTCTCCCTCAACCTCAACGTATTTAAACGAGGACAATTGGCTTATCATAATGTATTCTTCACCACAGACAGTGACAATGTTACCACCCACCATATACTTCAGCTTTTGATGTAAAGTCGATGTTACTGCTCCTGTCGAGTGAATCCAGGGTCGACCTAACAAACAACTGTACGCAGGTTGGATATCCATTATGTAAAAGACAGTGTCAAAAATGTCTAGGCCAACCTGTATAGGAAGAGTCACTTTTCCAAACACATACCTCCTTGTTCCGTCAAATGCTCGCACAACCAGATCACTAGGTGTGCACATCACACCCTGGGTATCAAGCTTCATAAAGGCCTTCTTGGGCAACACATTAAGTGAATACCCAGTATCGACCAAGACATGTGACAACATGACCCCTCTGCCTTCAATGGAAATGTGCAAGGCGTGATTGTGTTGTCTTCCTTTGGGCGTCAAGTCAAGATCTGTAAATCCTAGTACATTTTCCGCATTCACATGCGCCACCACTCCTTCAAGTTGATTGACTGAGATTTCCTATGGTACATATGCAGTGTTCAGAATCCTCAGAAGGGCATTTCGATGTGCCTCAAAGCACAGTAGTATTGATAAGATTGATATTTTTGATGGGGTTTGTTGCAAGTGGTCAACAATTTTGTAGTTGCTTTTTTTTATTAGACGTATGAATTCCTCAGCGTCTTTCAACAAAGCCTCCTTCTCTCCCTGTTGAGAGCTTTCCTCCACAACAACCTTTCCTTTCCCTTTATCTGGTCTTTCGACGCTAGCTTCTAGAGGTGAAAACACTCTCCCACTTCTCGTTATTCCACTATTTCCCACCAGATTATCGACAGGAGAACTATTAAACGATGTCCCTTTCGGCTCTTGCTTTTGGCCATTGCAAAAGACCTCAGCCCCATAATTCTATGGGATGGCTTTGGTGCTTTCATAAGGTACCGGTCCGGCCTTTGTAATTACAACAATTGCTGGCCTCGGTGGCGCAAATATGTTGATTGTTCTAAAAGGAATTGAGATGGTGGCCACCTCATCCTTCTCTTCATCAATTACCCTTTCATCCTTCTCTTCACCAATCCTATCAAACTGTAGTACGCCTTTATTCATCAGATTTTTCACATGACTTTTCAAAATTTTACATCCCTAAGGATGAGCTAAACAATCTTCACAGTCTTCCCTACAGCCAGGGAACACTCCACCCTTTAACAGCCTACTCTTCACAAAACTCAAAGGAGTTTTCAACTCTTCAATATCAGACACCAGATTCAGGTTCTCTTAAATAATAGCGTGCACTCCAGCCGCTTCGTGGTTGGGCATGGGATTTTGGACAACATTGGGCGCATCATTGGTAAAATTGATGGCTTTACTATCAATAAGGTCTTGCACATTATGCTTGAAAGCTTTATAATTATCGATATGATGACTAGGAGCGCCCGAGTGGAAGTCACATCTGGCGTTTGCATCGTACCCTGGAGGCGGTGCGCCAGTCAGCGGTGCCAATGTCCTCTTCTGAACCAACTGCAACTGTAATAAATGTTACAAAAATTATGATTATGGCGTTGGTGGTGCGTCAAATTGCATGTTCATCATCCTCCTACGATCTTGGAATTGCCGTGGCGCGTAATTCTGCTGTTGTTGCTATTACGGACGTTGTTGCTGTTGCTGAGGTTGTACTGTTGGGATAGCAATAATTGCCACTTGAGGTTGTTGCTGATAATATTGTTGATGTTGATGTTGGTTTCCATTTTTATTTCTATTCTTCAAGCTCGACACTGCATTTGCTTCACCTTCTCTTTTCTTGTTACCGAAATTCTTTCTGCCTCCTCCAGATGAGGGTCCCTCTCCCGCCTGAATCTTTCCCAGCTTGATCCCATTTTCAACTCGTTCACCTGTAATGATCAAGTCCGAGAAGCTACCAGATATATTTCCTGTCAACTTCTCATAATACTCTCCAAGAAATGTAGCTACAAACATGTCAATGAGGTCTCTCTCCACCATTAGAGGTTGAACCCTTGCAGTAAGCTCGCGCCACCTATGGGCGTACTCTTTAAATCCTTCATTATTCTGTTGTGACAGGTTTTGCAACTGTACCGGGTTTGGTGCCAAATCACTGTTATATTGATAGTGTTTGACAAAAGATTCTGCCAAGTCTCTCCAACTTCTGATATTGACCGGCTCTAAGCCCATATACCATTCCAAGGACAGACCAGACATGTTATCTTGAAAGAAGTGCATCAGCAACTTCTCGTCATTAGAGCATGCAGACATTTTCCTATAATACAACTTGAGATGCACCCTGGTATAGGTCGTCCCCTTGTATTTATCAAAGTCGGGAACCTTGAATTTTGGAAGGATCCTTAGACCTGGGATCAGTCCCAAGTTTGACATGTCCAGACCCAGAGAATTCTGATTCTCGAGGCTTTTCATCTTTTCCTCTATCGCCTTGAACACTCTGTCTGCATCAGATTGTAAACCCACACCAAGGTCTCCCATGGAAAAGACATCATCTTGGTCGTTCTCCTCCCATTGAGAACCAGTATTACCATGTACATCGCCTGCTACATCGGCTACATGAACTCCTTCTTAATGACCTCCGCCCGGAAGGTTGACTACAATTGGAACAACATTAGCCTGTGAAGTGCTACAATTAACTGGAGGAGGAATAACAGTAGTTCCTCCATGCAGGATACCACTTCCATCGACTCGAGCTATCAATGGTTAAACCAGAGTTCTTAATTGTTCTTGTCCATTGGCTACCCCTTGCATCATTTCCATGAATTGTGCCATCTTGTCCCTAAATTCCTGCAGCTCTTGTTGTACTTGTTCCATGACTTTTCGTTGATTCCCTATTATGTTGTATGGATTTCGGGAAGTCAGCTTGCTCTATTTCTAAAAGGCAAAGCGGTTTGAGGTCGACTTTCAGGGAATGCGAAAATGACGCGCGAGTATATGCAATGCTCGAATGATGTTCAAGAGACTTTCAAGACGTATGATTATCAATGGTATTATGGAACTGCAAATGAATAGTAAGGCATGCACAATTGAGATCAAAAAGAAACTTTCATTAATTTTAAGAGAAGATCCAATACAAATGATTGTTCAATAGGTTGAATACAAAAGTTCATGTAACAAGAGAAAGAACTGAATAACTACAAAGCCTTCTCTCGGAGATGCTCTTCAAGTTTCTTCGACTCAAACATGAACCTGCTAACCATCTGATCGCAAAGCTGGATGAAGTGATGGATTGATGGGGGGACATCATTCCCTTCCAAGTCTTGAATCTCACTCTCTAACCTCCATGGAATATCACGAATCATGAGGTTATAATGCTCCACTAGATCATTGTATGTAGCACGACACATGTATAGAATCAGTTGATAATAATGGAGAGAATCCTCATACGTATCCAAAAGTTCATTGAGCTGAGCCTCCTTCTTGAGCCATTGTAAACTATCCCTTTTCAGGGCATCGAAACGATCCTTCCATAGGGTGGTTGTTTCCTGAGCAATTTTCAATTCTAAGCATTTGTTGTTCCACATGTCAGGGGTGACATATGAAGCTCTCAATGCTTCATCCTTGAGTTGTCGCTGACTTTCGGCTAGAGTTAAAGCACCTCTCAACTGCTTTCCGAGGTCATCTATGTCGGCCTCAAGTTCCTCTCTTGTCTTCTTCTTTTCAGCATAAGCTAACTCGAAGAAATGCCATGCTCTATCACAAGAGTCTTTAGTTTCCTTTAAGCATTGTCGGAGAGCTTTTACTGATGCATCGGCTCCTTCAAAACCATTTTGATACACGACCCTCAGATCTGTCTCTAACTTCAACTTCTTGCTACTCTCAGCCACTTGATCTTGTTCAACCTCTATCTTCCTCTTGTATTGGCCATTCTCTACCCCTGCTTGGTGAATTTCAGCCTGAAGGTCTTGATTCTCTTTGGTCAGCCTTTCTACCACTAGCCTTAACTTCTCATACTCTTCCATAGATACATGAGTGGGAGCGGGAGGTTCTTCTCGCATGGATGGTTCTGGGGGAAATGGAAGCAATATTTCAGCCATTCTAGCTAGCAACCATCGGTTGTATGGCTCTTTAGCCACACAATTCTTTGCTTTCAACTCTTTCCTCCCCTTCATATGGATCTTGGCCCATGCCTTAGCAATTTTCCTGACAAACGCATGATCTTCTGTTATGGTGAGCAAAAAGAAGCTTTGAACTTTCTTCGCTTCGGGCTCATCCTTCATAGCATAGCCCAACTGATGTAATGCCAAGACTGGGTTGTAGTTGATGCAACCCACTCTACTAATCAGAGGCACATTTCCAAACTCCGCACAACTAAAAATGATTTCCACATTGTAGTATTCATGAGAATACCAAGCAATATCATTGTCCACTAGAGACATAATGCGTTGAGACCATTTCAACTTATCCTTGTTTTCCACAAACGGCCCTTCCTTCGGTAAATGAGAAGCATACCATTTGAACAGTAGATGAGAACATCGTTGGACCATTCTTGTCTTCTTTTCACTCCTCCAATGAATAGATTGGTAAACACCGGCGAGGAGAGTAGGAACAGGATTCTTCTGAATGAAGAGAATGATGGCAGTGATGTCTATGAAATTGTCTATGTTTGGAAAGAGAACAATCCCATAGATCATCAGAGCAACAGAAATACCAAACCTTTCTCAATCCCCAATGGTCTTGTACTGGGCAGCTTTGTCTAGTAGAAACTTCAAAGGAAATCCTTGAGTACCTCCCTTATTTGCTAGACCATCTTCGACTTCTCCCTTAGTCATATGGAGAGCAAGAGCAATGGCAGAAGACATTGGTTCTTCTTCCAGGACGGTGTAGATAGGTTGATCTTTAATCTTGATATTCAAAAGGTGAGAATATTCTTCAAGAGTTGGAGCCAACTGATAGTTCTGGAAAGTAAAGCATCTGAGAGAAGAATCATAAAACTGAGCCATGGTGAACAAAGCCCAAGTGTCCACCCTTGAATAGAGAAGATCGAGCAATTTCCCATACTCCCCTTGAAAGTTGATTTTGATAGTCTTTGGCACATCAATCAAAAGATCATGGATTGGTCCCAACTTTGGTTCTCTGAATTTTAAGGAATTTTTACTTCTTTTCCTTTGATCATTCATTTTGTTCTTCAATACCTGGATAATCACAATCTCTTAAGTCCCTTGATATGCAACAATGCTATGAAATGCAATGCTTTATGGATGCATATACGAATAGCAACACATGGATCAAAGTCACAGGTCCTGCAAGGTATCGTAACAAGATATCTCTCACCATAAGTGGGCAATCTATTAGTTTATAAGAGGGCATCCCAAATGCTTTTAAACAAAGTGCCATGCATTAACCCTCAAAAGTTTTCCATCATAACAACGATTCGTAAGATGGTAATCCCTTCAAAGGATGAGCACAAAGTTATGTTCTAGTAACATTTGGAATTGGGTTCTACAAACGATCCTCAGAATCACGGACTCCCAGGTCAGAAATAAAGACGCCATTACGACTACTCGTAAGACATAATCATCCCAATGAGGCCTCATCTGAGCGGTGGAATTCAAACCAACTCAACGAGTCCTAAGTCTCACAAATCAGAAAGAAACCACCTCCTAATCTTAGTGTATACTAAAAAGCTCGGGTAGAAAGCCCTTATCCATACAAACCATCCTAATAAACCCAACAATTAGATAACACAACATAATAAATAATAAAAGAAAATAAAACACAAATGCGACAAATAAACTAGGTTTCGCTTTCTAGGAGTCCCCTGCAGAGTCGCCAGCTGTCGCTACTCGAAAAAATGCAACGACGGGGAGGCGAAAAGAAAGACAGAAGAGTTGCCACCGAACTTTATTTATCCCATGAGGGGAATGGGGAACATCGAGAAAACCCTAAGAAAGGAACAGATAAGATAGTCTCGCAACCAAGAATGGGTTCGGAAACCGATTATGCGAAGGAAAGGTATTAGCACCCCTCGCATCCATCTTACTCGATGGGAAAAATTTGTTTGTCGACGTGTGAAGATATTTGCTAAAAGGTTATTGCTTTAAAGACTGTTCCTAAAGAAAAGGGTTAGAAACAGGGAAGATAGGGATGATGGGAAAGAAATGACTCGGTAGGACTTTGCGGTCCTAGGCCTACGTATTCTCAATAGATATGAGAAAGTCAGAGTCGACGTAGTTTGGGGAACTAGGAGTAATGGGGGGGAATGTGCTCACCAAGACATCGACGTCTTTTGCCTACGTATTCTCATCTGGCATGAGAAATCAGAGCAAACATAGTTCGGGAATATGCTCGCCAAGACATCACTATCTTGTGCCTACGTATTCTCATATGGCATGAGAAATTAGAGCAAACGTAGTTTGGGTAACGATTAACTGATGTTTTTGTAGATGATGTTATCGTGCACATTTTAGCAGTTTAGGTGTATTGCTTCTCGCTCATTGGAGACTTAGGTGTTACCTTTTTGTGGTAGAACGGACGTAACATATCCTTTTTGAAAAGATTAATTTTCACCATGCGAGGCAAGGTGTCACGTTTGATTTGTGAGTTGTCTTTTTAGGGGTGAAATAGGTCGTCGGATAGTAACCCCTTGCGGGTAGTACCCAATTCTTTATCTCAAAGTTTTGCTATGAAAATGTGTGGAGAATATAGTCACGTCTTTGTATTGAAAGACGAATATCGAGACCACACACTCTACAGTGAGTATCCTGACACTCGGAGAGAAAGAAGTCTACACTCAATCCGCTCTCTTTAGTCCAATACAAAGAGAACTTTATTCTTTTATTAAAATTATTTTGATCTTGAACAATAAGTGCTTTGCGACAGTGAACCCTATGGTAATGTCAAGCACTTGGGATAGGATAAGGCCTACGCCTAACCACTCCACAACCATTCAAGTTTTTGTGAAAAGAATTTGAAAATACACTCGGTGCGGGACCGAGGTTTTAGGAGACAAAGTGAAATGAATACAAGCATCTTCGTATTGAAAGACGAGTATCGAGACCACACACTCTATAATGAGTATCCTGACACTCGGAGAAGAAGAAGTCAACACTCAATCCTCTCTCTTTAGTTCAATACAAAGAGAATTTTATTCTCTTATTAAAGATGGTGAACTGGTTTAACGATTACTTGAGAAAATCTGCTTGACGTTGGATCAAGGGTTTGATTGCTTAAAAAGTTTGAGGCAATGTGAACAAGGTTGATGGTGATGCACGAAGCAATCGAATTATAAGGTCAAAAATGGCTTGATGAGAATCGAGAGTTTGTTTTCTTGAAAATAGTTTTTTAGAACCAAAGGTCAAAAATGACCATAACAAAATATCCACATACAAAGGCCATACAAAGACAACGAGCTAGTCGGCTTAAAAAAAACAAGATACGAACAAATTTTTTTAGGAAAAAACTAGAAAAACCAAAGGAAGCTCGCTAGGCGAAGGTTGTAGCGAAGCTACCCGGGAAAAACAAGAAGTTCGCTAGGCGAAGGTGCTAGCGAACGCAAACAAAGGTAAAAAGGACTGAAGTTCGCCAGGCGAAGGTGCCAGCGAAACTGCCCAGAAAAAACATTAATAAGTTCGCTAGGCAAAGGTGCTAGCGAACACAAACAGAGGCGAAAGGGACTGAAGTTCGCTAGGCGTGGGTGCCAGCGAAGCTGCCCAAAAAAAACAGTAATAAGTTCGCTAGGCGAAGGTGCTAGCGAACGCAAACAGAGGTGAAATAGGGCAAAGTTCATTAGGCGAAGGTGCCAGCGAACATGATAGAAAAAAAACATCAAGAAGTTCGTTAGGCGAACTTCATGTTGTTTAACCCATAATGCACGTTTTTTTATGGAAACAATGGGGAAATGGGGCGAACTTGCCAGCGAACGTGATAGTATTTTGAGTTTTTCAACTCATGTCACTATGAAAACTAAACTATGTTCTACCTCTTTTCTTACTTCCTCACAATGGTTTCTTGGTCATATCAAGACCTTATTACAACATACAACACAAACAAGAACACATGAAAATAAAAACATGCAACAAATGTAAAGAAGTGAGAGTTTTAAAGGAAGGATACCCAAGAGCTACTAGCTTCCTTCACCACCAATGGCTTTGTTGGATGTCCTCCTCCTTCTGATTTTCTAACACTCTTTTGTTCTCTCAAGGTTTTCTTTTCAATCCTTTTTTCTGTTTTTTCTTTTACTCTCTTTTTTCTGATTTTTCTTTCTATCTTTCTTTGCTCTCAATCTCTCTATCTCAATGTGTAGTCAATCCCTTCCTTTGTTTCCAGCTCCCTCTCCTCTTTTATCTCAACACACTAGGGTTTTCCCTTCTTTCAAAATATCAGATTTTTTCATGGAGAAATGTCCCTTGCCACTTTCCTCATGTCACTCTCTTTCTTTCCATTTCCATGTATGTTGCTATGCTGTATTTTTCTGCACTATTGCTAGGCCTGTTTTTTCTGCAGCACTTTGTGTCTTGTACCCTTTTGTTGGTTTGTGCTTGGATAGCCCCTTGTGGTTAATGCTACTATCTCTGGACAAAATTTTAAAATTCTGATATTTGATGTGTAGATGCATTACCATAAGTTTATTCCCTTGGTCTTGTGACATGAAATGGTTTTGTGATATAATGAAAATTGTCACTTCTTGCATGGGGTTGTTTTGGATCACATTCAAATTTCCCATGATTACATGCATAGTCTTGATCTTGAAATATTCCAATATTGAGTTAACTCTTAAATATTTTCCTTGGATGTTTGTAAGCACAAAGAGGATCGTGTGGACTTGATGGGGCATGAAGGGTACCATAGCATGAAGTTAATTAGAAGCTTGAATTAAGACTAGAAATAGCTTAATTTTCTAAGCATTACTAAGAGTTTGAAGCTTTGTAACCAAGGTGACATTCTTGCAAATGTCATGAAATCTCTCTTTATAATATTCTTGAATCTAGTCTTGAATTCATGAATCTTGAATTTGGAATGATGGGTCTCCCTTATGCCATTGAATTTGAAATGAAATCTTGAATTATAAACTTGTGATTTTTTGAACTCCACTTGAACATAGAGTTGGAAAAAAAATTGGATGGGAAAAATCTTGAATTAGGCCTTGCACTTCATGTTCCTTAGGAATATTAATCTTGAATATCCTAATATGTCTTTTTTTTCAAATAACTTCTCCTTGAAGAAATATACATGAGTAAATTTCCCAACTTGAACCAAACCTTAGATGATGAACCTTTTCCTCCATGTTGTCGCTACTGCGAAAAACGAGGCCGACAATGACAGAAGAGTCGCCACCGTGTGTTATTTATCCCAAAGGAGGGAAAGGAAACACTCAGAGAAAACCTAACAAAAAGGGAAAGGAATGGTCATCGCAACCAAGTCCTGGATTCGGGAGTCAGTTACGCAAGGGGAAGGTATTAGCACCCCTCACGTCCATCGTACTCGATGGGATCCACGCTTGTTGTTTATCGAAAAAGGGTGTAAAATAATCTATTTACGACTTCTAAATCTAAACGAAGAGAAGTGTCTCGATAGAGCGATCGCCGCTCTAGGCCTACGTATTCTCATCTGGCATGAGAAAATCAGAGTCAACGTAGTTCGGGAAACTACGGGAGAGGTTGCTCGCCAAGACATCGAGTCTTGTGCCTACGTACTTTCAGACGGCATGAAAGATCATAGAAAACGTAGTTCGGGCCAACTACGAGATAAAAAGGGTACTCTTGATCACACGGGGGTGAGAGATTAAGTTGACGATACTAGCGTACGCATTCTAGCTGTTAGGTGTATTGTTGCTCGACCATTGGAGACTTAGGCGTTACCTGTTTGCGGTAGAACGAACGTAGTATGTCATTGGTTTAGAGGTACGGGAACCTACGGGAACTAGAACTACGGTCTGGTCTCAATTGCACGAGGGTAAGAGAAAAGAACTCAATCTCCAGGACGCGAGAGAAAAGGGTTCGGAACGAGACGCACACGATAAGTCCTAAACGTAAGGAGTGAATGCGTCGCATATCACCCAAAGGGTGCTACACTAAACATCCAGGGCATTGAAGGGAGACCCTCCAGCAACTCTTTCCCAAGTATCTAACACTCTCACAACACTTAACGGTTGCAGAAAAGAAATGAAATAAAGGCAAGTGATATCCGTTTCCAAGACAAGATAGAGAAATGATATTACGAATCATTATCCAATTGAATCGTGTCACACGGACAAGCACAACAACAGTCAAAAATACAATAAGATGAAAAGGAGACATGAGGAGAGAAAGAGTAGTCTTGGATCCTGCATTATCCATCAACAAATTGGTTAACACGGCATTGCGTAAGTGTCGTCATTAACCTGCAAAATGAAAATGATGAGAAAAATCCAATAACAAAATGGAAATTGCATCCAACTCCTAAAATTGAAACTAAACTCCTAATAGAAAAATCTAGTGAAATTACATAATATTCTAAAGGACTACAACCTTTAATAGGAAAATAAACTCCTAAAGAAATATCAAAATGCTATGGAAATTGTAAAATAGCCTACCAAGTGCTATGTAACAATCTATATATCCTAACAACTAGAATATAAAACTATACTACACTATTGAAAATAGAATATAAGATTCTATTCAAAAACTATACCATAATGTCCTAAGAAATAAAATAATATCTAACATGTATAACCTAAATTCTATGTAAAGTGCTTACATGAACCTACAAAAATACACTTACAAAGTATTAAAAAAAAGAGTGCAGCACAGGGGGGTATAGTAACAGTCCAGGGGGTACAGTCCAGCAATACAATACAATTGGGCCAAGCCCAACAAAAACAACAGCAAATAAAAATAAAGAAACGAGGGGGGGGGGGAATATGGAAAACAGGGGGTGTGAACTGGAAAAAAAGCAAATGGGCTTTGAAGCCCAAAACCAAAACCGAGTCCAAGGGGACCTCTCCTCTTCCTTCTCGTTTTGAAACCCTAGATCTTCCGTTTTCAACATCACTGTTCACTTCTCTCCGTCTCCACCTCTTCCCTCTCCCTTTTGTCCGTTCTTCACCCCTCACTATCACCTTGTTCATAAACAAAACTCCCGTCGCCCTCACTTCTCCGTCCATGGCTTCTAGCCCTTACCGTCTCAGCTTCAAAACAACTTTCAAAATCAAACCGTATGATTCACTTTTCCATTACCTCATCCTTCTCTCGATCTCCTCCACATATCACAAACAAAATTCCGTTTCTGATTTGCATGCACTGAAGGCGTAATCTGGACGTGATGAAGAAGAACGGTTAGCTTGATGCGGTTACGATTGTTGTTCGCGAATGAAGACAATGAAACCTGAAGAGATTGTACAGATAGATGAGTTTGTTCCTGGAAAACGTTGAATACGCGATGAACATATGACGAACGCGTACGAAGGTTTGATTGACATGGAAGAGATCTGGGAACAAGATGAACGTGGATGAGGACTGTTTGAAGATTCTTGGTGGACACTTTTGAAGTTTTCTGGAAAAACTTGAAGGTTTATGAAATCTGGAGATGATATGAAGAACACGGTGAGTTCTTTGAATGTAGATCTGGAAGGTGATTGTTGCTGAGTTTCGACGAATCTTGATCTTGATTCAAAACTGATGATGCTGAAGTTACGTTCGCCGAAATGAAGAACACGGTTGAAGATCCTGATGAACGGTTGGGAGTTGGTGGTTTGTAGCTTGAAGAGTTGGAAGATCTTCACGAAGAATATGATGATCTAAAACGGTGAAGATGAAGATCGTTGGGAAATCGGATGAATCATGATGAAGGTTTTGAAGGTGTTTGAAGAAGATCTGGAGAAAAACAGTTGAGGATCTTGAAGAACAGAATAAAGCTCATGATAGTGATGAAGATTTAGGAAGGACTGGAAAAATGGTGAAGAATGTATGAATTCTCCGGTGGAGATTCAAGTTTTCCGGCGGCACTTCCGGTAGTGGACGGTGGGCATTGATTTTGCCGATGAGATGGGAATTGTTTGCATGTGAGGCCTGAGGGAGCGACCCCTCTGGGGGTTGTATGGCGAGCCTTGGGAGAGAGGAGAGGGTGGACGTGGCGTCCATGCAGATGGGTGGAGGGTGATGTGGCCAAGACCAGAGAGAGATCTGAATTGAAGGCTTATATACTGACACATGGAACCGGACTGGGCCCCCAAACTGACACTTGGCCCACGAAAATGGCTAAAATTGACTAATGGAGCAAAAGTGGATTAGCTGGATTAATGGACTCAATTAAAGCCAAAACGAAAATGACTAGTTAAAATTGATTAATTGATTAAACTAATTGAATAAAGCTGAACGAAAATTAGAATGTTATCACAAATCCAACTAATACTAATTAATACAAATTAAAAATCAACTAATGTTAACTGAAAAAGAAAGTTGGGCCTAACGAAGACAAGCTAATGATAACGCAACTAATAAAAGCCTAAATCCGATAGTATTCTAAAATTAAATGATAACAGACCAATATCCTAATTAAATCTAGATTAATTCTAAGACCAATTGAAATCTATATTAAACTGTTAAAAGATTAAAACAAATAATATCTAGAAAAACAATTAAAATCTAATAAAATTCTAGAAACAAATAGTATCCTAATAAACTCTAAAATAGGAAACGCTATTTAAAAAGAATCTATTAATATTAGAATACTAAAATATTCTCAAAAATGGAAAATTAAACCTAAAATCCAATTAAAGCCTAAATTCTATGCTAAAAATTAGAAGATAAAATCTAGAAAATTACTAATAATTCCAAAAGGAACAAAAACAATGGAAATCAGTTAAACTGGCGAATAAAAATGCGAGAATGCAACGGAGTAACCGGTAAATATGCGGACATCGAAATACCCATAAAACAACAGCGTAAGCTGAAAACACTGGGAAGAGCACGACTTCCCGAAAATAAAACTCCGCTTATCTGAACTGATTTGAATCGCCTGAAACGCGAGAAAAGGGTTGTAATCCCGATAAAATCAATCTGACCAGAAAATGCATTGTATGCAGTATGCAAATATGAATGCAAAATGAATCAAAACATGAGCCAAATACAAGAATCAGTTGGTCAAATTTTGGGGTGCAACACATGTAGCAAAGGAGGGAAAATTTTGGGGTGCAACACATGGCTGCAAATTTTGAATTTTGAAGTTGGATTTTCACTTGGGATCAGATTTGAATTTATTTGAATTAGCCTTTAATCACCAAATTAAGGAACGAATTCAAGCTAAACATGTTTAACCAACTTGCCTGAAGTGATTAGCACCTTGAAACGCAAGGTTTGCGTGTGTTTTGACAGATTTCAAGTCACACTTTAAGCATGTTGTAGGTGCGCATGATTTCCATCCAATTCACCCCATCCATAGGAGTATGACAAATGTTGATTTGAGAAAGTGTTAGGTTAGAGAAGGACAGAGAGGTTCTATCTGGATATACAATGAGCTCAACATCTAATTCAGGATCAGAATCAGCAAATGATTCATTACCCTTGATAACAGAGTGAGTGGTGTTCGATGGTTGAGGGTTTGCAGAAAGAGTCTGCAGATGAAAGATTCCCAAATGGGAAAGTTAGGAGAATTGATATTTGGGTTAAGAGAAAAGGTGGAAAGGTTAGAAGATCACCAACAGATGAGGGTAGAAAGATTAAAATTTGAAGGTCATGTGTAAGAGTAAGATTTGAAAAATTGTCATTTGGATTTGTGGTTTGGAGAGCAATGGGTTCCAGAACAAATGGGATGGAGTAAGTAACAATGGATGAAGGGGTGGATAAAATATTTGCAGTAGTAAGCTGAGGAGCATCAGAAGGAACATATGTTTCAGTAGAAATAGTAGCAACAGCAATGGAGGTTGCTTCGGAAGAAGTCTTTAGAGTATTCTTCGCATATTTATCCCTTTTAGGAAAACTTCCTTATCTCTTTTAGAAGATTTTTGAACAAACTTCCTTATCTCCTTCAGAATATATTTGAGAGAAATTCCTTTTATTATTTTTCTTTTGAGCAAACTTTCTTATCTCCTTGGAAGGCGTAGAAGTTGAAGGAGCAACACTTCAAGAGCTGATGTGAGAATATTTTCACTCATAATCTATAGATTCTGGATTAAAGGAAATAGAAAAGTCATCCAGGGGAATCCTTTTGTTGTAGATAACCTCTTTGGGGATCTCAATGACAAGGATTTTGAAAGAAGAAATCATGCCCGTATTTTTTAGACTCTTGGCGTTGAAGAAACTTCCAACAGAAAATACCAGCCCTTGAGACTTTTCATCATTTGTTAGAGAGTCTATCAGATGACTCTCCATCAAAATATATGAAATCATCCTCCCAAAAGGAATCCAGTTTTTTATCTTTTTGCATCCATTCTTAGAGTCTTTAGAAACATATCTTATGAACCGAAAGAGAAAAAAAGACAGGTTTATTTTCCTCTTAGTAGTAATAATGTGAAGAACATATTGCTGATTGAAATAACCAAGAATATTTATTGCTAAAATCCTTATATTATGGTGAAATTTCTTGATTTGGCTTGCATTACTTTGTTAGTCCCTAAAATTTGATACCTTTTACTAGTCCGGACATTTAAAGAGATAGCTTCAAGAGGGTCTTTTGACGAAGAAGAGAACTGGTCGAAGAGGGTGAAAACCGCAAGGGAGGTCGAAGCATTTACGTTGGTAGGAAAACATGAAGGATTTGACCATTATGAGCATTTGTCCTAAAGATTTGAAATTCAAACAAAACAGAAGAAGTGGTTAGTTTGTTAAAAGGACACGTGGCGTCCTACAAGTGACATATCCATGCATCACGACAAGTGGTGAAAGATTATGAAGTAGGAAGTTATTGGTAGTTATTTTCTATTATTATAAATAGGAAGTTCTTACACATAGAATGTGTGTTGTAATTTACTATTGTACAAGTCACTCTTGGAATTACTCCAAGTATCCGAGTGTAGAGAAATAGAGTATTACAGAGAATGTACGTGATGTAAACACACCATCTTTTATTTTAATGAAATTTACTTTACTTGCTTTAGACTTTACAAAGTCTTTTTTATTTTCCTTGCAACCTTCCTCCCTTTCTATGCAATTACCTACCCGTCGTCCTCAATCTTTCTTCTCTAAACAAACTTCTTTCTTTTCTTTGTTGAAAACTTCATCCTCTATCTCGTTCTGTTAGTCGAGTAGATATTCTCTTTAGATTCTTTTACAACAATATTGCCAAGGTGTGAAACTTATATAAAATTAACAAGAATAACCCTTTAGCATATGTCCTAGGATCAATCTGATCCATCCTGTGAGTCACCAAAGTCATGTTTGAAAGATCAGCGGTTGTTTTCCGATTTTCAAGGGAAACGAAATGGCACACCCAGTGGGACCTGTGCTAGAGAAAATTCCGTTAGTGTAAATTTTAACTTGAGAAATTACAGTTTTTATTGATCTTGCGTATACAGTATGTTTATGTTACTGAGAATTGGTAAAATTACCACTATAAATGAAGAAAGATCAACGAGACGAAATATAAGGGATATGGCAACAGATACGAACCAGCCAAATAATCCCAATCTTCAAGGAGACGGTTCTAGCTAAAGAATGAGAAATGATGTAGTACCACCTTCGATACCGTTGACAGGAGAACAAGTGGTGCTTCCCGTATGGCCAGTACCAACACCTTCAATACTAGGAACTGGGTCAACTATCATAAGGCCATATAGCCAACCAGTGTTAGAATACATTGGGCCACAAACATTGAATCCGTAAACTCCACCAGGGGGAAATTCAATATCCAGACAATCATCCCCCCCGGGGTTCCCACAGTTTCCACGGAACCCTCAATATGGGATGCCAACGGCTGTAATGCAAGGGCTCCAAAATGCGCCCCCATATTCTCAAACCATATAATGGCTTTGCCATTACAAGGGTCAGGATCTGGCGTAAACATGGGTCGAAATCCCCAAAATCAGAGTCTAGGATACTTGACGCAAGGCCCTAACTTGACCAATACCTTAGTTTCCTGTTTAAGGCAGCAAATGGATGAAAGCAATTTGCAAATGGTTCAAACCTTGTCACAAACCATGGGCGAAATCTTTAAGCCGTTAATCCAAAATACGACCCAGACCAATCAACAATTAGCAGTGCAACTGAAAAGATTGGCTGAATTCATGGGGGTACCTCCCTTGGCCAGAAATCAGACCCCAATAGCGAATATCCCACGGGAAAAATTGTGAAATCCAGTAGACGTCAATGTAGAGAACTAAGGAAGGATGGATCCTCCCACAGTCGAACTACTTAGGGAAGAACCGTTACGAAATCAGGCCCGTGTTCCAGGAGAAAGGGACCCAGGAGTATTTATCGTAAATCGAAACCAGGACGCAGACAACATCGTCCAACAGGTTTGACGCAATAACGTGGCCGTCGATAATAATTTAGTAGCCATGGTCGAAAGAATTATGGCCAGAAATGGTTTGAACACTAGGTTCACCAGGCCAAACTACACTTCCCCTATAGTGGATTATATCCTTCAGGCGGAGTTACCTCCTAGGACGAAAGTACCCAAGTTTACTAAGTTCTCCGGGATACTACGGAATCTACTATCAAACATGTGGCTTGCTACCTGATTGAGGTAGGGGAGATAGCTAATGATGAGAGCCTTAGGATAAAGTATTTCCCAAGTTCTCTCACAAAGAACTCTTTCACTTGGTTTACGACTTTAACGCCTAATACAATCTGTAATTGGACCCAACTAGAGAGTTTGTTTCATGAGCAGTTCTTCATGGGTCAGACTAAGATTAGTTTGAAGGAACTTGCTAGTGTGAAGCGCAAGTTCTCTGAACCAATCAAAGAGTATCTCAATAGATTTCGCTTACTCAAGGCCAGATGTTTCACACAAGTGCCTGAGCACGAGTTGGTCGAAATGGCCGCTGGAGGCCTTGACTATTCGATTAGGAAAAAGTTAGATACACAATACTTGAGGAATATGGCCCAATTGGCCGATAGAGTTCGACAATTAGAATGCCTCAAATACGAAAAGGCTAAGTTTAATAAAAACAAGAATGTAGCGTTCCTCGAATGAAACGAAAACCTCAAGGCGATGGGTGAGGACCCCACCTATTTTGAGGAAAGCGAAGTAGACCTTGCTGAACTTAAACAGGGGCCCCGTTACGCCTGTAAGATGTTGGCTCCCCCACAGGGGAGGAGCTTTGTCGAATCTGAGAAAAATGATAGGTTCCTTAAGAAAACATACACCTTCGACATTACGAAATGTCATGAGATTTTCGATTTGTTAGTTAAGGACGGGCAAATGATAGTACCATCTGGTGCTAAAATGTCGTCTTTGGAACAAAGAAAGAAAAGAGGATTTTGTAAATACCATAATTTTTTGGATCATAAAACGTCTCAATGTTTTCTTTTCAGGGACCTTGTTCAGAATGCAATTCAAGAGGGACGCCTGAAGTTTGGGGAAAAAGCTAACAATCAAATGAAGGTGGATCTGACCCCCTGCAGATGGCGGATGCCCACTACATAGAGCCATTGGAAGCTAATATGGTCGAAGTCATTGATGGCCATGATTTTTCTGTTGACATGATAGAGGTTACTGATGACCTCGTACTCGGCGCTGTGATGACAAAGGTTATCATGGGTTTCGAACAAGAAGAGAATATGAAAATAAGTGATAATGATCTCAACCAGTTTGATGATAATACTAGGTCGAATGACATAATAGTCCAGGCGGGGCGATATTAACTAAGGAAACGGCTGATCATCTCGTCGAATTGGATCAGGCTACTGAAAGTCTAGAGTTGGCCATGAAAGGACTGAAGTTTGTCGAAGAGGTCGAAATCAATATGGTGCAGATCACCCAGTATGAAAATATAGAGGATGGTGAAATCAATTGTCAAGAAGAGATCACCAAAGAAGCCTACCCAAGGCATGAGGAGACAATCGTCGACTTTCTTCATTGCTGCCAAGAGAGGGGGGCCAGGGTGATGTTGTGCCCCCGTTGTAGTGCTATCTTCGATAGAAAAGCTTCCCAGAGATTGGAAGTAACACGGAGGCTCAAACAGGCTAAAGGAACACCTAGAGTCGACGCTCGAGGCAACCCTCCAAGGAGATCTCAACCTCACATTAGAGCCCCTAGGACTAAGCCCACTAGTTTCAAACCAATTGCTAACACTACTGATGGTAAGTGGACAAGACCCAACGAAGACAGGCAGCAAGGACAGCGGAAATGGAAGAACTTCGAGGTGAACAGGGGATCTTCAGTCAATTACCGGAAGGAATTTCAGTCTTCAAAAACCGCCCATATACCTGAGAATTATAAAGGAAAGAATCCAATGTCCCGATCGCAATGGAGGCGAGAGCAGCGTAAAAGGATAGCTCTCGGGGAGAGTTCATTGAAAGACCAGGCGGAGTCTAGCACTAACTCCCCAGTCGAACACAAAGCGGTACAGGCAAAGACAGATGGAAAACCACCTATGGGGCGGACATTATTCAACACCCAGATGGAAGATCAGAAGAGGCCAGTGGGAGTTGATGATGAAATGACAGATAACTTTGACTCTGACTCTGAGGATCCTTTGGATATATTGGTGAATATGGTATCGGTGATACCAAGGGAATATGATAGGATTTTAGTAGTCGAGAATCTAGATGCTTATACAGATTGGGAGATGGCAGCACACAAACTCGTATGCTACTATGTGATGAAAAATGGGTGCGTTGAAGAACATAATGCTTTCTTCGAAAGGCCCATGGAGGAAATGAAAAACCATTTGAAACCACATTATATTACAGCAAAGGTGGAGAAAGTTGCAATCAATAAAATCCTGGTGGATTGTGGCGTAACGGTAAACCTCATGCCACATTTTCTGTTGGAAAAAATCGGTAAGTCTGACACCGATACAAAACCTCATAACATGGTCTTATCGAACTACGAAGGTAAAGTGGGTTCGACCATGGGAGTCATACAGGTGGATGTCACAGTCGGAACAGTTACCCGACCAACTGTCTCTATGGTAGTAGAGACTATAGCAAATTACAATCTACTACTAGGGCGAGAGTGGATCCATGGTGTGGGGGCAGTACCATCCTCGATGCATCAAAGGATTGTGATATGGAGACCAGATGACATCGTAGAGAATATCGAAGCAGACCAGGGATATTTTAAGGCGCCGATAAATCACGTGGACCGAAGGCACTTCGACAAACACTTGGCCAGTATAGGCCCATGCGTGCCAACAGACTTTGAGTTCGAGCCCAACGATGAGGTATATTGCTCATTGTATTTACACCCAGTCGATGATTTTCGCTGGGATAAGGAAGTGCTAGGCGAGAGACTTCCATACCTTGGCACATTGCCAGTGGACTCCACTGGATGGGGAAACGAGTTCAACAATGATGACTGAAGCCATATCGCTTCAAAGAATTTCGGCCTACGTGGCCGAAACTAAACTACAAACGGCCTTGGAGGCTGTCGAAGGAAAAATGGCTGTAAAAGCTAGCGAAGATTCTTTTCAAAGAATCCCGGATAAAGGCTTCGACCTTGACCCATCTGACAAGACCCAGCAGGGAGATCAAAGGCTTGATGCCATTTACGACGACGAGCCTTTGGGCTTCGAGAAAGATCCCCTGGCGAGTGAAATTAAGATGCTCACGCAAGACCCATTAGAAGAAGTGGACTTGGGAGAAGGAACAGTCAACAGGCCAACGTACATCAGCGCCAACCTTAACCCCTAACTCAGAATCAAGATTATTCAGTTGCTACGGGAGTATAAAGACTGCTTCGCTTGGGATTATGAAGATATGCCAAGATTAAGCAGAGACTTGGTCAAACACAAGTTACCAATCCAACTTGGCAATAAACCCGTCAAACAGAACCTGAGACGCTTCGCTTCAGAGATCCTCTCAAAAATAAAGGAAGAGATCGAAAGATTGCTCGAATGCAAGTTCATCCTTACAACCAGGTATGTCGAATGGTTAGCCAATATCGTACCAGTCATTAAGAAAAACGGATCTTTGAGGGTATGCATAGACTTTAGAGACTTAAATGCTACAACCCCAAAGACGAATATTCGATGCCGATGGCAGAAATGCTGGTCGATTCAGCCGCCGGCCACGAGTACCTTAGCATGCTGGACGGATACTCAGGTTACAATCAGATTTTTATCGCTGAAGATGACGTTCCCAAAATAATGTTTCCCTGCCCAGGGGCCTTGGGCACATATGAATGGGTAGTAATGACTTTCGGCCTAAAAAGCGCATGGGCAACTTATCAGCGAGCGATGAATTCGATTTTTCATGACTATATTGAATCTTTTATGCAAATATACATTGATGACATTATGGTGAAATCCCTGTTAGGAAATGATCATATAGATCATTTACGAAAATCCTTTATAAGGATGAGAAAGTTTGGCCTCAAGATGAACCCTTTAAAATGTGCGTTATGTGTGCAGGATGGAGATTTCCTCGGTTTTGTGGTCCATAAAAAGGGGATCGAAATCAACCAAAATAAGACGAAGACCATCATGGAAGCGAAAGCTCTGTCAAGCAAAAAGGAATTGCAGTCCTTGCTGGGCAAGATAAACTTCTTGAGAAGATTTATATCAAACCTAAGCGGCAAAACGCAAGCCTTCTCTCCGTTGCTTCAAATCACTAAGGAAAGGTTTGAATGGGGAAAAGAGAAATAAGAGGCCTTCGAGAAGATCAAAGACTACTTAACTCGTCCTCCAGTCCTTTCGCCACCATGTCGAAGCAGGAGTATGAGATTGTACATAGCATCGCCGGACAAGACTCTAGGGAGCATGTTGTCTCAAGAGGATGAGGATGGCGTCGAAAGGGCCATTTACTACCTTAGTAGAGTACTGAATGATGCCGAAACTAGATATAGTAAAGTAGAAAAGCTATGCCTATGTTTATATTTCTCATGTACAAAATTGAAACAATATATAAAACCAGTTAATGTTTACGTCTCTTCGCATTTCGATGTTATTAAACACATGTTTTCCAAGCCTATTTTGCATAGTCGAATTGCCAAGTGGGCGTTAGCACTAACCGAGTACTCCTTGACCTACAAACCGCTAAAAGTGGTTAAAGGACAAGTGGTGGCAGATTTCATTATTGGCCACTCTATAGGAGAAAATATCCAAATTTTGGTCGAACTAGAACCGTGGAAGTTGTATTTCGACGGTTCCAGTCATAGGAAGGGAACAGGCATAGGCATCCTGATTATTTCACCTGATAAAATTCCAACAAAGTTCAAGTACAAGGTCGAAGGTGAATGCTCTAATAATGAGGCTGAATATGAAGCCTTAATAGTCGGACTTGAGATTTTGTTAGAATTAGGGGCAACTCGAGTCGAAATGATAGGTGACTCAGAGTTAGCCGTCAAGCAGTTAAGAAAGGAGTACAAATGCGTTACAGAAAACCTCATCATGTACTTTGTAGTAGCCAATAGGTTACTCAAAAAATTCGAAGTGGTAACTATCAAACATATACCACGACTGCGTAATCAAGTGGCCAATGATTTGGCACAAATCGCATCTGGATATAAGGTTTCGAAGGAAGACTTACAAGAGGTAATCGAAGCCATGGGTAAGATAGTGTCCGTAGGTCTACAACCTTCAGACCTAGAGGAAACAAAATTTGGCTATGCTGACGAAGAGACTTTTGAAATCTTTTCGGTCAAAAGTTTGTCAGACAGAGATTGGAGGAAACCCTTGGTCGAATATCTTCAGAACCCTTCAGCGGCCACAGAACGAAAAATAAAGTATCAGGCGCTAAGTTACGTGCTCCTAGGAAATGAATTGTTCAAGAAGACTCCTGAAGGAGTTTTGCTTAAGTGCCTTAGTGAATCTGAGGCATACATGGCATTATCATCAGTCCATAGCGGGACGTGTGGGGTGCACCAGGTAGGCCATAAGATGAAATGGTTGTTGTTTCGCCAAGGTATGTACTAGCCTACGATGCTGAAAGACTGCATTGAGTTCGCCAAAGGATACCAGGAGTGCCAAGTTCACGCTGGTATACAACATATCCCAGCAAGTGAATTACACTCCATAGTCAAGCCATGGCCATTCAGTGGATGGGCTTTAGAATTGATAGGGGAAATTTGACCCGCATCCTCCAAGAACCAAAAGTACATTTTGGTGGGGATAAATTACTTTACAAAGTGGATCGAAGCAATACCTCTGTCAAAAGTGGATCAAGAGGATGTCATCGAGTTCATTCAAAAAACATCGTCTATAGATTTGGACTGCCAGAAACAATAACGAAGGATCAAGGGTCGGTGTTCACGGGTAGGAAGATGCAAGAATTCGCCAGAGAAATGGGATTTAAACTTCTCAATTCAACGCCTTATTACGCACAGGCCAACAGCCAAGTCGAGGCGGCAAACAAGGTAATAATTGGCATGATAAAAAAGAAAATTGGGAGTAATCCAAAAAATTGGCATAAAACGTTGGACCAGGTCCTGTGGGCATGTCGAACGTCCCCTAAAGAGGCGACTAATAGTACTCCTTACCGGTTGACTTTCGGCCATGATGCAGTGTTACCAATCGAGATCTGTCTACATTCAGTCAGGATTCAGAGGCACCATCAAATCCCGCGCAAAATTTACTAGGACATGATGCTTGACGAGTTGGTAGATCTAGATGAAGAAAGACATAAGGCTCTGGAGGTTCTGAGAAGACAAAAGAAAAGAGTGGAGAAGTCATATAACAAGAAAGTGAAAGCAAAGGCTTTTGTGATTGGAGATTTGGTATGGATGGTGATCTTGCCCATGGATCGAAAGGTCAGGTCTTTAGGCAACTGGTCCCTAAAATGGGAAGGACCACTCCAGGTTTCGAAGGTCTTCTTAAATGGGACATACGAAGTGGAAGAGTTGAACGAAGATAATAGGATATTAAAAATAAATGGCAAATATTTGAAAAAATACAAGCCCGCGCTTCAAGAAGTAAAAATATCAACGGAGTAATGATTGAATATAAATCAAAGCCATAAATGGTGGTTAGCAAACACGCCAAAATGGCCCAATGTACTACAACATAAAGTCAAAGCATGGCTCACAAAGGCCAACAGAAGGAACGCTATTGCAAAAGTTTTAGTAATCTAAAAAGGGAGGTTGGCTTTCATCCTGAAGTAGTTTGATTTGTGGAGTTCGAGGCGTTGATGACATAAAACCTTGTCATTTCGCAGTTAGGAAACCTCTGCTTCTAGACCACGAGCCTCCTCGACGAAAGTGATGGCGTGACCAAGTTCAGTCGATAGGGAAAAATCCTCAAAAGAGGATAGTTCAGTATTTATTTTCTTGGCCTTCGCTATTTTGTTGTGAAGCTTCTTAATCTTTCGTTCCCAGTAAGAAATGTTCACCTCATTGGTATTAATTTCTTGTTGATTCTTCTCTTTCGTCGCCTCCAATTCTGAAACTTTTTCTTCGGATTCAGTAACAGCAGTCCAAGCAGCAGCTTCACTACCTAATTTTGTAGAAAGATTGTCCTCAATTCGGGGCAACAATTGAATGTCTTTATGGGCCTGATCGATCAAGACACCAACTTCTTGGATGACACTCGCAACCTCAGTAGAAACCAATTTAAGATCCTCTTGTTGTAGGAGAGCTTTCAAGGAAAGATAGTAAGTTGGGCCCATGTGCAGAAGAGAGAAAAGATCCCCTTTGAAGATCTTTCCCTTGATCTTCTCGAGAATGTTGTCAGTGGGACGGCTCGATACTTGGCCTTCAGAGGTCAAATTGCTGGGGGTCTTTCCAGAAGGACTGCTTTGCCTGATCACTAGGAGTTTGATGTATCACCGGGGATCAGAGATTTTCAAGGCATCAAGTTCCGCAGCACTAAGGTTCGTCGCACCTTTGGTAGACATCGCTTCACATTGCTAAGGATCAACACCTGTGGCAGCATTAGTTACTTCAAAAGGGGTAACCTCTTCGAGTGGACGTTGCTCAGGTTTCATCTCTTCATTCTTACCTTCTTCTACTGCATCCTTTTCTTCCTCATCTCCAGCATCGTCCCCATCACTAGACTCATTCAGTTATGATTGATGCATAGTCTCATCTTCGACGACATCATCCTCCTTTGAGATCTCTACATCAACAATCATAGCTTGACCTAGAGGAGAACTATTGGTATCAACCAGATTTGCAACCTCATCCAGGGTAGTTTCTTCTTCATCTGTCGCAATGGGATTGTTGGGAGCATTACCCTCTTCATGGTCAGACCCATCAGTCTGATATTGTTGGGTAGTTGTCTTTGGAGGTGAAGCAGGATGAATGACAGTAGAATCGGGTTTTAAAGTTTCAGCTTCAACCTAGGCGAAGAAACAGACATAAGACAAGGCAATTTGAAGAGGTTCAGATTCCCAAACGAGGAAAGCACGTGAAAAATGTGTTTTACCTTAGCAGTTTCTTCAGCTGGACTAGAATTGTCGCTTTCAATTACCACAACATGAGGAGTTGGAGTATCCTCTGCGGTAGCATTGACGGGATCTTGAGGAGTAATATATGGTACGGAAGTTTGGATTGACAAGGGAGCAGATGGAGAGCCAGGGGTATCAAGGCCATGGGTAACTTTTCGCCTTCTCTTTAGCTGGGTAGTCTCACGAGGAGATCCGTCTTCGTCATCTGAATCGATGATAATCTGGGTAGAAGCCCTTTTGACTCTCTTTTATGGGGTAGGAGGTTTTCGGTTAACCTGAAACAACTCGAGATGTTAGGGGAAATCAAGGAAGACAAGATAGCAAGGGCTTACAAAAGAATAACCTTTGGCTTTCGACTTAGGTTTCAATCTTTGGCATTGGGGCAGTTCTTTTAGGAGCAGTTGCAAGAAAGGAAATTATACCAATGCCGGTCAGTAACAATAAAGCTCAGTTTAAAAAAGTCCAAATTAAATGGGGATGACCTTCAAGGATGTCGGATTCGATTCGAACATCTTCGATACCAACATGAAGTTACCCTCTAAAGGTATCGAGCGTATGTTTAGTCGGAACCACCCGTTGCACCTTAGGTTTCGACTGTTGTCAAAGGATTTTTATAGCATCACCATAGATAAACCAAACTGGAAATGGAGGGGAAAGAGCCACGCCAAAACCAGGACTTGGTAACCGAGGGATTTTTGGAGGGAATAGTTTAAAGGCAACCTCATATCGTTTCTCACGAGGAACAGATGAGGGAATCTTTAAGTTTTCCATTTTCTTAGAAAATTTTTCCTTTAAAGTAACAACAGCCTCACGGATGGTCCGACTAATGTCATATGGTCGATAAACGGTTTCGAAATACTTCTGGAACGCTTGAATCTCTTTAATATAGGTAGACGTACCTTTCTTGACTTTCTCCTGCACATCAATGAAAGCTTGATCAATCAAACGGTTAAAACTTGGCACGTCAAGAAATTCGGAGGCATAGTGTTTCGACCACCAGTTGTAAAAATCTGGGGAGCAGTAGTAAGAGGGTTCGAAATAGACAGGTGTGAGAAGAGATTTGTGGGCATGGTGCGCCAGTTGTGTTGAGCATTCAAGGGGATTAACTGTATTGAGGGGCAGCAAGATGTGTGATTTTTTGTCATACAAACATTTGGGGAGAGTTTGTATTAACCCAAATTGCCTTGATACTAGGTTCGGTTGGTAGGCTATCAAGGTGGCTTGTCCTTTAACAAGGTTCAATTTATGAACCAACAATCGAGGTGTCAGGAATCGATCCTAGATCAGATTTGATTCATCTTCCTGTTTCTTTAACAGAGCAGGGAAGGGTCTGGTGAACCATTCAGGGACGAACTTTCTCTCTGCGAATGGCACCATTCTTGGAGTGAACTCATGGCGTTTGGCAAACATGTGGATGAAGTTGGTGAGGTTTGCTTGAAGTGTTTGTCCTTCTTCACTTGGAGTGAGCTGTGCCAAACGAGGCCATTCGACTCGTCTCTCAGCAACAAAAGACGAACCTTCGTCAACTTCCCCTTTATTGGGAAGGCTACTCTCAAAAGTGGCATTGAGCCATAACTGGAGCAGCCAGAAAGGTCTCGACATTAACAGATTGCCATGGCTATCAGGGTCCTTCAGCTTGCCAGCACCTTCGCCCAAAGCCTCATACAGACTGGCTAGGATCATTTCACTCAAGCAAATGCCTCGTTTTTTATGCATCTGGTTCGCCAAAACAAGATATTTACGAGCCACTTGCAAGGATTTTGTACAGAATACGCAGCGGGACAACCACATGGCCAGAAAGGCTATATGTTCTTTATCTTCGATGGAATGGGTGTTTTTGGTATGATAACACTGGACAAAAGCTGTGTAGGTATGCTTGTTGGTTGCAAATCCTATGGAGTCCTGATTATCAATCTCAGGGTCATAAATCAATCCATGGGGTGCTAGACCTACTATGGAGGCTATATCGAACAATGTGGGTGTCATCATCCCACAAGGGAGAAGGAAAGTATGATGGGTGCTATCCCAGAAGAATAAAAAGGAAGCCAACATAAGAGGACAGTAATTGGGTCCAACTTTAGACATCATTATAAGGTCGTAAATACCCGCTTCTTTCTAGTCTAGGGCTTTTACCTTCTCTACTTTCTTTAACCAATTGAGGTACAGTTCAGAATCATTGAAATAAGGGGTAGGTCTAAATAATCTGGCCCCATCATGAAGATATTTAAGATCTACATTGTAAAGGGCTAGACTATCAGGACCACCAGCGGGAACCTTGCTGGAATCTTTTTGTCCTAAGGGTTTGGTAAATCTGTAAGAAGGGAAGAAATCGCTAATACTAGAATAATCGAGACCTAAAGAGGGTAACAGGCCAGACATTTCCAAGGGTTTACCGGCAACAGTAACAGGGATGATTACCTGTGATTCATAGATGTGGCGCTTCTCCTCCAACAGAGGTTCACGGATAAATTATTGGTTCTTCACTACTTTAGGACCGTTCAAGCTGGCAAAAGGAGAACGAACATGGAAGATTGTTCTTTAAGCTGTGTCTTCTTCTTCTGAGATTCGGCTGTAACACCCTTCTAAACCCCTCAGAAAGCATATGAGTAATCAGAGTAAATTTACATGCATTTACAAAAGGGCGTCACACATAAATTTTCAAAACCTCAAAACCACTTGTCATGCTCATTAACACTTCAATAAATAATTATGCTTTTCAAAATTTCACTTTGCATGTAGCAGCAGATTCATTAATATTACAATTTTCATAAAAGAAGCATTTATGTTCACCACACAAATCAACATCACTCAGGAACTGAGGCCAATAACATATTATTTCAGTAATCACGAAAACATAGTATATTTCTAAAACATAAACCAAGTGATCCCAGTGTTACATGACCAGAGCACGACTTGACCCAACTTAACTAAACATTAAACAGCTACACCAATAGCGACTCCGCAACTATAGGCAGTACTATACCACCTTAACAAAACACTAAACAGCTACACATCTATAATCTCATCATTCTACCCTAGTGAGTACGACCATAACACTATACCACACTAGGAACAACATCATGTCATTCTACCCCAGTGAGTACGAGTCTTACGCATATATAATTTCATCGTTCCACATAAACATACGCATATATTGTTTATTCATCCATTCACAATTACACATTCACAACTCTTAAATCAACAATTAATACTCCTAAGCATACTTTCGCACAATAATCACGTATTCGCAATTCTCAATTACCCAAATCATGCACATACTTATAATTTCAATTAATCCACATAAACATGCACAATATGTTTATTTCATCACCAATTCACATAAACATCTACATTCATGTTTATTTCACCAATGTATCATATAAAGATGATAAATGCAACTCATAGAGACCGACTCACGACTCTATGCAGATGCAAATGCGGTACAGACTCAATCCACAGATTCTCCAAGGAATCAGAACCCTCAGCAGATTCTCCGAGGAATCAATTTATTCAGCAGATTCTCCGAGGAATCAAATTATTCAACAGATTCTCCGAGGAATCAAATTATTCATCAGATTCTCCGAGGAATCAAATTATTCAGCAGATTCTCCGAGGAATCAAATTACTTAACAGATTCTCCAAGGAATCAACAGCGCAAGAATGTACATCATGATGCCTTATATGCAAAATGACTCACAACATTCTCTACATGCATACATATTCGCAAATATATCACTATGCATATTCACCTCATACAAGTACATACAATTTATGCACATTCATACCAATTTCATCATGCGTTTCCATTCAATTCAAATGAATGCACAGAATTGCCAAACGACCATATTTATTAAGCAATGCACACATTTTCACAATTATATTCTCATGCATTATTCACATATAATTTCATACAATCAATATGAATTCTCCACATCGCGCCAAACGACAACAAACACAATCACATCCATCATGCACTCTTAATTTATTTAAACAATGCATATATTATCAAAAGACCTCATTTCATAATCAATTATACAATCTAAGATTCACGCCTCACGGCTACCCACATCATATCCTATCACAATAGTACACAAACTATTCATTTCAGATAAGAATTAAACATAATTGAACCAAGCAAGCAACCCTTGGATGGAAACCACAGGAACTAGAAGAATGTTGTCACATTTGCCACCCTTCGCCTGGCGTAGCCATTGGCGAATGCTCGCTATCTCGTTCGCCTGGCGAACATGTTAGTCAACATAGTCAGTAGCTACTGGAAGTGTTCGCTACCATTCGCTACCACACTCACCTGGCGAACCTTCGTCACTCCCCTTCACCTGGCTAAGTTGCCAGCGAAGACTAACTTTCGCTTCTGACTTGGTTCGCTGCCCACTTGCTGGGTTTCGCCTGGCGAATGCTGGCGAACCTGCGAAATCAGAAATCCCTAACTGTTCCAAAATCACCAAATCCTCACAAAACCGGCCGATTCAATTCCAATCAAACCCAGTATCCTTAGCTCAACATTACCCGACTAAACGACTCCGTTATTCCCAATTCTAACTGTTAAAACGTCATTTCTACCGGTTAAACTCATTCTGCCCTAAGATGGAAAATGAGTAAAACTCCAACAAATCCACACACACACATACATGATCATAAGCATTGGTAGAATAACAACATTTCACACCCTTACCTTGATTAATCGAAGCTAGAAGCGGATCTTGATGATTTTCCAAGTTTTCCTCTTTTCTTTCCTTTTTCTATTCTCCTTCTTTCTTTCTCTTCTTTTTCCTTCTATCTTTTTTCATCCTTTCCTTTTCTCTCTATTTCCTTTTACATGTCTTTTTATTTTCTTTCCGTCATAATTCTTTTCTCAAAATACCTACCAATTCATTTTCTCATAAAATATATCATCTTATCATTAATAAGGAATACCTCAAATATCCTCCAACTTAATTTCCCAAAACTCTATTAATGATAAAATAGCATAACGTATTACCACAATATTAAATAAAATAATGATCACCCAATTATTCAAATAATTAACCATTAAAAGTTGGGTTGTTACAACTCTCCCCCACTTTAGGAATTTTCGTCCTCGAAAATGTTACCTGATTCAAATAACTCTGGATACGACTCTCGCACTCTAATCTCCCAAATCCAACTTTTCTCAGCTTAGGCACATGAACACATTATGCAATTCCCACGAGTGACAGCGGTAAAACAGTCCAACATGCTATTTTCTCCACGCTTCCGCTGCGCCACTCTGATACAGATCAACAAAACACAGTGTGCTTCCGAGACCTCAGACTCGACCAATACCAGTCACCATCAGAACTCTCAAAACACGTCCTTTCTTGGATTCCTCTTGACCTTTCCAATCGTCTCTTATACAATCTCAGTTTCGAGTATAACACTCTCGCCTGACACACATCAAAACAAAGGATTCCTACCGCTCTTGCCAAACAAAACCTCATACGATGTCATTCCGATACTAGAATGATAACAATTATCGTAGGTAAACTCAATCAGCAACGATTAACTATCCCCTGATACATTTTGATCCAACATACAAGTCCTCACAATCTTATACATACTGGATAGTTCTCTTTTTGTCTGTCCCTTCCTTCCTCGGATGCTAGACAAAGTTCAAATTCAATATGATACCCAAAGCATATACAAACTTTCTCAAAATCTCAACGAGAACGCAGATTCCCATCTGACACAATATTCGACGGTATCTCATGCCACTCTGCAGCTTCCTCAATATACCTCTTAGCTAGCTTCAACATAGGATGATTCATCCTCATTGGTAAGAAATGAGTTAATCTTGTCAATCCATTAATAACCACCCAAATCGAATTATACCCCTGTCAAATTCTTCGGAAAACCCTTCACAAAGTCCATGGGAATACCATCCCGTCCCACTCAGAAATATTCAACATTTGCATCAGACCCAACGGTCTCTGACGTCTACTCTTCGACTTCCAACAAGTCTAACCAACATATGCAAACTCAACCATTTCTCCCTTCTTCTATGGCCATTAAAACAATTCCTTGAACTCGGTCACGTCGTCTCAGTACCTGAATGGATACTCAATCAATATTAATGTCCTTCTTCCTGGGTACTCTTATCCAACTCACACTATTTGGAATACAACTCTATCACAACACCTCGTGACACCATTTCCATTAATCCAAAAATCAGTCCTTTGACTCTAATCCCTGAAATTAAATCACTCTACTAGCTCAAATTAGAATTACGACTTCCTCGAATCCCATCGAGAATACCTATAGTCAGTCTCCACATACAAAGCTCAGTCCCATAAGAAGTCTCTTCACAAACCAAATTCATATCCCGGACTTGCTTAATTCGTTCTAACTCTTTTCATCATCGTCAGCATATACAGAAACATCCAATTTCGATACCTCAGCTACCACATTGCTTATTCGAATGGTAATTCAACCCAAAGCCATACTCTTCTAGAAGTCCCAATTACTTCTTCTACATCATGTACAACTTTTTCAAATCAAACAAATACCTTAAGCTCTTAAGATCATTAACCGTCTCAAATCTCAACTAAATAATTGAGGCTTCCAAATTCTGGCACAAACACACAACAACAACCAACTCTAATCACTTGTCAGATAATTCCCTTATGCACTTTAAGTTGCCTTAAAGCATAACCAAAACTCACTGATGCTGCACTTAACATATCTCCTAATCATATCAACAAGGCACCGCAAAACACATCAATAGTTCCGTCGGACTCGGCAAAACCAACACACGAGCTGTTGACAGCTCTCCCAAAATTCTTTGAACTTTCCTCACAGTAGCATATCACTATTTCTTCTCCAATATTGATAACTCAAATTCCCGATGCTCAACACGATCCTCTTTATTCTTCGAATACATCCAAATATCATTGGTTACATAACCATTGACTCACTCAAATAAGTATGAAAAATCTCATCAAAAATAAACATCTCATCATTGTCCTGCGCCGATTCACCAAAACAATTCTTCAGCACTTGGCTTAACTCCAAACAATTCACCGCTCACGCCATTTAAGCTTGCAAGACACGTCTATCCCATCCAACACAATCACAACTACTATTAACAAGAGATTAAGGGTGATTAGTTCCTCAATTTGTCAATAGACAGCTGAAATCATGATGGGGTATAAACCATCTTTACCAAACTATAAGAGCGTTTAACCATACCTAAGCTACAACTCCACACTTGCAGCATCCTAGAGAGCATAACTTTCTCCCCCACTTGGAACATTCTCACTTCTGCAAGCAAAGGCTAGACAACAAACACGTATCGACAGTGCTTTCACACACATATCGCATACAAGGGAACAATCAACATTAGACAACTTGGCTGGATGGACAGACCTGCTCTGATACCACTAATGTAACACCCTTATAAACCCTGCAGAAAGCATATGAGTAATCAGAGTAAATTTACATGCATTTACAAAAGGGCGTCACACATAAATTTTCAAAACCTCAAAACCACCTGTCATGCTTATTAACACTTCAATAAATAATTATGCTTTTCAAAATTTCACTTTGCATGTAGAAGCGGATTCATTAATATTACAATTTTCATAAAAGAAGCATTTATATTCACCATACAAATCAACATCACTCAGGCACTGAGGCCAATAACATATTATTTCGGTAATCACGAAAACATAGTATATTTCTAAAACATAAACCAAGCGATCACAGTGTTACATGACCAGAGAATGACTTGACCCAACTTAACTAAACACTAAACAGCTACACCAATAGCGACTCCACAACTATAGGCAGTACTATTCCTTGATACCTGCACGATGTCATGTAGGACATCATTCCAGCAGAAGGGTGATAAATGTTGTCATAATAATAATGTGCATAATCATATATGTATACACAAGTATAAAATACACATAATTCCACATTTCTCACCATATCACATTACAACTCGTCATGTACATCATAATACATATATTATTCAAATATGGATAATCACCAAGCATGTTTCTTCATACACACATCTATAATCCTCAATTCAACACTTCATACACATATGTGTCCTTCATATAACATTTATATCTATACCATGTGGCACATACAAGACTCATCAATTCTCATCATTACTCATCCGAAATTATGGATACATCACTTATATCCTACCAGGAACAACTCATAGTCATTCTACCCCGGTAATCATATCACTAGGAACGACACACGGTCATTCTACCCCAGTGATTACTCCACTAGGAACGATATCGCATCATTCTACCCTAGTGAGTACGACCATAACACTATACCACACTAGGAACAACATCATGTCATTCTACCGCAGTGAGTACGAGTCTTACGCATATACAATTTCATCGTTCCACATAAACATACGCATATATTATTTATTCACCCATTCACAATTACACATTCACAACTCTTAAATCAACAATTAATACTCCTAAGCATACTTTCGCACAATAATCACGTATTCGCAATTCTCAATTACCCAAATCATGCACATACTTATAATTTCAATTAATCCACATAAACATACAAATTATGTTTATTTCATCACCAATTCACATAAACATCTACATTCATGTTTATTTCACCAATGCATCATATAAAGATGACAAATGCAACTCATAGAGACCGACTCATGACTCTATGCAGATGAGAATGCGGTACCGACTCAATCCACAGATTCTCCAAGGAATCAGAACCCTCAGCAGGCTCTCCGAGGAATCAATTAATTCAGCAGATTCTCCGAGGAATCAAATTATTCAACAGATTCTCCGAGGAATCAAATTATTCAACAGATTCTCTGAGGAATCAAATTATTTAGCAGATTCTCCGAGGAATCAAATTATTTAACAGATTCTCCAAGGAATCAACAACGCAAGAATGTACATCATGATGCCTTATATGCAAAATGACTCACAACATTCTCTACATGCATACATATTCTCAAATATATCACTATGCATATTCACCTCATACAAGTACATACAATTTATGCACATTCATACCAATTTCATCATGCGTCTCCATTCAATTCAAACGAATGCACAGAATTGCCAAACGACCATATTTATTAAGCAATGCACACATTTTCACAATTATATTCTCATGCATTATTCACATATAATTTCATACAATCAATATGAATTCACCACATCGCGCCAAACGACAACAAACACAATCACATCCATCATGCACTCTTAATTTATTTAAACAATGCATATATTATCAAAAGACCTCATTTCATAATCAATTATACAATCTAAGATTCACGCCTCACGGCTACCCACATCATATCCTATCACAATAGTACACAAACTATTCATTTCATATAAGAATTAAACATAATCGAACCAAGCAAGCAACCCTTGGATGGAAACCACAGGAACTAGAAGAATGTTGTCACATTTGCCACCCTTCGCCTGGCGTAGCCATTGGCGAATGCTCGCTATCTCGTTCGCCTGGCGAACATGTTAGTCAACATAGTCAGTAGCTACTGGAAGTGTTCGCTACCATTCGCTACCACACTCGCCTGGCGAACCTTCGCCACTCCCCTTCGCCTGGCTAACTTGCCAGCAAAGACTAACTTTCGCTTCTGACATGGTTCGCTGCCCACTCGCTGAGCTTCGCCTGGCGAAGCTTCGCTATCGCTCGCCTGACGAATGCTGGCGAACCTGCGAAATCAAAAATCCCTAACTGTTCCAAAATCACCAAATCCTCACAAAACCTACTGATTTAATTCCAATCAAATCCAGTATCCTTAGCTCAATATTACCCAACTAAACTACTTCGTTATTCCCGATTCTAACCGTTAAAACGTCATTTCTACCAATTAAACTCATTCTGCCCTAAGATGGAAAATGAGTAAAACTCCAACAAATCCACACACACACACACACACACACACACATGATCATAAGCATTGGTAGAATAACAACATTTCACACCCTTACCTTGATTAATCGAAGCTAGAAGCGGATCTTGAAGATTTTCCAAGTTTTCCTCTTTTCTTTCCTTTTTCTCTTCTCCTTCTTTCTTTCTCTTCTTTATCCTTCTATCTTTTTTCATCCTTTCCTTTTCTCTCCATTTCCTTTTATATGTCTTTTTATTTTATTTCCGTCATAATTCTTTTCTCAAAATACCTACCAATTCATTTTCTCATAAAATATCTCATCTTATCATTAATAAGGAATACCTCAAATATCCTCCAACTTAATTTCCCAAAACTTTATTAATGATATAATAGCATAACGTATTACCACAACATTAAATGAAATAATGATCACCCAATAATTCAAATAATTAACCATTAAAGTTGGGTTGTTACATCAGCCATTGTTGAAGTTAGTGAAAAAAGATTTTTTTAGAAAAGGGGTGCTTGAGGAGAAAGGAGCGTGAAAGTTTTGTTTGGGAGTTAGAAGTGCTAAAGAGAAAAAGTGATTGAAAAAATTTCTTCTACAGGGTGTGGAAAGTCAAGAGTTTCTCTCTCATAAGTGTATGATGTTAGTGGGCCACGTGCAGTCATGAGATAGAGGCGTAGAGGTGGCAGTTGTAACCTATGCCTCGTAGGCTCTAAAAGAGTGATGATGATTTGCGATTTGTGGTGATTCCCGAGAAATTTGCCATGATGGTTATGACATCAGGAACGTGGCCTAAGGTGGAGGAGCAGTTCCTTACTTGTTCTTTCTGTTTCCTCTTCCTCCCCTTCTTTTTTTTTCTTTTCATCTTCCTAGGTATTACTTGGCAAAAAGTGTGGATTGACACATGTAAGCAGAAATGAAACGGCGTCGAATGTGATGCTGTCAAAAAAATGTACTTTCTGCCTGAGGATTGAAAGACATTTTTTGGGGGGCAATTTGTTAGTCCCTAAAATTCGACACCTTTTACTATTCCGGACATTTAAAGAGATAGCTTCAAGAGGGTCTTTTGACGAAGAAGAGAACCGGTCGAAGAGGGTGAGAACCGCAAGGGAGGTCGAAGCATTTACGTTGGTAGGAAAACATGAAGGATTCGACCGTTATGAGCATTTGTCCTAAAGATTTGACATTCAAACAAAACAGAAGAAGTGGTTAGTTTTTTAAAAGGACACGTGGCATCCTACAAGTGACATATCCATGCATCACGACAAGTGGCGAAGGATTATGAAGTAGGAAGTTATTGGTAGTTATTTTCTATTATTATAAATAGGAAGTTCTTAGACATAGAATGTATGTTGTAATTTACTATTGTACAAGTCACTCTTGGAATTACTCCAAGTATCCGAGTGTAAAGAAAGAGAGTATTACAGAGAATGTACGTGATGTAAACACACCATCTTTTATTTTAATGAAATTTACTTTACTTGCTTTAAACTTTACAAAGTCTTTTTTACTTTCCTTGCAACCCTCCTCCCTTTCTATGCAATTACTTACCCTTCGTCCTCAATCTTTCTTCTCTAAACAAACTTCTTTCTTTTCTTTGCTGAAAACTTCATCCTCTATCTCGTTCTGTTAGTCGAGTAGATATTCTCTTTAGATTCTTTTACAACAATATTCCCAAGGTGTAAATCTTAGATAAAATTAACAAGAATAACCCTTTAGCACATGTCCTAGGATCAATCTAATCGATCCTGTAAGTCACCAAAGTCATGTTTGGAAGATCAGCGGTTGTTTTTCGATTTTCAAGGGAAACAGACTTCCATTTCATATATCCTTTCGCTCATTAGTTTACACTTGGTTCCATTTCTATCATGGCCAATGAGTTTGGCTATGAGTCACTCAGTAATAACAATCTTCTTTCCATAAAGAAAATAAATTATTTGAGAAGAATAGGTCTTGGCATGAATCCAGAATTTCCTTAGAGGATATGCGGAAACTGGACCATGAAGATGATCGAAATAATGATCCCAGCCTTGAGTTTGAACAACAGGAAGAAGGTCTAACTCGTAAGCCTTCAAAATTTCAAAATCAATCATAAGTTCGTTGAGAACTTCCAAGTCATTTTCAGGTGTGGAAAGTGTGACTTCAAGAGTATCATATAAATCTTTAGTATATAAAAAATGCCATTATGCAGAGCCTATGGTGTCCTGTGAGATCAAAGAAGACAAGGAAGTATTCCAATGGTTGTGACGCAACATATCTTCAAAGAGCCCTTTGGAAAATAACTTCTTGCAATTGTTCAAAAGTTACTTGAGGATGTTGTTGGGAAGATTGTTGTTCTTAAAGTTGTTCTTGTTGATGAGATGAGTAAAAAAAATTTGTTGTCAGGAAGCCATTGATGCAGAGATAGGTTTTAGGGTTTGAAAAATATTCGATTTGAAAAAAAGAAAGTGTGGGGAATGAAAAGTTGCGAAGGTGTGTTAAGTGAGTGGAGTGGGTTTAAATAGAGATTTTTGCAATCATGACAAAAATAAATAATAATGATAAATAAAGCAATTTGCACGAAATCTAAAATGAGGGTAAATCATGAAGATTAACCTAATCCCAATATTGATGATTAAACCCAATATGTCACGTAGACGTTAGAAAGGGTTCATTTTTCTAAGACAATTGTATTTAAAACTATTCTGCTTCCCAAAACTGACTAACAACTATTTAATGCGAATATGTTCAGTATCCAAAGACCAAATTTGTTTAACCAAACAAATTCTGACTAGATACCTTTAAAATTATGAAAACTTATCACTTTAGAAGACTCCCACGTTTAGAACCAAAACAAATCTTAGAGTCTCATTTTACTGTTTTGAGAGATTAACGTTCTGAGAACATCTTTTTCATTTTGGGAATAAGCCCATTTCAAAATTTTCATAATGAAAACAAATCTATCTTCAGCAAAGGGTTTTGTGAAGATATGAGCTCATTGATGGTTTGTATCAATAAATTTTAGATCTAAAGTTCCCTTCTGAACATAGTCACGAATAAAATGATGTTTTATCTCAATATGTTTAGCTCTAGAATGCAAAATGGGATTCTTAGATAAACAAATATCAGAAGTATGATCACAGAGTATAGGAATATTACTCTCATATATCTAGAATTCTTATAGTTGAATTTTCATCCAGAGTATCTGAGTGCTACATCCAGAAGCTGCAATGTATTCAGCTTTTGTAGTTAATAATGCTATTATTGATTGCCTCTTGCTGGACCACAAGATCAAGTTATCTCCCCAAAATTGGCAACTTCCAAAAGTGATTTTTCTCTCAAGTCTATCTCTAGCATAATCAACATCACAATAACCCACTAGTTGTAAACTTTAGATTTTCTATAATACAAGCCAAGGTTAGTCATGCCTTTTAGATAGTTGAAGATCATCTAAATAGATATTAAGTGGGACTTTCTAGGATCTTATTGGAAGTGATCACACAAATAGACACTAAATAAAATATCAGGTCTAGAAGCAATGAATTATAGTAGAGATTCAATCATAACTACGTATAGCTTTTGATCTACCTTATCACTTACCTAATCCTTCTCAAGGATACATGTAGGATGCATATGAGTCTTAGACATCGTGCATTCTGACATGTCAAACTTCTAAAGAAGTTCCTTGGTGTACTTGCTTTGATAGATGTATGTTCCTTTTGGACTCTGATTGATCTAAATACCAGAAAGAACTTGAGTTTTCCCATCAGACACATCACAAACTCTACCTGCATAGACTTATAAAATTCTTTGCACAAAGTAGAATTAGCATAACCAAAAATAATATCATCAACATAAATTTGTACAACAAAAATATCATTTTTGAATGTCTTATAGAAAATAGTTGTATTACTTTTCCCTCTGGTGAAATCTTTTTCAAGAAGAAAATTACTTAGTCTTTCATACAATGCTCTGGGAGCTTGTTTCAAACCATAAAATGATTTCTTAAGCTTGAAAAAAAAATCTAGATTTTTAGAGTTTTCAAAATCAGGGGGTTGATGTACATACATTTCTTCAGTAATGTAACCATTCAGAAATGCACACTTAACATCCATCTTATATAAGATGATGTTATGATTAAAAACAAAAGAAATTAAGAAGCGAATAAACTCTAACCTAGAAAATGGTGTAAAGGTTTATGTATAGTCAATTCCTTCTTTTTGAGTATAACCATATGCTACGAGTTGAACTTTGTTTCTTACTACATATCCTTGTTCGTTCAACTTGTTTAAGAAGAACCACTTTGTTCCTATAACATGAGTTCCTTTGGGTCTTAGCACCAAATCCCAAACATCATTTATGGAGAATTGATTGAGTTCCTCTTGCATAGCCAGAATCCATTATGTGCCTTGAAATGTTTCATCAATTGATGTAGGAATTATCATAAACAACAAACCCATAAGGATTTCTTCTTAAGTATTAAAAGAGGATCTGGTTCAGAGAGGTTCAATCTTGTCTCATAGAATCAATTCTTTAGAATGTGAAGATTTATATTTGTGCCTTCTCAGAGGGGCCTGAGCTTCAATAGCTTCTGGTTAAGGAGCTTCAGAGTCTTTGGCTTCAACTTCTTTTTCTTTTGAGTTATGTCCTTCATGCCCTGAGTAATTGATCTCCAAATCTGCAAAATTCTCAACTAGATTTGACTTTTGAGAGTCAAGATTATCATCGAATCTGACATGGATTGATTCTTCAATAATATGCATCTCAGTGTTATATATTCTATAGCCTTTTGAGTGTTCGCAATATCCTAACATGATGCACTTTTGTGCCTTAGAATCAAACTCGCCAAGATTTTCTTTAGTATTCAAAATAAAACAAGAACATCCAAAAGGATGAAAATAGGAAATGTTAAGTTTCATATTCTTTCACAATTCATAGGGAGTCTTACCCATAATAGGTCTTATAGATATCATGTTTTGAATATAACAAGATGTGTTGACTGCCTCTGCCAAAAAGTGCTTAGCCATATTTGTCTCATTGATCATGGTCTTTACCATTTCCTACAAAGCCTTATTCTTCCTCTCTGCAACTCCATTTTGTTGTGGAGTTATAGGACATGAGAAATCATGAGAAAATTCCATTCTCGTCAAAGAGTTTCTCAAAATATTTGTTTTTGAATTCACCACCATGATCACTTATGCCTTTCACAATTCTGAGATCCTTCTCATTTTGTACTTCAGAGCAGAAGGTAGAAAACACAGAATGTTACTCATCCCTGTGTCTAAGAAATTTCATCCATGCCTATCTGTTGTAGTCATCAACAATGACTAGTCCATACTTCTTACCATTGACAGAAGCAGTTTTCACTGGTTCAAACAAATAAATGTGAAGAATCTCTAATGGCGTGGAGGTTGAAACAACATTCTTATCTTTGAAATAAGTTTTAGAAAACTTTTCTTTATAAAATGCTTCACAAAGAGCATCTGAAGAAAACTTCAGATTTGGTAAGCCTCATACTAAATTAAGCTTGTTAAGCTGAGAGATCCTTCTCATGCTAACATGACACAATCGTCTATTCCATGTACATTTCTCTTCATTAACAAACATAAGAAATTTGACATTCTGATTTTTCAAGTCAGCAAGCTTGATCTTATAAATGTTGTTCTTTCGCTTTCCATTAAAAAGAAATGAGCCACCCTTTTGACTGACAACTTTGCAACACTTTTGATTAAAAATAATGTCATAACCATTGTCACTTAATTGACTTGTGGAAAAATGGTTATGCATTAGTCCTTCAAAACGAAGAACATTAGTAATGGAAGGGAGAGAATCGTTACCTACTATTTCGGAGCCAACAATCTTCCTTTTTTTATCACCTCTAAAACCCAGAACGCCTCCCGACTTTGAAACATATGTCTTCTTCCCGTCATGTGTCGTGAGCATCCAGAGTCCAAGTACCATGACTGGTGTCTTAACTCTGCTGCTAAGGATATTTCTTCAGAATCTGACTCTGATTCTGATTATGGTTGACTCGTTTCTGCACGAGCTTCTATGAAAGCCATTAGAGCCACGTTAGCCTTGTCTTCTTTAGGGTCATCTTTAGAAGACTCTAAATCATTCCATGTATCCATAAGACCCTTCTTCTTCCATCAGAAGTCTTTCTTATTGGGCCTGTCCTTCTTTATCTTGGGACATTCATTCTTGTAATGACCAACTTCTTGCATTCAAAGCATATGACTTCTTTACTAGCTCCATCTTTCTTGAATTTAGAAGTGAACTCAGAACGACTATCTGTCCTTCTTTGTCCTCTGAATTTTCCTTTCCTTTTCTTCTAGAGTTGATTCACGTGTCTAGAAAGAAGAGACAATTCATATTCTTCTTCTAATTCTTCCTTAAACTCTTCATTAGTATCATCTTGAAGAGATTTAGTTTTTTCAGTTCTTCCTGAAGACTTAAAAGAAATAAACTTTCTCTTTCCCTTGGGCTTATATTCTTCGAGCTCAATCTCATAGCTTCTTAAAGAAATAACCAGTTCTTCAAGAGAAGTGTTATTGAGGTCCTTTGATAACTTCATAGCAGTTACCATTGGTCTCTAATGTTATTGACATGATCAGTAGTAGAATACACTTTGTCCAGAACCTTAAGCCTTGCGACAAGAGTTTGAAACCTTGATAACATGTTCTCAACGGTTTCCTCGTCCTCCATCTTGAACGCTTCATATTTATGAATCAAGGAAAAATACTTGGTTTCTTTCACTTGTGTGTTCCCTTCATGCGACACCCTCAGAGAATCAAATATAAATTTAGCAGTATCTTTGTTGGTCATCTTTTCATACTCAGTGTATGAAATAACATTTGGCAAGATGATTCTTGCTTTGTGATGATTCTTATAATCTTTTTTTCTGTTGATCCACCATCACTTTTCTTTCAATTTTGTTGCCACTTGCATCTAATGGGTGCACGTAGTCATCAACTACTATGTCTCATATATCAACATCGTGACCTAGAAAGAAGCCTTCTATTTTTTCCTTCCACTAGTCAAATCTATTTCCATAAAAAAAATGTAGGTTTAGAATTGTAGTGATCGCTATCATTTGTCTGGTAATTAGAGGTGGAATGGAAGCCATTATGTTTCACACTAAATCTTTATCTGACAATGTCAGGTGTTTGATAATCTTATCAAGACTAGAACTAGAGCTATGATGCCAATTGAAGGTGGTTATAAAAAAAATAAAATGAGGGGGTTTGAATTGGGTTTCTAAAAATCAAAGCTTTTTTTTAAAACCAACTAAATACACAAAATACAAACAATAAAAATAACAAGTTATTTTTATACTAGTTTGCTATTTACGAAGCTACCTCAAGTCCATCCTACCAAGGTAATTTCACCTTCTCAATAAGGACTTAATCCACTATAACCAAAAATAATTATAAACACCACAAAGACAATTGTCTTTGTCTTCTCGAGTATATCAGACTAAACCCTAGTCACTCAGGATAACCACTCAAACAATATTAAGATTTACAAGTTGTGTTTATAAATAATGATTATAGAAATCAGATTAAAACAAGGTTTATGTACAATAAAATAATCACACAAAACGAACAAAAGCTCTATGTGTGTTTCTTTACAATATTCAAAAGAATAATATTTTCTAGAAAATAGATGCAGTGTGAATAATGGTGAGCAGCTTGTGAATTGGCAACCTCATTCATTCTTCCAAGTTTTCCTTATATATCCAAGGAAAGATTCATTTGAGGGTAGAATGGGAATCTTCATGAATGAGCTGACAACTTGAATGACTGTCATCAAAGGTAGGAGACAAAATCGCACGTTAATAATGTCCTTACACCACAAAATACACAGAGCAGAAGGAATATTTTGATCTTGTACTTTGTACTATTTATCTCACGTAAAACCCTTTGATCTTATCTTATAATCTTCAAAGGCTTCTGAATAAAGTTGTTAAATCATGTTTAGAAGGATCAAGGGCCTGATTGAGAGACTCAAAAACCTAATTCTTTAGAGTCTTGACATTGTTCCTAGGAACCTGTTCTTCAGATTCGTCAGCACTTGTTCTTCAGAATCTACATAGCTTGAGCGTAAAATCTTGAAGGTAGATGAACCTTCAGAGGCTCTCTAATTAGTGTCATAGTAAAAATCTTTCGCAAGAACATTCTTGAGACCGTTATCTAAGAGCTTTCTAGAACTTGACAACATCTTATAAAACACTTGTATCTCTTCAAAGTTAGAGTGCATTGATTCCAGAGTCTGATGACATCACATGTCAAAGCTTCAGAGTCTGAAGCTATTAAGAAAAAGCTTAACAGGAGACACAAAACCATTAGTGTATGAAATTGTTATCTAAGAAACATTATGTTGTTATTATTAAAACTAAAGGCCAGGTGCAGAACCAAATCTTATTCTAACCTTTCTCTCTCTCTCTCTCTCTCTCTCTCTCTCTCTCTCTCTCTCTCTCTCTCTCTCTCTCTCTCTCTATGAATTAAGAAAGAGAAACAATGAAGGAAAATGAAGATTTTCCAAGCAAAATGGCCTTATATAATTTTCAAAGCGAAAGAACCATTTTTTCTTGTAATTAACTTTGAATTACTAGTGAATGCCATTTTACTTCTTAATTCAATATTTATCCTAAATTATAAGAGATATTCCATCATTAGGGCGTGATCATGATTAACAACAATTACGGTTGTCGCTACTCGAAAAATGCAACGACGGGGAGGCGAAAAGAAAGGACAGAAGAGTCGCCACCGAACTTTATTTATCCCATGAGGAGAAAGGAAAATATCGAGAAAACATTAAGAAAAGAAAGGATAAGATGGTCTTGCAACCAAGAACGAGTTCGGAAGCCAGTTATGCGAGGGGAAGGTATTAGCACCCCTCGCATCCATCGTACTCGATGGGAACCATTTGTTTGTCGATGTGTGATAATATTTGCTTAAAAGATTATGCTATAAAAGTGTGTTCCTAGGGAGAGAGAATGAGGGTTTAGAAATAAAGAAAGAGAGGTAACAGGGGAAGAAAGAAGAAAGAACAGACTCGGTAGGACTTCGCGGTCCTAGGCCTACGTATTCTCAGTAGATGTGAGAAAGTCAGAGTCGACGTAGTTCGAGGAACTACGTATATGGGGGGAATGTGCTCGGCAAGGATTGTGGCCCTTGTGCCTACGTATCTTTACTTGAAGAAGTAAAGAATCAGAGCAGCCGTAGTTCGGCCTACGGTTCGCGGGTGAGTAGGGTGTATTGGTAGACGATGCTATCATGCATTTTCTAGCAGTTTAGGTGTTTTGCTGCTCGCATGTGAGGAGACTTAGGCGTTACCTGTTTGCGGTAGAACGGACGTAACATGTCTTTCTGGGAAAAGGTGGAAAATAGAAAAAGGGTGCTCGCTAGGATCATTGCAATCCTATGCCTACGTATTCTCAACATGCAAGAGAAATCAGAGCAACGTAGTTCGTGGTACTACGGGTAACTGGTGTTTTTGTGGAAGATGTTATCGTGCGTATTCTAGCAGTTTAGGTGTATTGCTGCTCGCATGTGAGGAGACTTAAGTGTTACCTGTTTGCGGTAGAACGAACGTAAGATATCCTTTTGAAAGGTTGGTTTTTGCCATGCGAGGCAAGAAGTCACGTTTGATTGGTGAGATTGTTTTTAGGGGCGAGATAAGTCCTCGGATAGTAACCCCTTGCGGGTAGTACCCAATTCTTTATCTCAAAGTTTTTGTTATGAAAGTGTGTGGCGAACATAGCGTCTTCGTATTGAAAGACGAGTATCGAGACCACCCCCACTACAGTGAGCATCCCAACACTCGGAGAGGAAGAAGACTACACTTAATCATCTCTCTTTAATTCAATGCAAAGAGAAGTTTGTTCTCTTATTAAAGATGTTTTTGGTTTTGAATGGTAAGTGCTTTGCGACAGAGAACCCTACGGTAAACGTCAGCACTAGGGATAGGAGAAGGCCTACGCCTAACCACTCCACGACCATTCAAGTTTTTGTTATGAAAAGAAGTTGAAAATGCACTCGGTACGGGACCGAGGTTTTAGGTGAGAAAGGTTTCGGAAAGGAGTTGTGAAAGGAGAGGTGGTGGAAGGAGTCACGTCTTCGTATTGAAAGACGAGCGTCTAAACCACCCACACTACAGTGAGCATCTCGACACTCGGAAAGGAAGAAGTCTACACTTAATCCTTTCTCTTTAGTCCAATACAAAGAGAAGTTGATTCTTATTGAAAGGGATTTTGAAAATGCACTCAGCGCGGTGCCGAGGTTTTTTAGGAGGAAAGGCTGAAAAGAGAAAAGCATCTTTGTATTGAAAGACGAACGTCTAAACCACCCACACTACAGTGAGCATCTCGACACTCGGAGAGGAAGAAAGTCTACACTTAATCCCCTCTTTTAGTTCAATACAAAGATGATTTGTTTCCTTATTGAAAGGGATTTTGAAAATGCACTCGGCACGGGGCTGAGGTTTTAGGAGAAAAATGGTTTAAAAATGTAATCGGTGCGGAGCCGAGGTTTTAGGAGACAAGGATATGGATGAGTGCGGAGAATACGAGCGTCTTCGTATTGAAAGACGAGTGTCAAAACCACCCACACTACAGTGAGCATCTCGACACTCAGAAAGGGAGAAAGTCTATACTTAATCCTCTTTTTTCAATTCAACACGAATACAACTCGATTCCTTTATTGAAGATGGTTTGTTAGCATCGATGAATCGAATTGGGGCATAATGTGGTGTTAAACCATCTTAGCTCGACTTATGAGGGAAGTTGAACTATAAGAGGTCGCATATTAATTTTCATGCTATAGACAAGATAGAGAAACGATATTGAGGATCGTTCTCCAATTGAATCATGTCGCACGGACCAAAATAGAATGGGATCTCGTCTTACAGATACAAGACTTCACTGATCACCACAAGTCAAAATAGAATCGGAAAGATGAAAAAAAATAAGGAGAGAAAGAAGGTCTCGGATCCAACGATACTTATCAATACATTGACTTAGTAATCGATTTATGGAAATTTCGTCATCGACCAAAAGAAATGAAAATGGGACAAAATGTCCAATGAGAAATGCGAAATAAAACCTATCTCTAAAATGAAATAAACTTCTAAACATTATATATACACAAAAACTCTAAAGAAATAAATATACAAAATATAAGAACTTAGAATATATACATAATAAACTTTAAAAGAAATATTGTAAAAGCATAATATAATATATTTACACATAATAAATATAATATATTTACAAAACAAAAAAACAATATTTACATTTTCTTTTTAAAAAAAACAAGCAGAGGGGGTTCAAAATGACAGTGGGGGTGTACTCAAAAACAATACTTAAGGTTCAATTTACGATGGGCTAGAAAACCCAATGAACTCCCCACTAGAAGTTGGTCCGAAAACAAGGGCCCTTAGGTTAAAAAAAAAAAACAGATTATGGTATCCCAAAACTCGTTCCCACAAGATCCATCAATAAAAGGCTTGGATTTAAGAAAGTCAATGTGAATCAAGGAAAATGGAGAAGAAAACGTGCTCAGACTCATCGTCGTCACACTCACGGCGCCGACAAAGAAATTTCACCCTCAGTTTCTCAATGGATTTTGAACTACTCTCCCCTTCATTCAATTTCATTTGGGTTCACGGCTCAGGTTCCGATTAAGCTTCTTCATCTCTTCTCACTTTGTTTCGGTGTGCATAGGGATGTTTGAGTGGATTGGAGGTTGGTGGTTGATTGTTGTGTTTTTGGCGAATACAGGTTGGGGATGTTTTGTGTTGTTGAATCTGGAAGAAATATGGAGAAGGGGTAATGTGCTTGAGGTTGGTTGAACAAATTCGCGAGGGTGGAACAACTTTCTCGCGGTGGTTTAAGGGTGATTTGAGGGATTTTGAATGGATGAAGATGGGATGGTGTAGTGAGATGGTAGCTGACGGTTGTGGTTCAGTTCGAGTGACGATAATGTCGTATTTTCATCGCTCCCTAATCTCGCCTACCATCTGTTTGATGAAAGTACTAAACCAAAATGTTTCTTCTCCTTCTATTCCATAATGTTGTTGACATTGTTGAGTGGAAATGATGGATTCTGTTGGCTAATGATGATTTGAGCTTATGGTTGTGAATTTGAAGACGGCTAGTGTGTATCAAGAGTGAGGAAGAGATTTTTAAAGATTTTTGTTTACGATTGAGCTTGATGGATGAGAGTAAGAGGATGTCGGTTTGAAGATTTGGAACTGGGAGAGCATGTCGTTAGGTTGCTGCGGGTTTATGTCACTTGGATTGCTGTTTTATTATGAACATAGGGGTCAGAAAACGTGGTTTGTGAAACAGGGTATGAGTTTCAAAAGATGTGTGGTTGCTGAGATTTTTCCTGGGTTTCATGTTGTTGTTCATGTCGGTGAATGTCGGTTATGGAGTTGGGAGTTTAAATCTCAGTTTGAAGATTCAAGGCATTTGTTGTTTGAAGGTTTTGGGTCTGTTTACGTTGTGATGACAAAATATCAATGGTGGTTTGAAGGTTATTTAAGTGTTGTTGGATATGGTGTTTGTTTTGAAGAAGTTAATGTTGAATGAAAAAGATGGCCAGAAACCGAGTTGGTGAGATGGTTTGTTGAAGTTTGTTTGGTGTTTGAAGATAGTTTACAGTTGTGATGGAGAGTGAGTTGAAGATTTCGTGAATGGAGTTGAAGAGAAGGTGAGAGTTTGTGGAGTTTAGAGTCTGTTGCAGAGGGGTTTGCGGTATCTTGCGGTACCTTTCTGTGGAGGTGAGTGTTGATTTTGTTGGTTAATGGAGTTTGAAATGGTAGAGTTCACAAGTGATTTAGCATTGTGATTGTACTGGTTTTGTGTGCAGGTGTTTACTTATTGAGTTTGCGTATGGTTTATGAGTAACATGAAGACGGATGAGGGCTGCTGACTTGCTGAAGGTGAAAACAGATATGAAAACGGAAGGAGAGAGGTTACCAGTAAGTCTGATGGGTTTGAAGGACAGTTACCTCATAGGCTCCCAAGTTGGTGCGACTTGTTTATTGCCGTCGCAGATCCAGAACTTTTGGTGTTGGCATAAGAGTTGTTGAAGTTTAGAGTAACAGGGCAAATCATATTCACTTCGCCTCTCAAGCCGTCACATAGGAATCACAGCAACATATCTGCACCAGCACCAATCTTTGCGTCTTTTGAACCAGTATTCTCGCACAGAATTGAAAACTAGAATCTCCATATAGCTACACCATTGATTTTGTTACTGTTTGCAAGTTTTGCATATCGAAGAGAATTTGTGTGTGAATAATGGTGTGCTTGATTAATGGCTGAGTGTATATGAAGTTGATGAGGTTTGAAAGAGGATTTGAGGTGGTTTATTAATGGTGGAGCTGTTTCAAATCAGAGGTAGTTTGAGTGAAGATGATGATGTGAGATAGATGAGGTTGGTTTGGTGTAAGTTGGAGAAGATATTGAAGTTGATTTTGGGGGATGATGAGCAAGATGGAAGATTGGTTGAAGTTGAGGATGGAAGAACAATGAAGGAATGGTGATGTTGATGAGTATGATTGAAGGAAAGATGTAGAGGTTAGGGATGGTGAATTCGTTGGGAGAGAGTGAAGAGTCGTGTGTGAGAGCATAACAAGGAATGTTTGTGCTGAGTTATGAAAAATCCTTCCCCCTCTTTTCTTACCGTCCCCTCTTTAAACCCTCAACAAAACCTTGTTTTCTAAAATTAAAAGTTTATCTCAATATTGTGTTTTTTAATCCATTGCTTTCATGTTGCAGGCGTTGGCTTGGTGTTGTTGGTCGATGCAGGTTGTGCAGAACCTGTTGCTTTGTGATGTAGCATGATTTTGGAGTGGCAGTAGGATTGTACCAGTTCTGCAGGATTTGTCTTGTTGCTGATTTTGTTCTATGTCACTTTGGAGTGTGGCAGTAGGTTGCAGTGGTCTGGCGGTTTTAACAGAGTTTGTCTGGTGTGGGTTTGGTGCAGGTATGGTTTATAGCAGGTTGTGGGCAGTGTTGTCAATATCATACGGTTTTCTCCTCTTTGTGGCTGGATTTGTGTCCTTTGGAAAGTGAGTGCAAAAACCAATTTGATGATTTTGTCTTATGCAGGTACTGCTGATGATCAAGTGGCATTCGCTTTGTGGATGTTCATCATAATTTGTTATGCGACGTGCTGCGAGACGTGGTTTTTTGGAGCTGCTACAGATTAAAGTTGTTGCAATTTTGGAGATGGGTCGTACACGGTACGCAGGCCTGCTGAAGGTTTTAGGAAAAAGTTTATTTGTTATTGTTGTGATGTTGTCTTTATATTTCTGCTTCTTTTTTCCCTTGCAGATTTATTCAACTTGATGTTGTCCTTAGTGCAGGTGTGGATCAGCCTCATGCCTCAATTAATTTATGATTGCCGCGTGACATTTCTGTACAGTTCATTTCGCACAAACCATTCGAACGACAGCAAGTTGGTGTGCCGAGTGTTGTACGAGTTTGCCCATTTGTGTTGCGGTTTTGCAGGTCTAAGGATTGCAAGTTTCTCGAATTATCGATTGTCGTAACGTTGTGCTACCGGGTTTCAAGCTTGACAAATTCAAAGAAACCACATCCCAGCCAAGAGAATCATCCGTAACATTGAAGGATCCATTGTCAATAAAGCTTGCGCTTTCTTCGATGAGACGTAAATGGAGAGGGAGTCATCTTGAAAAACATCAATATTGTATTAGGCCATACTATAACACCTTCTTTTTTGTAACTGTTGTTGGATTCTAGGCCAATACAAATTTTCAACATAATTCCGTGATATCAAATGTTGTTTATGGAATTCATTACATGTTGTTAACGTGCAATAACAAAGGTGTATGTCACTTTAATATATTTTTAACCAAGATCTGCTAGCTTCATTATTCTCCAAATATGAAACTTGTGTACACCTTGACCCACCTTATAACATGACAACAAGTAATAACAAGAACGCTCATTTTGAATCCATGAACTTATTCGTCATTAAACTCTCCTTCAAAAATGAACTGATATTGCCTCGCCTCTCCTTGTTATTTGGAACAAACTTTTCCACGACCAAACCTTCTTACCTTAAGAAATATTATTCTTCATGCTTGGAGCTAGACACCAACTTCACAATTCCTAAAGCACACAACCCCTATATTAAATATCTTCACAATATTGCATGGTTCATTATGGTACACCATCACTCTTGGAATTAATTCCCAGAAACATCCACAATCTTGAATCTTTACCCTAGGCTGAATAAAGACGTGATTCCATGTTTAAACAATCATAACCGCTTTCACAGCAAGGCTTTGGACCGTATTTGATCAAATGTAAACTCAACATAAAACAAATCGTGCGCTTGCAAACTCCTTGGCAAAGTCATGACCACATATGATCATACTTTGATGAATGGACCCATCAATGAATCTATCTTGAACGCAACCACTCGAGCCATGATTAACCACAGTCCTCCTTATGGAATCTCTTGAACAACCATCTTCAATCCATCCACAACCATCTTGAACTGGAACAACCCTAATCTCAAACATACCGCACTTAACTTATGCACACCCCAGTCCCAATCATGAAACTAAATCTTGCCTGCCCATATTGAGAACATCACTGCACACACAACTTTAAAACCAATCCTCAAATGCACCCTAATTTAAATGTAGTTCGACCTTGCAATCTTCTGAGTTTAGTCAGCAAGCCAAACAACATATTTTTGGATTTTGGAATAATGCCCGTGGACGGATGCACAAATGAAGTCTACACTGGTAGGACAAATTTAGGGTATGACAACGGCATCACGTCTGATTTATTTGTTTCTATAAAGAAACGATTTTTATAGCTAAATGTTAAAACAAGAGTCAAATTTAAAGTGATTTTTGACATTAAAAGAATTGAGATCAATCAATATAATTTATATCACACTAAAATGTACTTATGTCCATCAAAGTTATAGTATAGATATACCCAACCACTCAAATCCCTGCTAAAAATTCTTTAAAATTTTTGGATCAAGATAAAAACTTCTATATTTGGATCATGCTCTAATTGAACAAGGATGAAATCTTCAAGATGCATGATCAAGCACACCAATATTTTTATCATATCTAAATGAGGAGCCAGTGTCTCATTTTTGTTTTGGGTGGCTAAACAACTATATTTTGTTCTTGCACCATCCACAACAAGATTTTCAAACAACTCTACTGAATTTGTATTTGATTGAATGATTAAATCCATCTGTGTCAATTTTTGCATCATAGAGACAACATCAACACACAACACATAATGTTATAAGACCAAAAACAACAAAAACACATAACACATAATTTTAAATAGACAAACTACAAAATAAAAATTATACATACGATAATCACACCTTGTCCTATACTCTCTCGATCCCTTGGTGGAATCTTCAGACTTTATACGTTGCACAAAAAAAAATTTAATTTGAATTTTGGCCTTTAAAGCTACAAAGCATATATGCAAAATGAATTAATTTTTTGTTTTGGTACCTAAATCTTTTTGGATTCTTTTGCATTAGTCAATTTAAGATGTCTTGAGTCATTCCCTTTAGAACATTTTAAATCATTTTTTTTTTAATATAAATGTTCAAGATGACCAAGCTTATGACAATAATTACACTTGAAAACAAATGGATTTGTCTTCTTTTTAGCATGACAAATATTTATGAAGGGTTCATTAGGTTGATAACCTAATCCAACTTTATTATATGAATATTCCATTAAATAAGATTAAGTCTAGATTCTCTTTGTCTTTAGTAAACTTATGGATTCATGCAAACTATCAACTTTGCTTTTTAAAGATTCACAAGTTTCACATGTGCTAAACTTTAAATATTATCTTCTAAACTCATCCAATTCAATTGCAAGCCTTTTATGACTATTTTCAAGAAATTCAATACGACCTTTAAAATCTACGACTTTTCTTTCTAACTTCTTATTTTTCTTAATAAGATTAACACTTAAGTTAAACATTTTCTTGTAGATAGAGAAGTTATCCCATTATCATCCTCTTCATAAGTAGCTTTAAAGCATACATATTTCACTTCATCTTATTCCTTTGTTGATATTTTAGCATATACTTTATGTGAATCTTCAAATGAATTTTTTAAAGAAGCTTTGGATGAACCTTTACATGAATATTGCACAAATCTTTATGCAAATTTTAGTTGATAAATTAGAGATTTCTCGAATTGATTCTTCATATGTATTAGTAATAATTCATATTTTATTATATTACTTTCTTAAGCCCATAAGTTTGTTAGAGGGTATTTTAGTATTTTATCTTATTCTAGTAACCCTAGTTTTAGCTTATAAATAGGGTGACAATCATTGTAACTTTTAATCATGTTTTGTAGCCGTCATTCTCTTTAATAGAATATTTCCCTATTTCATCATTTATTCTATCTTTGCACCAACAAATTGGTATCTAGAGCTCCGGTTCAGATTCATTGGGAAACACGGGAAACACGAGTGAACGTGAGGTCTTGTGTGTTTGATTTTGATTCTTAGATTCGTGTTGAATCTTGAACAAAATCTGATCAAAATTTTATTCTGTGGGTTGGGAAACACTGTGTGAGAAATCTGAGTGTATTGTGCAAGGTGAAGATGAACGGAAGCGACAACATGAACACCAAGCTTCCAGTATTTGACGGTAAAAACTGGAATCGTTGGATGATCCAAATGCGTGTACTGTTTGGTGCTCAAGATGTTTTAGATCTTGTCACTGATGGTTATGTTTCGGTAGCAGCAGATGCAACAGATGAACAGAAAAACGCGCAGAAGGAAGTAAGGAAGAAGGATCAGAAAGCATTATTCTTTATTCATCAATGTGTTGATGTAAATGTGTTTGAGAAGATTGCAGATTCAACAACAGCAAAGGCTGCGTGGGACACACTGGTTAGATGTTATGGTGGTGACGCATCAGTGAAGAAGGTGAAGCTTCATTCCTTGAGAAAGAAATATGAGAATCTCAACATGAAGAATAATGAGAAAGTTTCTGAATACATCTCCAGAGTGATTCTGATCACTAATGAGATGAAGGCGTGTGGAGAAACTCTTTCTGAAGAAACAATCATGGAGAAGGTATTGAGATCCCTTACTCCTCAATTTGATTACATTGTGGTAGCAATAGAGCATTCCAAAGATCTGAGCACAATGAGAATTGAAGAGCTGCAGAGCAGTTTAGAAGCGCAAGAGTTGCGTTTGACTGAGAGAACTTCTGAAAGGGAAGTAGAGCAGCAGGCTTTGAAAGCAACTTCTGATAGGAGGTATTAGAAGCAGTCAGAAGTCAAGAGAAGATCTGATGGTGGTCAGAAGTCAGAAACCTCAACCTCTGATAGACAAAAGAATGTTCAGAAGGGAAAAGAGAAGTATGACAAGAAGAAGATCCAATGTTACTGTTGTAAGAAGTTTGGTCACTTTGCTAGAGATTGTTGGTCAAACAAGGAGAAGAAATCAGAAGAAGCAAATATAGCCAGAAGTTCTGATGACGAATTTGTGCTATTGATGGACTGGAGATAAGCAAAGTGTTAGTCATCTAAAGGTGTTTGGTTCTGTTTGCTATAAACATGTTCCAGAAGCCAGAAGACAGAAGCTGGATGATAGAAGCAAAGTGATGATTCTGATAGGGTACCACAGTACTGGTGCTTACAAGCTCTATTGTCCAGAAACCAATAAAATTGAATTCAGCAGAGATGTGATTGTGAAGGAATCAGAAGTTTGGAATTGGGATAAGTCTCAATCTGATTCTGATGTTAGAACCTCTGAAGAAAGGCCAGAGTTAAGAATTTCTGAAGTTGGAGTAAACCCTGACGTTGACTCTGACTCTCATACTGATTCAAACTCTGAAGAAGACTCAGAAGATGAAGGTGACCCAGATGACCCAGACTCTAATGATTCAGACTCTGATGGCAATCCAGATCTTGGTGGCAATTCAGACTCTGGAAATATGCCAGACTCTGAAGATGGTCAAAGCTCTGGAGGTCAATCATCTGAAACTAGAAACTCTGAAGCTCAAGACTCTGAACAAGTTCAGAGACCACAAAGAATAAGAAACGCTCCCAGAAGATTTGCAGAGTTTGACATGCTGCAAGACACTGAAGTAGACTCTGAAGGAGAAGTTATTCAGTGTGCCATGTTAGTAGACTCTGAACCTATAAGTACAGAGGAGGCTCTTAAGCAGAAGCTCTGGATGAAGGCTATGAAAGAAGAACTTGATGCTATAGAGAGAAACAAGACTTGGAAGCTGACAGAACTTCCAAAAGACAAGAAAGCCATCAGGGTCAGATGGGTTTTCAAGCAGAAGTTAAAGCCAGATGGCTCAATTGGCAAACATAAAGCGAGGTTGGTAGCCAGAGGATTTCTACAAAAACCTGGGCTGGATTACTCTGAAGTGTTTGCACCTGTAGCAAGACATGAAACGATCAGAATGGTGATTGCAATAGCTGCTAACAGGAATTGGCCTCTGATGCATTTAGATGTAAAATCTGCATTTCTGAACGGTCCATTAGAAGAAGAAGTTTATGTGTCACAACCTCCTGGATTTGTGAAAAAGAATCAGGAAGGGATGGTGTACAGATTATACAAAGCTCTATATGGATTGAAACAAGCGCCCAAAGCTTGGAATCATAAGATTGATTCATTTTTCAAGAAGCAAGGCTTTCAGAAATGTGAGATGGAGTACGGTGTCTATGTTCAGCATACTTATGAAGATAATATGACTCTGGTATGTTTATATGTTGATGATATACTATTGACTGGAAGTTCTGAACAGGAGATAGCCAAGTTCAAGAAGGTTCTAATGAATGAATTTGAAATGACTGATCTAGGCAAAATGACATACTTTCTAGGGATGGAGTTCAGATATTCTGAGAAAGGTATCATTTTGCATCAGCTCAAGTATGAATTAGAACTTCTGAAGAGATTTGATCTGAAGAATTGTAAGATGGCTGTCACACCTTCTGATACAAATCAGAAACTGGATTCAGACTCTGAAGGAAAGGATGTGGACGCTACAACCTTCAAACAGTTGGTTGGTTCTCTGAGGTATCTGTGCAATACCAGACCTGATATCTGCTATTCTGTTAGGATGGTTAGTAGGTTCATGAGTAAACCTAAGTGGTCCCATTATCAAGCTGCTGTCAGGATTCTGAGGTATATCAAAGGAACTCTGAAGTATGGAGTGTTATTTCCCTCTGGAGGAAATAATGAGTCAGAACTTCTGAGTTATTCAGATTCTGATTGGTGTGGAGACAGAGTTGACAGAAGAAGTACATATGGGTACTTGTTCAAATTTCTGGGAGATCCCATTTCTTGGTGTTCCAAGAAGCAACCTGTTGTGGCGTTATCAACCTGTGAAGCTGAATACATTGCAGGTGCTGTTACTGCATGCCAAGCTGTGTGGATTTTGAATCTGTTGCAGGATCTGAAGATTAAAGTAAGCAAACCTCTGAAGTTGATGATTGACAACAAGTCTGCAATCAACCTTGCCAAAAACCCAGTGCTGCATGGGAGAAGCAAGCATATTGAGACCAAGTATCATTTTCTGAGACATCAAGTTCAGAGTGGAGTGTTAGAAGTTGTACACTGCAGCACTCAGAAGCAGTTGGCAGATGTTCTGACGAAAGCTATCAAGACTGATCAATTTCTCAGATTAAGGGATGGAATTGGTGTTACAAGTTTTGATGGAATATGAATTAAGGGATGGTATTAGTAATAATTTATATTTTATTATATTACTTTCTTAAGCCCATAAGTTTGTTAGAGGGTATTTTAGTATTTTATCTTATTCTAGTAACCCTAGTTTTAACTTATAAATAGGGTGACAATCATTGTAACTTTTAATCATGTTTTGTAGCCGTCATTCTCTTTAATAGAATATTTCTCTATTTCATCATTTATTCTATCTTTGCATCAACAATATGATCAAGCTTCATCATAATATGGTACAAAATTTTTATATGTTGAAAGGAACTCTTGATATAATGATTCTTCAAGGTGGTCCTTCGTATACGATGATAGTTTTTTTGTATGTAACTTTTGGTAAGGATCTTTCTCTTTTAGTTGTTTTAATGAAGATGACTCTTTGAATGGTGAAGATGATGAAGATCTTTCAGTTGTATCCGATTTTTTTTTTCCATCCTTAACCAACTAACTGAGTTAGTTATTTAAGTTTCAATATGATTTTCTTGTTATTGGATTTTTCATGAAATTCACCAAAATCTTTTCTATCTTTAGAATTAAATATAAAATTAGATTTTTGATACCAGTTCTTAAATTTAAGATATTTGTTAGAATTTTTTTTAAAAGTAACTTCTAAGAATTTCAATGTTTAAAAACCCTCCTTAAAGATAATTTTCACTTTCACTTAGCGTCTCATCTTCTTGAATATACATGTTCATCCTCTCTTGATATGGCGAAAATCCTCATTAATCATTTTAAGAATGTCTCGAACATCCTTTATGGTGCCAAAGGACTGAGCCATGAATATAGTTAGTTATGTGGGCATACACCCCACCAATGTTTCAGTCATACACTAGTGTATATATAATTTTCACACTTTCAATCATATTTTAATATGTAATATTCACACATAAATGTTTCCTACGCCCCTATCTGTTGATACATTGTTTCCTATAAGAAGAAAATCTAAACTTCTACGATTAAATAGACTGTTCCAATATTACAAGTTAATTCTCCGAACCAAAAACAATTAGTACAAGATTTATTTTATAATCAGTGCCTTGATTTCTTTTCTATTTTGATTTAGTGCAGTTAGATTCTTGTTGAAACCACTAATATGTTATATCTATATTTTAATAAATCATGAATATTAATTTATTTTAATATATTTATAATATTTATATTTTCAATAAAAAAATTAAAGTAGTAATATTATTTTTTATTTTATAAATTAATTTATATTTACTATATGTTATTATATTCATTTATTTTAATAAAAAATTATAGTAGTAATATTATTTTTTATTTTCTAAATAAATATATATATTTAATTTATGTTACAATATTTATTTTCTCAATAAAAACATCACAATATTTTTTATTTTCAAAACATACATATTTAATATTTAATGTAATATATTAAACTTTAAATAAAATTTAATTGATATGAATATTGTTATATGAAAAAATAACACATATATTCAATTGTATTTTGTTTGTTAATTTCTTTTAAAGTAATATAGTAAAGTGAAAAATACTTATATTTAATGTTCCCACATTCTAAATTTCATAATGTCACAATAAAACAATATTATAGTACTATCTAATGCTTGAAGCATTCATCATTAAATACTTAGTTCTAAAACCGATTCAATTTTCTCTTATTTTGTGTTATCCATGTATTACTTGGTTAATTCAGTGTTTAATTATTAATAATATGAAAAAGAAAAAAAGGATCATTAATAACATATCCCATGAGTCAAATCAATAGCTTAATGAAAACTTTTTCCCTCTTTTCACATGACAAATTTTAATCATCTAATGGTGGAGTGTATTCATAAAAAATTTTAAATTAAAAAAATGGTGACCGTGATCATATTATATCTCGAGACGATTAGAGTATATTTGGATGAAATATTATAATGAATAAAAGTAACTTTTTAGAAAATTTAAAATGATTTAAGCAAAATCTATTATTTGAATAAATTTTTTAGAGAATTGTTAAAATGATGTAAATTTATGAAATATTTTATTTAAGTTAAATTTAAAGAATTTCAAATGACATAAAAAAATAATTTAAAATTGCTTATTCACTTTATATGATGCAAATGTTGAATTGTTTATAATTTATTTTTTAAATTTTGCAAGACGGTTCTCATATTTATTGAAATTTTCAAATTCATCCGTAAAATTTTAAAAAAATTGTAAATATATCCTTAATAATTTACAAATTTTACAAATTAGTCACTTCAAATTTTCAAATTTTTTAAATTGGTCTCTATTTTTTATATCTTAAATTTGGCCAAAAAGTTTTAAAATTTATGAAAATAATCCCAAAAATTTAACAATGAATCATTTTAATACTCCATCCAAATAACAGAAATTAAAATTTAATGGACTTTAATTAAATCATTTAAATTGCTTAGAATTTTGAATTCCATAAAAATTCTGGATTACCTCATCCAAACACACTCTTAATCTTATAAAAGAAGTTAGGCTCTGATGCCACTTGTTGACTAAATTACTTCAAACGCAAAAGGGATGGGATGAATTGAAATGGTTAAAAATCGAATCTCAATTGCAAATCTTTGATTTATGAAAACAAGTAAGTTAATTTTATTAATCAAATAGAGATTAAGCAATATAATAATTAGAAAAATAATAGCGAAAAATGGCGAGAAAGAAATAAAGTGTAAGGAAAATAAAACTATGAAAAATTAAGAGGTAAAGGAAAAAAGAGCATGCACCATAAATTTCTACAAGTTTGGTGTAACCACTTCCTCTTGAGAGTTTACTCAAAATAGATACTTGATCTTTTCACAGGTTATGCCCACAAACCTTATTAAAACCAAACAAGAGATTTTACAAAGGTTAATTTTCAAACCAATTAAATTTTTTCATAGGCTGAGGTAAAGAACCAAATTTTGCACAAGCTAATCTCCAAACCAAATTGAGCTTTGAACATGTTAAGATCAAGAACCAAACCATTTTAAGAGGTTAAACTCACCAATTCTTGCAATGATATTACACAAAATAAAATACCTAATTGAGTAAAATACAAGATTAACACAACACTAGTACAACAAAATTTCCACTGGTGTTTTTCAATCTCTCAGTACTAAGGAAACTTTAGCGAAAGAATAGAAAATGAAGAAGAAGAAGACACTATGCCAAAACAGACCTTTAGCAGCGCTTTTTTTGACCTTTAGCAGCGCTTTAAAGCGCTGCCTAAAGTGGCGCTGCTAAAGGTAAAGACAGTGTTTTTTTTGTGGAAAAAGCGCTGCTAAAGACATCACCTTTAGCAGCGCTTTTTTACCCCTTTAGCAGCGCTTTTTAAAGCGCTGCCTAATCTCCCCCCCTCCCCCCCTTTAGCAGCGCTTTATTAAAGCGCTATCTTAGAACCCCCCCCCCCTATAGCAGCGCTTTATGAAAGCGTTGTCTTAGACCCCTCTTTCCCCACCTATAGCAGCGCTTTTTTAGCAGTTTCTTTGTCCCCTTTAGCAGCGCTTATACATAAAAGCGCTGTCTAATGTGCACGTTTTGAAAAAAAAAATTTCCTGATTAATGGCATTTTTTATATATTTTTCAATAAACCTGCTTATATTACAATACCTGCTTATATAATTTAGCCCTTTATTTCAGCACTTTGGCTTTATATACACAATTCAACACTTTGGCATTATGTGCACAATTCAACACTTTGGCATTATATGCACAATTCAACATCACAAATTATATACAATTCCACTTTAATATATATAATTCAAAAGCTTCACAATTTAACATCACAAATTATATACAATTCTCAACTCGAAATTCAACATCACAAATTATACAATTCTACTTTAATTTCTTCCAATCTTTATTGCTGGCCATAATATACCTGTAATTCAGGAAAACTAAAGTATCAAATGAATGACATTCAAATATGTAAATAAGAAATATATATATATATATATATATATATATATATATATATATATATATATATATATATATATATATATATATATATACACACATAAGAAACGTATAAATAAGAAATAATATGTTATTTTATTGAATGAGACAATATGTAATTTTACAAGTACCTTTAACATCTTTTTCTTTTTTTAGTTCGAAGGTGCTTTACTTGTCTCTTAACAACACGGACGGATGGATTGATCCAAATTCCCTCGCTATGATCATTTCTAATATATGATTCGTCTGCTATAATATTCTCATCTGGATCATCCCTAACATAAGATTCATTCTCAACATCAACCTCCCCCTTTTCTCCAATGTTATTGTTGATTACTTTGTTGGAAAAAAGAACTATAAACCATTTCGTACTTTTCGGATCAGTGACATAGAACACTTGTTTAGCTTGTGTGGCTAGAATAAAAGGCTCATCTTTGTAACCCACCTTATTAAGATCCACTTGCAAAAAACCTGACTTATCCATACGTATGCCACTATTACTTTCAACCCACTTGCATCCAAAGATAGGAATCTGAAACTTCTCATAATCAAACACCCAAATGCGCTCGATTACCCCAAAATACGAGGAAATGTGCATTGATTCGACAAGCACAGTGACACCACTATTTTGCATTGTACTTTTATCATCTTGCTCCTTGGTATAAAATGTGTATCCATTAATTGCGTATGCGCTATAAGAAAACACATGCAAAGTTGGACCATATGCTAAACATCTCAACCTTTCTGTTATTGAAGCGGGATCAGAATAAAACTTTGAATAAATATGTTCTTTGAACCATGTTATAAAACTTCGATTGTGCTCACGTACTATCCAATTTTCATTTCTATTCAGATTTAAACCTCGGAGAACGTCCTTGTGCAATTTAACGTACTGCTCAACCTCAATGTCATTATGCAGAACATATAAATGCACTTGCTCCCGTTCATCCCTTGAAACTGTCACAACTTTATTTCCAATTAACTGTTTACCTACTACTTTTTCAACAACATCAGATTTTGGGAGGCCAATGGATTGAACGTTGGACAAATATTCAGTACAAAACTCAATAGCTTCTTCAACAATGTATCGTTCAACAATACATCCCTCTGGTCGACTTCGGTTTTTCACATACCCTTTCAATATTTTCATATAACGTTCAACTGGATACATCCATCTCATATATGCAGGTCCACACAGTTGTGTCTCTTTCACGAGATGCACAACTAGATGTACCATTATGTCAAAGAATGACGGAGGAAAATACATTTCAAGCTCACACAAAGTAATAATTATATCTTTTTGCAATGTTGGTAAGATCGCAGGATTGATCACCTTACTACAAATAGATCTAAAAAAGAAACACAATTTTGTTATTGCGCCTCTCACTTTTTCTGGAAAAATAGAACGTATACCTATTGGTAGAAAGTGTTCCATAAGAACATGGCAATCATGTGTCTTTAAACTCTTTAACTTTAGGTCTTTCATAGAAACAAGTCTTCTAATATCTGAAGAGTATCCTTCTGGAACTTTAACTTCACTCAGAAACTTACACATTATCTTTTTCTCCTTTCTAGACAAAGTATATGCAGCAGGTGGTAGATAAGTGCGAGTTCCTTTCTTCTGGGGTCCTAATTCATTTCTTATTCCTATTGCTACCAAGTCTTTTCTTGCTTTAAGGCCATCCTTAGACTTTCCTTGTATATTAAGTAACGTACCAATAACACTTTCAAATACATTTTTTTCAATATGCATAACATCAAGAAAATGTCGTACATACAACGACTTCTAATACGGCAACTCAAACAAAATTGACCTCTTCTTCCACCCACGCGTGGTAAGCGTATGAGCAAAAGGCTTGCCAAACTGAGTACTCACATCTTTCACCTTTGCAAAAATTTGATCGCCGGTCAATGTAGGTGGTGCTCTACGTTGTTCTGAATTTCCATTGAATTCTTGTCTCCACCCACGGTACTGATGATTAGAACTTAAGAATCTACGATGACCAAGAAAGACATTCTTCTGACCAAATTCCAACCGCGTCCAATCTGTGTTTTCTTCACAGATAGGACACGCACATTGACCTTTAATGCTATACCCCGATAGATTTCCGTATGCTGGGAAATCATTAATTGTGCCAAACAACATGGCCCTCAAATTAAAACTTTCTTTCCTATATCCATCATAAACCTCCACCCCGTTCTCCCACAAACTTTTTAAGTTTCGATTAAAGGTGTCAGGTATACGTCTATGTCGTTTCCTGGTTGTTTAGGGCCAGAAATTAACATAGATAACATCATGTACTTACGCTTCATACATAGCCATGGAGGTAGGTTATAAATCATAAGAATTACAGGCCAGGTGGAATGGGAGATACTTTGCAGACCGTGCGGATTCATTCCATCAGTCGATAATACCAAGCGAAGGTTTCTAGCTTCTTCTCCAAAATCAGGATAATCATTATCAATTTTCATCCACTGTGGTGAATCTGCCGGATGTCGATACTTCCCATCTATAATTCTATCATCTGCATGCCAAGTAAGGTGTTTCGCATCTGTTTCACTACGAAACATGCGTCTGAATCTCGGAATTATAGGAAAATACCATAAGACTTTTGCTGGTGACAACTTTTTCTTATACCGAGATACACCGCATTTAGGATACTCGTTTAATGATGCATACTCATTTCGAAACAAAATGCAATCATTTGGACAAGCATGTATCTTATCATAGCTCATACCAATAGAGCATAACATTTTTTTAGCTTCATAGGTTCGATTGAGAAGAACATTATCCTCCGGAAGCATCTCTTGAAGTAGGGCTAACAACTCTGTGAAACTTTTATCCGACCATCCATTACCCGCCTTTAAGTTGTACAACTTTAATACCGCAGACAATCTTGTGAAAGTAGTGCAACCTTTATACAACGGCTTCTCTGCATCGCTTACCAACCTCTCAAACATCTTTGGACAATCTTGAAGATCTTCTTCAAGTGCTTCTGCAATATCTTCGACTCGATCATAATCGTATGTATCCCTACCATTTCCCTTTGAAGTAGAGGTCGTATTGTTCTGGGGTTCAACATTGTCGTTACTTATCTCACCGTGTAATGTCCAACATGTGTAACTTCGATCAATTCCATATCTCATTAAATGAGATTCCAACTGAACCGCGTCAATTCGACGCCCATAACAGCAACCTAAGCAAGGACATGTGATCCTACTGGGGTCTTTGGCGTGTTCAACAGCAAACTTAACGAAGTTCGATACCCCATTCTCGTACTCTTTTGACAATCGATTAACAGACATCCAATTTTTATCCATACTATGAAAGTTAGGCAAAAACAGAGAATACCTGTAAAGAAATCACTAACTTCTAAGAAAGTTGTACAGTAGGATGCTTGGAAACAATCACAACCTTGCTCTTCTCAGGTAACCCCTATAACAGACAATATATACATTTCAACAAACACCTTGCATACAAAACTCAAGCCAATATCAAAAGAGTAATGCTCATCAATGGTATCAACAAAAACAAGTCAATAACTCAGAAAGAAGTAGCACTAACATCATCTAATCCAGAAAAATGCAATACTAAGACAATAATCCATAAAAATGCCGTAACAGTCGCGGATTTACCGTAACGGTGGAGGAGAACGAACGGTGAACGGCGGCGAAAGGGAACGGCGAACGGCGGCGAAAACAAATGGAAGACGGCGGCGCAAACGGACGGCGACGAAAGCTTCAACGGAGGGCGAAAATGGAAGATAGGGCAATGGAGAAATGAAGAAACGAAGAAGAAAACGAAAAAACGCGTGTTCTGTTTCGTTTACAATTCTGGAGGGTATATAAAAATTATTATACTAATACCTTTAGCAGCGCTTTTTAAAGGCCTTTAGCAGCGCTTTTAAAAGTGCTTTCATAGGGTGCATTAGCAATGACATATAGCAGCGCTTTATAAAAAAAGCGCTCTCGTAGGGTCCCCTTTTAGCAGCGCTTTTAAAAAGCGCTTTCTAGGGGTCCCCTTTTAGCAGCGCTTTTAAAAAGCGCTTGCTAAGGGTCCCCTTTTAGCAGCGCTTTTTAAAAAAGCGTTGTCTTTGGTAGGTAATTTTTTTCTTTTTTTTTTTACTGACTATTTAGCAGCGCTTTTTTTAAAAGCGATGTCTTTGTATGCGCTGCTAAAGGTCTGTTTTGGCATAGTGAGATAGTAAAAAGAGAGAAAGAAAGGTTTCAAATTTGAAGTCTTGTGTAAAATGAAATGAGGAGAAGCCGCATCTATATAAGAAAACCCTAACTAGTAATTAGATAGATAACCTAAATATGGAAAGTTTTTTTAATTCGTCTGTCATTAATCAATTAAAAGCTTATTTATTTATTGAAGGCATTATAAATAATCAATTACCCTATTCTGGTAATCGACGAACAACTGTAAAAATCCCTCTTAATTGATTAAACAAGTCACCAGTTAATTAAATTCGAATATAAAAATGTTTTCAGGTATTTTGTAAAACACGGGAGGCTTTGAAAAATATTTTGAATGAGTGTTTGAGCCGCCTTAGTGTTACGAGGATTACTCATATACCTATTACATAAAATGGACCACTCAGACATGTGTTATGTGCAGGACCAGACGAGCTTTCACAACTTTAAAGCTTTAAGATCCCTTGCTTGATTCAACAAAGACTTAGCACTTCAACTAGAACTTTGAGTCTTTTAACTGATGATGCTTGAGATATCTTCTTGATTGGATGTTCTCATCAGATATCTTTAGACCGTTGTCACCAAGAACTTCACCGAAAGTTATTTGACCTAAGGTGATGTCATCATTGAGGTGGCTTGGCATTTTTCATCACAAAGAAAATATTGACTAATGAGCTGACATGATAGTCAAAAACATAAGTGAATATCATTTAACATAAGGTATTGTCACTTATAAAAAAATAAGAAGATCATCTAATGGTTGTAGATTGTTGTACTTGCAGAACACAAAGATCCACAACACTCTCGTCCACTATACATCTTAAGATAAAATGCTGCAATATCAATGACCACATACTAACTTTGTGCGCAAACCAGGGTGAATCCTTGTTGCACCCCAAAATTTGCTCAACCTTTTAACCACTTGGTTTATGTTTCATTGTATAACATATAATAGTTCTAGAATTTGCATAGCATACCATCATCCTTTGTGCAGGGGATCAAGAGTGAGATATGAAAAGTAAGAGCCTAGTCAGAGGTTTATTCAAGTTAAAGAAGCCATTAGGGTCATCATTCCAAGCTTTGAGTTCTTGAGAAGTTTCTTTGTTTGTGAGGTCTATCTCCAAGTATGAGGGGGTATGTGAAGGAGCCTCAGGGGTTTGTGAAGTCTTAATCAAGGGTATGAGGTGTGAATGAAGCCTATTGAGTCTCTAGAGATCCAAGAAAGAGCTCAGGCAAGTCATGGTATCAAGCTCAAGAGCTTTGATTGGGGTGTGTACAATTAGGGTTTCATCTGGGTAACCCTAGGTCAAGGAAAGAGATTGAAGAGCATCAAGGCCTAGCTCTAGGTCAACAAAGCCATGAAATGATATGATGAGGCATGGGAGAAGTTGTCTCAAGATCAAGTTGAAAAGAATCAAGAATGGTTGAGGTTGTAAAGGCAGGGTTCCTAGGGTAAAATCCTCTGCTTTGCACTGAACTTCCAAGCCATATAAGTCAAGATGCAAGCTTCAAATGACTTGGACCTCCACATGAATGTTGTATAGGAGGTTCATAGCTTTAATTTGAGTACTAGAAGTCCTCAAGGGGATTTATAGAACTCAAGTTATAGCCCAGACAAGTTATGGGTCCTCAGAGGCATATGAAATTTATCTGTGAAAGTTACTTGACTTCCAAGCTACTTTTGGGCTAGAAGGAGTTTTCAAATGGATTCTTGGCAAACATGAAAGATGTTCCTTATATTCTTAGCTTTCCAAAAAGTTATAGAAGTCCTCATTTGGATTTGTGGAGCTCAAGTTATAGCTTGTACAAGTCAGGGGTATTTTGGGAAAGTGAGATTATAGGTCCTTTTTCAACATAGGTCAAAATCTCCCTCTTCCACTTATCAAATGGAAATTTGTTCAACATGAGATGTGTTTAAAATGGTGTTTTTAGGCTAGACAAGGAGTCATGGTGAGTTGAATTGGCTTGTATCAAGAAATGCCCAAAAATGGCCTAAAAAAAGAAGCTTTTTCAAATGGATCAAAAGAGGGAAAATGAGAATTTTGAGTTATAGGTCCTAAATGCCTCAAATAAGTACTCAATTTGAGTGGAAAATGCATTCCAAACTTGATGGCATTTTTATAATTTTGATTTGAGGTCAGATTCCATGACTTGCTTTGGAAAAGTGCTTACTTACATTACAAGTCACATTACCAAAACCTTACACAAGGCAATTCAGGTCTTTCTTTTGGCTCAAATGCATTTACCATGGTTCATATGATTGAAAGGAACATTTTTAAGCTAACTGTAACAAGAATACACGTCTGGTAGCATCACACTTAAAGTGCCATAACAGATTTTGTGGATCACTGAATTGGGCCCCAAAGCTGGATCAAAAGCCCATGAAAACATTCCATATAAGGAGTAGAGTGAATTCAGTTAGAGTTTGGAGATCATTTGGTGCTGAGCAGAGAATTTGTAACTGAATTTTTCAAGAATCAACTCAGAATTGGTTTTGCAATTCCAGAGGAAATCAAGCCAAATTGGAGGTTGCATTAGCTTCAGAGGAAGGTTTGGAGTGTGTCTGGATCATTTGGAAGAAGAAATTGAGCAAGAACAGCCTCTGTTGATCATCTGAACTCAGGTTAGCAACTTTCTTCCCTATTCACGATTCATGTAGTTTTAGATAGCAATCTATAGGTGGTTAGGATCCTTGCAATGTGTAGATGGATTCTAGGTCAAGAAATCTTGGAATTGAAATAATTTATGATGATGACCACTTTCTGTTGAGCCTGATTTCGTGCAATTCTTGAGGACTTAATCATGTTTGGATGGTGAGAATTGATCACTGAGAGTTGTAGTTTGGATTGGTACCATTAATTTTGAGAATGAGGATGATCAAGATTTGTACAATTTCTAAAAATCCCTTCGTGTTTTGAGATAGAGAGAGATTTAGGCAATTCTGATGATGGATTCGTGATCAGTGAGGAAAATTGAGTGAGATAGGGTATGGTTTGGTTATTTTTGATGACCTGTGAAAGGAGCCTCACCGGAGAAGACGATGGCACCACTGCTCAGGCCACCGTCTGGTGAGTTCCCTCCATCTGAGTTTGAATTGGAGACGAAACAAATGGACCCTTGGATGATAGTTTGACCTTGACTCAAGCAAGACAATACACGGTCACGATTGCAAGAAATTTGTGAAGGCTGAGATTAGAATGAAACGCACCGTTTCATTTAATTGGAAACCTTAGGCTTAAGACTCTGAGTGATATACGCACCCCCCTCTGGGCCCAATCCATATTTTGAACTGATTTTAATTACTATTTGGCACGCGCCTTTTATTATTTTCTTGTTATTTTCTTTTATTTTCTTCATTTCATATTAGTTTGAAATTAATTAATAAAAAATAGGAAAATAAGTCAATTAATTCTAGGTTTTTTTCCCCTGGTTCTTGATTGGATCTAGAAATTTAATGGATAAAAATATTAGGAAAATCATGCATTTTCATTTTATTTGGATTTTTCACATTTTTATTTGATATTGAAATTGTTTTGTTTGGTGCTTCTGTTTTGAGAATTTTGTTCTCTTAATTGGTGATGATTCTTGCTTAGATCTTTTAGTAGATTGAAGCTAACACTTGCATGCTCCTATAGGAATTTTTTTAGATTTTTTAGATGTAAATTGGTTCTGTTTTAGGGATGTTGATTAGGAACTTCCAAAATTATGGATCACCTTGACCTTTCCCATCTTAGGATTTGTTTAGTGGACCTAGTAGTTGACTTAGGTTTGGATCTTTGAACTTTAGATTGATGATACATGTAGGTTCCCCTAGAAATTTTGTTAGGTTTTAAGGAAGTGGTTTTCTATTTTTTCTTGAGGGTGGAAGTAGGGTTAGCTTTGGTGGTTTCTAGCTTTGGATTGTGCTTTGAGTAGGCCTCAAGAGTAGCTTGTCTTTCTTGAGGAGCTTGGGATCCTTCTTGGTGATGATGAAGACTTAGCTTGGAAGCTTGCTCTCTTTCTATGAGGATTGAGTCTCCTAGGTTTGGTTGAAGTTTATGGTACTTTCCTGAGGAAGGCACTATGATCTTCTCCCACTCCTTTTTCTTTCCTCTCTTCTTAAGTGTCCAATGATGTTAGATCCTTCACGTGTGTTTAGTTTCCTCCTGAGGAGGAAGTATAAACCATTCACAGTTGTTGAGCCACATGGGGCATGCCTCCTAAGTTGGGATCTTCATAGAACTTTCTTGAGGAAGGCACTATGATTTTATCCACTTAGTTCACTTTTTCTCTCCTCTCTTCTTAAGTGTCCAATGATGTTGGAGCCTTCATATGAGTTTGGTTTTCTCCTGAGGAGGAAATGCAAACCATTCACAGTTTTTGAGCCACATGGGGCATGCCTCCTAAGTTGGGATCTTCATAATACTTTCCTGAGGAAGGCACTATGATTTTATCCACTTAGTCCCCTTTTTCTCTCCTCTCTTCTTAAGTGTCCAATGATGTTGGAGCCTTCATGTGAGTTTGGTTTTCTCCCGAGGAGGAAATGCAAACCATTCACAGTTGTTGAGCCACATGGGGCATGCCTCCTAATTTGGGATCTTCATAATACTTTCCTGAGGAAGGCACTATGATTTTATCCACTTAGTTCACTCTCTTTGTTAGTCTGCCTTGAAGCTTGAAGATTGGATTAGAGTCTCCCCCTTTGGAGCTTGCTTTGCTGTTCAGACTGCTTCCTTGTTTTGTGTGACTTGTGTGGTGTGTGCTGCATTAGACTTAGGTCTTCATATAGATGATTCCCAGCCTAGGAGCATCTTAGAGCTTGCTTGTGTGCATGAGAAGTTGAGTGCCTGACTCCTTCTGCTTGATTGTTATTGAGTGGCTTTTGCTTGTTGGTATTTGGTTGAGCTGAGCTCCCTTGCCTTTGTGGTGTGTGGCCCTTGTGCCTTGCTTGCCTAGAAGTTGAGGTGTCCTCCTTCTGCTTGGTTGTTGCATTCATGCATCTTTACTTACAGTAATCTTTTCTTTACAGTAATTCATGTTTGCTGTTTAGATCTCTTTACCATGATCCCCTAAGAGCTCTAACTTCTCTGCTGTGGAGGAGTTATGATAAACATTAGGTTGGTTAACCATGCATGATAACATTAGGATAGAATTTCCCTTCCTAACCTCACATGTAGGATGAACATTGTATGATAACAGTAGGGTCAGTTTCCCTTTAGAGAGTCTGTTTCTCTTCTCATCCTCTAACAACAGAAAAACACTTAATGAAGGTTGCAAACAGAGTTTAATTCACTTCTTCCGTAAAAGACTTGAAAACAAACATCAAACCTTTTTGTCCTCTTGGACTGTTAATTCAGAAAACCCTTTCTTAAGGAGAATTCCATAAAAGAAACACTTGAACAGCTTGTGTCTTCCGTGGCCCGAACTACATTTGCTCTGATCTTTCATGCCGTATGAAAGTACATAGGCACGAGATGCGATATCTCGGCGAGCAACCTTCCCCCCCCCCCCTCTTTTAACCGTAGTTAGGCGAACTACGTTGACTCTGATTTCTCGTTCCAGACGGGAATATGTAGGCATAAAGTGCGATACTTTGCCGAGTCACTTTTCTTTTCTTTTTAGACTGACCTTTAGATAGATAGATAAACACCATTTTCTAGATAAACAACAAGTGTGGATCCCATCGAGTACGATGGATGTGAGGGGTGCTAATACCTTCCCCTTGCGTAACCGACTCCCGAACCCAGGTTTTGGTTGCGATGACCATACCTTTTTCCCTGTTCGTTAGGTTTTCTCTGAGCGTTTCCTTTCCCTCCTTTGGGATAAAATAACGCACGGCGGCGACTCTTCTGTTTTGTCGGCGCCAATTTTCGCAGCTAGCGACAACTGGCGACTCTGCTGGGGAACTCTATAGCATCTTGGGACTTTTCCCATCCCTTATGCTGGGACTGTTTCCCATCCCCTATGCGAGTCAATCCTAGCGCTTGCCTGTTTATCTGTTAGGTGTTGTATATATGTGCTTTACTTTTCTGTACCTTTACCCTTCCGCATTTATTTCCAGCATTATATTATTGTGATTATTGTTGTGGGAGAGGGAGGTTACTGTGAGCGATAAGCTGGACCTGAGCTTGAGTATGCACTTAGACATAGTTGTGGAGATTAGTGGGTGGACCTGTTTGCTGAGCAGACACAGTTCCCTACGAAATCCGCGCTCAGACGAGATTCTCTCCGAGGTTTTCCTTTCCGGTCCTGAGGATCTGATAGGATTCCAGACGTGAGGATTGTCGACTCTGGGGACCGATCATTTGGGATTCAGCTAAGTGAGGCCGCTTCATGAGATGATGATGCCACACCTTCTGGGTATTGTATCATCACTCATGAAAGTCTGTGAGGCTGATGACCGCATAGGATGTCGTACCTTTGTCCGTGGATTAGGTCCATACTTGTGAGAGGGGTTGGGTTATTGCAGGAAACCTTAACCTCCAGAAACCTTGGTTCAGTATTATCAGTATCAGATGGGTTTCTTATTCACAAGTCAGTGTTACCAGTATCAGATGGATTTCTGGTCAGAGGTTCAGTGTTATGGTTATCAGATGGCTTTCTTGCCGGAGACGGAGGTTCAGATGGATTTCTTGACAGAGGATTGATATTATGGGTGTCAGATGGATCTCTTGACAGATAGCCAGTATTATGGGGTTCTGGTTACCTTGGAGGTGTTTTGACCTTGATATTGCAGAAATGTCCCTTTTCAGGCTGCTACATGGCACTTTTGATCCCTTGCTTGCATCATATAGCATATTGCACTATTGCATTTTCATTTGCATCCCACTAACGTGTGTGTGTATTGCAGGTACATATTTCCCCCCAATTCTGGTTGTCTTTGCCTAGTAGTGTGACATGGAAGCCATGAAGAGAGTATTGCCCTACAGGTTCCCATCTCCTGATATCAGTCTGTTGGTGGAGTTGATTACCACTGCTGGAAAAAATGTGATGGGGGATTTCAGAAAGACCTATGGGAGGATTCTGACTTATGTTTACCAACCCTCTGCTTATGAGACTAGTGGTATTTACACCCTGCTGCAGTTTTACGATGCTCAGCTCAGATGTTTTGTTTTCCCTGACTTTGTCTTGGCTCCCACCCTGGAGGAGTATTCTGCATTATTGGATATACCCATTCGCGAACAGATGCCTTTCTTTCACACGGACGCTAAGCCTAATCTGGCTAAGCTTTCTGCTATTCTGCATTTGGAAGAGTCTGAGTTGACCGGGAAGATGCTTAAGAGAGAAGAAGTATGGGGGTTTCCGTTAACTATTTTGGTTGAGAAGGCTCAACAATATGCCAAAGATGGTTGCTGGATTATCTTTGATGCCATTCTAGCCTTGTGTATCTATGGTATTGTGTTGTTTCCGAACCTACCCGACTTCTTTGATACAGATGCTTTTCATATTCTGGCTTTAGGGAATCCAGTCCCTACGTTGTTGGGTGATGTTTACCATTCCACCCACTACAAAAATGAGAATCGTCGAGGAAAGAATGTCTCTTGTTGTGTACCTTTACTGTGCAAGTGGTTTGCCAGCCATATGCCTAAATCGGGTCACTTCATCACTTCTATTGATACTTTGGAGTGGTCCGAGCGCTTAATGGGATTGACTTCAGAGAATATTACCTGGTTTGACAAGGATGTATTAGGAATTGATATTATCTACAGTTGTGGTGAATTTCCAAATGTTCCTTTAATAGGAAGGAAAGGCTGTGTTAATTACAATCCCTCACTATTGGTCAGGCAGTTTGGGTATGCACTTCGAGAAGCGCCAAAGCCAGAGGAGATACAGGAATCTCTGTATTTTACTGGGGCCATAGACAGAGGCACTTTGATCAGACTTGAGAGAGCATGGAAGAATTTTCATAGAAGAGGGAAGTCTTTGTTAGGCAGGAGTGACAATAAAGCTTTTGGTCCTTATGTGGAATGGATTCGTGAACGGGTTGTGAAGTTTCTGATGTCTTACCCTGCAGTTAGGCCATTATATCCTCCTACAGTGGAAGAACCTACTACCATAGATATGCAGACGTACAAGCAGCTACTGGTTGAGAAAGAGGAGTTAGCAAGGGTTAATGAAGCTTTAGAGAAGGAGAACGCCCAACTTCGTCACGAGAAGATTGAAACAGGATATTCTTTCAGGCAGCAGACCGAAGCGTTGAAACACCTGAAAGGTGCTCTAATGGAGTTGACTGAAGCTAAAAAGCGTCTTGAGTTAGATGTGGACTCTGTGAGCAGTGTGTTGACTACCAAGAAGCAAGAGCTGGATAAAGCCTACATGAAGTTGGCCAAGTACAGGGATCATTGGGATGTGACTATGGCCAAACGAAGGGAACGGGAAGAAGAGTTGAGGATACAGGTGGCTCAGCTAGAAGATCAGGTTAAGGTGAAAAATGAAGAGCTCGAAGCAGAAGCATTTCGCCGATACGATACCGAGCGCAAATTAAGTGACGCCATGAAGAACTTGGAGGATTGTCAGCGCCAAGCAGATGCTAAAAGGCACAAGTCTGAGGATGGTGTCAAGGATAAGGCCTCGGAAGAGTTTGTCAGAGACATCCAAGGCACTGTTAGGAAGAGAGACCTGTTGATAGAGGGCTTGATTGACCGACCAGATCACCCAGATACGAAGAAGCTGTTCGAAGATTTCTGCGCTCGTGTCCGCACTTGACTTTTCTTGATTCTCCTTGTATGTTGTGATCACCACCAGACATGTTGGTTGGGATCCCCCTTTGGTTATTCCATTTGTAATAAACACATTTGTACACTGCTTTGATGGGCTTTCTGCTCCGATGAATATATGAGGGCTTTTCTGATATTTGTCCTTATGGTTTCCCTTGTCTTGCTGCTTTAACACTAGAATTGGAGGGGAAATATCCCCAACGCACACATGCACGTTAGCATTTTTTTTGCATATTTGTTTGCATAATCACATTGCATTACAGGAACTGTAGTCTCTGTACCTTATCTCTTGCATCCACTTTTTTTCAGATTGTTTCAGGATTGCAGAACAGCGGCTCCACCGGTATTCCACAAGAACCAACTGCAAGAAAGCTATGGACAACATGCAAACTGAGATGCAAGAAATGCGTGACAGGATGGCCCTGCTCATGCAAGCTATGGAGACTGTAGCCAAAGGGCAAGAGCAGCTTCAGACCCTAGTGCAACCGTTGATTGCACGTCCCGAGGGCAATGGTACACCATGCGGGGACAATGTTGCTAACTCCCCTCACACTGAAATCCCTCAGGGTGCTGGTGCTGTTCCAGTAGCTAGTCTAAACGCAGGAGAAACAGGTCATGTGGTTGGAAACAGGAACGCTGGTGATATGAATGTCAACGGAGAAACTGCTGGAGTTTTTGTTGGCAATGGCAACACGGGTTTCAATGGTGGTGCTGAGAATGTCGGTATGAATCTGGGTAACGGTAATCTGGGTTTCAATGGTGTGAATTTAGGGTATGGCAACGCTGCTGGTGCCAAGGCTGGGTTTGGTGACCAAGGCTATGGTAATAACGGGTACGGAATGGGTGTTCATAATGCTCAAGAGATGGGTAACCTGAGGTATGACCCCAGGTACTTTCAGACTGGACCGGGCCGTAATGCTGGATACGCCGGATATGATGATGAGGTCCCCCGCTGGGACGACCGTCAGGAAGATGTGTTTTCTGGTCATGGTGAAGGCTATGAAAGGCCTGCTGAGAGTAACCGCCGCATTAAGATGCTGGAAGAAAAAGTGAATGGGTTAGCCAATCAGAACTCTGTCGGTCTGGATATGTCAAATATGGGATTAGTCCCCGGGCTGAGGGTGCTGTTGAAGTTTAAAGCTCCTTCATTCGATAAGTACAAGGGAGACACGTGCCCTAGGGTGCACGTGCGATCTTTCTATAGACGGATGTTTGCGTATTCTAATGACGAGAAGATGCTAATGCACTTTTTCCAGGATAACCTGTCTGGGCCATCTCTGGAATGGTACATGAGTCTGAAACCTGCTCAGGTGAGGAGCTGGAAGGAGTTGGCGGAGGCCTTTGTGAGGCATTACTAATACAATAGCGATCTCGCACCAAACCGGGTTCAGTTGCAGAACCTCTCTCAGAAGTCCAGTGAAAGCTTTAAAGAATACGCCCAAAGGTGGCGAGATCTAGTAGCCAGGGTACACCCTCCGATGATGGAAAGAGAGCTAGTGGACATGTTCATAGGTACATTCTCGGGGATGTACTATGACAAGTTGCTTAACTGCTCGATGAGTACCTTTTCTGATTTGATCTTGATGGGAAAACGGATTGAGAACGGGGTTAAAATTGGTAAAATCCAGGCTGAGGAGTCCACCTCAGCAGGAGGTAACAAGAAGGCTTTCGGTAACAAGAGACAAGGTGATACCAATTCAGTGTATAGTGCCTGCCAGAGGAATAGAAGTCAGAAGTGGCAGCAACAACCGCAGGTCGCGAGCGTAACTATCCCAGCACCTCAGCAGCAACGACCTCAACCACAACTTCAGGCTCAGCAGCAGCAGAATACCAATCAGCGTAAATTTCAGAATCCGAGACCAAGGAGAGTATTCGAAGTACCACCGGTGTCATATGCAGAACTCCTCCAGGCTTTGTTGAAGCTGTAATTGGTTGAAAAGAGAACTCTAGCCCCACCGACAGGCACGCCACCACTTGGGTATGATGTCAATGAACACTGCAATTTTTATTCAGGAGCGCCTGGGCACAATATTGAAAACTGCCAGGCTTTCAAACACAAAGTACAAGACCTGCTTGATAGTACCACCATCAATTTTGGGCGTGACGGGCCTAATATTACACAACAGCCAATGCGTAAGCATGGGGCAGCGGAGGCGAACGCCATCCTGACAGACGCCGAATTTGATCTGATTATGGATGTGAATGAGTTAAAGATGCCGTTGGGTTATGTGAAGAGTTGTTTGTTAAAAGGGGGAGTCTACCCTGGTTGCAATGAGGATTGTGCAGTTTGTTTGATTCAGCCTGAAGGTTGTGGGAATTTGAAAAGTGGAATTCAGAATTTAATTGATGAAGGAACCTTACAGTTTGATCGGTCTGGGCTCAAGAGACGCCTGTTGAGGCCAGAATTGAGGAGCATAGTGATATCGCCACCGTCACTATTCCATTTAAATCTTTTATAATTTCGGCGCCTGAAAAGCGACCAACGGTCACTATCACGAAAGCTAGACCGATCCCCTATGAGAGTACCAAAGCAGTTTCGTGGAGCTATGGGGCGGAGATTTACTGTAATGGTGAGAAGATTGATTTGAATGATCTACCGGCAGGATCTGTGGACAATGTGGTAGGATCAAGTGGGATAACCCGGAGCAGAAGGATATTCACCTCACCAGAGGTAGAAGCAGAAAGGCTTGCCAAGGGTAAAGGAAAAGTTGTTGAAGGTGGACCTTCCGGGGAGAAAGAAAAAGAACCAGCGAATAAAGATGTAGAAGAGTTTATGAGGTTGATTTGTAAGAGTGACTACAAAATCGTTGATCATTTACAACAGATTCCTTCGAAGATTTCTATCTTGTCCCTGTTTTTATGTTCTGAAGCACACATAAATGCTTTATTAAAATTGCTCGAAACGTCATTTGTACCTCAGGAAATTTCAGTTAATCAGCTGGAGGGGGTGATATCCCATGTCAATGCGGGGCATGGTTTGGGGTTCACGGATTTCGATTTGACGCCTAGAGGGCGTGATCATAACAATGCCTTGCATATTTCCATTGAGTGTCGGGGCACCATTATGTCTCATGTTCTCGTCGACACTGGATCATCGTTAAATGTGTTGCCTAAGAAGGCATTGCTGAAATTGGATACCCGTGAGGTGACCTGTACGCCTAGTGATCTCGTGGTGAGGGCGTTCGACGGGACACGGAGATCGGTGTTCGGAGCTGTGACACTGCCTATCCAGGTAGGTCTCGAATTATTCGATACGATATTCTGTATTATGGACATCCAGCCAGCCTAGAGTTGTTTAATTGGAAGACCATGGATCCATGCCGCCGGGGCAGTGACATCTACGCTCCATCAAAAGTTGAAGTACATGGTTGAAGGGAGTATAGTTACGGTATGTGGCGAGGAAGATATCCTGGTTAGCCACTTGTCGTCCTTCAAGTATGTTGAAGTGGACGGAGAAATTCATGAGAATCTCTGTCAAGCATTTGAAGGGGTAAAGAGTACTGATGAAATCCCGGTAGGCAGTAAAGATCAGGAAGTGGCTGTGTCCTCATATAAGAAAGCTCAGGCATTTGCAGGCCGGAGAGACTAAGAAGTGGGGTCAAGTTTTGGACATCCCGTTTAAGCAAGACAAGTTCGGCTTAGGGTACCGCCCGTCGTCATCACAGATTGTGCCTAAGTTCAGAGGACCCGTGGTGTTTACCCCTGGAGGGGTTAGCTTTGAGAGAATCAATGCCGTGTCAGATGCGGAGGACGGGGATAGCGATTGTGACTTGGATGCGTGGATCCAACCCAGCGTACCGGGGCAGAGTCTGTGCAACTGGTCTATCCAGGATGTCATCCAAGTGACAAATAAACAGTAATACTTTGTTTTTTCAATCATTGTATGATCCTGTGTCCTGCCTGGGGCATAGTGATTTTGTCTTAGGGCCTAACTGTTTACATGTATGTTCGTTTTAATCAATGAATAAAGGCGTTTTCTGCATGCAAATGTTGTGATCCTTGTCTATCTGTTTTTATTTGTATCAATAAAATGGCAACGTGGTTGTGTGCTTTGTTTGCATATCATTTGAAGCATTTAACCATTTCCCTCGCAGGACCCATATATTTTCAGATGACATCGATCAAAGACTTCCTATGAATCATTTTGACTTCGAGCGTCCGATCTTTCAAGCTGAGGAAGAGATTGTTGAGGATAGCGACTTATCAGAAGAGCTGACTCGTTTGTTGAAGCAGGAAGGAAGAATCATTCTGCCTCACCAGGAAGAGATTGAGATCGTCAATTTGGGGTCTGAAGAGTGTATCAGGAATATCCGTATAGGGGCTGCGCTACAGAGTGACATCAAGCAGAAGCTTATTGAGATGCTGCGAGAATACAGTGATATTTCTGCTTGGTCCTACGAAGATATGCCCGGGCTGGATACCGACATGGTGGTGCATCGTTTGCCTTTGAAAGAGGATTTCCCTCCAATCAAATAGAAACTCAGAAGGACTCGACCGGACATGGCCGTGAAGATAAAAGAGGAAGTGCAAAAGCAATGGGATGCTGGGTTCCTGGCTGTCACCACTTATCCCTCTTGGGTCGCTAATATTGTGCATGTGCCGAAGAAAGATGGCAAGGTTCGGATGTGTGTCGATTATAGAGACTTGAACAAAGCGAGCCCAAAAGATGATTTCCCACTCCCGCATATTGATGTATTGGTTGATAACACGGCTCAGTTTTCAGTATTTTCCTTCATGGACGGCTTTTCAGGCTATAACCAAATAAAAATGGCGCTGGAGGACATGGAGAACACGACTTTTATTACCCCATGGGGAACATTTTGCTATAAGGTGATGCCCTTTGGTTTGAAGAATGCTGGGGCAACATATCAGCGAGCTATGACAACTCTCTTTCATGATATGATGCATAAGGAGGTTGAAGTATATGTTGATGATATGATTGCCAAGTCTCAAACAAAGGAAGAACATCTGATTAATCTGCTGAAATTGTTCAAAAGGCTTAGGAAATTCAGGCTGAGGCTGAATCCTAACAAATGCACCTTCGGGGTAAGATCCGGTAAGCTACTGGGGTTTATTGTGAGCGAGAAAGGAATCGAGGTCGATCCTGCAAAAATAAAAGTGATACAAGAGATGCCAGCACCGAGAACAGAAAAAGAGGTTCGTGGCTTCTTAGGAATATTGAACTACATTGTCCGGTTCATATCTCACCTAACGACCACGTGTGAACCACTGTTCAAACTGTTAAAGAAAGATCAAGCGGTGGTCTGGAACGATAATTGCCAAAGGGCATTCGAAAGAATAAAAGAGTACTTGCAGGAGCCTCCAGTTTTGATACCTCCAGTAGCGGGTCGACCACTGATTATGTATCTGACGGTTCTTGAGAACAACATGGGTTGTGTTCTCGGTCAACACGACGAGACGGGACATAAAGAGCATGCGATTTATCATATGAGTAAGAAATTCACGGACTGTGAATCCCGATACTCTATGCTTGAAAAGACGTGTTGTGCACTTGCCTGGGCTACCAAACGTCTAAGACAGTACATGCGGAATCACACAACCATGCTGATATCAAAGATGGATCCGATCAAGTATGTTTTCGAGAAACAAGCACTCTCCGGAAGGATTTCCAGATGGCAGATGGTACTGACAGAGTATGATATACAATACATTTCCCAGAAGGCTATTAAAGGTAGTGTTCTGTTAGAGTACCTTGCCGAACAGCCAATTGACGATTATCAGCCTGTGAAGTTTGAGTTTCCTGATGAGGATATAATGTACTTGAAGGCGAAAGATTGCGATGAGCCGTTGCCAGATGAGGGTCCTGAGCAGAGTTCCCAGTGGCAGTTGATTTTTGATGGTGCGGTCAATTTGTACGAAAGTGGGATAGGGGCAATTATCACTACTCCCCATGGGTTGCACATCCCGTTTACGGCCAGATTGACTTTTCCAGTAACGAATAACGAAGCATAGTACGAAGCTTGTATTATGGGCCTTGAAGAGGCTATTGATCTGAGGATCAAGAATCTGGATGTATACGGTGATTCCGCTTTGGTTGTGAACCAGATCAAAGGAGAGTGGGAGACCCGTCAACCTAATCTGGTGCCGTACATGAATTACGCAAGAAGACTGCTACCTTTCTTTGATAAGGTGGAGTTTCATCACGTCCCAAGGGCAAAAAATTAGATGGCGGACGCCCTTGCGACATTATCTTCAACGTACAAAGTCAATTACTGGAATGAGGCTCCCAGGATTGTCATTTCTCGCCTTGACATGCCTGCCTTTGTATTTGCTATTGATGAAGCGTCTGACGGCAAACCCTGGTATTTCGACATCCAGAATTTCCTGAAGAACAAAGAGTATCCGGCTGGGGCATCCAGTCGCGACCAGAAGACTCTCAGGAGATTAGCGGGAAATTTTTATCTGAACCCCGATGGCGTCTTGTACAGAAGGAATCACGATTTGGTACTCCTACGGTGTGTAGATGAGAAGGAAGCCAATTTACTCATGGAAGAGGTCCATGAAGGTACTTTCGGTACGCATGCTAGTGGACATGCTATGACCCAAAAACTGCTGCGAGCAGGATACTACTGGCTAACGATTGAAACAGACTGTTTCAAATTCACCAAACGGTGTCACAAGTGCCAGATCTATGCGGATAAGATCCATGTGCCGCCGAGCCCTCTGAATGTTATGGCATCCCCATGGCCCTTCTCCATGTGGGGAATTGACATGATCGGTAAAATTGAGCCCACAACATCCAACGGACATCGCTTCATCCTGGTAGCGATCGATTATTTCACCAAGTGGGTGGAAGCATCATCTTACGCCAATGTGACCAAACAGGTGGTAGCCAGATTTATCAAGAGAGATATAATCTGCAGATACGGTATTCCTGAAAGAATCATTACTGATAATGGTTCGAATCTGAACAACAAAATGATGAAAGATCTATGTCGAGACTTCAAGATCGAACACCACAACTCATCTCCTTACAGACCCAAGATGAATGGCACTGTTGAGGCGGCCAACAAGAACATAAAGAAAATTGTTCAGAAGATGGTTGTGAGGTATAAGGATTGGCATGAGATGCTGCCATTTGCTTTGCACGGTTATCGCATGATGGTGCGTACATCAACCGGGGCAACCCCGTTCTCACTGGTGTATGGTATGGAAGTTGTCCTACCTTTAGAGGTTGGGATCCCATCTTTGAGAGTTTTGCTCGACGTTAAGCTTGATGAGGCAGAACGGGTGAAAAACAGATTGAATCAGCTAAGCCTGATAGATGAGAAAAGGCTAGCGTATATAGCATATGGTCGGCTGTATCAGAGCCGGATGAAGAAAGCTTATGACAAGAAGATACGACCTCGAAGCTTTCAGACGGGCGATCTTGTGCTGAAAAAGATTCTCCCACCACAGTCAGATCACAGGGGCAAATGGACTCCCAACTATGAAGGTCCATATGTTATGCGAAAGGTCTTCTCTGGAGGAGCCTTACTGTTATCCACCATAGATGGTGAGGACTTTTCATGCCCTGTGAACTCGGACGCAGTCAAAAAATACTTTGCTTAAAGAGACCCGCTGGACAGGAAAAAGAGAGTCCAGGCAAAAACGGGGCATCCTGGCGAACCAAGAAAAAGAGAAAAGGTTCGGGCAAAAGTTAGGGATAAAATTGAAAAGAACGTACACCCGCGAAGTCGAAAACCTGTAAAGGGCGACTTCGGAAAAAATGGGTATCCCGGTGAATTGAAAACCCGCAAAGGGCGGTTCACGCAAAAGTTAGGGATTGAGAGAAGCAGATGACTGCGGTCCGAGTTTGATACTTCATTGCTCAGTGGTTTGGGAGTACCAGAGGGTCGACTATCCAAAACAATCTCTTCCGAAGAGGGAGCATCGGGAAAGCGTCAGAGTCAGGCGAGTCATAGGAGGATCAGCTCATGGTGTTCGTCTGTACCACGTTGCCGACATGTGTACAAATGTTCTTTTGTATCTTTGTACATACTTGCAATTGTTTATGCGTAACTTCCTCTTTTCAGGAGTTGCATCTGATGTACAAACTTCGCCTATTTACTGGCCGTTATCAATAAAGCATGTTGTTCAGTACTTGATGTGTGATTTTAGTTTTAACCTTTACTGTTTTGTTTGTGGAAAACGCCGATGTTTTTGATAAACTTACATGTGCGTAAACATGCAGGCCTCGGCCAATGATCGTTAAAACTTTGAATTAACTGAATAGCTGTCACGGATACTAACCAAGATAGTTCCTTTTGCATAGAATGTCTTGTGTTCGTTCGTGTTTTTGCAGGGTCGTCACCTTTGCAGCAGATATCCAAGGGATTGTGTTCCCAGCCAGAGCAGACTTTATGAGAAACTTATCCCGCCCCGGAAGATGGAGTTTGTTTCCTTCCCCAGAAGATGAAGATCTTATCCCCAGCGGAGTAGGATTACGTCGGATGCAGGATCGGAGTATCCTCAGCGGTTCAAGTTTGATTTATTCGGTAGAGTGAAGTCACCGCCAGCAAGACGAGATTGATATACCCAGTGGAGTGCGTATTCCAGGTGGCTGATTATGAAGGTGTTTACTCCCCAAAAAGTTCGTGTGCAGTGTAATCAGAGTACACAGATCAGTTCCCAGCTGAGTGTCAGCAGGATGAGTTGGCCCCACAGAGCGTAATCCGGTGGTCAGAAGTTTGAAAGGAGCAGTCCCGAGCAGGATTTCCTTTTCTATTCTCCAGCAGGTTGTTCCTCCTTCGACAGGATGATCATCCTCAGCAGAGTTCGTAATTATGAGCTTGTGAGCTACTTCCCTAGCAGGATGGGTTATCCCCAGCGGAGTTTGTTCCACCTTTCTAGCATTTATTTTGCTGGAATATGTCGGTAGTATCCTGATATTCCCCAGCAGATCCAGCTTTGTCTTCAGCATTTATTTTGCTGGAGCATCCTTGTCATTTGCATATATCATCATATTCGCATCTACCTAAACACGTAGCATTTCCATGCCGTATGGAAGCATTACGTCATTATCAAACATTGGCATTTTGAAACATAAGCCAGGTTGGTTACCTCTTTGGTTTCAGTTGCTTTCCCCTGCAGATAATTGAGATTGGTTCAGGAAGATGTCCAGATATTCAGATTTGTGGCATAAAGTATGCAGTGATGGTGTTCGTCCTATCATATGTTCCCCCTAGCAGAGATGCTTGGCTAAGCTTCTCTTTTCCCCAGCTGAGTCCTTCTCAGGTCGCTGTTACATCAGCATTAGAAGATTTCATAGCACAAATTTTTTGGGTTATCGCGTATGATTCCCCAACAGAGTTTTCCCCACCGAGTTGCTTGGTTAAGCTCGTCGTCTTCCCTAGTGGAATTTTTCTTCAGATTGCTGTCACGTCAGTATTTGAAAATCTTGAAGTTTTTACCTATGGTCGAAATAGGTGTCCGAAGGCCGTCGTCAGAGGTTCCCCGCAGAGTTGTTTGTTCAAGTCTTCGGAGGCCCGATTTCCTGCTTTATAGCGTTTAATCGTATCTTCAGGATATGAAAGGTTGACGGTGATTTCAAAGATTTCTCGCTTTATAGCGTTTGCTCGTATCTTCAGGATATGAAAGGTTGACGGTGAGTTCAACGATTTCTCGCTATATAGCGTTTGCTCGTATCTTCAGGATATGAAAGGTTGACGGTGAGTTCAACGATTTCTCGCTTTATAGCGTTTGCTCGTATCTTCAGGATATGAAAGGTTGACGGTGAGTTCAATGATTTCTCTCTTTATAGCGTTTGCTCGTATCTTCAGGATATGAAAGGTTGACGGTGAGTTCAACGATTTCTCGCTTTTTAGCGTTTGCTCGTATCTTCAGGATATGAAAGGTTGATGGTGAGTTCAACGATTTCTCGCTTTTTAGCGTTTACTCGTATCTTCAGGATATGAAAGGTTGACAGTGAGTCCAACAATTCCTCGTTTTTAACGTATGCCCGTTTATTCGGAAGTGAAGGTGATTTACCAACAGATGTTACAGACGGATTGATGGTGGTAATCTAGTCTTTTGATGCAATGCCTGTGGCATCACGTGGGAAGTTGATGGTGAATTAAAAGTTCTTCTTCAAGATAATTGGTCGGTTGTTGCTGTGACAACCCGATTCGGTCTTCTTGACGTTATCCCCAAGCAGTTTGTTCGCGCAATTTATTTTTGCGGTTGGCAAATTTCTGGGTTCTTTGGTATTCAACCGTCTTCTACCTCGAATGTTTGAAAGTCGTTCTCTTCTCATCCAGTCGGGTCCAAGCCGTTTGAATAGGGGCAGTTGTTGCACCCCAAAATTTGCTCAACCTTTTAACCACTTGGTTTATGTTTCATTGCATAGCATATCATAGTTCTAGCATTTGCATAGCATAGCATCATCCTTTGTGCAGGGGATCAAGAGTGAGATATGAAAAGTAAGAGCCTAGTCAGAGGTTTATTCAAGTTAAAGAAGCCATCAGGGTCATCATTCCAAGCTTTGAGTTCTTGAGAAGTTTCTTGGTTTGTGAGGTCTATCTCCAAGTATGAGGGGGTATGTGAAGGATCCTCAGGGGTTTGTGAAGTCTTAATAAAGTTTATGAGGTGTGAATGAAGCTTATTGAGTCTCTAGAGATCCAAGAAAGAGCTCAGGCAAGTCATGGTATCAAGCTCAAGAGCTTTGATTGGGGTGTGTACAATTAGGGTTTCATCTGGGTAACCCTAGGTCAAGGAAAGAGATTGAAGAGCATCAAGGCCTAGCTCTAGGTCACCAAAGCCATGAAATGATATGATGAGGCATGGGAGAAGTTGTCTCAAGATCAAGTTGAAAAGAATCAAGAATGGTTGAGGTTGTAAAGGCAGGGTTCCTAGGGTAAAATCCCCTGTTTTGCACTGAACTTCCAAGCCATATAAGTCAAGATGCAAGCTTCAAATTACATGGACCTCCACATTAATGTTGTAGAGGAGGTTCATAGCTTTAATTTGAGTACTATAAGTCCTCAAGGGGATTTATAGAGCTCAAGTTATAGCCCAGACAAGTTATGGGTCCTCAGAGGCATCTGGAATTTATCTATGAAAGTTACTTGAATTCCAAGCTACTTTTGGGCTAGAAGGAATTTTCAAATGGATTCTTGGAAAACATATAAGATGTTCCTTATCTTCTTAGCTTTCCAAAAAGTTATAGAAGTCCTCATTTGGATTTGTGGAGCTCAAGTTATAGCTTGTACAAGTCAGGGGTATTTTGGGAAAGTGAGATTATAGGTCCTTTTTCAACATAGGTCAAAATCTCCCTCTTCCACTCATCAAATGGAAATTTGTTCAACATGACATGTGTTTAAAATGGTGTTTTTAGGCTAGATAAGGAGTCATGGTGAGTTGAATTGGCTTGTATCAAGAAATGCCCAAAAATGACCTACAAAAAGAAGCTTTTTCAAATGGATCAAAAGACGGAAAATGAGAATTTTGAGTTATAGGTCCTAAATGGCTCAAGTAAGTACTCAATTTGAGTGGAAAATGCATTCCAAACTTGATGGCATTATTACAATTTTGATTTGAGGTCAGATTCCATGACTTGCTTTGGAAAAGTGCTTACTTACATTACCAGTCACATTACCAAAACCTTACACAAGGCAATTCAGGTCTTTCTTTTGGCTCAAATGCATTTACCATGGTTCATATGATTGAAAAGAACATTTTCAAGCTAACTGTAACAAGCATACACGACTGGTAGCACCACACTTCAAGTGCCATAACAGATTTTGTGGATCACTGAATTGGGCCCCAAAGCTGGATCAAAAGCCCATGAAAACATTCCATATAAGGAGTATAGTGAATTCAGTTAGAGTTTGGAGATCATTTGGTGCTGAGCAGAGAATTTGTAACTGAATTTTTCAAGAATCAACTCAAAATCGGTTTTGCAATTCCAAAGGAAATCAAGCCAAATTGGAGGTTGCATTAGCTTCAGAGGAAGATTTGGAGTGTGTCTGGATCATTTGGAAGAAGAAATTGAGCAAGAACAACCTTTGTTGATCATTTGAACTCAGGTTAGCAACTTTCTTCCCTATGCACGATTCATGTAGTTTTAGATAGCAATCTATAGGTGGTTAGGATCCTTGCAATGTGTAGATGGATTCTAGGTCAAGAAATCTTGGAATTGAAACAATTTATGATGATGAACACTTTCTGTTGAGCCTAATTTCGTGCAATTCTTGAGGACTTAATCATGTTTGGATGGTGAGAATTGATCACTGAGAGTTGTAGTTTGGATTGGTACCATCAATTTTGAGAATGAGGATGATCAAGATTTGTACAGTTTCTGAAAATCCCTTCATGTTTTGAGATAGAGAGAGATTTAGGAAATTCTGATGATGGATTCGTGATCAGTGAGGAAAATTGAGTGAGATAGGGTATGGTTTGGTTATTTTTGATGACCTGTGAAAGGAGCCTCACCGGAGAAGACAGTGGCGCCACTGCTCAGGCCACCGTCTGGTGAGTTCCCTCCATCTGAGTTTGAATTGGAGACGAAACACATGGACCCTTGGATGATAGTTTGACCTTGACTCAGGCAAGACAATACACGGTCACGATTGCAAGAAATTTGTGAAGGTTGAGATTAGAATGAAGCGCACCGTTTCATTTAATTGGAAACCTTGGACTTAAGACTCTGAGTGATATACGCACCCCCTCTGGGCCCAATCCACATTTTGAACTGATTTTAATTACTATTTGGCACGCGCCTTTTATTATTTTCTTGTTATTTTCTTTTATTTTCTTCATTTCATACTAGTTTGAAATTAATTCATAAAAAATAGGAAAATAAGTCAATTAATTCTAGGTTTTTTTCCCCTGGTTCTTGATTGGATCTAGAAATTTAATGGATAAAAATATTAGGAAAATCATGCATTTTTAGTTTATTTGGATTTTTCACATTTTTATTTGATATTGAAATTGTTTTGTTTGGTGCTTCTGTTTTGAGAATTTTTTTCTCTTAATTGGTGATGATTCTTGCTTAGATCTATTGGTAGATTGAAGCTAACACTTGCATGCTCCCATAGGAATTTTTTTTGTATTTTTTAGATGTAAATTGGTTCTGTTTTAGGGTTGTTGATTAGGACTTTCCCAAATTATGGATCACATTGACCTTTTCCATCTTAGGATTTGTTTAGTGGACCTAGAAGTTGACTTAGGTTTGGATCTTTGAATTTAGATTGATAATACATGTAGGTTCCCCTAGAAATTTTGTTAGGTTTTTAGGAAGTCGTTTTCTATTTTTGCTTGAGGGTGGAAGTAGGGTTAGCTTTGGTGGTTTCTAGCTTTGGATTGTGCTTTGAGTGGACCACAAGAGTAGCTTGTCTTTCTTGAGGAGCTTGGGATCCTTCTTGGTGATGATGAAGACTTAGCTTGGAAGCTTGCTCTCTTTCTATGAGGATTGAGTCTCCTAGGTTTGGTTGAAGTTTATGGTACTTTCCTGAGGAAGGCACTATGATCTTCTCCCACTCCTTTTTCTCTCCTCTCTTCTTAAGTGTCCAATGATGTTGGAGCCTTCATGTGAGTTTAGTTTCCTCCTGAGGAGGAAGTATAAACCATTCACAGTTGTTGATCCACACGGGGCATGCCTCCTAAGTTGGGATCTTCATAGAACTTTCCTGAGGAAGGAACTATGATTTTATCCACTTAGTTCACTTTTTCTCCCCTCTCTTCTTAAGTGTCCAATGATGTTGGAGCCCACATGTGAGTTTGGTTTTCTCCTGAGGAGGAAATGCAAACCATTCACAGTTGTTGAGCCACATAGGGCATGCCTCCTAAGTTGGGATCTTCATAATACTTTCCTGAGGAAGGCACTATGATTTTATCCACTTAGTTCCCTTTTTCTCTCCTCTCTTCTTAAGTGTCCAATGATGTTGGAGCCTTCATGTGAGTCTGGTTTTCTCCTGAGGAGGAAATGCAAACCATTCACAGTTGTTGAGCCACATGGGGCATGCCTCCTAAGTTGGGATCTTCATAATACTTTCCTGAGGAAGGCACTATGATTTTATCCACTTAGTTCACTCCCTTTGTTAGTCTGCCTTGAAGCTTGAAGATTGGATTAGAGTCTCCCCCTTTAGAGCTTGCTTTGCTGTTCAGCCTGCTTCCTTGTTTTGTGTGACTTGTCTGGTGTGTGCTGCATTAGACTTAGGTCTTCATATAGATGATTCCCAGCCTAGGAGCATCTTAGAGCTTGCTTGTGTGCATGAGAAGTTGAGTGCCTGACTCCTTCTACTTGATTGTTATTGAGTGGCTTTTGCTTGTGGGTATTTGGTTGAGCTGAGCTCCCTTGCCTTTGTGGTGTGTGGCCCTTGTGCCTTGCTTGCCTAGAAGTTGAGGTGTCCTCCTTCTGCTTGGTTGTTGCATTCATGCATCTTTACTTACAGTAATCTTTTCTTTACAGTAATTCCTGTTTGCTATTTAGATCTCTTTACCATGATCCCCTAGGAGTTGTAACTTCTCTGCTGTGGAGGAGTTATGATAGACATTAGGTTGGTTAACCATGCATGATAACATTAGGATAGAATTTCCCTTCCTAACCTCACATGTAGGATGAACATTGTTTGATAATAGTAGAGTCAATTTCCCTTTAGAGAGTCTGTTTCTCTTCTCATCCTCTAACAATAGTAAAACACTTAATAAAGGTTGCAAACAGAGTTTAATTCACTTCTTCTGTAAAAGACTTGAAAACAAACATCAAACCTTTTTTTCCTCTTGGACTGTTAATTCAGAAAACCCTTTCTTAAGGAGAATTCCATAAAAGAAACACTTGAACAGCTTGTGTCTTCCGTGGCCCGAACTACGTTTGCTCTGATCTTTCATGTCGTATAAAAGTACGTAGGAACAAGATGCGATATCTCGGCGAGCAACCTTCCCCCCCCTTCTTTTACCCGTAGTTAGGCGAACTACGTTGACTCTGATTTCTCGTTCCAGACGGGAATACGTAGGCATAAAGTGTGATACTTTGTCAAGTCACTTTTCTTTTCTTTTCAGACTGACCTTTAGATAGATAGATAAACACCCTTTTCCAGATAAACAACAAGCGTGGATCCCATCGAGTACGATGGACGTGAGGGGTGCTAATACCTTCCCCTTGCGTAACCGACTCCCGAACCCAGGTTTTGGTTGTGATGACCATACCTTTTCCCCTGTTCGTTAGGTTTTCTCTGAGCGTTTCCTTTCCCTCATTTGGGATAAAATAACGCACGGTGGCAACTCTTCTGTTTTGCCGGCGCCGATTTTCGCAGCTAGCGACAATCCTGACGCTACTAGAAACCCTAAAGAGAAACTTAGATTTGGCCATTGACTAGGCAAAAGTGAAGGTGAATGAAGCTAACTCTTATAAACACCACCCTTTAAACTTGAATTTCACAAGCTTCGATGCATGCTAAGAGAGACCTTGTTTAAGGATGAGCATGAACAAGAGAGATGTATCCACATTAAGGCCACAATGAAAATTTTTAGGCTTGTTCTAGATAACAACTATGTGTTTATTCAAATCAACGAAAATCCAAAACATAATATGAAGATTTCGGGAAATCTCCCTATCTCATTGGAAGACACACTCATTAAATTTTTTAAAGTAAAAAGCAGACCACTTTGCATTCTTACCATGGAGATGTCAAACATCGACTCCAATATAATATGAAATCAGATGAACATAGAAACTTCTACTAAGTACGTCACCACGATAGCATGACATCAGTCACCTATGAAATTCAAAGCCATCAAGATCATTATGGAAAAACTCCTCTAAGCAGACATTATCTTAGAACATAATACACAAAATGGCTATCCGATATGGTGTTAGTAAGAAAAGCAAGTGGAAAATCGAGCATATGCATTGACTACAATGACCTTAGTCAAGCTTGTGCCAAAGATTGACATCCTACCATACCCTATATTTTCCCCCACCTTAGTTCCTTCATTTGAATCATTTGCATAACATCAATCACTTCTTGTGTGTGTTTTCTTTGCCTTGTCCACAAGTAGGGTTTTGCATTAGAGAATTCAAGTGTTTGATAAAGCAGAAGATTAGTGTGATACTCAACATCTCAAGCTCCTTAACTCATGATTAGTGATCAAGATTTTCCCTCCATCAATGGTCAAGTTTAAGTTTTCATCAATTCAAGTTCATCAAGTTTCAATCCATCATGTGCTACAAATTAGGGTTTTGGTCAAAGTCAGCTTGATGTTGACTTTTCGACCAAAAACATGATCCCATGGCTTGGAATGTGATTCAAAGGATTCAAAGGCATCATTGTGGTCCATTTATGTGATTAAATAAGCTTAATAAATTGGATGCATTGATAGTTAAAGGATTTTGATTCAACTGATGAAAAGTTAACAGATGCTCAAAGTCAAAGTTTGACTTTTGACATTTTTGGTCAACCATGGAATTCTCAAGTCAAGAATCATGAAAATATGGAAAACAATTGAGTTTGATAAAGCTAAATCGATAAAATAAAGAAAAAGATCAAAGTTGTCAAAATTGATAAGCTTAGAAATTTTCTAAGTACAAAATTGCATGTTCATGAAGGTGAGTTTTTAAGGTTGTAACTTCTTCCTCAAGCATCCATTTGAAACACTTGAGGAATGCATTTAAAGATGGAATTTGATACTATAATTTTATGAAAATTGGAAGCCAAAAGCTTTCTTGAAGTGGAAGATATTGATGTCAAAAATTGAGGTTTCAAGTTGTGTCAAAATTCAAAACACTTAGAAATTTTTCTAAGTTTTTGACCTTGTCATGTGCATTTTATGGCCAATTTGTGATCAATATAGGAATTCATTTGAAAAACTTGAGGGTTGCATTTGAAGATCATACTTCCTACTTCATCATGGTGGAAATTTTGTTCCATAAATATTTTTCCATTTGAGAGATATGAGGGATCAAAGTTAGGGCTTCACCATGAATTGAAATGCATTTTGAACCAAAATTTTCTAACTGTCAAAATTCAGTTTGGTCCATACGAATTTAGAGCCATTTTAGAGCATCTTCCAAGCATTTTCTCAGCTTGCATTCAACATTAAACTTGTTCCTTTCCATGCTAGCTTCACATTGGTACCAAATTTGTTCAAGATAAACCCCTATAATAAGGACAAATCTGTTGCACAACTGAGTACTTGGGGATTAGTATTTTGGCATGTAGTCAAGTTTCAAACTTGGTCAAAACTTCTTGAACAAGGGCAAGCTCTGATGCAAACTAACTTCTAAGGCCAAACCAACTTGTACAAGCCTAAATTCAGAGCCAAAAATGATCATGAGGCCAAGAACCAATGCCTTGATACATAGAGCCAATTTTTCCAGTTTTGTGAAAATGGATCATTACAAGATAAACTCCAAATCAGACCCAACCTTCATCCAAACCTACTTCAAAAGCCTATACAAATGCATTGCAAAACTCACAAGATCAGTACACAAGCATTTGAGCAAAGAGCATAGAGAAAAAATCTCAAACAATCTCCATTAAACTCAAATTTCAAATTTCACCATTCCTTGTTTTTCCTTCATCAAAACACTCCAAATATCTCACCAAAAATTCTGTATGCAATGGAACTCATTTGAAACACCCCAACACCATAACTCACTTTTTCTCATATGCAAGTGAATTTGGTCATAACAATACAAGGGGTTTCAAGGCATTCTAAGCACATCATCATACTCTTGGGAACTCAAGGAAGCTAGGAGGATCATTCTTACATTGCTGGAAGCAATTTTTGGAGGTTCACGAATTCACCGTTTAAGGTACTTTTTTATATTTCGAACTCTACCATTTAAGCATCATTTTAACTCATTCTTGTTACCATTATGTTAGTTTTGACATGATGAATGAAACCCCTAAACTATTGTCTATTGATCGTTGATGTATGTCATTTAACTTTTGTTTGAAATGTTAGGATTTATCTGGTTTTGTCCAAAATTTGTGAATTTGAGATGAAATAAATAAAACTAATGACATATTTGGATTTATTGTGAAATTCTAAGCAGGATAGTATATCTACTTGTCTCATTTAGTACAAAAATAAGGAAGTTTTATTTTTTTGAAAATAAAAAAAGTTACACTAACACCACGAGGAAGAAGATGAAGTCTCCTTTTTATTTTTAAATTTAACTTTATTATATTTTCCTGAGCAAAGATATTATAAGTCTTAAGAGCCTAGTTCAGTGGTTTGTGTTTTTGTTGGTAATTTGAGGGCGCGGGTTCAACACCTAGCGACCCCCTTTCTTTTTTAACACTTTTTCCTCTTCTTTTTCTTCCTTTCTTTCCCTTTTCTTCTTTTATTTTTTTCTTTTTATCTTTTTTATTAATTTATTCATTTTCTTTTATTCTTCTTAATTTATTTTATAGTAAAAAAATCATCAAAAAATGTTTTATTTTTTTAGGTTATTTTTTTATCTTCCTTTTGTCATATTAAAAAGAAAAACTAAAAAAATATACATTCATTTGAATTACTTATTGTTTATGTCACATTTAAAAAATGTCAAAATGATTAGTTTTTTTTAATATCAAAAATCTAAAAATGTATTAGTAATGTGTTTTAATATTTCATCAAGTGCATTTGATACTTGTGATTTATTTTTCCATTTATTCATCATGATTGTAACTTGTTTAATAGCATAGTTTTAATCTCTATAGCATTATAATTATTCTCCATTGTAAAGCGTACCCCCACCCTTGCGTGTAACCTTATTTACATTGTTCATGTCAGAATAGAAGTGTTATACAACGACAATGATTTAAAAGGGGGAGTTGAATAGATCACTAATTCCTAAGCAGAGTCGGCGCTTAAATGAAATTTAGTTTTCAAAATTTAATGTGGAAGCGACCGAGGAACTACGGTCGTCTAAATGAACCGTTACCAAAAAATCGGATATGCGATAAGCCTATATGAAATATCGACTTTGATGAGAAAAACCGAATCAAAAGTTTGAACACCAATTAATACAATTTTATTCACTCAAAGTTGTGCAATTCCCAATAAATTGTTAAAACTAAACTCAAATTGAAAACAACCTAAATTGTTTGTGTTCAAGCAGTTTGTCGAACACTTGGTGTGCTAGACACCTCAAGTGAAGTTCTTTAAGTAATGGTAGTGCTAAACTTTTACAATTACAATCAAAAGGATTGTAATGAATTTTCCAAATATTTTTCAACACTACACTATACTAGAATTTTGATCAAGCAATTTGATTATACACACACGTTAAAATTCAGAAATGAAAAAATAACGAAAGAGAGAACAACATCAAATTTGTTGAGGCAGTTCCCCCGTCGTCCTTGCTTGGGGTACGTCTTCCTTTAATTCTAAAAATAAAATTGAGACCTATATAAACATGTTGCAAATGTTTGTATAAGAGAAGCAATAGAAATCAAACACTCAAGCTTAGTTGTTGATGCTGAAACTATGTCTTCCCTTCCCTTGACTAAAGATGAATCAAGTGCCTCGAATATGTTGAATAAACCTCTGATTCCAGCTAAATGTCTGAACAACCCAATGGTCTTCTAATATTTAGCCCTACTGATTTCAATCACACACAATTCGAACCCAAATCTTCCTTCCACAATTTGTCGATTACCGCTACTATATTGACAAAACCATCCGTTCTTCAATCACTTTTTGTCTCCTGAATCTGTGGAGAAATGATTTGTGAAAAAACCTCTAAAATCACAAGATTCTTGGAGGATAAAATCCTAACGGTTTTATTCAAGAAAAACCCATTGATCTCTCAACCCAAACTTGATACAATATCCTATGTTTAGACGTTATCACCTCAATGATGCAGAATGATCAACAAAAATGGTTATGTGTAGTTGCTGAGAAAATACAAGAAAGAGGATGAAGATGATAAGAGAAAAATCAGTGTCAATATTTCACTTTTCTTGTTTTTTGTTGTTGAAATAATGAGCCCCAAAGAATATATACATGAAGCTAAGATCAAGTAACCAAAATAATAGCAATTTGAAAGTTAAACACATCAGAAAATAAAGTGACTCAAGCGAACGATTGACCTAAAGAAAATGGGGGGTCGACCTGAGCATTCCTGCTTTCAAAATTATGCAGAAATTGACTATATGTGTCGATTGGGACAGGTCCATGCATTGATGCAAACCTGCCCAGAATTAACAAATTGAAATGCTAACAGTATGAGTCGACCAGAAGGTCGACGCGAGCACTCCTGAGAGAAAAATATCAAAATTCAATTTGTATGAGTCGACCTACGCAAGGCTTTGAGTCGACTCAAATGCTCAAAATGTCCAAAATGATATTTTTGACATGTCTTGTTATATCTAAACACTACTAATCCACATCTAAGTCTTTCAAAAAGATCAAACCCACACAAAACACATATGTTGCTTTTCTATATGAGTAGACTCATGTTTTTAAGAAATTTTTATACACGAGAGAACTACGAATGCAGATGAGACTTGATGATACCGTCCGAAATACAAAGTACTAACTAGACATGTTTTGACATCATTAAAATAAGGATTGAGACAACTTGCCCTCACATACTCCCCCTTTTTTTATGATGGAAAAACAGTAGCAAAATCAAGTACTTTGAGTAGTATCTTCCTCCCCCTAACTTTATGCATTCTTCTAAGAAACAATCTGAAAGTTTGATCAATCTTTATAAGATAAATTGCCTGAATAGCTACTTTTGCTTAGTCTCTTCTCCCCCTTTAACAGCATCAAAAAGAAAGAAGCACAAGGTCAAAGAAAAACATGATATATCTAATTGAGCACCCTCACATATTTTGCAACAAATACGCATTAACAAGCGTTCACATAAAATGGTGTTACTGGAAAATAATATGAAGATAAATAGAACAAACAACATATGAACAAAAACGAAGTGCATTTAACAAACATTATGGTCCAAAATATTTCCTAGTCTTAGTCAAACAAGCAAATATAATGATAAGTAAAAATTTAGATGAAATGAACAAGAGATAACATGACATGCACAACATCAACACAACATGATCCTCAAGCTCTCCTCCCCCTAAAATGAGGCCCCTTCCTCTGAACTGATAGTCTTGAGATGGTGGAGGTTGTTGCTCATCCAATAACTCAGTAAGTTCCAGCACATCTGAATTGAGAACGTTGAAGCTTGTAGTAAGAGCGTGATTTTGACCTGCAACAATTTCAGCCATAGTGTCAAAACGTCTCATGACGGTGGTGACGAACGAGTTAAAATTGTTGGTCTGAGCTTGAATTTAGTTATGTAATGTCGTAAACCATTCATCTTGGGCGGTAGAAAAATTATGTTGCTGGATCTGCATATTTCTCAACATCTCAAGCAATTCATCATTGTTTTGTTAAGGACGCGGAGGAGAGGGAGGCATGTAATACGACTCTTGGTGATTCCAATTGTTTGCTAGAGGCATGTATATTGAACCAAGAGAGGTCCATCCGATATGTTTCCATTCACCCCATCCTTGGCTTGAATAGGAATCCATAGGAGGTGATTGATCCAACCAGCCTCTATTTCCTTATCCAGCAGTATTGAAATTAGTCTCCAGTGGATGACCATCTTCGTCTTCTTCTTCATCTTCATCAGACTCTTGTAGTCGTTAGCTAGTAGCCTTAAATACGAAATTGTAGCATGTCTCTTGTTGATCCCATATGCAAACTATTATTATCGATGTATTTTGACAAAATCTTCATCATATGTCAAAGTCTTATACGAAATTCTCGAGACAACCACTTCAGCATTGCTAAGCACAATTTGAATGAATTATGCATAGGATAAAGCAGTGCCTCTGTTAGAATCTCTCAGAGCATGAATTTTGCTTGCAATATAATGAGGCCAACTGATTTTGATCTTTTTCTTCAAAATGTAAACCAGGTGAACTTCAACTGATCGACCTGGAGTAACCTCCTTTCTTAGGCCGAAGTATATGATAAACTATCCATTGCAAGATTCGATCAACTGGTTTCAAATGACCAGTAGTTACTGACTTGGGAAAGAGATCACTAGCCACAATCTGATTAGTGTAGGGTTTCTTTAACATCGAGTTCAAAGCTTCCTTGAACTCATATCCGTCCATGGTTCTAGTGTCAGTGACCTTAATGAGTGAAGCAGAGAGTGGAGACATGTTGAATAGATCTTTCCAAACTACATCATTTACCGAAATCTTTTTATCGCCTATTTTGCAACCAAACTTATACCCATCAAATTTTCCTTGAATACCCGTATAAAATAATCGAACTATACCCTCATTATATTTCGTGTCACATTCTAAAAACAGATTGAAGTCTTGAAAATCCAGAAGTTCGAGAACTTCCTGAATATGCATTCTTTCGGCAGTTTTGTGATAGTAGACAAATTGTTTCATAATAGATCAATTGCTAAGATTCTTTTCATATAATTCAACATATTCATTAGGGAGTAAAGAAAGAGTAGTTACTGGAACACTTGATCTCGGTTGGGAAGTACCGGCTTGTGAAGATGGAGCTATAGTAGTTCTTTTTCCGGTGACTCTTCTTGTAGCCATTAGATACAACTGATCAAGAAGATGAACAGTAGGTTGAGTTTGCTTTGTTGATGAGAAACTCAGTTGAAACCTTGTGGTATTTGAGGAACTTTGTTGAGATTAGGTTTTGGTAGAGATTTTGGAATAGGAGAAGTAGAGGAGTAATGTGTGGATGCAATGAATTAAATGAAAATGATTATGTTTGAATGCATAGAATGAAGGAAAACATTAAATGGGTCAAAGCAAGTGGAAAGGCGCTGCAATTTCAAGGATTTTTCAGAAAAATTTAGGGCCGCGTCGACCTAGACAGTCTTTGCATCGACACATACTGGAGAAATTTTGACAATGAGAAAAGTACATAGTTTGAGTCGACCCAAGAGTCGACCTGTGCACACCTGGTCTAAAATCTTGAAAATTGACATTTTCATGAGTCGACCTATGACCTGTTTTGGTCGACTCACATAGTTAAAATGAGTAAAATGCACATTTTAAAGTCATTTATGCATCAAACATGAATAAATAGAGAGCTCGCACATGTTTCAAACTCACAAATGGATAAAACATGTTCAATCATGGAATAATTACCTTAACAACGATCAATGATAGATGCCTTCACATATAGCTCAAGACTTCTTCACATTGTTAGACAACGATGTAGACAAGCAAATATGTATAAAGCAAGCAATCATGCAATCATAAACACAATCCGAGATGTCAAGAACGCCTAGTTCCCTACGGATGTCAAAGAAAGGCTATGTCACAAGTGGTTTAGTGAAAATATTCGGAAGTTGATTTTTAGTATCAATATGCTCAAACATCACATCACCTTTCTCCACATGATCCCTAAGAAAATAATGGCGAATTTTGATATGTTTGGTGCGTGAATGCAATACAGGGTTCTTGGTTAGATTGACGACACTTGTATTATCACATAAAATTGGAATACGCTCTGGTTTAACATTGAAATCGAGTAAATATTGCTTAAGCCACAAGACTTGAGCGCAACAACTATCAGCCGCAACATATTTTGCCTCAGCTGTTTATAAAGCAAAAGAAACATGCTTTTTTCTGTGCCAACTCAATAAGGAATTCGAGAGAAAATGACAAGTGCCACATGTGCTTTTGCTATCTGATTTGCACCCGACAAAGTCGGAATTGGAATAGCCAACCAATGAATAATAACTTCCCTTGGAATAACAAAGCCCATACTTTGGAATACCATAAAGGTATCTAAGTATGCTCTTTACAAATTTGAAGTGTGATTCCTTGGGACGTGATTGGTACCTCGCACACATACAAACACTAAACATTATGTCCGGTTGTGATGCAGTAAGATAAAGAAGAGAACCTATCATACCTCTATACTTCTTTACCTCCACATCCTTACCATTCTCATCACGACTCAAGTTTGTACAAGTAGGCATGGGTGTGTCAATCACATTGGAGTTGGCCATGTCAAAACGCTTTAGAAGCTCAAGTCAATATTTCGTCTAGCTCACAAACGTTCCTTCTTTGAGCTGCTTGAATTGCAATCTGAGGAAATAGTTTAGCTCCCCTATCATGCTCATCTCAAACTCTCCCTGCATCAATTTAAAAAACTCCTTGACTAGATTAATGTTAGTAGATCCGAATATGATATCATCTACATAAATTTGTACCAAAATTGAGTGTTTTCCTTGACGTTTAATGAAGAGGGTTGTCAACCTTTCCTCTTGAGTATTGTTGTAGTGAGAATCGGATATCAAACTATTGATTAACTTGAAACATAATTCATTGAAATTCACCACTGAGTTTTGATTTATCCAAAGGAAAGGTTAAAGGAAGAAAATTCTTTTGCACGATGTAACAACAACGCTAGAGTTTTGGGGTACGGGGGTTGGTTATGCCTAGGGTAGGTATCTCATATCCTATACATTTGTAGTACTCTACAGGAACCTTTTGTGTATATGTATGCTAAGTTATCTAAGTTGTTTGGTAGGGTTATAGGGTTAAGGTTAGGGTAAAGTTGAGGTAAATACCTAAGGATATTTCTAAATTTTTTTTACAAATATATCGCATTTATGCCTACGTATCATGACTAGGATGGAATCAGAGCAACTGTAGTTCACCTCACTAAGGTTGAGGAATACTTGACTATGGTTAAGACTCCAAGGGGGGGGGGGGAACAAAAATAACAATGTTTGTATATAGTTTGAAAAAACTCTCTAGATCTAAGTTTAACACTCAAGGGGATTGACTTTGACAAAAGCCAAAAGGGGAGTAAGTAATCATTACAATGATTCTTACATAGAGTTAGAAAACTCTATCTTAAAGTTCTAATTGAAGGATACTCCTAACAAGGGGTAGGTCTTTATACTTAAAGCATAGTCTAATGTATATAGGATCTAACTTAACTAAGTTTAAGGAACTAATGACTTAACCAAGTCAAGGGGAGGGATAATGAGCTATCTATGATAGTGAAGTCAACAGAGAGATTTTCCTTTGGAATAAGGGAATACCAAGGTAACTAGATGAGAACTAACAAGTTCCACATCTTGGGGAGAACTTAATAAAGTTAAAGCATACATAAGCATTCATTCAAATATGATAAAGATATAGAAGTCATGGTAACAACCAAGAAAGGTTAGGGTAAGCATGTAACAACATGAAATAAAAATGATAACAAAACAACTTGATGGGAACTAACAAGTTCCATTCCATATGAATCAATCTTGACAAGGATAAGTAGAAATAAGATATGATCAACTTGAAATACAACAAGCATGGTAACAACCAAGATTTTTCACTTAACATAATGATAAACAAACAAAACTCATGCATACAGGTTACAACTTGAGTCAAACATGGTATATTAATAAAACAAAGAAAAATGTAGAAACATTTAATCATTTTCAAGGCATATTGATGACAATCAACCATATTGTGACAGACAGAAATGCAACATTTCAATAACAACTAAGTGATTCAACACAACACATATAACATGTAAATGATGTTTATAAACATCTAGAACCTATAATTAAACAGAAACATAACGCTGCTTATAGAAATTAAACTTTAAGTAAACTAGCAAGCCAAACCAATGAGACAGTCACGACCATACAAGTTTAAGAGCAAACCAAGGTTCAAAGATGACCTATAACAGATATTAAACATGTCCATACTCAATGCACATCAAAAACTTGCATGTTTCTAAAAGTATATAGTTATGAGTACTTACCTCTTGTAGCCTCCTTAAAAAATTCAAAAACCAAGAATTCTAGTTGATAGTTGATGATTCAAACAGCCTCAAGATGCTCCAAATAAGTTATTCAAGTGGTCCAAACTCCCTCCAAGTGACTGCTTTGACAGAATGATGGTTTTTGCTAGAAATGACCAAGAACTTCTAAGGGAAAACCTTTGAAATGGTGTTACAGAAGTGTGGTAATGATTTGGATATCTCAAAAAAAAATTATGTAAGGTGTTTGAAGGATTAGAGTAGCTGGAAATAAAGTGGACAGAGTTTTTGCTTCAAAGATGCAAAAAGTCAAACTATCTTGGATTGATAGTTGACTTTTTGAATGAGGTGTTTTTTGGTGAACATGAGTTTTTGAACAACTTCAATACTTCATTTGTGATGTGTTTGAAGTGTTGGTGGAAGATTGATGATTGGAAAAGGCTTGGACGAAGTTTTTGCAAAGACAGTTTTTGTGCTACAAGATAACAAGTTCATAATTTGCAAGAAGGTTATGATTAGAGGAATGCGAGAGATTTTTCCTTGTTTCTAGATCAACATGGTATGGTTTGGATGTGAGAAGAGTGTCCTGTTTATAAGCAAGGTTAGAGAGAAAGTGGTATGAGCAGTTCAGATCGTTTTGCAAAGTTTCGCCTTTTTGGAGGGAAAAGTGAGCAAATCCCACTTGTGATTTTGTTTCTAAGCAAGAACGAGTTTCTAATGCATTTCATCATCACAAGAAACTTGTAAATAATTGGTATAAAATGAAAGGAGACTTGCATCTGATGCAGCAACTGAGTTGCAGCTGGTTTTTGTTAGAACACAGGTTGGTGTTTAATATATCTCTATGTTTTGATGATAACACTAATGAAATTTTGTATTAAGTAAATATATACTCTAATTTTGTTAAAGTGTTTTTGTTTCAGATATTAAATTAAATATGATTCTGGAAGTAAAAATACATCTGAACATTATTCTACGCAAGGCTCTAAGCATAAGAAGCAACTCGTCAGAAGACTCTGAGCGCTGCCTGAAAAGACTCTGAAGAAGAAGCTGCAGAAGACTTTGAGGCAGAAGCTGGAGAAGACTCTGAAGCGTAGCTGAAGAATTTGAGTAAAGAGCTTAAACCATTGTTTCAGCAGACTCTGGAAGTACTTTACGCTGCAAGTACAGAGGCTCTGATAATTAAACTCTGCTCTGTTTGAGATATTCACGCTGAAGCACATTTGTTGCAAGACTTTTATAACATCAACTCTGATGTTGATACTTTGATAAAGAAACTTGTTGAAGAAGATGTTATTCAAATAAAGATCTGTTGGCATATTCCTTGTCCTTATCTGAACGACTCTTTCATCATTTGTGTATGGCACAGGAAATCAGACAAAAGGGATTTGTCTGAACATTCCTCTTCTGGAAAAGTAAAAGTCAATAGAAGACAAAAGGCTACAGAAGGCTACAGCTACTCAGCAGTGCACAGTCTTCAAGCAATGGACTTTCAATACTATAAAAGCAAGTCTCCAACAAAATATCAAAGTTGACGAATTATTGAAAGGTCAATTTGAAAAACTACTCTCAAGCTCTCATACAAATATTCTTCAAAAGCTGAATAGTTTTTATTCATTCTTTAACCTAGTGTAAAAATCACAGTTGTGATCATAGCTTTTTAGAAGCATTCAAAACACTTTGTTAGTTTACATCTTTCTAAAAGTTCCTTTAGAAGACCAAGTTGTGGTCAGAATTTTCTTGAGAAGACTAAGATAGTTTGTCTTAGTGGTTGACACTGTAATCAGTTTGATATAGTGGATTAAGTCCTTGTTGAGAAAGGAAAATCACCTTGGTAGGGTGGACTGGATTAGTTTGAGTTTAAACGAACCAGGATAAAAATACTGTGTTATTTTTTATTATCATAATTGTTTCAAAACCCTTATTCAACCCCCCTTTCTAAGTGATTTTCCCACCTTCAGTTGGTATCAGAGCTCCGGCTCTGTAGTGCTATCACTTAACAGTGAAACAGAAAGATCCAGTGGGAAAACTCTTGATATATTTTTGTTGATACATTATGGCTAAAGCTTCAACATCAAACAACAAATATGAAGACAGAGATAGAATAAGCATCAAACCTCCCATGTTTGATGGTGAGAAGTTTGATTACTGGAAAGATAGAATAGAAAGCTTCTTCTTAGGATATGATGCTGACCTTTGGGATTTGGCCATTGATGGTTATATTCACCCCACTGATAGGGATGGCAAAATGATTGACAGAAAGTCAATGACTGAAGCTCAGAAGAAAGATTCATGAATCATCATAAAGCAAGAACCATTCTATTAAATGCTATATCTCATACTGAGTATGAGAAAATTACAAACAGAGAAACAACATTTGATATGTTTGAATCTTTGAAGATGACTCATGAAGGAGACTCCCAAGTGAAGGAGACCAAGGTTATGGCGCTCATCCAGAAATATGAAGCCTTCAAAATGGAGGAATCTGAATCTGTAGAAGGTATGTTCTCTAGATTCCATATTCTCACAGCTGGTCTGAAGGTTCTGGACAAAGGGTACTCCACTGCTGATCACGTCAAGAAAATCATCAGAAGCTTGCCAACAAGGTGGAGACCAATGGTCACAACTCTAAAGCTTGCAAAGGATCTGAAGAAGATCACACTGGAGGAACTGATCAGCTCCTTGAGGAGTCATGAGATTGAGCTAGAAGAAGACGAACCTCAGAAGAAAGGTAAGTCTGTTGCATTAAAGTCTAACAAATCTGCTAAAGCTTTGCAGGTTATTGAATAAAACTCTGAAGAATCTTCATCTGAAGAAGATGAATTGTCCCTGCTGTCTAGAAGGATCAACCAACTATGGAAGCGTAAACAAAAGAAGTTCAGAAACTTCAAGAAACTAGATCAACATGGAGAGTCTTCTGGACACAGAAGATTTGGGAAGAAATAAGTGGTCTGCTACGAGTGCAAGGAACCAGGGCACTATAAAAACGAATGCCCAAAACTTCTGAAGGAGAAACCCAGAAGGAAGTTTGATAAAAAGAAGAAAGTTCTGATGGCTACATGGGATGATTCACATGCATCTGAATCCTCATCAGAGTCAGAAGAAGAATGTGCAAACATGGCACTGATGGCAGATGTGGAAGATCATGATGAAGGAACATCTGAATCTGAATCTGAATCAGATTCAGAAGAGGTATTTTCTGAACTTACTAGAGCAGAACTTATTGAGAGTTTATCTGAAATGCTGGAAAACTATAGTAAGATTAAGCTCAAATACAAGAAGCTGCAAAGCAACCTTGTATCTGAGAATGATCTTCTGAAATCAGAAGTTGCTGAGCTTAAAGCAAACAATTTTAAAATTAAAAATGATTTAGAAAAAGCTCAACAAGATTCTGAAGTTGAAACTAAGTCAAAATCTAAAAATATTTTAGAAGAATATGACTATAGTTTCCAGAAGTTTCTGTCCAGAAGCATAGATAGAAGCAAGATGGCTTCCATGATCTATGGCATAAGCAGAAACAACAGGAAGGGTATTGGATATGAATCTCCTTCTGGGAAGGATTTAAATCCAATACCTGTTGATAAGCTGATCATTAAGCATACTCCTCTATATACTCACTTTAAGTATGGCCACCTTTATGATATTAAGCACACACGTTCTGATCAGAACACCCCTATGTTTAAACCTAAATTACGTCAGAACAAACTTGTTGTCAAAAGACCAAAGTTCAGACAAAAATTTAAGGCAACTAACTCTAAAGGATCCAAAAAGATCTGGGTACCTAAGGAGAAAATAATATTTGTTACAAATGTCCTTAGCAGCAAAGTCAAAACATCAATCATGGTACCTGGACTCTGGCTGCTCACGTCACATGACGGGAAGAAGGTCTATGTTCTAAAGCTTGGAACTTAGATCAGGAGGAGACGTCAAGTTTGGAGGGAACCAGAAGGGCAAAATAGTTGGCTCTGGAACTATTGGTAATGGAAACCTTCCTTCCATATCTAATGTCTTACTTGTTGAAGGATTAACACATAATCTATTGTCCATAAGTCAATTAAGGGACAATGGATATGATATAATCTTCAATCAAAAATGTTTTAAAGCTGTGAGTCAAAAGGATGGCTTAATCCTCTTTAATGGAAAAAGGAAGAACAACATTTACAAAATTAATCTTTTAGAACTTAAGGTTCAAAATGTAAAATTCCTTATGTCTGTTAACGATGAGCAATGGGTCTGGCACAGAAGATTGGTGCATATTAGTATGAGATGTATATCTCAGATTAATAAACTCAATCTGGTCAGAGGACTTCCTCAGTTGAAGTTCAACTCAGATGCTCTTTGTGAAGCATGTCAGAAAGGAAAATTTTCAAAATCTTCTTTTAAAGCTAAAAATGTTTTTTCAACCTCAAGATTATTAGAGCTGCTTCATATTGATCTGTTTGGACTAGTGAAAATTGCATCCATCAGAGGCAAGAAGTATGGATTAGTCATAGTTGATGACTACAGCAGATGGACATGGGTAAAATTTCTGAAACACAAGGATGAGTCACATTCTGTGTTCTTTGACTTCTGCTTACAAGTCCAAAATGAAAAAGAATTTAAAATTATTAAAGTCAGAAGTGATCATGGTGGAGAATTTGAAAATAATTTTTTTGATAATTTTTTTAAAGAAAATGGCATTGCACATGATTTTTCCTGCCCTAGAACTCCTCAACAGAAGGGAGTTGTAGAGAGGAAAAATAGAACATTGCAAGAAATGGCTAGAACCATGATCAACGAGACAAACATGGAAAAACATTTTTGGGCAGAAGCAATTAACACAACTTGTTATATTCAGAACAAAGTGTCTGTAAGACCTCTTCTGGAGAAGACTCCCTATGAACTGTGGAGGAATAGAAAGCCTAACGTTTATTATTTCCATCCTTTTGGATGTGTATGTTTTATGTTGAATACTAAAGAGAATATGAACAAGTTTGATTCTAAAGCACATAAGTGTTTCATGCTTTGATATTCTGAATACTCTAAAGGCTACAGAGTATACAATACTGAGACACAGATTGTGGAGGAATCAATTCATGTTAGATTTGATGATAAGCTTGGCAATCAAAAGCTAAAGCAGCTTGAAATTTCTGCAGATAGAGAAGTGCTTCTCACAGACTCTGAAGATTCAGAGGCAAAGAAAGCTCAAGTGAAAAAACCAGATGCTACTCCCTTGGCTGCTTAGATGGATAACTTGAACATTTCTGAAGAACCAACTGGTAAAGGATCATCCAAAATCAAATCCTCTCATCCACAAGAAATGATCATTGGAAAGAAGGATGACCCTATTAGAACAAGATCTTTTATCAGATCATCTGGAACATCATTATTTGGTCTGGTGTCAGTTATTGAACCAATCTCTGTAGATGCAGCTCTGCAAGACAATGATTGGATACTTGCCATGCAAGAAGAGCTCAACCAATTCACAAGGAATGACGTTTGGAATCTGGTTCCAAGACCTAAAGGATTTAATATCATTGGAACTAAATGGGTCTTCAGAAACAAGCTAAATGAGGAAGGAGAAGTAGTCAGAAACAAAGCAAGGTTGGTTGCTCAAGGATATAGTCAGCAAGAAGGAATTGATTACATAGAGACTTACGCTCCTGTACCAAGGTTAGAGTCTATTCGCTTGCTTATTTCTTTTGCTGCACAAAATAACATCACTCTATATCAGATGGATGTTAAGAGTGCCTTCTTAAATGGTATTATAGAAGAGGAAGTGTATGTTCATCAACCTCCTGGTTTTGAAAATGAAAAACTTCCAAAAACATGTTTTTAAACTTAAAAAATAACTCTGGCTTAAAATAAGCTCCCAGAGCTTGGTATGAGAGATTGAGTAATTTTCTTCTAGAAAAGAATTTTATCTGAGGCAAAATGGACACTACTCTCTTCTGTAAATCATTTAAGAAAGACTTGTTAATTTGTCAAATTTACGTAGATGATATTATATTTGGTTCAACAAATATTACGCTTGGAAAAGAGTTTGCTCAATCTATGCAGGCAGAATTTGAGATGAGCATGATGGGAGAACTCAGACTCTTTCTGGGAGTTCAAGTTAACCAAACTCCAGAATGCACCTACATACATCAGACAAAGTATGTGAAAGAGCTTCTGAAGAAGTTTAACATGACTGAAAGCAAGTTAGCAAAGACTCCAATGCATCCTACAAGCACTCTAGGCAAGAAAGAGGTAAGTAAAAAGATAGACCAGAAGCTCTACAGAGGTATGATTGGTTCTCTTCTGTATTTGACTGCTTCTAGACCTGATATCCTCTTTAGTGTTTGTCTGTGTGCTAGATTCCAATCAGATCCTAGAGAATCTCACTTAACAGCTGTTAAGAGGATTCTGAGGTATCTAAAAGGTACTACTAATGTGGGCTTGTGTTACAGAAAATCAGATGAATTTAAATTAGTTGGATTCTGTGATGCTGATTATGCTGGAGACAGAGTGGAACGTAAAAGTACTTCTGGAAGCTGTCAGTTTCTGGGAAGAAACTTAATCTCTTGGTACAGCAAGAAGCAACCCACAATAGCTCTTTCAACCATAGAAGCAGAATATATTGCTGCAGTTGGTTGTAGCACTCAGATGCTCTAGATGAAAAGTCAACTAGAAGATTATCAGATATATGAGAGTAACATTTCTATCTTCTGTGATAATACTTCTGCTATATGCTTGTCTAAAAACCCTATTTTACACTCTAAAGCAAAGCATATAGAAATTAAACATCATTTCATCAGAGACTATATTCAGAAGGGAATCTTAATCTTAAACTTTGTTGATACATACCATCAATGGGCTGATATCTTTACAAAACCCCTTGCTGAAGATAGGTTTAAGTTTATTCTGAAAAATATTGGTATGGATTTCTGTCCAGAATAAAATGTTTATTAGAAGCAAATTTACTCAGACGAAAAATGTTTTAAACTCTGAAGTATTACATCTAATACCTTCTTTGATTATTTTTTTTGTGTGTATCTGAACTAACAAGCTTCAGAGGATATGAAGGTTGGCTAACGTTTCATTTCTCAAAGAGTTTCAGAAGCACATGCAATCAAACACATGTCATCTGAATTTGAAAAGGTTGAGTGCACAATACTGAAATGATGTTTGTGGTACTGTTTTGAATAATGTATTTCTCATTTTCCCCCCAATTTTTCAGAATTATTAATTGCTTGAAATGATTATCTTCTCTTTAATTAATGCAATTAAATGCTAAGTGATAAATGTGCTGAACATGTGCCCTAATTGTTGCCTCTATATATTCCACAACACACCACTTCTCACACTTTTCACTCTCTCTCTCTCTCTCTCTCTCTCTCTCTCTCTCTCTCTCTCTCTCTCTCTCTCTCTCTCTCTCTCTCTCTCTCTGTCACACACACACACACACACACACACAATTTATGCATTTTTGTTTATTGCATTCCTTCATCTTCTCTTCCAAACCTAAAACTAGACGAAACCCTCGTTCTTTCTCAACTTCAACAACTTCAACAATGGAAAGTTCATCTTCAACCTCTTCATAGTTCGCATATTCAATGGCTATTGTTTCTTCTTAAAATCTGGGAACTGTTCTTTACAAAGAACCTATGTGAACTCTTCTCACACCTGTGAAGGATCTTGAGGTCTTATGTGAATCAATGGTGGACTTTGACTGCATTCCTAGAAATGGGTTTGATCTGTGTCCTATTGTTGATGCTCAAGGTTGGGTCAAGTACTTTGATAGATTATTTGGACCAGTTTTCCCTTATCTTGTCAAAGAATTTTAGATTCATGCTAAGTGGTATCCTAAGTTCATTCAATCGTTCGATCTGGGAAAAGAAATAATCATTACTAAAGATTTGATAAGGAAGTTAATTGGTTACGAAGAATCTGATGGTGTTACATATTTACCTGCTGGGCGTGCAGATATGGATGAAATCTACCAAGAAGTGTTTACTTTTGGTCATTCTTCAAGTAAACTCAAGGATCTTAAGATGAACTACAAAATCTGGGCGAAAATCTTCCTAGGATGTATACACCATATGAAATCTACCAACTCTCCTGATTACATTAACACTGATCAGGTGTACTTTACGTATTGTCTGAGTCAGAACACCAAAGTGGATCTGCCACGCATTCTGTTCATGCATCTGTGGAATCACATCAAGAGGTCAAGAGAAGAAATCAGAACCAAGCACCAGAAGATCAGGACTTGGATCCCTTATGGAAGACTGATATCAGACAATCTGACGGAGAATGGGCTTATGGCTCATCTGAATGAAGTTGGCATGACAAAAGAGCTTGCATCCATCATTGGGAAACCTCTGAATGGAAAGAGTCTGCACAGAATGAAACTTGTAGAAGAACTTGCTTCTGCACCTACAAAGATCAACATTGAAGAAGTGAGCCAAAGGAGAATTCCACTGGATGACTTTCCTATTTTCTCAACAGATGAACCCAAGGAAGCTCTTCTGAATTACATAGCAATATGTATGGAAGATGGAACACCAATTCCTGCTGATATTCTGAAGCATGCTAATGAACCAGCACCCGATTTCTTATCTGAGAAGAAGAGGAAGACTTCTAAGGAAGGATCAGCAAGGCCCGAGAGAAAAGCTTATGAAGAAGCTTCATCTAGCAAAGTCAAAAGAGTAAAGAAGTCAGGTATTCCTTCTGCATCTTTACCTTCAATTTCTGAACATGCAACATAACCAACTTTTAGTTCTGAACCTTCTCACCCTCAACCATCTTTATCTGTACAACCACCATTCTCGGAACCACAACTTGAAACTGCATCTATTCCCACACCTCAACCTCAATCTGAACCAATACCCACTCCCTCTCAAACGCATGCAACCTCTGAACATTTATCTTCTGAAAATGTTTAAGTTTCTAAACAATCTTCTACTGAACAACCTGCTTCTGTTAATCAACAACCAGAACAATCTGAACCAGAAGAACCAAAACCAGCTCAACCAACACCACAAGAACCACAACCAAAAGAACCTATCCCCTCTGACCCTCAACCAGAACAACCTCAACGTTCGGAATCACATATGTTTGATTCTGAAATTCTTGGCATACAACCCCTCAAGACCCTCTTTGACATTTCATCAACATCCTGTCACACTACTGAATCATCTGATTCTACTGAATCTGATTTACCACCAGATGTGACATCACCCCCTTCACTCCGTTTTTCTGATATCCCTACATCTGAACCTATCCTTTCTCAACCAACTCCAAAACCTACCTATGCTTTTATTCCATATAGTCCTATACCTTCTGATTCCATTCCCTCTGAACCAAAATTCAAACATTTCTTATTTCTCAAACCTTCTTATTCCAAACCTAAGGTTATTACTCCCTCATCTGACCACACCCCTTCTACACCATATCCTCGTCCTCTGTTCATAATTCCCACTTTTACCATACCATCTCCTTCTGCAAAACCTAAACCATAACCTTTAGAAGCCTACCTTAAACCAAAACCTAGGCTAAATGTTGATGTTCTGTTTGCAAGTTTTGAAAAATAAATAAAGATGTGCTTATCTTCTGTTAAGAAGGAATGCCTTACAAGCATTAATCCAAATGCTTCTGAACACAGTTGGAATAACTTCATTGCTAGATTTAATTTTGTAGCTTTAAACCTTCGAACCATTTGCTCTGATGATGCAAAGGTAAGATTTGCTGAAGTTATCATACAAAACTCTTCTGAGTGTTAGCAGATCTCCAACTCTTCTTCTGGAGAATACATCTTCAACTTCTAAAGTATCTGCTGCCTCTGAGTATGGTGAAGAATCTATGACTAAAGAAGTTCTTACAGAAGGCTCTACACCTGAAGAAACTCTGGCCTCTAATCATTTTGCTCTAGTCGTTTTTGAAAAAGCATCTGACTCAGTGATTTAAGAGAATGCATCTACTATGGTTATTGATAATGCTTCTGCGTCTGCATCTGCTCTTGCATCTTCTGAGATCAAGAAAGAGAATCCGACTCTCGAAGAAAAGTTTGCTAAGCTAGAGGCTAGTAACACATAAATCAGATCTTGGATGGTCAAGCAAGAACAAACAACAGATGAGATCAAAACATGGATGGCCAGACAAGAGGAGTCTACATCTGAGATGACTAGTCTACTTAGGATTCTAGCCTCTCGTAACCCTTAGTTATATGTTTGTGCATTTTCTTGTTATTCTGCTTATCTGTTTATCTTCTGTATGTTTTATCTATGAATCTAAATGTTTAAATCCTTCATTTGATGATGTTTTATGATTTATGTTTTATTTTCTTCTGTTAATCTTTTTTATGTCTTTAAAAGTTGTTTCTTTTTTATATGACAAAAAGGGGGAGAAAAAGAAATTATGATTGTTCAAATAAACAGTTACTAAAATAGAACTCAGACATAATAAATTATAACTAACATTGAATTTTAGTCTTTCAGAACTATAATTTTTCATCTGACAAAATTCATAGAAGTTACTCTGAGAGTAGAGTTCCCAAACCAGGCTCTGATCCAAACCAGACTCTGATTCTGAAAAGAATACTTATGCAAAAAGGGAAGTTTTTATTCTTTCTTATAGTATTTAATTCAGGGGGAGATTCATAATGTCAGGGGGAGATATATATATTTGTCTATTTATTGAACAAAATTTCCTATGTATTTGTCATCATCAAAAAGGGGGAGATTGTTAGGACACAGATTGTTGTTTAATATATCTCTATGTTTTGATGATAACACTAATGAAATTTTGTATTAAGTAAATATATACTCTAATTTTGTTAAAGTGTTTTTGTTTCAGATATTAAATTAAATATGATTCTACAAGCAAAAATACATCTGAACACTATTCTACGCAAGGCTCTGAGCATAAGAAGCAACTCATCAGAAGAATCTGAGCGCTGCCTGAAGAGACTCTGAAGCAGAAGCTGCAGAAGACTCTGAGCCAGAAGCTGGAGAAGACTCTGAAGCGTAGCTGAAGAATTTGAGTAAAGAGCTTAAAGCATTGTTTCAGAAGACTCTGGAAGTACTTTACGTTGCAAAAATAGAGGCTCTGATAATCAAACTCTGCTCTGTATGAGATATTCACACTGAAGCACATTTGCTGCAAGAGTCTGATAGCATCAACTCTGATGTTGATACTTTGATAAAGAAACTTGTTGAAGAAGATGCTATTCAAATAAAGATCCATTGGCATATTCCTTGTCCTTATCTGAACGACTCTTTCCTTAATAGTGTATGGCACAGGAAATCAGACAAAAGGGATTTGTCTGAAGATTCCTCTTCTAGAAAAGTAAAAGTCAATAGAAGACAAAAGGCTATAGAAGGCTACAACTACTCAGCAGTGCACAGTCTTCAAGCAATGGACTTTCAATACTATAAAAGCAAGTCTCCAACAAAATATCAAAGTTAACGAATTATTGAAAGGTCAATTTGAAAAACTACTCTAAAGCTCTCATACAAATATTCTTCAAAAGCTGAATAGTTTTTATTCGTTCTTTAACCTAGTGTAAAAATCACAGTTGTGATCATAACTTTTTAGAAGCATTCAAAACGCTTTGTTAGTTTACATCTTTCTAAAAGTTCCTTAAGAAGACCAAGTTGTGGTCAGATTTTTCTTGAGAAGACTAAGACAATTTGTCTTAGTGGTTAACACCGTAATCAGTTTGATATAGTGGATTAAGTCCTTGTTGAGAAAGGCAAATCACCTTGGTAGGGTGGACTGGATTAGTTTGAGTTCAAACAAACTAGGATAAAAATACTGTGTTATTTTTCATTGCCATAATTGTTTCAAAACCTTTATTCAACCCCCCCTTCTAAGTGTTTTTCCCACCTTCAGTTTTTCCATAAAGTTTCTCTTTCATGGCTATTTGGTTGTACTTTCTTTGTAAACAATTCATTTAATTATTGGTTCCCTCATGGGCAACTTGCAATGAGTCCCATATAGCGTTTACCGTTAAACAATGAGAAACCCTATAATATTCATCAACTCCTAATGAGGAGATCAAAATATTTTTGGCTTTCCAATCGTAATTATATTTCTTCTCATCATCATCAGCCCATTGTGCTTTGGGCTTAGGCACAATCATGTTATTCTCGTCGGTCATAGTTATTTCTGTTGGACCGTTAAGAATAACATTCCACACTTTCCTATCAATGGAATTAATGTGCACCCACATACAGTCTTTCGAGTAACTGTAATTTTCTCCATTAAAAACGGGAGCTCTAATATAGAGCCCTTTAGGTTCGTTAGCCATTTTATACAAAGTTATACTTGAAGCACGAAGTAAATCGGTGCTCCTGATACTACGTGTTAGACGATGGCACGGATCTAGAAGGGGGGGGGGGTTGAATAGATCCCTTATTAAAATAAGTCAGCACTACCAATAAAATTGGTTTTAAAAATTTGTTCAATTTGCGGAAGCAGCCGTGGAAAAATTACTGTCTATAACAAACCTTTACTAGAAAACTGGATACACGTCTAGCCTATGGATATTGATAATGAGCAAAGAGAATCACCAAGCTAGTCAAACTATCAATTGATTTATATCACCACTTGGTATGACTAGTTCCAATGCCTTAAAATGCCAATAAAATAAATGGACAGCACACAAGAATTTTTGTTCAGACAATTTATCAAACACTTCGCGTGCGGAGCACTCCAAGTGATTTTGGCTTTGAGTAAGTAGCACTAGTTTCCTTGTACAATAAACTATTGTACTAGAGTCAAAATTACTTAAGCACTTACTCAAAACAGTCCTTAATTTGATATAAATTTTTTAACGAAAATCACGCAAATATTAAGTGTAATAACCCAAATTTTACCCTCAGATTAGTCGATTCAGGTCACATGTCATCTCATTTTCGCATCAGCTAACTATTAACGGGTTACGTAGTTTGTTTCGTTTTGTAAGAACCACGGTTGGTACACTTTAGTTGTTAAAGGGAAAAATGGTCATTTATAAGTTGTTTTCTCACAGTCTTCGAAGCTGAGTCATCATTAGAGATTTCTGGAATGAATAGAGCCTCCGTCTCCGAGTTCTTTATTTTCTTTGAAGGTGAACAGAAATTCACAGTAATTTTGACATCAGGATGTTTGAAATACAGTAATTAATTCGGCGGGCCGAGACTCTATCACCAGTGGATTTCATAGCCATTTATTTTGTCATATGGGTTGATTAAGTTGAGATATCCGTTTGGTTTGGTTCAAGTCGGTGCAAGAATCCGTTCTGCGGAATTTTGTTTCAACAAGCATTCATTTCTCTGTTTCTTCTGTTTCCTGCCACATAAATTTCTCAAAAGGAAAGCGGTACAAATTGGCTCAAGCCGAGATTTGTTATATTTATTTAATTGAAATTTTTGGTCGAGTTTGGTTTATGGTTTGGTATTTTATCAGAGACGCAAATTGAATTTTAATACGGAGTATATTTATGTTTTCACTGTTAATCGGTTTTCTCTGTTTCCTTCCTGTTTTGCTTCGTTCAAGACTATCATCGATTCTATCATCAGGCGTGATTTAATATGGAAATATCGGATTGAAACTGAAGGATACATCATATTTTAGGTAAAGCAACACGGTTTGAAATGACGAAGTTTAATTCATTTGGGTCTTTCTGGAATTTATTCATACTGGATTCATACGGTGAAGGTGGTCTTATTATTAACCGATTAATTTCATTCGGAGAATTTTGATCAAGTTGATTTTAATCAGATATTGTTTTGGGTCTTTCGGTTGCGATAAAATTGGATCATGGAAAGGGAATCGGAAGGTTGATCTTGATAGAAAATATTTGAAGTTTATTCATAATACTTTATTATTATAATTTACATAGAGAAAATAATTTTTGAATAGAAATATTATTGAATCTTTTATTCATAAATATTTTTATTTACAAATTACAAAAAGGAAAATAAAAAATATACATTTTATCCTAGATTCTACTTTACTAAGAGGTCTTCGTCTTCATACTCGACTTTTTCTCCGTATCTGCATGATAAAACAAATCAAGAACATAGCAAAGAAAAGATGTTAGAATTTATTTTGACACCCTCAGAAAAATGTCATCACCGGGTGTCGGGATGGCACGACAAATTCCGAAACCTACTCCCGACCTCGGTACCGATAGATGGTATTTGTTCTTATCTTTAGTCGGGACAACCGAGAAGAAGAGAAAAAGAAGTTTTTGGCCGAGGAAAATTGATTTTGCCAAAAATGGATTTTAAAGCCAAACGAATTGTAATCCGAATCTGTTCCATCAAGTAAATAACAGATATCCAATACAAATCTAATCTAAAGTCCATATCCATCTATCAAGTAAATATTATGGACCCAAGCAAAAAAAATCTGTTTCAATCCAGTTTCAAAGCCAACAAATCCGAAAATGAATCATCTGGATAATCCAAAATCAAATCCATAACAGAATATCAAAAATCCAAATTCGCGATTCCATCAGAGGAAGAAATCACAAACCAAATCCATCTGAAAAACAATCAAATCAAAACGCGGTCAAACTCAACAAAACCGTCCGTAAAGTCCTGCAAAAAAGGAGGCAACAACAAGGGCGCATCTGTAAAACCAATTCGTCAAGCCCACAATCACAAGGATATATATAAAGGATCCGAAAATATCAAGAAAGGGACCCTAAGATCAGAAATACGAAAAACAACGGCGCAAGGGTTCAGAAGTTCAAAAATCTTCATCATCACCTCTTAACAGGAACAAAACGGCGCAACAACAAGGTGGACTCAAAAAACCTTTAGGCATCATCATCGTCAAAGCAAGTAGAAAGAAGAAGAGGAGTTCTTACGGAAGCGACAAACAAACCCAACGGTATTCGATTTAGGGCCCAGAGGAGCAAGAGTCCCTCATTCATCATCAAAGGAATCAAAGCAAACCAGGAAGAACGACATCCGGCGGCCGTGAATCTCTTAAAGGAGCTACTACCGCCGGCGGCCGATCTAAGACTCAGAGGAGGAGGTTTCCTTCACCACCATCACCGTCCTCCTTTGGTTACGACGACGCCAACGATCAACATCGTTCAGAAACGAGAACGTAATATTTTTCCGTGATAATTGGTTATTTTTCTATTATTTTGTGTTTCAGGTTTTAAGATAAAGAAGAACAAAGGACATGCAAAGAAAGCTCCGCGAGCTCACAACCATGGCCGCCGCGGTTTACAGAGGAAGAAGATGGGTTCATAAAAAAACTCTAAGCGTGAAATGAGCACTTCACATATCCCACCCCCTTTATCTCATTCTGCTTTTATTTCCTTTTCTTTTTCCATTTTTTTTATTTCTTTTGTCTTTTCTTTATTTTATTGTTGTTCCACTTTTATTTGATTCACTTTATATATGTAATCTAAATCAGTAAGGGTGTAAGGTGGGTAATTAGCGTGGTTAACGTAGAGTCACTTTGAAAATGACCATTTAATCTCCTTTTAACAGTTAAGGATTAAAGCTTTTTAGTAACCATGGATTGAAAATTATTTAATGATTCCAAAACTCTTTTGCAAATTAATTAAAAAAAAACAGTTATAAATTAATTAAAAAGAAACTCTTTAGCATAAAATATAAAAAAATAATAATAAAATAAAAAAAAACCTCTTTTAGATACAAACTAAAACTTTGTTTTTTAAAAATATAAAACAGTTTTTTTAAAACTTAAACTAAAACATTTTTGGATATGAAATTAAAACTCTTTTTAAAATAAAAACTAAACTTTTTTTAATAAAAACTTAAAACCTTTTTTGAAATTAAAACTCTTTTTTAAGATAAAAACTAATTTTTTTTTAAATAAAACTAGAACCTTTTTCTTAAATTTAAAATTAAACTTTTTAAAATTAATTAATTCCTTTTTTAAAAAACTTAAGGTCTTTTTTAAAAGTTATTAAAAACAATAAAGAGAATTCGAAATTTGCAGTTTTTCCTTCACTGTCTCATTATCCGCTTTATTTCTGTCTAACCCTATTAACGTTCTCCTTTTTGTTTTTTTCAGCTGATTACGTTTAATTTCATTTATCATTAGCTAAATGCTTCATTATCATATTTGTATCTGTTTCCATGGATGTAATTTACGCGAGGCCATGGTCGCGGTTTTTATTTTGTGTTTTGTTTTTGGGGATTTGTAATTTACGCGAGTGATCGTCGCGATACTTTCTTTACTTTCAGCATTTTAATTTCTGCCATATAATATTTTGGCTTGTTTGCATGTTTTACCGTTATTTTCCCTCCGAAGGAATTAGGTTTAGCCGTTTGACCGTTGAGTCAATAACCTTAGTTTCAACAGTTTCCAAACCCTATTAGCCTAAGCGTCCCGCCGTGGACGAAAATACCCTTTACCCTAGCATTAGGTCAAAGAGTCGCCGTACTCTGTTAGAGGGTTTCTCGCCGTGGAATCCCTAATTTACCCCTAAATTTCAATAACAAATTCAACATAGAAATAGGAGTTTCAAGACTTCACGTAAGCGTGTCCTTAAGATACGTTTATTCCCCATTGAAGGCTTGACCACAATCAAGAAGTTTCTAACCTCCCTTTTGAGGGGAACTACAATTACTCTGATTCCATTCCCGTCAGGATATGTAGGCACAAGATGCGACGTCTTGCCAAGTTAACTTAGGAATAACCCTTTAGGTCTTTTTAGGTCACTCTATCCCTTAGCTCAATATATATATCAAACAGATAATAATAATAAAAAAAACATGCAATAAACAAAAGGTTCCTATAGGGTACTATAGAAGTTTAGGGTGCTAGTACCTTCCCTAAGCTTAACCAACCCCTTACCTAGGTCTCTCCCTGCATTGTGTTTATGATGCAAAAATAGGTTTTTCCTCTTTTGACCTTTTCCTTCGGATAAATCAAAGAGCGGTTGTGAATTAAGAATTGTGATTCAAATTAATTAATAGTTTGATATCCTATTTCCACCGTAACAGAAAATGGCGACTTCAATAGGGAGGCTCCTAATTTTTAAGGGTTGCCCCTATTTTGTTTATCACCTGGTTTTATTTTTATTAACTATTTGTATATATATATATATATATATATATATATATATATATATATATATATATATATATATATATATATATATATATATATATATATATATATATATATATATATATATATATATATATATATATATATATATATATGTGTGTATATATATATATATATATATATATATATATATATATATATATATATATATATATATATATATATATATATATATATATATATATATTTTGCCTTGATTTGTGGGGATATCCTTTTATTGTGAGATAAGTCCTACACCCGGACTTGAGTGACCTTATTATAGGATGGGGATATATTTGATGAGGCTTATAGGGAGTTGAATCGCGACCAAGCTGACTCGAGAATCACCGCTCAGTTGAGACCCTTTCAAAACTGGTTCGGTTGAACGAGTAATCGTGAAAACTTTTACCATGGTCGATTGGAGTCTGTGATAGCGGGAACCGTAGTACCTTAACACCACCTTGGCCTTATATAGGATGTAGTGCGGGAATTATGAGAGAGTAATCCCAAAATAGTTGCTACGTGATACTACACTCAAAAGAGGTTCTCTTGAGAATATTATTAACCACCGAGTCAATCGGGAAATTGATAATATCCGAAAGATGGGCTGATGACTTTGGGCACTGATTTAGAACCCTTGTTCGGCAGGTACAACTAACCTATAGTACATACCTTATGGATATGGGTAGACCTTAACTCCTTGCACATACCTTTAACCTAGGACTTGTGAATATGTGTGAATTGCATCCATAAAGCATCATATTGCATTACATTTCATGGAACTCAAACCTTATCTAGGGATATTGCAGGACACCATGAATTAAAAAAAAATCACTTTGAGATATTATTTTAAAGGTAATAAGCTATATGACTTAAAGGAAGCTAGGAGTTTTGGTTCAAGATTAACAAAGGATTCAGAAACAAGTACGGAAGGCCGTATCTTTGCTGAAATTTCAAGGAGACGAAGGACTTCTTTCGAATTTGTTACAGTTGTAGGATCCAGATGGTCTTTGCTTTACATTCCTCGAGTATCAATTCTTGTCTATCCTAGGAGAGTACTCTCGATTGGTGGGGTTATCTATTCTGAAGGAGTCTCCGTTCCCTTTCTTGGAGGTGAATCCTAAAGAGTGAGACATTGCTAAAGCCATATGTTTAAAGGTATCCGACATCAAGGGCAATATGATCACCAACAATTGTGAAGGTTATTCCAATGTACCCTTGCTAGGTTTTGATGAAGGATTTATTTTCCTCCGACTCTCGATCTGCCTTTTGAAGATAGGAACATCCTCAAAAAAGCCTAGCTAAAAGAGCAGAGCAAGGAGCAAAACAGGAAGCTTCCTTAGGGTCATTATCAACTTTTATTTAGCTATTATGCCAAGACTTTTCTAAGAATATTATTTGTAATCCATTTTCAAATTAATAAATAAAGTTTTGATATTCCGCAATATTTGTAAATATTTGAATTCCACGAGACCATTTCATTCGCATTTTCGTTTTGCATCATATTTTTGCATCGCATGTGTCTCCTAGTTTTCTCATACTCGGTTCTCTCGCCTTCCAGTTCGTCACCATGGTCCTCCGCATCAGTATAATACTAGAGCCCAAGCTCGAAAAAGGATGGAAGAACAAGCTCAAGAGATCGACCGTGTCAGCCATGAACTCGAAGATCTTCGAGGAAGTGTGGGGCAGATTATGGAGATGCTACAAGCTCTTAATGTGAAGATGGATACTCAGTCTACTGTTGTCTCTGAGAGTACCAATACTGTTATGGGTCCTCAACCGGCTGTTAGTGTCGAGAATATACCGCCTCAAGGTTGTTAATCCAGTTTAATGCCTCCTACTATTGCTCAACCAGTTCGATGAGTTACTCCTTCAAAGTGTAAAACTCCGAGCTTTGACCATTATAAAGGACCTGCACGTCCAAGGAATCGCTTGATGGCTACTCATCAATCTTGGAAAGCTCAGCAGAATTATGTTCAAGGTTATCCAGTTCAGTATGTTCTACAACACTATGTAGCTACTGTGGCACCTCCCTTCAATCATCAGTTTCCTACATATCAGCCTGTGCAACTGGCTCCTACCAATCAACAGCCTAAGAAGCAAGCACCTCGTCAGAATGCTCCTAATAAGAGACAGTACAAGTCCTGTCCTCCCATTCCGATGACTTTTACCGAGTTGTGCCCCTCATTAGTGCAACAAGGTCTAGTTGTTACCTGAGCTTTGGGTCCACCTCCCAATCCTCCTCCTGTCAATTACAACGCCGCCGTTCACTGTTTATTTAATGAGGGTGCACCCCGTCATGATTTGGAGAATTGTTGTGCTCTTAAGAACCTTGTTAGAGATTTATTGGAAAAGAAGATGTTGTCTTTTGATGATCCTCAGCTGAAGGTCAAGACTCCTCTCAGGGTTTTCAACGTATCTCAGCCAGTTACGTCTCCTGTGAATCTGCCGAAGCCGGTAATAGTTCAGAAGCCTAGTTCATTTCACTTCATCATTCCTCAAGATGACGTGACCACGATCCGGAAAGAGTCTGGGAAAGTTATTCTGAAGGAAGATTTGAAGACTGATAAGGAAGTAATGACAGATCTAGCTGGGGCAAGCAAGGTGGTTTGCAGTGATCATACTCCCCATGTCATTGAGGCTCCGCCAAAGGAAACCGCCACTATTGTGCCGATCTCGAATATAAATACTGCATAAACACCTATTGAAGAACTTTTCATACTGTTCCTCTTATTTATTTATATTCTGCTTCTTTGATTTAGCATAATTAGCATGTACGAACTTGTTTATTTTGATTAATTAATGCAACGCATGTTTGTCTTGAATAAATCCATTTGTTTCACTCATCAAAAAATATTTTTTCATAAATTTATAATGCCAACTTTACCCAATCTCTTGCTTCGATAGAGAATTCGGAGGAGGATGATGAACCAAAAATGTCAGATCTCTTCTCATATGCTTCCTATTGAAACCTGCTGATGATGTAAGGCATTGTTTCAAATCCCAAATACTGGAGATATAAGGATGATAATCGCTCTTTACCCCCTTTGAGCCTTGAAGTAGGAGTTTTTCTTTGAAAAATAAAAACCCTCATCGTAACCTGGGGCAGAGTAGTTTTTCAGTTAAGCTGGTCGAGCGCTTAGACTTTCAAAAATAAGGAGCGAACCATCGAGAATCTATCCTTAGGGTTTAGGGTGAGTGACAGCCATGTCCAAAGCCATTGATAAGTTCTCGACCATATCAAATTCGATTGAGGTATGAGTACTCGCATCTAGTTAACTGAATATAGGATTGAAGAACATCACGAAGAATAGGTGGGTACCAATAACTTTGAGCCTTTATCCTTTGTTTCTTAAAAACGTGCACCAAGCCACGATACAACCTTTAAAAGACCTAATTGAAGTAGGATTTCTTTTGAAGGCATACTCGACGAGATAACGTTTCCTGACTCCTACAAGCTATGCTCAATTTACTGTTGGCATTATAAATTAAATTTATACACTAACTATGTGATTTAGTCACAAGTTATTATCTTTTTCAAAACAAAAACAAAACAAAAAAAAAACAAAAAATTTCAAGACAAATATATGTGCATTAACTATTTCAGGATTAGCATTTCACGCGTGTTGGTTTTGCCTAACATCTCAGAAACTTACATATAGATGTCGAAGATCTTGCTAAATAGGGGCAGGTGGTTCCCAAGACATTTACTGCAAGCCTGACTCTCCTAAGAGCTACTTCTGGAAGACTCAGTCATAACACCATCGATCTGAGCCAGTTACGTCGAGATCCGACCAAATCTCTCCATGAGTTTGAAAACAGTGGGGTAACCTGTCTCCATGTTCTCTGTAAAATCCTCTCGAGATGACTCTTCCTCACAAAACAAGTACTCTGGGGCATGGTATATTTTTTTCAAAATGGCGACTACTACAAAGTCCATTAAGATCAAAACTACTGTGGTTTCACAACTTTCTTTAGGCACCCGATGGATCTTACTCCCGACGGTCTTCATTCCCCGGTAAATCTCATCCTTGGAGAAGTAATTTAAACCATTGCCTCAACATAGTCCCCAGCGAGACTATAAGCTGACAACACTTTGGATTTAGCCAGTGATCTCCAAGACGACAAAGATCTTACTAGCATCTTCCCAGTGACAGTCCCCAACGAGACTTTAAGCTGACAACACTTTGGATTCCTCTGATAATTCTCCAGTTACTCCCGATGCTGCAGAGATCTTCCCGGTATCCTCCAAATGATCCATGTTCTTGAAGACCAATTCTCAGTGGGATCATCTGTTCCTCAGTTGGAATTGCCTTACTTTCCTCAGAAAATATTCCCCAGGAGATTGCCATGTTTTCCCCAAAAAGTCAAGTTACTTTCCCAGGAATGTTCCGGTGAATTCTCCCCAGTAAGTCCGATGAGTTCTCCTCGGAAGTTTGATATATGTTATCCCTAGTCGAATGTACCTTTTCCTCAAGAAGTCGAGGTACTATTCCCAGGAAGTTGCTACACTATCTCCATGAGGCTGCCTAGCTCCACATTTTCCCCATGCATCAGATATTTATTTTATCCCCAAAAGTCTCTGATCCTAAGAGTTTTTCTTTGACTGATTATGATTCATGATAGCAATCCCTCCAGTGAAGTCATGATATCGCACTCTCCAGCAAGGTCATATCATATCCCCATGAGGAAGCTGTGATACTGTATCCCCAAGTGGTTTGTTTTCTCCCAAGAGAAGGTTGAACCTTGAGCCAGAATCGATTCTACCATCAACTTTTCCTATCTCCGATGGATGTGCTGTTGCAGAGGTCGTCAGGGTATTCCCGTCGAGATGTTTATTTCATCTCATGTTTCCTTTCTCATCTGTTTTGTCAGCATATGCATAAGCATGCGCATTACATACTCATTTCATTCCATTATCATACACATCGACAAATGCATTAGTATCTGCATTGTTTTGCTATCCTTGTCATCCTTTGTTTGGGTTTGTCCGTTCTCTCTAAGTAGATCTTCAGCCCTAAGCATAAAATACTCATTTGTTCTCAGTTTCCCCACAGAGTTCAATCCTCGTGGGCGATGGTTATTTCAGTTATCTTTCCACGCTAGGATAAGATAATCTCCATTTGAGTTTAGTTCCTTAATATAGTAGTGTTTGACAGTTCTTTCTAGCCCATTTCTAGATCGAATTTCGATCCCGTCGGTCACCGAACATACATGGGCATGCATTTATTTTGCACTATCTTTCAAGAAAAGCATTTACAATCCTTTGCAGATATGCGACAGTTCTCGCCTGAGAAGCTTATCACTACATTGCACAACAGACAAGCAACAGTTCCCATCTGAGGAGCTTATCACCTACATTACTCTTTACATTACACCTTACAACAGATCTTCTCATACAAGGAGCTCATTATTACACTTTGTGATCTAGATGTTTGCCATCATCACAACCTTCTTTACAATTTAAATTACATGTTACTACAATGATCTAGATGTTTGCCATCATCACGACTTTCTTTACAATTTACATTACCCGAAGTGATCTCGATGTTTGCCATCATCACAACCTTCTTGACAATTTACATTACAGTGATCTAGATGTTTGCCATCATCACGACCTTCTTTACAATTTACATTACCTGCTATCACTCAGTGGTCTAGATATTTGCCATCATCACGATTTTCTTTACAATTTATGTTACCCGTTACCACCTCTACAAGCAGTTCTCACCCGAGAAGCTTATTATTGTCACTCTTACAAATAAGAGGCATTTCTCTCCCGAGAAGCTTATCCTATCTTTGTTATGAATTGCATCAAATGGCCATTGTTGCACCCCAAAATTTGGCCAACAATTATTTATTCATTGAGTATTTGAAAATGGATACCTTCATCAGAAAGTTCAAGAGATCCTCAGAAAATTGGTTGAAACCAGGGTTGTGTGCTTCACAGTTTGAGAGTTGTGAGTGCCCCTCAGATGATTCTGAGACTTTGAGGATGAACTTGATGTTTTGAGAAAGCTTATGAGATGCCTTGATAGCCTTCATAAAGCCCAGAGGAGTCATTATGTAAGAATTCAGAAGATTCAACCATGAATGGTAGAATTAGGGTTTTGACTGGGTCAACCCTAGACCAGCTGAAGATTTGGAGAAGGTTGAGACTTAATCCAAGGGCCATGAGATCATGGAATGATGCATAGAGATGTTATAAAGAGGATTCCTAGACCAACTCATCATGATTGAGGAGTTTTGAGAAGTTTTGAGTTAGGGTTTCTGAGGATTGTCAGTGAAAAAACCCTAATTTGATCCCTATCTTCCAGGCAGTTTTAGCACTAGATGTGTTTGATATCTCTTTTTCCCCACAACATGAATGTTGTAGAGCTTGTTCTAAGCTTTAATTTGAGTGGTGGAAGTCCTTGATAGGAGTTACAGAGCTCAAGTTATGGTTTTGACAAATTACAGGTCAGCAGAGGTATGTGAATCTGGGTCCTTGAAAGTCACCCAACTTCCAGACAACTTTTGCCCTAGTAGGTTGATTCCTATGGTTTCTTGGTCAACATGAATGTTGAAGAGGATGTTCTTAGCTTTAATTTGAGTGGTAGAAGTCCTTGATTGGATTTGTGGAACTCAAGTTATGGTTTGAGCAAGGCAGGGGTATTTTGGTCATTTGTCAGTTATAGGTCATTTTAACCAATGCCTAAAACTCCTATTTCCAAGCCTCAAATGGAAAAACTCAAAACATGAAAGTTGCTCAAAATGTGATTTTAAGTCTAGAAAGAAGGTCACAAATTGTTGAAAAAGCTCATAGCACAAGATTCCATGATTGGTCAAAAATGAACTAAAAATGACTTATAACTTTGAAAAGTTGAAATTGAAAAGTGATTTGGGAGATCTACAAATCCAAAATAGGTCATCCAATATATCATTTTGATTGGAAAAAACATTTTGAGAAGATTGGTTTAAGTGGATTTTCCATTTGAGGTCCAAAAAATGAGGTTTCTTTGTTAATTTGTTACTTGCAAATGAAGTTAACTTTGAAAATCTTTGCACAAGCCAATGTAAAGCCTTATTTTGGTTCATGACACTTGAATATCTCATGTAAGGAGTATTTGGCACGAAAATAAGGAGTAAGAGCATGAGATAAGAGGTTTTGAACTTATCATCACATGATACTTTCATGAAGTTTCTAGATGGTTCTAAAGAGCTCTAGAACATTCCATGAATTGCTATAAAAAGAGTATTCTTCATAGAAGAGAAGGTTGGTGATTGAGAGAGGCAAGGAGAGAGAGAGCTTCCATTGAAGGTGTTGGTTCAAAGTTCAAGAGATCAAGAATTCTGCCATAACCAAAGCTTCTCCACCAGGATCTTTGCAAACAGAACTTCAATCACTATCAAAGGATCATTCTCCCTCCATTACAAAGCTTGCAAGCATTGATCACAAGCATCACCATTGAATTTGCACAGGTCACTTTTTCTCTTCGATACTCCTTATTTATTGAGTTATAAGTAGTTTTGATACCATAGAATGCATGAGGTAGGATTATAGAATAGTTCCTGAGAGTTTGAGCACCATTGGAGAGGATTTTTAACAGAACCATGATTCTTGGATCTTCAATGATTAGTTGTTTAATGAGTTTTAATCAGCAAGAAGTAGTGTATATTGATCAGGATAGCACGTAGAACATCTGTTGACCTTTAAATTGAAGTTTGATGAGGGTTGGTATCAGTCGAGCATGGTGGTACCAAGGTGTTTACGCTTTCTGTTAGGGCAATCTAGGGTGAGTTAAGGAAAACTGCACGTAGGGTTGTGTTCCCCTTGAGATTTAGGGCAACTTTCATTTTTATATCGTGGCAAGCCGTGGCCTGAGCAAGGAGATAATAGAGCTCGAAGTTGATGGCATGGAGGTGAGGGTTCTGCAAACCCTAGCTCGTTTGAAGAAGACGAAAGGGAGGCCGTTGGATCGTTCCCAGTATTTGACCAATTATTCCAATCCAAGGGCTGTGAGCGCGTCTGAAAAAAGAGAGGGAAGATTTGAATATATGAAACGCGTCGTTTCATTAAACCAGCCATCCTGGGCTTGGTTTCTCTTCGCACCCCCCCCCTTTTATTTGGCCCAATGCATTTTAACTGGTCTGATATGCTATTCATACCCCCCTCCCTTTCAATTAATTCATTTCTTTTAATTTTCTTTTTAATATTTCTCTGTTTTGTAAAATTCATTAAAAATAGATAGAAAATGATTTTTAACTCCTTCTTTTTTTCATGATTAGATTAAAATGTATAGAAAATTATAAAAATAAAATTGAGATTTTATTTTTATGTTTGATATTTTTAGTAGATTTTCCAATTAAATAGCTTTTTAATTGTTTCATTTTGATATTTGATTTTGTAGGAATTATTTTAGTACTTTCCATTAATCTTTTTTACCCATTCTTTTTGGTGCAATTAGATGATTAGTCATACTTCCCCATAGGTTTTTTTCTAGATTTTTTAGAATTAATCTTGATTAGTTTAATTAGGGTTGACTTAGGATAGTCTAATTAGGGTTTAGAATTGTGCATAGGTGATGAATCATTTTCTTTGAGCAAGTTATATCTTGATTTTTAGGTAGAAACCTTTGTGGATGTTAGGGTTAGGTGTTGAGGACCCTTGTGAATACTTGTTAAATTTTTCCCCATTAGTTTAGTATTTTTTAGGTATTTCCTGAGATTGCCTATTAATTTGGTTTGTTCAGTGGGTTATCTGTTCATCTGTGGGGTTCTTTCTGAGGAATTTGATGAAGGGCTTGGGTTGCCTTGAGGATATTGATGGAGAGCATCATGAGGAGAAGCCTGTAGACCAAGATGCAGAGACCCAGAGCTTGTCTCATTTCCTGTTGGTGAGGTTTGAGAGCCTGAAGTTTGAAGGAAGTTCATGGTACTTTCCTGAGGAAGGCACTATGAATGACTTTCATCCTTCCTTCTCACCTCTTTCTTAAGTATCCAATGATGTTGGAGCCAACTTGTGAGTTTAATTTCTCCTGAGGAGGAATGTAAACTGATCACTTGTTGTTGAGCCACATGGGATACAATTCCTAAGTGGAAGCCTCCTAGTACTTTCCTGAGGAAGGTCCTATGGGTCTATTCACTTAGTTCCCTTAGTTTATCTAGGATTTCTCAAGTATCCAATGATGTTGGAGCCAACTTGTGAGTTTAATTTCTCCTGAGGAGGAATGTAAACTGATCACATGTTGTTGAGCCACATGGGATACAACTCCTAAGTGGGAGCCTCCTAGTACTTTCCTGAGGAAAGTCCTATGGGTCTATTCACTTAGCTCCACTAGCTTAAATAGGATTTCTTAAATATCCAGTGATGTTGGAGCCTGCTTGTGAGTTTAATCTCTCCTGAGGAGGGATGTAAACTGATCACAGTGGTTGAGCCACATAGGGTATGACTCCTGAGTATACACCTCCTAGTGTTCTCCTGAGGAAGACACTATGAGCTTGCTTGCTTAGCTCCCTTTCTTTGGTAAGCTTATTCTGAAGCTTGAAGACTGGGAATGATTTCTCCTGCCTAGGGTTCTGCTTGAGAGTTTTTGCTTAGGTTGGTTAGGATCCTGTGATTAGGAGTATGGTTAGAGAATAGATGATTCTTTCTCATGTGAGTTTTGTTTGCCTGATAGCACTTCATTTCCTTTATCTGTATGATTGCAGTTTACTGTTTTGCTTGATAGCATGTTGTTGATCTTCAGTACGATTACTGTTATTTCATGACTGGCTTGAGGTTGAGATGAGCTTGTGGAGGCTGAAACCCCACACACATTTCCTCCCTCACTTGCATTGCATGCATTTTACTGTTTAAGCTGATGCTTTTATCTGTTTTGATGTATCATTGACATGATCCCTTAGGACTCTCATTTCCTTTGATCAGGATTTGATGATAGACTTTTAGGTTGAAACCTATGCATGATAACATCTAGGAGTTCCCTGTTCAAACCTCGACCATAGGATGAATCCATGGCATGATAACAGTAGGACTTGATAGTCTCCCTCCTAGTTGAGCCATATTTCCCGTAGTTAGCCGAACTACGTTTGCTCTGATCTTTCATACCAGATGAAAGTACGTAGGCATAGGATGCGATATCCTAGCGAGCAACCTTTCCCCCCATAACCCGTAGTTAGCCGAACTACGTTGACTCTGATTTCTCATTCTCTGATGAGAATACGTAGGCATAAAGCGCGACGCTTTGCCGAGTCATTTTTCTTTTCTTTTTTCAGCCAGCCTTGATAGGTAGATAGATTATAACCAACCCGTCCAAGTAAACAAACAAGCGAGGATCCCGTCGAGTACGACGGACGTGAGGGGTGCTAATACCTTCCCCTTGCGTAACCGACTCCCGAACCCAGACAATGGTTGCGATGACCTTGTCTTACCCTTTTTCGTCAGGTTTTTCCGATCGTTTCCTTTCCCGCTCTGAGGGATAAATAACGAAAGGTGGCGACTCTTCTGTCATGCCGGCACCTTATTTTCGCGCAAGCGACAGCTGGCGACTCTGCTGGGGACGAAAGCATCTAGGGACTTTTCCCATCCCTTATGCTGGGACCGTTTCCCATCCCCTACGCGAGTCAATCCTATCGTTTGTGTGTTTGCTTGTTGGGTTGCGTTTATTTATCGCATTTTTACTCCCCGCATTTTATTTCCCGCATTTTATTTCCAGTTTGATATGATTATCTGTGCTGCTGTGGGAGAGGGATGTTACTGTGAGTGAAAAGCCGGACCTGGGCTTGAGTACACACCTAGATATAGTTGTGGAGAAGTAGTAGACGAACCTGTCTGTTGAGCAGGCACAGTTCCCTACGAAAATCTGCGCTCAGACGAGATTCTTGCAGAGGTGCTCCTTTCCGGTCCTGAGGATCTGAGGGGAGTCCAGACGTGAGGATTGTCGACTCTGGGGACCGATCATTTGGAAGTCAGCTAAGAGAGGCCTCTTCATGACTTGACGATGCCACTCCTTCTGGGAATCGTATTGTCACTCATGAATGTCTGTGACGCTGACGACCGCATAGGATGCCGTACCTTTGTCCGTGGATTAGGTCCATCATACCTGTGAGTGGGTTGGGATATTGCAGGAAACTTTGACCTCCAGACCACCTGGTTTTCTTGACAGTGAATCAGTTATGTTGGGTTCTCAGTTGCAGATATGTTCTTGATAGAGCAAGGGTTTGATCAGAGGATCTTATCATCGGGTGTTTGTCTGTCCTTGATAGAGCAGGCTTTGATCAGTGTATTATTATCAAAAGTTCGTTCTTGATGGAGCAGATTTTTGAGTGAGGTTTGAAGATCTCATCAGCAGCTGTGTATTTTGTTCTTGATAGGGCAAATTTGTGGTTTGGGGTCCGAAGACTTCTCCCACAGATATTCCTTGATCTTGCATCCAGGGTTTTCATTATCAGGCCTTCGTCCCTGTCAGAGCAGAATCTTGATCTCGATCCTACCAGATGGTTATTCACAACAGATCAGATCAGTGGGTTTACACCGGGGTTTCCTTCTCAGCAGTGACTGTTGACATCGAATCTCCACAGCAGCCACCGGGATATATTATTGCATGACTGCATTTTGCATTAGCTTGCATACTCATGTTTGCATTCCATTAGCATGTGTCTGTGCTGCAGGCGCGTTTCGTACCCTGATCCTGGTGTCCCGAGCAATATGAGATATTTTCTTCCATGAATGGATCCAGTCTTATCATTGCATTGACACTATGTTGGCATGTCGACACCAGAATTAGGGGTGATCTCCTAAACGTACAGACACCCATGGCATTAGCATAATTCATCTTGCATGACAGAAGCCGGGGCTTGTCTTCTAACCCTTGTGTTTGCAGGTTTGACTCAGAATCGAGCAGCTCAGACTAATGGAGCAGATACAAGCTGAACTAGGGAAAATCCAAAGCCAGCTGGGGCAGGTCATGAATGACATACAGGCAGTGCGTCTGGACCAGCAAGTACTCAGAGAGGAGAATCAGCAGCTGCAGAATCAGCTGAGCTTTCTCATGGGAGTGGTGAGAAGTATGTTAGATAAGGAGAGTGGTCAAGCACCCAAGGAGGAGACCAGAGTGCTTCCTCCGTTACCGTCAGTGCCACCTGTGCTGAAGCCAAGTGGACCTCATGGACCCTCTACGCAGCATGAAGCTCGAGGCCTGTCTCGTCATCAGCCGCGCCGAGCATCTCAGAATAATCCTGAAGGTTATGGTCAAAAGAGGAAGCTACTTGATAGAGCTGTAGATCCACTACCTGTGAGTTATGCCCAGCTGCTGCCGCTGTTGGTTCAGAACCGTGTTCTCAAGCTTCGGACCTCGAATCCACCGGATGACGTGTCACCAGACGTTGATCTAAGCATGCGTTGTGATTTCCACTCAGGAGCACCAGGGCACCATGTTGAAACATGCAAGGCTCTCAGGAATAAGATTCAGGACCTTATTGACTCAAGGACCATTAGGCTTGTGTCGGGCGGCATAAGAGCATCAGGAAAGTTCATCCCTTACCCTGCGGAAGAGGTGGATGATTCCACTCCTTTGCCTGAGGCTGAGAAAGATCTGGAATATGTCCCGCGACCTTTGGTGACTGAATCGCCTCGCTCGCAGTTCCTACCTGGATCGAGCTCAAGGACGCAAGCGCCTAAACGAGGGACCGTTGCCATTCAGAAACGACGACCTCTTGCTCCTGGGCGGAAAGAATACCAGCCCCAGGATCACAAGAGACCTCGCAACCACTTAGAACAAAGGAATGCTTCTTTCCATCCAGTGCCTGTGCCGTATAGCCAGATTCTTCCACTGTTGATTCAGAATTCCTTGGTGGAACCGAAAGTTCTCAAGCCCGTGCCAGAGCCTTACCCTCCGGGGTACAATCCTCATATTCAGTGCGGTTACCACGGTGGATCTCCGGGGCATTCAACTGAAGATTGCAAGGCTTTCCAGGCGAAAGTGCAACAATTGATCGACCAAGGGTGTATTTCCTTTCCAGAAGGAGTTTTGGTTGTACGTGACAACCTCCCAGCTGTTTGAGCTCGTAGATTCAGAGGGTTGTTTCCAGAAGCCAGTGATCCAGACAGGCAGACGCCCTCAGCATTGGCAGTCCTCGGGCTTTTTTACCATTTGCATTTGTAGTTTCTTTTCTGTTAGTTACTACTTGCTGTTAAACATTGTATGTTTCGAATGGTAATGATAATAAAGTGACTATGCATTTTTTCTGAACTAATTATGTCGTTGTCACTCATTTACTGCATTACACTGACACTTGCATTTTATTTACTCCGATTCCTTACTATGATTAGCAATGAGCGGAGGGAGGATGATGAAACTGAATACTCATAATCAATGATCATATTGCTTTCAGATAAAACCTTGCCGATGACGTATAAGGCATTGTTTCAAATCCCTAAACACCGGAGAGATAAGGAAGAGAATCCCTTGTTAACCACTTCGAGCCGAGAAGTAGGAGTTTCTTTCGGACTTTTTAACCCTCACATCTTAACCCGGGGCAGGGTAGCTGTCAGTTAGCTTGATCGAGCGTTCAAGTCTTATAGAGGAGTGTTGTCCTTCGAGGACCAATCACATCATATTCCTCTCCAGAGGTCGTACCTCATCAACCACAATGGTTAAACCTCACCAATCAGGAGTGAGACAGTTACAATCCTTTCGGAGCAATCAAGACAACCAGTGTCGCACGACCTTGTTCCAAGAAAAAGAAAAGAAATAAGAAAGCCCGCTAAGTAAAAAAGAGAAGCTAGAAAGCAAATACTTAGGCAAAAATCAGGGCATCCCGCTGGACTTCAAAAGAAAAAAATCGAAAAGAACTCAAAAGGAGTCAGTCCAGGCAAAAATTAGGGAATCAAAACAAAAGAATGAAAAAGAAAGGATTATAAAAAAGGAAAAATCCTCGAACAAGGACGAAGTCGTGTAGACACAGACGCCAAAAACAAAAGAGGAGTAACTGTCACTCCGAAACACCTTGTGAGTTCTTTAACCAGTTGTTCCCAATGTTCAACATACCTCTCGAAGAGGCGAGCGCTCGAGCCAAGTTGACTGAACTTTAGGATCGGAGAACATCACGTAGAAGGGGTGGGTACAAATTATAATTTGAGCCGAATATCCTTTGTTTCACGAACCGTGAACCCGACCACGATACAACCCTTAAAAGACCTAATTGAGGCAGGGTTTATTCTGAGAGCGCATTACGATAAGGTTGAGTAACCTGACTCCTTCATGATTTGCTAATCATATCCTTATTGCATTTTTCACTGATCGCATCAGCACTACGTTTGAACTCTTGAGTTCATTCGTCACTCACTAGCATGACACGTAAATGAGTGACAGTACAACGTTTTCGAAATTTGCATGAACACTGCATTAGAATTACCATTCGTGAATAAACAATTTTAGTTGCAGGTTAGTAGCTGATGCGAAGGAACTTCAGCAAGGAATAGTCAATCAGGACTGAATCGCCAGAGGTCTGGGTCAGAACGGTATGCTGCGAAACCCTGTGAATCTGGGGCAATGACTTCCAGTGAGTTTGGAATCGGTTTGTTTGAGGACAAGTCCCGGGGCATCATTTGATTATGGGGCAGTTTATGCAAGCAGCGGTTGATCGGAAGCGAATCTTCTTGAAACCCAATCAGGGGCAGTTATCCGGAATCCTTGCGATTTAAGGGCAGATCCCTCCAGTATTCGATCAGAGCATGTTGAGTCGCTCATCGCTCGTTCAGGGGCAAGCTACTTCAGAGATATTGAAGCCGACCATGCTGAGAGTTGATTAGTTGAGGATGAATCCTCCCGTTGTGCATATGCTGGGGCAAGCCCTCTGAAGATTGTCTTGTTGCCAGTTGTTTTTCGGCTCAGAATGAATTATTCCCAAAGGTCGGGTTGGGGCAAGTTGAATTGCGCTGGGGCAGGTTGTTCAAATGAATTTGTTCACCCTAGCAAGAATTGAGTATCGGAGAATCGTGTCATTACCCCGTCAAAACCTGAACCTTCTGAAGAAGCCTTGCGGTCATTGGATTGTTATCCTACAGCATAACCTGTTATTTGACTCCATGATTGGTAGCCTGTATTCCCTGTGTTGGCATTGTTGAATCAGGATTGTTTCTCAGCAGAGATGTACGGTTTGAGGTTGTTCCCCTGTACAGTTCGAGACTGCAGCAGATTAAGATGGCGTTTACCCCTCATCAGATTAGGGTCAAGAGTGCCCTCAGTAGACCAGGATTGATATCCCCGAAGCAGGATGAGTCCTCCTTCTTCAGCAGAATTCAGTAATCTCTTCTCCGTAGAATCAGAATCAGAATAGTGAGCATTGATATGTCTTCCCCAGGTAGAGGTGATTCTCTTCCCCAAGCAAACGCGTCCTGAAGGAACGTCACCTCATCAGCTGAGTCAGGCACCGAAGAATGATTTCTCTTTCCCCAGCACCGGGTCACAAGTGCAGATTTCAGAAAAGTGTTCGGGTGCCGAAGCTCGTGTTTTCCCCAGTAAAGTCGCCGAAGCAGGACTCTTCCCCAGCACCGGGTCACAAGTGCAGGTTTCGCAGGAGGTTGTTCGTATGCCGAAGGATGCAGCAACTGATGGTGCCAGACTGAAGTCTCCAGCGGAATTGAGATTCCCCGCCAGAGCCAGGCTCTCTCCTGGAGGCCGATGACTCCCTCTTCCCCAGTAGAGTGTTGGAACAGCTGATGTTGTATTCCCCGGCAGAGTTATACTCTCCCCCGAAGTCAAATGATTCTTTCTTCCCCAGCAGAATTGAAATTCCCCATCAGAGTCGTACTCTTCAGTGAAGTAGAATGATTTCTCTCCCCGGCTGAGTCCGCAGAAAAGCAGAATCCTTGGAAGTTGATCAGATCATGATCAATTCTCCCCAGCAGAGCATGGGGCGGCTGATGCTGCATTTCCCCAGAGTCGCACTCTTTCCAGCGAAGCAGAATGATTTCTCCCTCCTCAGCCGAGTCTGCAGATGTCCAAGGGATCCGAATCCTTGGAAGTGGATCAGATCATGATTGGTTTTTCCCCAGTGGAGTGTTGAACAGCTGAAGTTGGTTCCCCACGGAATGGTTATCCCCAGAAGAGTAGCCGAGACGGCCACGCAGTTCATTCTAGCGATTGATATCAGCAGATCCAAGTTCTCGTAGAGCTTCATCCCCTGCAGCAGTCAGCTGAAGTTGTTCCCCTGCAGCAGTTCGCGGAAGATTGATTCCCCAGACAGAGCCTAATTGATATTGGCGTGTTCACATTCTCCTCAGCAGGATGATTCCTCTACCTGAGTGGTTCTTTCTCCTTGACAGGAGGATTCCCCCCTCGGCATTTATTTTGCTGACGGGATCGTATCATTGTGCATGACTGCATAGCATTCAACACTGCATAGCATTGTGCATGATTGCATGGCATTTAGCATAAATACATGTCATTCCCACTGTATGGGGCGTAGTGCAGAAGCATACGCATCATAAGCATGACCTAGGTCATTATCATCCTTATTGTACAGGTGTACTACCGAAAGACCGGTTGCCCAGGACGATTCCTGATATTCTCTCCAACAAGGTCGCTCTCTTAAGATGATTCTAAAAGACCCCGGTGATCCCCGCAGTCGCTCGCTCAAGATGATTTTTGAGATCCCCAGCAAAGACTTCGGTTCGAGATGATTCTCAAGTCCCTCAGCAGGGCCATTTTGCTTAAGACGATTCTTAAGACCTCAGTGCAGCTTCCCGAGTTGTTCGCCTAGTATGATACTTGAGTTCCCCAATAGCTCCTCCAGCAGGAGTTGCCTAGGAAGATTCCTGGAATTCCCAACAGAATGTTTGCTCCAGAAAGGTTATTAGTCCGGGACGATTCTTGAAGACGCCCGATGGATCTGTTTGGTCAAGAGATTCTTGGAGACCAGAGCAGCGTGGTATGTCTGCTCCAACAACGATGTCTAATCTGAAGATGGATTTCGTAAGCGCCAGAGGGCGATACCAGAAGGTTCCTGTGAAGCCAGATTTCCGTGTGGATGAAGCAACGGGTGGCTGAAGATAAGGTTCCAAAGGTTGTAGATACAACAAAGTGATTCGTGTGAGTCTGAAGACCAAGTCAGTTGTCCTGAGGTGATGATTGAGCGCGATCAAGTGAATGATACGTCTTCTGATTGAAGTCGAAGATGTTTCTCCAGCGGTGATGCGGGGTATGTTGATTTTCCGACGGTGATGTCAGAAGATGTTTCTCCAGCGGTGATGCGGGGTACTTCGATTGTCCGACGGTGATGTCAGATTTAGTTCTCCAGCGGTGATGCAGGGTACTTCGATCGTCCGACGGTGATGTCAGATTTAGTTCTCCAGCGGTGATGCAGGGTACTTCGATCGTCCGACGGTGAGGTCAGATTTAGTTCTCCAGCGGTGAGGTTGGGTATTTTGGTTGATCGACGGTGATGTCAGATTTAGTTCTCCAGCGGTGATGCAGGGTACTTCGATCGTCCGACGGTGATGTCAGATTTAGTTCTCCAGCGGTGAGGTTGGGTATTTTGGTTGATCGACTGCGATGTCAGAGTTAGTTCTCCGGCGGTGATGTCAGGTGGTTTAGTCTCCCAGCGACGATGTTGGGTGTTCCCCAGAATTTTGTCTGTTTCTGACGGTGATGTCAGGTGGTTTAGTCTCCCAGCGACGATGTTGGGTGTTCCCCAGAATTTTGTCTGTTTCTGACGGTGATGTCAGGTGGTTTAGTCTCCCAGCGACGATGTTGGGTGTTCCTCAGAATTTTGTCTGCTTCTGACGGTGATGTCAGGTGGTTTAGTCTCCCAGCGACGATGTTGGGTGTTCCTCAGAATTTTGTCTGCTTCTGACGGTGATGTCAGGTGGTTTAGTCTTCCAGCGACGATGTTGGGTGTTTTGGTTGTTTGATGACAATGTCAGAAGAATTTGATGTGTATGACTGACGGTGATGTCAGATCAGTATCTCTCCAGCTAGTTGCCGTGCAGCTGGCATTGCAATATTCGAAGATTTGTCCCCCGCAGAGTACCGTGTGCTCGTGCAGTTGGCAAATTTTCGGATTTACCGGTATTCAATCGTCTCGCACCTTGATTGGGTGAGAGCCGTTCGCTTCTCACCCAGTCAGGTTCAAGCCGTTTGAATAGGGGCAGCTGTTGCACCCCAAAATTTGGCCAACAATTATTTATTCATTGAGTATTTGAAAATGGATACCTTCATCAGAAAGTTCAAGAGATCCTCAGAAAATTGGTTGAAACCAGGGTTGTGTGCTTCACAGTTTGAGAGTTGTGAGTGCCCCTCAGATGATTCTGAGACTTTGAGGATGAACTTGATGTTTTGAGAAAGCTTATGAGATGCCTTGATAGCCTTCATAAAGCCCAGAGGAGTCATTATGTAAGAATTCAGAAGATTCAACCATGAATGGTAGAATTAGGGTTTTGACTGGGTCAACCCTAGACCAGCTGAAGATTTGGAGAAGGTTGAGACTTAATCCAAGGGCCATGAGATCATGGAATGATGCATAGAGATGTTATAAAGAGGATTCCTAGACCAACTCATCATGATTGAGGAGTTTTGAGAAGTTTTGAGTTAGGGTTTCTGAGGATTGTCAGTGAAAAAACCCTAATTTGATCCCTATCTTCCAGGCAGTTTTAGCACTAGATGTGTTTGATATCTCTTTTTCCCCACAACATGAATGTTGTAGAGCTTGTTCTAAGCTTTAATTTGAGTGGTGGAAGTCCTTGATAGGAGTTACAGAGCTCAAGTTATGGTTTTGACAAATTACAGGTCAGCAGAGGTATGTGAATCTGGGTCCTTGAAAGTCACCCAACTTCCAGACAACTTTTGCCCTAGTAGGTTGATTCCTATGGTTTCTTGGTCAACATGAATGTTGAAGAGGATGTTCTTAGCTTTAATTTGAGTGGTAGAAGTCCTTGATTGGATTTGTGGAACTCAAGTTATGGTTTGAGCAAGGCAGGGGTATTTTGGTCATTTGTCAGTTATAGGTCATTTTAACCAATGCCTAAAACTCCTATTTCCAAGCCTCAAATGGAAAAACTCAAAACATGAAAGTTGCTCAAAATGTGATTTTAAGTCTAGAAAGAAGGTCACAAATTGTTGAAAAAGCTCATAGCACAAGATTCCATGATTGGTCAAAAATGAACTAAAAATGACTTATAACTTTGAAAAGTTGAAATTGAAAAGTGATTTGGGAGATCTACAAATCCAAAATAGGTCATCCAATATATCATTTTGATTGGAAAAAACATTTTGAGAAGATTGGTTTAAGTGGATTTTCCATTTGAGGTCCAAAAAATGAGGTTTCTTTGTTAATTTGTTACTTGCAAATGAAGTTAACTTTGAAAATCTTTGCACAAGCCAATGTAAAGCCTTATTTTGGTTCATGACACTTGAATATCTCATGTAAGGAGTATTTGGCACGAAAATAAGGAGTAAGAGCATGAGATAAGAGGTTTTGAACTTATCATCACATGATACTTTCATGAAGTTTCTAGATGGTTCTAAAGAGCTCTAGAACATTCCATGAATTGCTATAAAAAGAGTATTCTTCATAGAAGAGAAGGTTGGTGATTGAGAGAGGCAAGGAGAGAGAGAGCTTCCATTGAAGGTGTTGGTTCAAAGTTCAAGAGATCAAGAATTCTGCCATAACCAAAGCTTCTCCACCAGGATCTTTGCAAACAGAACTTCAATCACTATCAAAGGATCATTCTCCCTCCATTACAAAGCTTGCAAGCATTGATCACAAGCATCACCATTGAATTTGCACAGGTCACTTTTTCTCTTCGATACTCCTTATTTATTGAGTTATAAGTAGTTTTGATACCATAGAATGCATGAGGTAGGATTATAGAATAGTTCCTGAGAGTTTGAGCACCATTGGAGAGGATTTTTAACAGAACCATGATTCTTGGATCTTCAATGATTAGTTGTTTAATGAGTTTTAATCAGCAAGAAGTAGTGTATATTGATCAGGATAGCACGTAGAACATCTGTTGACCTTTAAATTGAAGTTTGATGAGGGTTGGTATCAGTCGAGCATGGTGGTACCAAGGTGTTTACGCTTTCTGTTAGGGCAATCTAGGGTGAGTTAAGGAAAACTGCACGTAGGGTTGTGTTCCCCTTGAGATTTAGGGCAACTTTCATTTTTATATCGTGGCAAGCCGTGGCCTGAGCAAGGAGATAATAGAGCTCGAAGTTGATGGCATGGAGGTGAGGGTTCTGCAAACCCTAGCTCGTTTGAAGAAGACGAAAGGGAGGCCGTTGGATCGTTCCCAGTATTTGACCAATTATTCCAATCCAAGGGCTGTGAGCGCGTCTGAAAAAAGAGAGGGAAGATTTGAATATATGAAACGCGTCGTTTCATTAAACCAGCCATCCTGGGCTTGGTTTCTCTTCGCACCCCCCCCCTTTTATTTGGCCCAATGCATTTTAACTGGTCTGATATGCTATTCATACCCCCCTCCCTTTCAATTAATTCATTTCTTTTAATTTTCTTTTTAATATTTCTCTGTTTTGTAAAATTCATTAAAAATAGATAGAAAATGATTTTTAACTCCTTCTTTTTTTCATGATTAGATTAAAATGTATAGAAAATTATAAAAATAAAATTGAGATTTTATTTTTATGTTTGATATTTTTAGTAGATTTTCCAATTAAATAGCTTTTTAATTGTTTCATTTTGATATTTGATTTTGTAGGAATTATTTTAGTACTTTCCATTAATCTTTTTTACCCATTCTTTTTGGTGCAATTAGATGATTAGTCATACTTCCCCATAGGTTTTTTTCTAGATTTTTTAGAATTAATCTTGATTAGTTTAATTAGGGTTGACTTAGGATAGTCTAATTAGGGTTTAGAATTGTGCATAGGTGATGAATCATTTTCTTTGAGCAAGTTATATCTTGATTTTTAGGTAGAAACCTTTGTGGATGTTAGGGTTAGGTGTTGAGGACCCTTGTGAATACTTGTTAAATTTTTCCCCATTAGTTTAGTATTTTTTAGGTATTTCCTGAGATTGCCTATTAATTTGGTTTGTTCAGTGGGTTATCTGTTCATCTGTGGGGTTCTTTCTGAGGAATTTGATGAAGGGCTTGGGTTGCCTTGAGGATATTGATGGAGAGCATCATGAGGAGAAGCCTGTAGACCAAGATGCAGAGACCCAGAGCTTGTCTCATTTCCTGTTGGTGAGGTTTGAGAGCCTGAAGTTTGAAGGAAGTTCATGGTACTTTCCTGAGGAAGGCACTATGAATGACTTTCATCCTTCCTTCTCACCTCTTTCTTAAGTATCCAATGATGTTGGAGCCAACTTGTGAGTTTAATTTCTCCTGAGGAGGAATGTAAACTGATCACTTGTTGTTGAGCCACATGGGATACAATTCCTAAGTGGAAGCCTCCTAGTACTTTCCTGAGGAAGGTCCTATGGGTCTATTCACTTAGTTCCCTTAGTTTATCTAGGATTTCTCAAGTATCCAATGATGTTGGAGCCAACTTGTGAGTTTAATTTCTCCTGAGGAGGAATGTAAACTGATCACATGTTGTTGAGCCACATGGGATACAACTCCTAAGTGGGAGCCTCCTAGTACTTTCCTGAGGAAAGTCCTATGGGTCTATTCACTTAGCTCCACTAGCTTAAATAGGATTTCTTAAATATCCAGTGATGTTGGAGCCTGCTTGTGAGTTTAATCTCTCCTGAGGAGGGATGTAAACTGATCACAGTGGTTGAGCCACATAGGGTATGACTCCTGAGTATACACCTCCTAGTGTTCTCCTGAGGAAGACACTATGAGCTTGCTTGCTTAGCTCCCTTTCTTTGGTAAGCTTATTCTGAAGCTTGAAGACTGGGAATGATTTCTCCTGCCTAGGGTTCTGCTTGAGAGTTTTTGCTTAGGTTGGTTAGGATCCTGTGATTAGGAGTATGGTTAGAGAATAGATGATTCTTTCTCATGTGAGTTTTGTTTGCCTGATAGCACTTCATTTCCTTTATCTGTATGATTGCAGTTTACTGTTTTGCTTGATAGCATGTTGTTGATCTTCAGTACGATTACTGTTATTTCATGACTGGCTTGAGGTTGAGATGAGCTTGTGGAGGCTGAAACCCCACACACATTTCCTCCCTCACTTGCATTGCATGCATTTTACTGTTTAAGCTGATGCTTTTATCTGTTTTGATGTATCATTGACATGATCCCTTAGGACTCTCATTTCCTTTGATCAGGATTTGATGATAGACTTTTAGGTTGAAACCTATGCATGATAACATCTAGGAGTTCCCTGTTCAAACCTCGACCATAGGATGAATCCATGGCATGATAACAGTAGGACTTGATAGTCTCCCTCCTAGTTGAGCCATATTTCCCGTAGTTAGCCGAACTACGTTTGCTCTGATCTTTCATACCAGATGAAAGTACGTAGGCATAGGATGCGATATCCTAGCGAGCAACCTTTCCCCCCATAACCCGTAGTTAGCCGAACTACGTTGACTCTGATTTCTCATTCTCTGATGAGAATACGTAGGCATAAAGCGCGACGCTTTGCCGAGTCATTTTTCTTTTCTTTTTTCAGCCAGCCTTGATAGGTAGATAGATTATAACCAACCCGTCCAAGTAAACAAACAAGCGAGGATCCCGTCGAGTACGACGGACGTGAGGGGTGCTAATACCTTCCCCTTGCGTAACCGACTCCCGAACCCAGACAATGGTTGCGATGACCTTGTCTTACCCTTTTTCGTCAGGTTTTTCCGATCGTTTCCTTTCCCGCTCTGAGGGATAAATAACGAAAGGTGGCGACTCTTCTGTCATGCCGGCACCTTATTTTCGCGCAAGCGACAGCCATCTCCATCGAGCTGCTGGGCTTCCATTTTCCTAGTCATCTTGAAATGCGGGGAGGTTTGAACCGAATCATATTCAGGAGAGCACAGATCTTGAAGTATGAAGAATGTCATTTACCCTTTAGTAAAAGAAGAAGTTGAATCATATTCAGGAGAGCACATATCTTGAAGTATGAAGAAGTTCATTTTACCCTTTAGTAAAAGAAGGAGCGATTCATATTTAGGAGAGCACAAATCTTGAAGTATTAAGAAGTTCGTTTTACCCTTAAGTAAAAGAAGGAGCGTAATCATATTCAAGAGAGCACATATCTTGAAGTATGAAGAAGTTCGTTTACCCTTTAGTAAAAGAAGAAGCAGAATCATATTAAGGAGAGCACAGATCTTGAAGTATGAAGAAGTTCGTTTACCCTTTAGTAAAAGAAGAAGCTGAATCATATTCAGGAGAGCATAGATCTTGAAGTATGAAGAAGTTTATTTTATCCTTTAGCAAAAGAAGAAATCGAATCATGTCCAGGGAGCACAGACCTGAGACGTGGAGAAGTTTATTTTATCAATCAATCTTTTATCCAGTTTGTCATTTAAGTTCCTTCCAACGATAAGTGGCAGTTCTCTCTCGATAAGCTTATCAGAGCATTTCCCATTAAAGTCCATTTATTTTGGCATACAGCCGGTCTTACCCTGTATATTTTTTACGGATTCTTGAAAATTCCGTTTGACCCTGCCACGAGGGAAGGTTTACAGAAGCTCCGATGTTATGCTTTGCTCAATGCTCCATCATTCTGTTAATCTGTCCTACAGTCGTGCAGATCCAGTTTTATCTTTTATCCTATAGTATCAGCAGGTCACGCCTGAACTTGTTGAACCATTACTCTTAGATATTCCCCAGTGGAAGCCGTCTCATAGGTGCCATCTCCATCGAGGATCCCGTTCTTACCATCCCTTTTCTGAAATTGACAATTGGTCGTGTTCACACCAGTTGACCATCACACTAGAATTTCCCGGTGTTGTGTTGTTGTCCCAGCGCGTCGTTTTCCCCAGTGTGTTTTTCTCGTTGCGTCTGTCCCGTGTGTCGTCGTGTCGTCTGCATCGTTGCATTCACCATTCCAGTATACGCATCATATCATATTCATTGCATTGTCAGCATTAGTTTGTTCTTGTTTTGTTCATAGCATTGCATATCGCCGCATCTAAGGGTAAAATTTTCGGTTATCTATATTTAAATCCCTCCTCCATGATTTCTCGAGTCTCGATCGCTCAAATCATCCAGTGAAGCTATTTAAATAGGGGCAACTATAATACCCTAAATTTTACCCTCAGGTTAGTCGATTCAGGTCACATGTCATCTCATTTTCGCATCAGCTAACTATTAACGGGTTACGTAGTTTGCTTCGTTTTGTAGGAACCACGGCTGGTACACTTATAGTTGTTAAAGGGCAAAATGGTCATTTATAAGTTGTTTGCTCACAGTCTTCGAAGCTGGTACACTTTAGTTTCATTGGGAAATGACTTTTATGGATCCCATAAGCACTCTATGAGTCATAATACTGATTCTTGACATGATTGAGATGCTGGTTTTGATTTAATAGGTCATACACTTGTGTGGATTGCGTTGCAAGTTGCTTTGAATTAGGGCATTTCCACTTGTTTTTAAGTGTTGATTATGAAGTGAACTTTGGTTCTTTCTTGTGCCTTGATTTGTTTTCTTGCTTGAACCTTGTTTCCATTCTTGTTTTGAATCTTTGTCTTGTGTTTCCACTTTTGTCCCTTGGGTTTGGATCATCATTTAAGACAATTTGGTGTCCATGAGCATACTTTGAGTTTGTCTTGAATGATGATTAACTTTGAACTTTGTTTGCTTCTTTCTTTTGCATGATCCAATTGTTGAGTTTGGTTGAGACATATTCCATGTGCTTTCTGCCCAAGCTTCTTTCTCCCCTATTCTATTTGATCATGGCTCTTTGCTTGTGTTTTGTTGCTTACCTTTTGGTTTAACTAATTGATGTTTGAATGGTTGTAGGAGTTGTAACTTCTCCCATTTCATCTCACTTCTTCTTGGACTTGTTTAAGTCATTTTACCTTGTTTCTTTCATTGGTTATGCATCCTTTGTACCTTGCATATCATGTTTTCATTTCTTCTTGACTTGTTTAAGTCAACTTCATCTCTTTCTTGCATTTCATTTGTGATTGATTTATTTTGTGTTTTCTTGGTCTTTTGCCATGATCCCTTAGGATTCCTAGTCCCTCTGTTTAGGATGGGAGTAGGAAAGACATTAAGTGTTCAATCTAAGCATGTTAACATTAGGATAGTATTTTCCCCTCTTAATCTCAATCTTAGGAGTACATTGCATGATAACATTAGGGTTGATTAGTTCCCCTTAGAGTTTGTGTCTTCTCTTTTCAAGACACCTAATAAAGGATAATAAGTGTTGTACGCTATGAGCCTTAAGCATTTGGGAAATGATGGTTGGGGGGCTTCCTCTCAATTGTTTAGAGTGTTTAGCGTATGCCCTTTGGGCGATATGCGATGCATTCGCTCTCGAGTCATAGTCTTTAGTGCAATATGAATTACAAACATAATTCAATTCACTTCTTCTTGCGTAACAAGCGTGGATCCCGTTGAGTACAACGGACGTGAGGTGTGATCATACCTTCCCCTTGCGTAACCGACTCCCGAACCCGAGATTTGGTTATGATGACCTGTCTTCTCCCTTTTTCATAGGTTTTCTCCGATCGTTTCCTTTCCCCCTCGTTGGAATAAATAACAAACGGTGGCGAATCTTCTGTCTTCCGCCGGCTCCTTTTTCGCAGTAGCGGCTGCTGGCGACTCTGCTGGGGACAATTCCCATCCCCTATGCGATTCAATCCTAGTGCTTGTTGTGTTTTTATCTTTGGGTGTGTACATGTATTGTACTTTATTTGCATTCGCATTTTATTTTCAGCATTGTTATCATCATTATTGTTGTGCTGTTGGGTGGGAATGTTCCACTGTGTGATAAGCCAAAACCCAGGCTTGATTATAACCATAGCATTAGAAGTTGAAAGTAGCGGTGAACCTGTATGTTTGGCATGCACTAGTTCCCACGAAATTCGTGCTAAGACGAGATTCTCTTTGATGACTACCTTTCTAGTCTGTTTCGGACAGTTGAGAGGATGTTGGATCTGAGGATTGTCGACTCTGGGGATCGATCATTTGGAATTCAGCTAAGTGAGGCCGCTTCGTTAGACTATGATGCCAAACTAGAAATGGTAAACGTATCATCGTTTCTCGAAAGTCTGTTACGCTGACGATCGCATAGGGTGCCAGACCTTATCAGAGATAGGTTCATACCTGTGAGTGGGGAGGGTTATGCAGGAAACTTTAACCTTCAACCTACCAGGTTTTCTCGTTAGTGTGAACTTGTGATCCTTGATACAGTGGGTCCTTATATCAGTGCTGTGTTATTTTCTCGCCAGAGCGAAGCACTGTTTCATCTCAGTCAACAATACAACAATCTTGATCCCCTGTTTTCATTTGCATTTTCATTTGCATTTAACATTGACATATATTTATGTTTCAGGTGCATATTCTCCTCTTAATTCTAGTAAGCCAATCGACTGCTGAACTGGAGGTCTGTTTGAAGAAGACTATTGTGTATAAGTTTCATACTCCTGATATAGGGTCCTTGCTCAGTTTCACCCTGCTGCTGATCACAGTGTAATGGAAGATTTCAAGAAAGAGTATGGGAAGCTTCTGGTTGTGTTTGTAGAGCTTCAGTGTTTGAATTGGGGGGTCTTCACACCTTACTTCAGTTCTATGATCCATAGTTGAGATGCTTCACTTTTCCTGGTTATATGTTGATGCCTACTCCGAAGGAGTTTGCTATGCTGCTAGTAGTTTCCATTCTGGATCAGATGCCTTTCTACCACTCTGAGGCAGAGCCTAATTTAAGTAAGTTGGCTAACTCACTTCATCTGGATGCTTCTGAGTTGGAAGGGAAGATGGTTAGGAGGAATGGGATGCCTGGTTTTCCATTGCCTTTCTTGGTGGATAAAGCTCAACAGTTTGCAAAGGATGGATGTTGGGTTGTCTTCAATTCTATCCTGGCTTTGTGTATCTACGGCATAATTTTGTTCCTGAATATTCCATACTTTATGGATTTGGATGCGTTCCATATCTTTGTCTCGAAGAATCATGTGCCGACACTTCTAGGAGATCTGTATCACTCTATGCATTATAAGAATGAAAGCAGGAGGGGGAAGAATGTTTCTTGCTATGTACCTCTTCTGTATAGGTAGTTTATGAGTCATCTTCCTAAGATCGGTCCTTTTATCGACATCTCAAATACAACTGATTGGCCAGACAGGTTGATGGGGTTAACTTCTAAGAACATTGTTTGGTTCAACAAAGATTTGTTGGGTACAAAGATAATCTTTAGTTGTGGTAATTTCCCTAATGTCCCTTTGGTTGGAAGAAAGGGTGGTATTAACTATAATCCAGCTCTTGTAGTGAGGCAATTTGGGTATGCTCTGAGGGAACCTCCAAAGGAGGAAGAAATATAGGAATCTCTGTATTTCACCGGTTTGATTGATAGGGAGACCCTGATCAGAGTAGAAAAAGCCTGGAACAAGATTCACCATAGGGGAAAGACTTCTTTGGGAAAGAGCAATAACAGGGCATTTGAGCCTTATGTGGAATGGATTAAAGAAAGAGTTGAGAGATTTCTGTTACCATTTCCACTCCAAGAGCCTTTGTATCCTCTAATGATTGAAGAACCGACAACAATTCATATTCAGAGATATAATCAATTGTGGACAGAGAAGGAGGAATTATGAAAGGTAAACGAGGAGTTAGAAAAGGAGATTCTTCAGCTCAGAAGTGAAAGAAATCAAGCCACTTACTCAGCCAAGAAGCAGACAGGGCTAGTGAACAAGCTGGGTAGAGAGCTAACAGAAGAGATTCGCTCCCGAGAGCGAGTAGGCTTAGACTTGAAGAGTGTTAGTGATGTTCTCAAAGATAAGAATAAGGAGATAGAAAGAGTACAACTAGAGATTTCCAAATTCAATGCTCAATGGAGTTCTATTCTGACTAACAACAAAGAACGAGAAGAGGGGCTTAAGCAACAAATTTCCAGGTTAAAGGCTCAACTCAGTTTGAAAGAGGAGAAAGATAAAGTTGAATTCTTACGCCGACGGGAAAGCGACTGCAAACTAAATGAAGCTCTTGTAACATTGGAAGAGTAAAAGTCAAAAGCAGATCTAAAGAGGCCCAAGCTTGAAGAAGCATTTGGTGAAGGCGCCTGGGAAGATTATGCCCAAGGCTTGTAGGCTAGCATTAGCAGGAGAGATTTACTCATTCAGGGGTTGATTGCTAGGCTAGATCATCCGTGCATGAAGGGGTTATTGGAGGATTTCCAGACTCGCTGTCGTACTTGACGTATTCTTTCTCTTTCTGTATTTGTTGTTATGTTGTGTCTCGACCATCACCAGGATTATTGGATGGGGTCATGTTGATTCTGTTATACTTCCTCGGTGAGGTGCTGTGTATTGACTTTGGATCTCATTATATTTATGAAACGATTGCGTTACTCCATCTGTTGACTTCCTGTTTGTCTCGCTGTTCTCGTGGAACTAGAATCAAGGGGAAAATTTACCTAAAGCATATTTACATGTCTCCATATTGCATAATTTTTCATTTGCATCGCAGGTGTTCCGAGATCTCTTAACCTTACCTCTTTTGTGGTTTGCTTCAATTTGTTTCAGGATTGACAACCAAGCGATTCATCGCTACTCTACCAGGGGAAATCAGCGCAAAATAATGGATCAGATTCAGCTCGAGTTGCAGGAGTTCCGTGACCGGATGGCCCAGTTTATGGACATGATGCAAGGGGTCGCTAATGGCCAAGAATAGTTGAGAACACTGGTGCAGCCCCTGATTGCTAGGGTTGAAGGGAGTGGTGTCCTTCATGGTGGAACTACTGTCATTCCTCCTCAACATGATGGGGGTACTCCATACGCTAATGTTGTTTCTACAGTGGTTGTCCCTCCGGGCGGAGGAAATCAGACCGAAGGTCATATTCCAGGTCCTACATGTGTTGTACATGGAAATACTGGCCCTTAGTGGGAGGAGGATGACCAAGACGATGTTTTCTCTCTGAGAGATATTGATGCAGGTCTGCCGTCTGATGCGGATAGGAGGTTTAAGCTGATTGAGGAAAAGATGAAGTCTTTTGAGAATCAGAACTCCTTGGGGCTAGATATGGAAAATTATGGGTTGATCCCAGACCTGAAGATTCCTTCGAAGTTTAAGGTGCTGGATTTCGATAAGTATAAGGGGACGACCTGTCCTAGGGTTCATCTCCGTTCTTATTACCGCAAGATGTCTACGTATTCTGACGATGAGAAGTTGCTCATGCATTTCTTCTAGGATAGCCTTTCTGGTCCATCCCTGGAATGGTATATGGGGCTAGAGCTAGTCAACATCAGAAATTGGAGGGATTTGGCTGAAGCTTTTGTCAGGCATTATTAGTATAATAGTGATCTGACACCGAACAAGGTTCAATTGCAGAATTTATTGGAGAGGAATAATGAAGGTTTTAAGGAATACGCTCAAAGATGGCGCGAGCTTGTAGCGAGGATTCAACCTCCTATGGTAGAGAGAGAGAGCTTATAGACATGTTTGTTCCCACTTTGCTTGGTGTATACTACGAAAAGTTGATAGGCAACATATCGGGTAGCATTTCAGATTTGATTATTACCGGTGAGCGGGTTAAGAACATAATTAAATTGGGGAAGATACAGGCCGAAGAAGGATCCTTAGATGGACGAGGGAGGAAAAGTTTTGGTAAGAAGAGAGAAGGGGAAACAAATGCAGTATCAGGTTTCAGAAACCGAAATAAGAACTGCAATCAGCAATATCGTCAACAGCAACCTCAGGTTGCAAGCATTATAATTCCAGTCGTACCACCAACACAACAACAGCTACAACGTCCATAGCAACAACAACCACAAAATTACGCTCCGAGACGATTCCAAGATCGTGGAAGAGTAGTGAACAGACAGTTTGATGAACTGCCGATGCCTTACTTTTAGTTACTTCAACATTTGATGCAGTTGCAATTGATCCAAAAAAGGACTTTGGCTCCTTTAACCGGCGCACCATCTCCAGGGTATGATGCCAATGCCCGGTGCGATTTTCATTCTGGTGCTCCCGGCCATAACATTGACAATTGTAAAGCCTTCAATCATAAGGTACAAAACCTTATCGACAGTAAAGCTATCAACTTTTCTCATTATGCACCTAACGTTCTGAAAAATCCTATGCCTAATCATGGAGCAGTCGGGGTAAGTGCCATTATTGAGGACGAGAGTTTGAATCTGGTGACAGATGTTGAGAAGTTGAAGACTCCTATGAATTTTGTGAATGATAAGCTATTGAGTGGAGGAGTGTTTCCCGGTTGTGAAAGAAACTATGAAAGTTGTTTAGCTCATCCCGAGGGATGTAAAAATTTGAAGACTCATATTCAAAGGTTAATTGATGAGGGTGTTCTTCAGTTTGATAGAGTTTCGGAAGAGAAGAATGAGAAAGTAATTGGTGAAGAGAACAATGAAGTGGCTACAATTTCTATTCCTTACAATACAATTACTATTTTTACGCCTCCAAGGCCACCCACCATTATAATCACTAAAGCTGGACTCGTACCTTACGAGAGCACCAAGGCGATCCCATGGAATTATAGGGCTGAGGTCTACTGCAATAGTCAGATGCAAGAGTTGAAGGGTTCGCCATTGAATTCCATTGATAATTTGGTAGGAATCAGTGGGATAACCCGAAGCGGGAGGGTGTTTGCACCTCCGAAAGCGAATGTTGAACGATCTGATAAGGGTAAAGGGAAAGCTATGGTCGAAGAGAGTTCCCAGCATGGTGAGAAAGAAGCTTTGTTGAAAGATGCGGAAGAATTGATGCGTGTAATTAGGAAAAGTGACTATAAGATTATAGATCATCTACAACAAACTCCATCAAAGATTTCAATCTTATCCTTATTATTGTGCTCTGAGGCACATCAGAATGCCTTGTTAAGGATTCTGAACACTGTGTACGTGCCACAGGAAATTTCAGTGAATCAACTTGAAGGAGTGGTGGCACACGTCAACGCTGGGAACGGGCTAGGCTTTACTGATCTTGATTTAACTCCCAAGGGATGAGACCATAATCATGCACTGCATATCTCCATTGAATTTAGAGGGGATGTATTGTCACATGTGCTGGTGGACACCGGGTCTTCACTAAATGTGTTGCCCAAGAAAGCTTTGATGAAGCTGGACACCTAGGGAGTAATGTGCACCCCAAGTGATTTGGTGGTATGAGCTTTTGATGAGACCAGAAGGTCCATTTTCAGAGAAGTGACTCTTCTAATCCAGGTTGGTCCGGAAGTCTTTGATGTCGTGTTCTACATAATGGATGTTCAGCTGGCATACAGCTGCCTGCTGGGACGACCTTGGATTCATTTGACGGGAGCCGTGACGTCAATTCTGCACCAGAAATTGAAATATATGGTGGGCAGTAATATTGTCACTGTGTGCAGTGAAGAGGATATTATGATAAGCCATCTGTCATCATTTAAATATGTGGAGGTAGACGGGGAGATTCATGAAACGCTGTGTCAAGCTTTTGAAACCATCCAGGTTAAGGAGAAAGCACCAGTTGTGGGAAGAGCGCCTGAAGTTGCTATATCGTCTTTCAAGGAAGCGCAAGTAGTGGTGAAGTCTGGGTCTTCTCAGGGTTGGGGGAAAGTTTTGAGCATCCCCGATAAACAAGACAAGTTTAGACTGGGATACAACCCATCATCATCATCTTCTTCTGCACAGAGCGCTCCGTGCTACAGGGGACCTGTCCAATTCACTAGCAGTAGGGTGATTTTTGATTGTAACAATGTTGTATCTGATGAAGACTGTGATAGTGATTGCGACATGGATGCATGGGTCCGGCCGTGTACTCCTAGTCAGAGCTTGAACAACTGGACCATCAAGGAAGTTATCCAAGTGACTCGTGAAGAGTAATTTTCTTGTTTTTCTTGATTATGTGTAACCCTATGTTCTCCCCGGAGCATAATGGTCTTTGTTTGAAGGGCCTTATTTTTTTTTATGAACATTGTTTTATCATTAATCAAAGGACATTTTTCTTGCATTCAAATATTGTGATCTTTGTTTTCTCTGTTTTATTTTAACAATAAAATGGCAATGTGGTTTGTGCTTGTTTGCATATCATTTTAAGCATTAAATCATCATCATTGCAGGTTTCACATTGTAGATGCCACCGATTCAGACTCGTCTATGACTCGGTATGACTTTGATAATCCAATCTTTCAAGCTGAAGAAGAGATTGAGGAAGACGAAGACCTGCCTGAAGAGCTTGCCAAGCTACTGAAACAAGAAGAGAAAGTTATTCTACCTCATTAGGAGGAAATTAAGGTCATCAACTTGGGTATTGAGGAAGCCAAGAAAGAAGTCTGAATAGGGGCTGCTTTGGAGGATAGCGTCAAGCAAAAACTGGTAGAAATACTCCAAGAGTATAAAGATATATTTTCTTGGTTGTATGAAGATATGCCCAGTCTCAATACAGATATTGTGGTTCATCGCTTGCCTCTTCGTGAAGAGTGTCCACCTGTCAAGCTGAAGCTTAGAAGAACCAGACCGGATATGACGGTAAAGATCAAAGAAGAGGTCTAGAAGCAATTAGACGCAGGGTTTCTCGCCGTAACGAATTACCCTCCGTGGGTCACTAACATCGTACATGTACCAAAGAAATATGGTAAGGTAAGGATGTGTGTTGATTATAGAGATTTGAATAAAGCGAGCTCGAAGGACGATTTTTTGCTCCCTCACATTGACGTGTTTGTTGGTAATACCGCGCAGTATTCAGTTTTTCCTTCATGGGCGGTTTCTCCGGATATAATCAGATCAAGATGGCACCAAAAGACATGGAGAAAACAACGTTTATCACACCGTGGGGGAACTTTTTCTATAAGGTGATGGCCTTTGGTTTGAAGAACGCAGGGGCAACCTATCAGTAGGCTATGGTGACTCTCTTTCATGATATGATTCATCATGAGATCGAATTTTATGTTGATGACATGATTGCGAAGTCACAAATGGAGGAAGAACATCTGGGGAATCTTCTAAAGCTGTTTGAGAGGTTAAGGAAATTCAGACTGAGGTTAAATCTGAACAAGTGCACTTTTGGTGTACGGTCAGAAAAGTTGCTGGGTTGCAAATGCTTGCAACATTCAACTAACAATCCCCGACAACGGCGCCATTTTGATAGAAAGTATTTGTGGTAGTGTTTTATCGTATCCACGGAGATTGAAGTGAATATATGTGTGTCATTCAACGGTTTAGTAACTAAAGAGTAGGGGGTTTTTAGAATGGTATCAATATTTGTTACAAGAGTTTGCAATAATAAAATCGGAATAAAAATTGATCTTTAAGTTTGATAAAAGCATGTCAAGATTAGTGTTCGTTAGTCCGTTCTAAATGTATCTAATCAATCAAATATGTGAACGAAGTTCTACCTAACATAACCGCGTATCCTCGCAAAAGCGTTCATCTCTAAATCGATTTCGTGAAAAATATTATTTCGACCGTTAAATGATCTCTCTAACTAACACTCGAAATAATAGGCATTAAGATTGATACAAAGCGGATATCAACTTTCAAATCTATCTCTAGCATTTGTATAGTTCATAGATGAAGATATTAGGTCAATACTTGGAAAGTTTATCTCTAATACAAACCAAATCATAAATGTACAAATGGTAGCAAATAACTTCATTTATATTGAATACAAACTTGTTCACATACAATAGATTAAGAAGAATACATAAATTCTGGACCAACTACTTCTAACCTTAACAAAAGAGGGATTTAGCCACTCATTTCCATGATATCTTGAACAATAAGTTTCGGGAGAAGGTTGATCAACATCCGAGTCGAAGAATCAAGATTGGATGGGAATCCACCTTCTTTTTGGAAAATATTGTCAAGAGATGATGAAGAATGAAAGAATGGGTTTTTAGGGCAGAAAAATCACCTCTAGAGCAAAAACAAGTAAAAAGATATCTTTCCAAAAATTAGCTCATACTACTTATAGAAGTGTCTGCTGAGCTATCATGTTCGCTAGGTGAGCATATTGGTTCACTTAGCAAACCCCAAAATGTGCTACCAGAAGAGCCTGTGTCCTGAGGAATCAAACCAGACAAGTTTGCAGATGTTCGCTAGGCGAGCATTCCTTCGCTAGGTGAAGCCTTCGCTGCTTCATTCGCCTAGTGAATTTTGGTTCTTTTTCCACTGGAAGTGTTCGCTACCTGCTCACTGGTGCTTCGCCTAGCGAGCTCTTCGCTACCTCACTTTCCTACCGAATTTTGGTCTTTTCGCCACTGGAAGTGTTCGCTACCTGCTTGCTGGTGCTTCGCCTAGCAAATTTATGGTCTTTTTTCCACTGTCCAAGTCTGGGAGTATTCGCTGGCAGCTCGCTGCGTGCCCGTCTAGCGAATGCTTCGCTACATCACTCGCCTAGCGAGCTTGATTTTGTTTGCTTGCTTTCTTGGTTCCTTTGCCAACTTTCTTGTGCCTTCATTTTCTACTCTTTCCTACCTAATTTCTGCATAATAACTCACAAATTAAAGGTACTAAGATCCTTTCACATAATGTTGCAAACAAACCAAAGCAAGGGTGATTTTGAATACTTTCTCGACAAAAAGGAGTGAAAGATGCCCACACTTGATAGCTCAAATAAGAAAAATTGGGCATCTAACAAGGGTTAGGAAAGTTGTTGGGGTTCATTGTCAGTGAAAAAGGAATTGAGGTCAATCCTGCAAAAATTAAAGCAATTCAAGAAATGCCGGTGCTGAAAATAGAGAAAGGGGTCCATGGTTTCTTGGGTAGATTGAACTACATTACTAGGTTCATATCTCACCTCACAGCCACTTGTGAACCAATGTTCAAATTGTTAAAGAAAGATCAGGCGGTTGTCTGGAACGAAAATTGCCAAAGGGCATTCGAAAAAATAAAAGAGTATTTGCAGGAGCCTCCGATACTGATACCTCTAGGGGCGGGAAGACCATTGATAGTGTACTTAACAGTTCTTGAGAATTCCATGGGTTGTGTTCTCGGTCAACATGACGAGACTTGAAGAAAAGAGCATGCCATATATTACTTGAGTAAAAATTTCACAGATTGTGAGTCCAGGTACTAAATGTTGGAAAAGACGTGTTGCTCACTCACTTGGGCTGCCAAACGCCTGAGGCAATATATGATAAATCACACAACCATGTTAATTTCGAAGATGGATCCGATTAAGTACGTGTTCGAAAAACAAGCACTTTCGGGAAGGGTTGCCAGGTGGCAGATGGTTTTGATAGAATATGATATTCAATATGTCTCCCAGAAGGCCATTAAAGGGAGTGTTATGTCAGAATATCTTGCAGAGAAACCAATCGACGACTATCAGCCGATGAAGTTTGAATTTCCTGATGAGGATATCATGTTCTTGAAGATGAAGGATTGCGACGAACCATTGCCTAATGAAGGTCCTGAGTTGGGTTCCCAATGGCAAATGATCTTTGACAGTGCTGTTAACTCCTACGATAGTGGAATTGGGGCAATTATTACAACTCCCCATGGTTCTCATATCCCATTCACTTCCAGGTTAACATTTCCTTGCACTAATAACGAAGCTGAATATGAAGCACGTATCATGGGCATTGAGGAAGCAATTGATTTGAGAATCAAGAACTTTGATATTTATGGTGATTCAACTTTGGTGGTCAATCAGATAAAAGGAGAATGGGAGACTCGTCAGCCTAATCTGATTCCTTACATGAACTATGCAAGGAGGTTGTTACCTTTCTTTGACAGGGTAGAGTTTCATCACGTGCCAAGAGCAGAGAATTAGATGGGAGATGCCTTGGCTACATTATCCTCCATGTATAAAGTGAACTATTGGAACGATGCTCCGAGAATCGTCATCTCGCACCTCGATAGGCCAACATTCCTTTTCGCAATAGAAGAAGCTTCTGAAGGCAAACTATGGTATTATGATATCCAGAACTTTCTCAAGAACCAAGAATATTTGTCTGGGACATCAAGCCAAGATAAGAAAACTTTGAGGAGGTTAGCTAGAAATTTCTATCTGAACAAAGATGGTGTACTCTACTGGAGGAATTTTGATCTAGTGCTGCTAAGATGCGTGGACGAAAAAGAAGCAAGCTTGCTTATGGAAGAGGTCCACAAAGGTGCCTTTGGTACGCATGCAGTCGGGCACGTCATGTCTCGAAAGCTGTTGAGGGCAGGTTATTATTTGTTTACTATGGAGTCTGATTGCTTCAAGTTTGCGAAGAAATGCCATAAATGCCAGATTTATGTTGACAAGATTCATGTGTCGCCTAGTCCTTTGAATGTCATGGCGTCTCCTTGGCCTTTCTCCATGTGGGGCATTGATATGATTGGCAAGATTGAGCCAACTACATCCAATGGACATCGCTTCATCTTAGTGGAAATTGATTATTTCACTAAGTGGGTGGAAGCAGCTTCTTATGCAAATGTCACCAAACAAGTGGTAGCCCGGTTTATCAAGAAGGACATCATCTGTTGGTACGGCGTGCCTGAAAGAATCATTACTGATAATGGTTCAAATTTGAATAACAAGATGATGAAGGAGTTGTGCTAGAGTTCCAAAATTGAAAATCACAATTATTCTCCCTATCGTCCGAAGATGAATGGCGTTGTCGAAACGACCAATAAGAATATAAAGAAGATATTGCAGAAGATGGTTGTGACCTATAAACACTGGCACGAGATATTGCCCTTTGCTTTGCATGGATATCTTACTATGGTATACACTTCAACTGGGGTAACTCCTTTCTCGTTGGTGTATGGTATGGAAGTTGTCCTACCATTAGAAGTTGAGATTCCTTCTTTGAGAGTTCTGGTTGACGTCAAGCTGGATGAGGCAGAATGGGTAAGAAATAGATTGAATCAGCTCAGCCTGATGGATGAGAAGAGGTTGGCATCCATTACATATGGTCAGTTGTATCAAAGTCAAATGAAGAAATATTTTGATAAGAGGGTGCGCCCTCGGAGCTTTCAAGCGGGTGAATTAGTATTGAAGAGGATTCTCCCTCCACAAACAGATCATTGGGGCAAATGGACCCCCAATTACGAAGGTCCATATGTTGTAAGGAAAGTCTTCTCAGGAGGAGCCTTACTACTGTCAACCATGGATGGTGAATATTTCACATCCCCTGTAAACACGGACGTAGTTAAAAAAAATACTTTGCTTAAAATTGACCCGCTGGAAAGAAAAAGAATATCCAGGCAAAAATGGGGCATCCCGACGAGCCATAAAAAGAATGGGTTCGGGAAAAATTTAGGGATAAAAAAGGAAAAAGTTGTACACCCGCAAAGTTGAAAACCTTAAAAGGCAACTTTGGAAAAAATGGGTATCCTAGTGAATCGAAAATCCGCAAGGGCGATTCAGGCAAAAGTTAGGGATTTGAAAAGCAAATGACTGCGGTCTGCGTATTGATCTTCAGAGCATAGTGGATTATGGGAAGGACCTGAGGGTTGTTCATCCGAATCAGTCTTTTTAGAGGACAAAGCATTGGAGAAGCATCGAAGTGATGTGAGTCATAGATGAATCGACACATGGTGGTTGTCTGTACCACATTGCCGACATTTTGTATATCTTTGTGCATTTCTGTAAATTTTGTGCAGCTTTGTCTTTCTAGGAGTTGTATTTGTTGTAAATATGTCTATTTACAGGCCATTTATCAATGAAATATATACTATTCAGTAAATTGTTGTTCTCGCTTTAGCTCTTACTGTTTTGTTTGCACGAAAATTCCTGATGTTTTGATAAAACTTTGCATACATAAACTTGTAAGCTTTGCCCATAATCATTAAAACTTTGATTTTCCTGAATAATGAAACGGATGATGATCAAGATAGTTTTGTTGTATACAAGATACTTTTATTTGTACTTGTTGCAGGGCTTTCATTTTGAGACTATTCTAGAGGTGCCTCCCTGGTAAGGTCACCATGTCTCTATCCCCACAGAAGGAAGATGCGTTCTTGAGACTAATCCACCTCAGCAGAGTAAAGTCATCTTCAGCAGGTGGATCTTGTACATCTAGTCTCAGCAATCTGAGCGCATGTTATCTTATCCCCTAGTAGGTCGACATCATAGTTATCCATAGAGGTTCGAAACTGAGGTTCCACGAGCATGTTGAGTGTGTGTACTTATCCCCGACAGATTGGTTGTGTACTCCTATTCCCAAAAAGTTAAGGTTGAAGTTTTTCCCTACAGGTAAATTTGGGTTTATCTCTCCAGCAGCGAGATGAGTTCAGGTTTGTGTATCCCTACAGAGTATGGATCTTTGACTTTGTATCCCCTCAGAGTTAAGTTGTTGACTCACTCCCCCAAGCAGAGGTTGATGTTGGTTCCCTCATTGCTTAATTCCCCAGTGAAGTCGGAGAAGTAGGTTTCTTCCCCACAAAGTGGGTTTATTTCCTAAGAATTTTGGTTTCTATTTTCTAGCAGAGCGGAATCTCCAACAGAGTGGATGTATTCCCGGCAGTTCGCTGTTTACCCTAGAAGGTTTTTGGTGTTCTAGGAGGCCATTCAGGCTGATTTCTCCGGTAGGCTGAAGTCAACTTCATTGGTTGGCTGTGCTTCCCCTGTAGAGTCATTGATGTCCCCAGTAGGGTGGAGTTTGATTTCAAAAGTTGGCTGTTTTTCTCCAGCCGAATCGTTTGTTCCCCAGAAGATTTGTATTCTAGTAGGCCATCCAGGGCGTTTCCCTCAGTGGAATTTGATTTGAATCCCCAGCGGAGTGGATTTTTGTTTTCGTCAGAATTGTATTACCCATGGAAGTGCCTTTTCCAGGAGGCCATCCAGGGCTTGTTTTTCCCAGCATAAGTCCAATCATACTTGGCACATTCTAATTCTCCCTAGCAGGATTGCTTTCTCTCTTCAGCATTTATTTTGTTGATTCAGTTTTGTTGCATTTTGCATAGAGCATTGCATCCTCCCAAACGCATAGCATTTCCATGTCGTATGGAGCATTACGCCATTTTCAAACATATGCATGAGAAACATAAGCCAGGTTGTTACATCTTTGTTCTCAGGTGTATCTCCAGCAGACGATGTATTTCTTTAGCTAATGCGGTATCTAGACCCCGGCTATCCTCGATGTATTTTTCTTTAGTCAGCGGTATCCAGACCCTGGCAGAACGTGTTGGATTTGCGAGTTTGTATGGTATTCAGACCCCAACAAGAAAATATTTGATAGATGTGTGCATCTTATCATTTGCTCCCCAACAGAGTTGCTTGTTTAAGTTCCTCTTTCCCCAGCGAAGATATATTTTGGATTGTGAATCGGTAGATTCTCTCCTCTCAACTACGTGTTGAGTCGGCCTTCAGGTTCGACGCTCGCTTTTATTTAGCGAATGCCTGCTGGTTAGAAGATGCGCTCAACTGCGTGTTGAGCCAGACTTCGGGTTCGATGCTCGCTTTTATTTATTGAATGCCTACTTGTTAACAGATGTTCTCAACTTCGTGTTGAGCTGACCTTTGGGTTCGATGCTCGCTTTATTTAGCGAGTGCATGCTGGTTAGTAGATGCTCTCAACTTCGTGTTGAGCTGGCCTTCTGGTTCGATGCTCACTTTTATTTAGCGAATGCCTGCTGGTTAGCATATGTTATCAATTTCGTGTTGAGCCAACCTTCAGGTTCGATGCTCGCTTTTATTTAGCGAATGCCTGCTGGTTAGCAGATATTCTCAACTTCGTGTTGAGCCGCCCTTCGAGTTTGATGCTCACTTTTATTTAGCGAATTCCTTCTCATTAGCATATGCTCTCAACTTCGTGTTGAGCCGGCCTTATGGTTCGATGCTCGCTTTTATTTAGCGAATGCCTGCTAGTTAGCACATGTTCTCATCTGTGTGTTGAATCGACCTTCGGGTTCGATGCCTGTTTTGGTTAAAAACAGATGTCTGATGATGATAAAATCAAATGATCTTTCCGAATTTGTGTCGTTGCCTATGCATTAGCCGATGTTCTTTCGACTGTGGGTCGGTGTTTTCTAATTGGTAATCAGTTAGCTTATTGCCGTTGCAATTACCAGATACAGTTTTTCCGGGATTTTGTTCCAACAAATGAGTTTGCAGTTCTGTTTTGTGGTTGGTAAATTTCCGTTTTCTTTGGTATTCAACCGTCTTTTACCTTGATTATTTGAAAGCCGTTCTCTTTTCACCTAGTCAGGTCCAAGTCGTTTGAATAGGGGCAACTGTTGTACCCCAAAAATTGACCAACATTTTTCTTGTACTTGGCTTATGTTTCATTTCATGTTAGAATTTGCATTTGCATAGCATTGTTCTTAACAGGGGATCAAGAGTGGTGTGCCATTTAGGAGAAGAGTCTCATTTGGTTTCAAGCTCAAGCAAGAGTGTTTATTCAATTCATCGAGTGTTTACAATCATCTAGAGGTTTGCAAAGCTCCTTGGAGGAGAAGATTTATGTGTGTTGCTTGTCTCCTATCTTGGGAGTCAATAGAGGATCATCAGGGGTTCATAAGATCATTGTTTTGGATAAGGTATGTTTGAGAGGCTCAATGAGTGTTTTGGAAGTCATTGTGGAGCTTACTTAGACATTCATTTCATCTGCAAGAGGTTGTAGTCAAAGGATATGAACCTAGGGTTTCATCAGGTCAACTCAAGATCAACTGTGGACTTGAGAGGGTTCAAGGCTTGGTTTTAAGTCATTGAGGCCATGGGAAGTTATCTTAAGACATCTAGGATGTCATGTCAAGATCAAATCAAGAAGAATCAAAAGTTCAAGAAGTTACTAAATTAGGGTTTTAGAGGACCCTAGTGTAAATTCCCATTATTCAACGCCTAACTTCAAGGACACCTTACCTTATGATACTGGTTGAATCTCAATCTCATGCAAGCATGAAACTTGTAAGGCAGGTTCCAGGCTTTCTTTTGAGTATTGTTGCACCCCAAAATTTGCTCAACCTTTTCACCACTTGGTTTATGTTTCATTACATAGCATAGTATGATTTTAACATAGTCTTAGCATTTGCATAGCATAACATCATCCATTGAGCAGGGGATCAAGAGTGATATATGAAAGAAAAGAGCCTAATCAGAGATTCATACAAGTTAGAAAGACTATCAGGATGATCATGTCAAAAGAGGGTGTCCTTGAGGTCTTTGATCATTTGTATGGGGCTTATCTTCAAGTATGAGGAGGTAGCTGAGGAGCCTCAAGGGGGTCATGAAGTCTTGATTAAGGGTATGATGTGTGAATAAAGCTTATTGAGTCTCTAGATAGCCAAGAAAGAGCTCAAACAAGTCATTATATCAAGCTCAAGAATCATGATTGAGGTGTGTACAAATAGGGTTTCATCTGGGTAACCCTAGGTCAAATGAGAAATGGAAGAAGACCAAAGCCTACTTCTAGGTCATGGTACTCATGAAATGATATGTTGAGGCATATGAGAAGTGGTCTTAGGATCAAGTTGAAAATAATTAAGAATGGTTGAGGTTGCTAAGTCAGGGTTCCTAGGGTAAAATCCCCTGTTTAGTGCTGAACTTCCAAGCCATGTAAGTCAAGATGCAAGCTTCAAATGACTTGGACCTCCACATGAATGTTGTATAGGAGGTTCATAGCTTTAATTTAAGTACTAGAAGTCCTCAAGTGGATTTATAGAACTCAAGTTATAGCCCAGACAAGTTATGGGTCCTCAGAGGCATCTGAAATTTATCTGTGAAAGTCACCTGACTTCCAAGCCACCTTTGGGTTAGAAGGAGTTTTCAAATGGATTCTTGGCAAACATGAAAGATGTTCCTTATCTTCTTAGCTTTCCAAAAAGTTATAGAAGTCTTCATTTGGATGTGTGGAGCTCAAGTTATAGCTTGTACAAGCCAGGGGTATTTTGGGAAAGTAAGATTATAGGTCCTTTTTCAACATAGGTCAAAATCTCCATCTTCCACTCATCAAATGAAAATTTGTTCAACATGAGATGTGTTTAAAATGATGTTTTTAGGTTAGATAAGAAGTCATGGTGAGTTGAATTGGCTTGTATCAAGAAATGCTCCAAAATGGCCTAAAAAAGGTTTTTCAAATGGTTCAAAAGAGGGAAAATGTGATTTTTGAATTATAGGTCCCAAATGCATCATGTGAATACTCATTTTGAGTAGAAATTGCATTTCAGAAACATTGTCATTGGCACAATTTTGAGATGAGGTCAAATTTCATGACTTGCTTTGGAAAAGTAGTTACTTCAATTACAAGTCATTGATCCAAAACAAGAATCAAGGCAATTCAGGTCCTCTCTTTGGCTCAGATGCATTCACCATGGATCATATGGTTGAAAGGAACCTTCTGTAATGATTATTAGTGAAGGATTCGTGACTGTTGCATTGGAGTTTTCAAGTGCATAACAGAATTTTGGACTGGCTGTTTTGGGCTTGGATTGGATTGAAAAAGCCCACCAACAAGTTCTATTTAAGGATTAGAGTGAGTTCAGAGTGAGGTTGGTGATCATTTCAGGGAGAGAGTGAAGATTGCAAGTGAATTTTTCAAGCTCCAAGCCAGCATCGATTTTGGAATTCAAGGTGCAATCAAGCCAAATTGAAGGTTAGAGAAGCTTCCCCTTGCATCCTTGAAGGTGTCAGGAACATCTTGGAGATTGAATCGTGCTCCAAGTGCTTCTGTTAGTGAGCTTTTTACAGGTTTGTAACTTCCAAATTTTCTCATAATCTAGGCTAAATTGGATAGAAACTTGTATGTGGTTAGGACCTAGGATGATTAGGGAACGTTTCTGGATTGGTTTGGAGTTGATTAGTGACAATTAGGTTTGATGATCATTTTCTGTTTGGAGACGGTTATGCATGATCTTGAGGATTCAAAATGAGTTGGATAGTTCATGATGATCACTGAAACATGAGGAACACTTCTGTGGTTTCAATTTTGCAATTGGTGATGGTTGAAATTTTGACATATTCTGAAGATTGCTTCGCGTTTTAATTTCCATTGAGAGTTAAGAGATTTGGAGATGATATTCATGATCCTGGTGATTTTCTGAGTGAGATTGATATAAGGATCATTGTTTTTGGTTGCCTGTGTGTGATGATTCACCGGAGAAGACGGTGGTTTCCACCGTGAACCACCACCTGAGAACAGTCTCAGGTCACCTGAGTTTTGGAGAAGATGAAACAAGGGACGTTGGATGGAGTCTGAAGTGAGACTTGGTAGACACATCTGATGGCTCAGATTCAAACTCAGCTTTGGCTCCATAATCAAATACGCTGCGTTTCATTAATCCCAGTCAGCGTGTGACTGGGATGCCACTTGGTCCTCACGTGTGCAGCCTCAGAAGCCTTGGATCTGATTACCAGTCTCTTGATCCTACGCATCTCATTTAATCCAGTTTTTTAATTTCTTTTATTCATTTTTTCTTTTATTTTTAATCCATTTGATTTCAAAAATCCATATTAAATCCAATTTTGATCCAAAAAATATTTTAAAAATATCTCCATGATCTTGGATTTAATTGTGATTTTCGGAAATTAATAAATCCCCATTTCATGCATTTTTCAATTTTATTTGATTTTTCTCATTTTTGTATGATTTCTTTTATTTACATATTTGACTATCTGTTTTGTCTATTTTTTTTCTCTCATTTGATATGGATTTTTGCTCAGATCTTTTAGTATGATGTAGCCAACTCATGTATGCTCCCTTAGAATTTTTATTAGATTTTTTAGAAGTGATTAGGTTCTGACTTAGGGTTGTTGATTAGAGCCTTCCCAAACTTGTGGATCCCCTTGACCTACTTCACTTTAGGAATTGTTTAGTGGACCTAGAAATTGATTTAGGCCTCAATCTTTGAGCTTTAGAATGATAATACATGTATGTTACCCTATAAATTTTGTTAGATTTTTAGGATGTAGTTTCTTATTTTTGCTAGAGTGGTGAAGTGGAGTGAGCTTTGGAGGCTTTTGCTTTGGTTTTTGCTCTGGATGTACTTCAAGAGTAGCTTTCTTAGCTTGAGGAGCTTGGGATCTTTCTTCTTGGATGTGAAGGCATGTTGGAGCTCTTGAAGAGGCTTGGGTTGTGGAGCTTAGCTTGAAGCTTGTTCTCTTTCTTTGATGATTTAGCCTCCTAGGTTTGGATGAGTATCATAGTACCTTCCAGAGGTTGGCACTATGATTTTCTTCCACTCCTTTTCCTCTTTCCTCATCTAATTGTCCAATGATGTTGGAGCCTATCTTGTGATTTTAGCTTTCTCCTGAGGAGGAACCCTAAACCTTTCACAGTTGGTTGAGCCACATAGGGCATACCTCCTAAGTTTGGTTGAGTATCATAGTACTTTCCGGAGGTTGGCACTATGATCCTCTCCACTTATTCCTCTTCTCTCATCTAATTGTCCAATGATGTTGGAGCCTATCTTGTGAGTTTAGCTTTCTCCTAAGGAGGAACCCTAAACCTTTCACAGTTGGTTGAGCCACATAGGGCATACCTCCTAAGTTTTGTTGAGTATCATAGTACTTTCCTGAGGTTGGCACTATGATCCTCCCCACTTATTCCTCTTCTCTCATCTAATTGTCCAATGATGTTGAAGCCTATCTTGTGTGTTTAGCTTTCTCCTGAGGAGGAACCCTAAACCTTTCACAGTTGGTTGAGCCACATAGGGTATACCTCCTAAGTTTGGTTGAGTATCATATTACTTTCTTGAGGTTGGCACTATGATCCTCTCCACTTATCCTTCTTCTCTTTTCTTTGTGAGTTTGCCTTGAAGCTTGAGGACTGAGTAGGAATCTCTCCTTTGAGTTTGGCTTGAAGATTAGCTTTTGAGCTGGAGTGTGCTCTACTGTTTAGCTTGCTCCTCTGAATTGTGTGATTTGTGTGGTGTGCTGCATTAGAATTAGGTCTTCATCTAGATGATTCTCAGCCTAGGAGCATCTTAGAGGTGAGCCTGTTCCCCTGCTTATTTGCATGAGAAGTTGAGAGCTGTCTCCTTCTGCTTGATTGTTATTGAATGGCTTTTGCTTGCTGGTATTTGGCTGAGCTGAGCTCCCTTGCCTTTGTGGTGTGTGGCCCTTGTGCCTTGTTTGCTTAGAAGTTGAGGTGTCCTCCTTCTGCTTGGTTGTTGCATTTATGCATCTTTACTTACAATAATTTTTTTTCTTTATAGTAATTCCTGTTTGCTGTTTAGTTCTTTTGCCATGATCCCTTAGGAGCTCTAACTTCTCTGCTGTGGAGGAGTTATGACAGACATTAGCTTTTTGAACCATGCATGATAACATTAGGATAGAATTTCCCTTTCTAACCTCACCTGTAGGATGAACATTACATGATAACAGTAGGGTCAGTTTCCCCTTAGAGAGTCTGTTTCTCTTCTCATCTTCTAACAACAAAAAAACACCTAATAAAGGTTGCAAACAGAGTTTAATTCATTTCTTCCGTAAAAGACTTGAAAACAAACATCAAACCTTTTTGTCCTCTTGGACTGTTAATTCAGAAAACCCTTTTTTAAGGAGAATTTCATAAGAAACACTTGAACAACTTGTGTATTCCGTGGCCCGAACTATGTTTGCTCTGATCTTTCATGCTGTATGAAAGTACGTAGGCACGAGATGCGATATCTCGGCGAGCAACCTTCCCCCCTTCACCCGTAGTTAGGCGAATTTCGTTGACTCTGATTTCTCGTTCCGGACGGGAATACGTAGGCATAGAACTGATGTGTTCTGCCGAGTCACTTTTCTTTTCTTTTTAGACCGACCTTTAATTAGATAGTTAAACACCCTTATTAGATAAACAACAAGCGTGGATCCCATCGAGTACGATGGACGTGAGGGGTGCTAATACCTTCCCCTTGCGTAACCGACTCCCGAATCCAGGTTTTGGTTGCGATGACCATTCCTTTTCCTTTTTCGTGAGGTTATCTCTGAGCATTTCCTTTCCCTCCTTTGGGATAAATAACGCACGGTGGCGACTCTTCTGTTTTGTCGGCGCCGATTTTCGCAGTAGCGATAGCTGGCGACTCTGCTGAGGATCGAACCCAGAATCTCTGGTTCTGTGGTTCCCTATGCGAGTCAATCCTAGCGCTTGCCTGTTTATCTATTGGGTGTTGTATATATGTGCTTTAATTTTATGTACCTTTATCTTTCCGCATTTATTTTCAGCATTATATTATTGTGATTATTGTTGTGGGAGAGGGAGGTTACTGTGAGTGATAAGCCGTACCTGGGCTTGAGTATGCACTTAGACATAGTTGTGGAGATTAGTGGGTGGACCTGTTTGCTGAGCAGACACAGTTCCCTATGAAATCCACGCTCAGATGAGATTCTCTCTGATGATTTCCTTTCTGGTCCTGAGGATCTGAGGGGATTTCAGACGTGAGGATTGTCGACTCTGGGGACCGATCATTTGGGAGTCAGCTAAGTGAGGCCGCTTCAAGAGATGACGATGCCACACCTTCTGGGTATCGCATCATCGCTCTTGAAAGTCTGTGACGCTGATGACCGCATAGGATGCCATACCTTTGTCCGTGGATTACGTCCATACCTGTGAGAGGGGCTGGGCTATTGCAGGAAATCGTAACCTCCAGAAACCTTGGATTTCTTGTCAGAGGTTCAGTATTATGAGTATCAGATGGATTTCTTGTCAGAGGTTCAGTGTTACTGTTATCAGATGGTTTTCTTGCCAGAGACAGAGGTTCAGATGGATTTCTAGGCAGGGATTTGGTATTATGAGTGTCAGATGGTCTTCTTGGCAGATAGTCAGTATCTTGGGGTTCTTGTTACCTTGGAGGTGTTTTGTTCTTGTTAGAGCAGAATGGTTCCTCTCCAGACTACGACATGGCACTTTTGATCCCTTGCTTGCATCATCTAGCATATTGCACTATTGCATTTTCATTTGCATCCCACTAACGCGTGTGTGTATTGCAGGTACATATTTCCCCCCAATTCTAGTTGTCTTTGCCTAGCAGCGTGACATGGAAGCCATGAAGAAGGTGTTGCCTTACAGATTTCCGTCTCCAGACATCAGTCTTTTGTTAAAGTTGATAGCCACTGCTGGCAAAACTGTGATGGGGGATTTCAGAAAGTCCTATGGGAGGATATTGACATGTGTTTACCAGCCCTCTGCTTATGAGATTGGTGGTATCTATACTTTGCTGCAGTTTTACGACGCCTAGCTCAGATGTTTTGTATTCCCTGATTTTGTCTTGGCTCCCACTCTGGAGGAGTATTCTGCTTTATTGGATGTACCCATTCGTGAACAGATGCCTTTCTTTCACACGGACGCTAAGCCTAATCTGGCTAAGCTTTCTGTTATTCTACATTTAGATGAGTCTGAGTTGAGCGGGAAGATGCTTAAGAGAGGAGAAGTATGGGGGTTTCCATTGACTGTTTTGGTTGAGAAGGGTCAACAATGTGCCAAGGATGGTTGCTGGATTGTCTTCGACACCATTCTTGCTTTGTGTATCTATGGTATTGTGTTGTTCCCGAACATACCCGACTTTGTTGATACGGATGCTTTTCATATGCTGGCTTCAGGGAATCCAGTCCCTACATTGTTGGGGGACGTTTACCACTCCGTTCACTACAAAAATGAGAATCGTCGAGGAAAGAATGTCTCTTGCTGTGTACCTTTATTGTGTAAGTGGTTTGCTAGCCATCTGCCTAAATCAGGTCACTTCTATTGGTTCTTTGGAATGGCCCGAGCGCTTGATGGGATTAACTTTAGAGAATATTACCTGGTTTGATAAGGATCTATTAGGTGCTGATGTTATCTACAGTTGTGGTGGGTTTCTGAATGTTCCTTTGATAGGAAGAAAAGGTTGTGTCAACTACAATCCCTCACTATTGGTCAGACAGTTTGGGTATGCACTTCGGGAAGCGCCAAAGCCGGAGGAGATACAGGAATCTCTGTATCTTACTGGGGCAATAGATGGAGATACTTTGATCAGACTTGAGAGAGCATGGAAGAATTTTCATAGAAGAGGGAAGGCCTTGTTAGGAAAGAGTAATAATAAAGCTTTTGATCCTTATATGGTATGGGTTCGTGAACGGGCTACGAAGTTTCTGATGCCTTACCCTGCAGTTAAGCCACTATATCCTCCTACGGTGGAAGAGCCTACCACCATAGACATGCAGAAGTATAAGCAGCTACTGGTTGAGAAAGAGGAGTTAGCAAGGGTTAATGAAGTTTTAGAGAAGGAGAACGCCCAACTTCGTCACGAGAAGACTGAAGCAGTATATTCATTCAGGCAGCAGGCCGAATCGTTGAAACACCTGAAAGATATTTTAATGGAGCTGTCCGAAGCCAAAAAGCGTCTTGAGTTAGATGTAGACTTTGTGAGAAGTGTGTTGACTACCAAGAAACAAGAATTGGATAAAGCTTATATGAAGATAGCCAAGTTCAAGGATCACTGGGATATGACTATGGCCAAGCGAAAAGAGCGGGAGGAAGAGTTGAAGACACATGTTGCACAGCTAGAAGATCAGGTTAAGGTAAAAAATGAAGAGCTTGAAGCGGAAGCATCTCTTCGATATGATACCGAGCGCAAACTGAGTGACGCCATGGAAAACTTGGAAGATTGTCAGCGCCAAGCAGATGCCAAGAGGCACAAGTCTGAGGATTGTATTAAAGATAAAGCCTAGGAGGATTTTGTCAGAGACATCCAAGGCACTGTTAGGAAAAAGGATTTGTTGATAGAGGGCTTGATTGATCGGCCGGGTCACCCGGATACGAAGAAGCTGTTTGAATATTTCTGTGCTCGTGACCGCACCTGACTTTTCTTGTACTCTTTGTATGCATTGATCACCACCACACATGTTGGTTGGGATCCCCTTTTGTCGCCACAGTTGTAATAAACTACCGTTGTACACTGCTTTGATAGGATTTCTGTTCCAATGAATATATGAGGGTTTTTCTGATGATTGTCTTTATGGTTTCCCGTGTCTCACTACTTCGAAACTAGAATTGGAGGGGAAATATCCCCAACGCACACATGCACGTTACCATTTTTCATGTTCATATAGCATAATCATATTGCATTACAGGAACTTCAACCTCTGTATCTTATCTCTTGCATCAATTTTTACATATTGTTTTAGGATTCCAGAACAGCGAGTTCACCGGTATTCTACGAGAACCAACTGCAAGAAAGCTATGGATAACATGCAGACTGAGATGCAAGAGATGCGTGACAGGATGGCCCTGCTCATGCAAGCTATGGAGACTGTCGCCAAAGGGCAAGAGCAGCTTCAAATTCTGGTGCAACCGCTGATTGCACGTGCCGAGGGTAATGGTACACCACGCGGGGACAATGTTGCTAACTCCCCTCGAGCTGAAATCCCTCAGGGTGCTGGCGCTATTCCAATCGCTGGTCTTAACACTGGGGAAACGGGTCATGTGGTTGGAAATGGAAACGCTGGTGATGTGAATGTCAACGGGGAAGCTGCTGGAGTCTTTGTTGGTAATGGCAACACAGGTTTCAATGGTGGTGCTGAGAATGTTGGAATGAATTTGGGTAACGGTAACTTGGGTTTTACTGGTCTGAATTTGGGGTATGGCAATGTTGTTGGTGCCAAGACTGGGTTTGGTGACCAAGGCTATGGTAACAATGGGTATGGAACAGGTGTTCATAACGCTCAAGAGATGGGTAACCTGAGGTATGACCCCAGGTATTTTCAGACTGGTCCGGGCCGTAATGCTGGATACGCCGGATATGATGATGAAGTCCCTCGCTGGGAAGACCATCAGGAAGATGTATTTTCTGGTCAGGGTGAAGGGTATGAAAGGCCTACTGAGAGTAACCGTCGGATTAAGATGCTGGAAGAACAAGTAAAAGGGTTAGCCAGTCAGAACTCCGTCGGGCTGCACATGTCAAATATGGGATTAGTCCCCGGGCTGAGGGTGCCGTTGAAGTTCAAAGCTCCTTCGTTCGATAAGTACAAGGGAGACACGTGCCCCAGGGTGCACGTGCGATCTTTTTATAGAAGGATGTCTGCATATTCTAATGATGAGAAAATGCTGATGCACTTTTTTCAAGATAGCTTATCCGGGCCATCTCTGGAATGGTACATGAGTCTGGAACCTGCGCAAGTGAAAAGATGGAAAGAGCTAGCGAGGCCTTTGTGAGGAATTACCAATACAATAGCGATCTCGCACCTAACCGAGTTCAGCTGCAGAACCTCTCTCAGAAGGCCGGCGAAAGCTTTAAAGAGTATGCCCAAAGGTGGCGAGACCTCGCAGCTAGGGTACACCCTCCTATGGTGGAAAGAGAGCTAGTGGATATGTTCATAGGTACATTTTCGGGGATGTACTATGACAAGTTGCTTAACTGCTCAATGAGTACCTTTTCTGATTTGATCCTGATGGGAGAACGGATTGAGAACGGGGTTAAAATTGGTAAAATCCAGGCTGGGGAATCCACCTCAGCAGGAGGTAATAAGAAGGCTTTTGGTAACAAGAGGCAAGGTGATACTAATTCTGTGTATAGCGCCCGACAGAGTAATATAAGTCAGAAGTGGCAGCCACAACCGCAGGTTGCGAGTGTAACTATCCCGACACCTCAACAGCAACGACCTCAGCCACAGCTTCAGCAGCAGCAGCAGCAGAATACTAATCAGCGCAAATTCCAAAATCCGAGACTAAAGAGAGTGTTTGAAGTACCACCGATGTCGTATGCGGAACTTCTCCAAGCCTTGTTGAAATTGCAATTGGTTGAAAAGAGAACTCTGGCCCCACCAAAGGGCACGCCACCACTTTGGTATGATGTTAATGAACACTGCGAGTTTCATTCGGGAGCGCCCCGCCACAATATTGAAAACTGCCAGGCTTTCAAACACAAAGTACAAGATTTGCTTGATAGTACTGCCATCAACTTTGGGCGTGATGGGCCCAATATTACACAATAGCCAATGCCCAAGCATGGGGCATCGGGGGAGAACGCCATTCTGACGGATACCGAACTGGATTTGGTTATGGATGTGAATGAGTTGAAGACGCCGTTGAGTTATGTGAAAAGTTGCTTGTTAAAAGGGGGCGTTTACCCTGGTTGCAATGAGGATTGTGCAGTTTGTTTGAATCAACCCGAGGGTTGCGGAAAGCTGAAAAGAGGAATTCAGAATTTAATCGATGAGGGGACCTTGCAGTTTGATCGCTCTATTGTTCAAGAGAAGCCTGTGGAGGCAGAAGTTGAAGAGCATAGTGAGATCGCCACCGTCACTATTTCGTTTAAATCAGTTACAATTTCGGCGCCCGCCAAAGCGACCGACCGTCACTATCTCGAAAGTAAAACCAGTCCCCTATGAAAGTACCAAAGCAGTTCCATGGAGCTACGGAGCGGAGGTTTAATGTAATGGTGAGAAGATTGATTTAAATGATTTACCAGCCGGATCTATGGATAATATGGTTGGAACAGGTGGAATGACCCGGAGTGGAAGGATATTCACTTCACCAGAGATAGAGGCGGAAAGGCTCGCGAAAGGTAAAGGCAAAGTAGTTGAAGGTGGACCTTCTGTGGAGAAAGAAAAAGAACCAGCGAATAAAGATGTAGAAGAATTCATGAGGTTGATTCAGAAAAGTGATTACAAGATCGTAGATCACTTGCAACAGACTCCTTCAAAGATTTCTATCCTATCTCTGTTGTTATGTTCTGAAGCGCACAGAAATGCCTTGTTAAAAGTGCTCGAAACGTCCTTTGTACCACAGGAAATTTCAGTCAATCAGCTTGATGGGGTGATAGCATATGTCAATGCAGGGCATGGTTTGGGGTTCACAGATTTTGATTTGACACCTAGAGGGTGTGATCATAACAATGCCTTGCATATTTCCATTGAGTGCCGGGGCACCGTCATGTCTCATGTTTTAGTCGATACCGGATCCTCGTTAAATGTGTTTCCTAAGAAGGCATTGCTGAAATTGGATACCCGTGGGGTAATCTGTACGCCTAGTGACCTCGTAGTGAGGGCGTTTGATGGGACACGAAGGTCTGTGTTCGGAGCGGTGACATTGCCTATTCAAGTAGGTCCCGAAGTGTTCGATACGGTATTCTATATTATGGACATCCAGCCGGCATATAGTTGTTTGATTGGAAGGCCGTGGATCCATTCAACCGGGGCTGTAACGTCCACGCTTCATCAGAAGTTGAAGTACATGGTTGATGGAAGTATCGTTACTGTGTGTGGCGAGGAAGATATCCTAGTTAGCCATTTGTCGTCCTTCAAGTATGTTGAGGTGGACGGAGAAATTCATGAGACTCTCTGTCAAGCATTCGAAGGGGTAAAGATTAAGGATGAAATCCCTATAAACAGTAAAAATCCAGAGGTGACTGTGTCCTCATACAAGGAAGCTCAGGCATTGGTGCAAGATGGAGAGACTAAGAAGTGGGGTCAAGTGCTGGACATTCCGATCAAACAAGAAAAGTTCGGCTTGGGGTACCACCCATCATCATCAACCTCATCGCAGATTGTGCCTAAGTTCAGAGGACCCGTGGTGTTTACTCCTGGAGGGGTCAGCTTTGAGAGAATCAATGTCGTGTCAGATACAGAGGATGTGGATAGCGATTGTGACATGGATGCTTGGATCCAACCCAGCGTGCCGGGGAAGAGTCTGTGCAACTGGTCTATCCAGGATGTCGTCCCAGTGACAAATAAACAGTAATACTTTGTTTTTTTCAATCATTGTATAATCCTATGTCCTACCCGGCGCATAGTGATTTTGTCTTAGGGCCTAACTGTTTACATGTATATTTGGTTTAATCAATGAATAAAGGCGTTTTCTGCATGCAAATATTGTGATCCTTGTCTATCTGTTTTATCTTTATCAACAAAATGGCAACGTGGTTATGTGCTTTGTTTGCATATCATTTGAAGCATTTAACCATTTTCCTCGTAGGACCCATATAATTTCAGATGACATCGATCAAAGACTTCATATGACTCGCTTCGACTTCGAGCATCCGATCTTTCAAGCTGAGGAAGAGATTGTTGAGGATAACGACTTATCAGAAGAGCTGACTCGGTTGTTGAAACAAGAAGAAAGAATCATTCTGCCTCATCAAGAAGAGATTGAAATCGTCAATTTGGGGTCTGAAGAATGTATCAGGAATATCCGTATAGGGGCTGCGCTGCAGAGTGATATCAAGCAGAAACTTATTGAGATGTTGCAGGAGTACAACGATATTTTTGCTTGGTCTTATGAAGACATGCCTGGGCTAGACACCGACATGGTAGTTCATCGTTTGCCTTTATGAGAGGATTGTCCGCCAATCAAACAGAAGCTCAGAAGGACCCGGCCAGACATGGCTGTGAATATAAAAGAGGAAGTGCAGAAGCAATGGGATGCTGGGTTCCTGGCTGTTACAACTTATCCCTCTTGGGTCGCTAATATTGTGCCTGTGCCGAAGAAAGATGGAAAGGTACGGGTGTGTGTCGATTATAGAGACTTGAACAAGGCGAGCCCAAAATATGATTTCCCACTCCCGCATATTGATGTGTTGGTTGATAATACAACTCAGTTTTCAGTATTTTCCTTCATGGACGGCTTTTCAGGCTATAACCAGATAAAAATGGCGCCGGAGGACATGGAGAAAACGACTTTTATTACCCCGTGGGGGACGTTCTGCTACAAGGTGATGCCCTTTGGTTTGAAGAATGTTGGGGCAACGTATCAGCGAGCTATGACAACTCTCTTTCGTGACATGATGCATAAGGAGATTGAAGTATACGTTGATGATATGATTGCCAAGTCTCAAACAGAGGAAGAACATCTGATCAATCTGCTGAAGTTGTTCAAGAGGCTTAGGAAGTTCAGGCTGAGGATGAATCCTAACAAATGCACCTTTGGGGTAAGGTCTGGTAAGCTACTGGGGTTTATTGCCAGCGAGAAAGGAATCGAGGTCGATCCTGCAAAAATAAAAGCTATACAGGAAATGCCAGCACCGAGAACGGAAAAAGAGGTTCGTGGCCTCTTAGGAAGATTTAACTACATTGCCCGGTTCATATCTCACTTAACAACTACATGTGAGCCATTGTTCAAACTGTTAAAGAAAGATCAAGCGGTGGTTTGGAATGATAATTGCCAAAGGGCATTTGAAAGAATAAAAGAGTACTTGCAGGAACCTCCAGTTTTGATACCCCCAGTAGCTGGTAGACCACTGATTATGTATCTGACGGTTCTTGAGAACAGTATGGGTTGTGTTCTCGGTCAACACGACGAGACCGGACGTAAAGAGCATGCGATTTACTATTTGAGTAAGAAATTCACGGATTGCGAATCTCGATACTCTATGCTTGAAAAGACGTGTTGTGCACTTGCTTGGGCTGCCAAACGTCTAAGACAGTACATGCTGAATCATACAACCATGCTGATTTCAAAGATGGATCTGATCAAGTATGTTTTCGAGAAGCAGGCCCTCTCAGGAAGGATTGCCAGATGGCAAATGGTACTGGCAGAGTACGACATACAGTATGTTTCCCAAAAGGCTATTAAAGGTAGTGTTCTGTCAGAGTACCTTGCCGAACAGCCAATTGATGATTACCAGCCTATGAAGTTTGATTTTCCTGATGAGGATATCATGTACCTGAAGGCGAAAGATTGTGAAGAGTCGTTACCTGATGAGGGTCCTGAGCGGAGTTCCCAGTGGCAACTGATTTTTGATGGCGCAATCAATTCGTATGGAAGCGGAATAGGGGTAATCATCACCACTCCCCATGGGTCGCACATCCCTTTCACATCCAGATTGACGTTTCCAGTGACCAACAATGAAGCCGAATACGAAGCTTGTATTATGGGCCTTGAGGAGGCTATTGATCTGAGGATCAAGAATCTAGATATATACGGTGATTCCGCGTTGGTTGTGAACCAGATCAAAGGAGAGTGGGATACTCGCCAACCTAATCTAGTGCCGTACATGAATTACGCAAGAAGATTGCTACCTTTCTTTGATAGGGTGGAGATGCATCACGTCCCACGGGCAGAAAATCAGATGGCGGACGCTCTTGCAACTTTGTCTTCCATGTACAAAGTCAATTACTGGAATGAGGCTCCCAGGATTGTCATTTCTCGCCTTGATAGGCCTGCTTTTGTATTCGCAATTGATGAAGCGTCTGATGGCAAACCATGGTATTTCGATATCCAAAATTTCCTGAAGAATAAAGAGTATCCGGCTGGGGCATCCAGTCGTGATCAGAAGACTCTCAGGAGATTAGCGGGTAACTTCTACTTGAACCCCGATGGCGTCTTGTACAGAAGGAATCATGATTTGGTACTCCTACGGTGTGTATATGAGAAGGAAGCCAGTTTACTCATGGAAGAGGTTCATGAAGGTACTTTCGGTACGCATGCTGGTGGACATGCTATGACCCGAAAGCTGCTGCGAGCAGGATATTACTGGCTAACAATGGAAACAGAATGTTTCATGTTTGCAAAGAGATGTCACAAGTGCCAGATCTATGCGGATAAGATCCATGTGCCGCCGAGCCCTCTGAATGTTATGGCATCCCCATGGCCTTTCTCCATGTGGGGAATTGATATGATCGGCAAAATAGAGCCCACTGCATCCAACGGACATCGCTTCATCTTGGTAGCAATCAATTATTTTACCAAGTGGGTGGAAGCAGCATCCTACGCCAATGTTACCAAGCAAGTGGTAGCTAGGTTTATTAAGAGAGACATAATCTGCAGATACGATATTCCTAAGCGAATCATTACTGATAATGGTTCGAACTTGAACAACAAAATGATGAAAGATCTCTGTCGAGACTTCAAAATCGAGCACCACAACGCATCTCCTTACAGACCCGAGATGAATGGCGCTGTTGAGGCGGCCAATAAGAACATAAAGAAGGTTGTTTAGAAGATGGTTGTGACCTATAAGGATTGGCATGAGATGCTGCCTTTTGCTTTGCACGGTTATCGCACAACAGTGCGTACATCAACCGGGGCAACCCCGTTCTCACTGGTGTATGGTATGGAGGTAGTCCTGCCATTAGAGGTTGAGATCCCATCTTTGAGAGTTTTGCTCGATGTTAGGATGGATGAGGCAGAATGGGTGAAGAATAGATTGAATCAGCTAAGCTTGATAGATGAGAAGAGGCTAGCATCGATTGCATATGGTCGGCTATATCAGAGCCGAATGAAGAAAGCTTATGACAAGAAGATACGACCTTGAAGCTTTCAGATGGGCGATCTTGTGCTGAAAAAGATTCTCCCACCACAATCAGATCACAGGGGAAAATGGACTCCCAATTATGAAGGTCCATATGTTTTGCGAAAGGTCTTCTCCGGAGGAGCCTTATTGTTATCCACCATGGATGGAGAAGACTTTTCATCCCCCTGTGAATTCGGACGCAGTTAAAAAATACTTTTCTTAAAGAGACCCGCTGGACAGGAAAAAGAGAGTCCAGGCAAAAATGGGGCATCCTGGCGAACCAAGGAAAAGAGAAAAGGTTCGGGAAAAAGTTAGGGATAAAATTGAAAAGAATGTACACCCGCGAAGTCGAAAACCTGAAAAGGGCGACTTCGGCAAAAATGGGTATCCCGGTGAATTGAAAACCCGCAAAGGGCGATTCAGGCAAAAGTTAGGGATTGGAAAAGCAAATGACTGCGGTCCGAGTTGGATACTATGTTGCTTAGTGGTTTGGGAGTACCTAAGGGTCGATTATCCAAAACAATCTCTTCCGAAGAAGGAGTATCAGGAAAGCGTCGGAGTCAGGCGAGTCATAGGAGGATCAGCTCATGGTGTTCGTCTGTACCATGCTGCCGACATGTGTACAAGTTTTCTTTTGTATCTTTGTACATACTTGCATTTGTTTCTGCGTAACTTCCTCTTTTCAGGAGTTGCATCTGATGTACAAACTTTGCCTATTCAGGCCGTTATCAATAAAGCATATTATTCAGTACTTGATGTGTGATTTTAGTTTTAACTTCTACTGTTTTGTTTGTGGAAAACGCCGATGTTTTGATGAACTTGCATGTGCATAAACTTGCGGGCCTAGGCCGATGATTGTTAAAACTTTGAATTAACTGAAAAGCTGTCACGGATACTAACCAGGATAGTTCCTTTTGTGTAGAATGTCTTGTGTTTGTTCGTGTTTTGCAGGGTCGTCACCTTTACGGCAGATATCCAAGGGATCGTGTTCCCAGCCAGAGAGGATTCGGTGAGAAACTTGTTCATCCCTAGCAGATGGAGTTTGTTTCCTTCCCCAGGAGAATGAAGATCTTATCCCCAGAAGAGTGGGGTTGCATCAGATACACGAGCAGAGTATTCTCAGTGGTTCAGACTGGCTTACTCGGTAGAGTAAAGTCATCCCCAACAGAGGAGAGATTGATATACCCAGTGGAGTGCGTATTCCAGGTGGTTGATTATGAAGATGTTTTTTCCCCCAGAGAGTTCTCGTGTAGTGTAATCAGAGTACACAGATCGATTCCCAGCTGAGTGTCAGCAGGATGTTTAGTCAGTGGTTTGAAAGGAGCATCCCCGAGCAAGATTTCCTTTTCTTTTCTCCAGCAGGTTGTTCTTCCTCCGATAGGATGATCATCCTCAGCAGAGTTCGTAAAATTCCAAGCTTGTGAGCAACTCCCCAGCAGGATGGTTACCCCCAGCGGAGCTAGTTCCACCTTTCCAGCATTTATTTTGCTGGAATATGTCAGTGGTATCCCGGTTATCCCCAGCAGATCCGACCTTTGTCTTCGGCATTTATTTTGCTGGAGCGCCTCATTGCATTTGCATATATCATCATATTTGCATCTACCCAAACGCGTAGCATTTCCATGCCGTATGAAGCATTTCGTCATTGTCAAGCACGCGCATCATGAAACATAAGCCAGGTTGGTTACCTCTTTGTCTTCAGGTGTGTTTCCCTGCCGATAATTGAGATTATGGTTCATGAAGGTGTCCAGATGTTCAGATTTGCGGCATAAAGTACGCAGTGATAGTGTTCATCCTATCATGTGTTCCCCTACCAGAGTTTCTTATTTAAGCTTCGCTTCTCCCCAGCTGAGTCCTTCTCAGGTCGCTGTTACGTCAGCACTGGAAGATTTCGTAGTACAGATTTTGGAGTTATCACCCATGTTTTCCCCAACAGAGTTTTTCCCATCGGGTTGCTTGGTTAAGTTTCTCGTCTTCCCCAGTAGAGTTTTCTTCAGATCAGTTCTGAAAGTCTCAAAGATGTTACCTATGGTCGAAATAGATGTTTTGGCGGCCGTCGTCAGAATTTCCCCGCAGAGTTGTTTGTTCAAGTCTTCGGATGCCCATTTCTCGCTTTTTAGCGTTTGCTCGTTTCTTCTTCAGGAAATGAAAGGTTGACGATGAGTTCAACGATTTCTCGCTTTTTAGCGTATACTCGTTTCTTCTTCAGGAAATGAAAGGTTGACGGTGAGTTCAACGCTTTCTCGCTTTTTAGCGTTTGCTCGTTTCTTCTTCAGGAAATGAAAGGTTGACGGTGAGTTCAATAATTTCTCGCTTTTTAGCGTTTGCTCGTTTCTTCTTACGGAAATGAAAGGTTGACGGTGAGTTCAACAATTTCTCGCTTTTTAGCGTTTGCTCGTTTCTTCTTCAGGAAATGAAAGGTTGACGATGAGTTCAACGATTTCTCGCTTTTTAGCGTATGCTCGTTTCTTCTTCAGGAAATGAAAGGATGACGACGAGTTCAACGATTTCTCGCTTTTTAGCATTTGCTCGTTTCTTCTTCATGAAATGAAAGGTTGACGATGATTTCAATGATTTCTCGCTTTTTAGCGTATGCTCGTTTCTTCTTCAGGAAATGAAAGGTTGACGGTGAGTTCAACGATTTCTCGCTTTTTAGCGTATGCTCGTTTCTTCTTCAGGAAATGAAAGGTTGATGAAGAGTTCAACGATTTCTCGCTTTTTAGCATATGCTCGTTCTTCTTCAGGAAATGAAAGGTTGACGGTGAGTTCAACGATTTCTCGCTTTTTAGCGTTTGCTCGTTTCTTCTTCAGGTAATGAAAGGTTGACGGTGAGTTCAATGATTTCTAGCTTTTTAGCGTTTGCTCGTTTCTTCTTCAGGAAATGAAAGGTTGATGGTGAGTTCAACGATTTCTCGCTTTTTAGCGTTTGCTCGTTTCTTCTTCAGGAAATGGAAGGTTAACGATGAGTTCAATGATTACTCGCTTTTTAGCGTATGCTCGTTTCTTCTTCAGGATATGAAAGGTTGACGGTGAGTCAACGATTTCTCACTTTTTAGCGTTTGCTCGTTTCTTCTTCAGGAAATGAAAGGTTGACGATGAGTTCAACGATTACTCGCTTTTTAGCATATGCTCGTTTCTTCTTCAAGAAATGAAAGGTTGATGGTGAGTTCAACGATTTCTCGCTTTTTAGCGTTTGCTCGTTTCTTCTTCAAGAAATGAAAGGTTGACGGTGAGTTCAACGATTTCTCGCTTTTTAGCATTTGCTCGTTTCTTCTTCAGGAAATGAAAGGTTGACGGTGAGTTCAACGATTTCTCGCTGTTTAGCGTTTTCTCGTTTCTTCTTCAGGAAATGAAAGGTTGACAGTGAGTTCAACGATTCTTACTTTTTAGCATTTGTTCATTTCTTCGGAAATGAAAGGACGGTATCAGCGTATATTATGGACGGATTGATGGTGGTAATCCAGTCTTTTGATTCAATGCCTGTGGCGTCACACGGGAAATTGATAATAAATAAATGCTTTCTTCAGGATAGTTGGTCGGTTGTTGCTGTGACAACTAGATTCAGTTTTGTTGACCTTATCCCCAAGACGTGTTGTTCGCGCAATTTATTTTTGCGGTTGGCAAATTTCCGGGTTCTTTGGTATTCAACCGTCTTCTACCTCGAATGTCTGAAATCCGTTCGCTTTTCATCCAATCGGGTCCAAGCCGTTTGAATAGGGGCAGTTGTTGCACCCCAAAATTTGCTCAACCTTTTCACCACTTGGTTTATGTTTCATTACATAGCATAGCATGATTTTAACATAGCCTTATAATTTGCATAGCATAGCATCATCCATTGAGAAGGGGATCAAGAGTGAGGTATGAAAGAAAAGGGCCTAATCAGAGATTCATACAAGTTAGAAAGACTATCAGGATTATCATGTCAAAAGAGGGTGTCCTTGAGGAGTTTAATCATTTGTGTGGGGCTTATCTTCAAGTATGAGGAGGTAGCTGAGGAGCCTCAAGGGGGTCATGAAGTCTTGATCAATGGTATGATGTTTGAATAAAGCTTATTGAGTCTCTAGAGAGCCAAGAAGGAGCTCAAACAAGTCATTATATCAAGCTCAAGAATCATGATTGAGGTGTGTACAAATAGGGTTTCATCTGGGTAACCCTAGCTCAAATGAGCAATTGAAGAAGACCAAAGCCTACTTCTAGGTCATGGTACTCATGAAATGATATGTTGAGGCATATGAGAAGTGGTCTTAGGATCAAGTTGAAAAGAATCAAGAATGGTTGAGGTTGCTAAGTCAGGGTTCCTAGGGTAAAATCCCCTATTTAGTGCTGAAATTCCAAGCCATATAAGTCAAGATGAAAGCTTCAAATGACTTGGACCTCCAAATGAATGTTGTAGAGGAGGTTCATAGCTTTAATTTGAGTACTAGAAGTCCTCAAGGGGATTTATAGAACTCAAGTTATAGCCCAGACAAGTTATGGGTCCTCAAAGGCATCTGAAATTTATCTATGAAAGTCACCTGATTTCCAAGCCACTTTTGAGCTAGAAGAAGTTTTCAAATGGATTCTTGGAAAACATGAAATATGTTCCTTATCTTCTTAGATTTCTAAAAAGTTATAGAAGTCCTCATATGAATGTGTGGAGCTCAAGTTATAGCTTGTACAAGCCAGTGGTATTTTGCGAAAGTAAGATTATAGGTCCTTTTTCAACATAGGTCAAAATCTCCATCTTCCACTCATCAAATGAAACTTTGTTCAACATGAGATGTGTTTAAAATGATGTTTTTAGGTTAGATAAGAATCCATGTTGAGTTGAATTGGCTTGTATAAAGAAATGCTCCAAAATGGCCTAAAAAAGATGGTTTTTCAAATGGTTCAAAAGAGGGAAAATGTGATTTTTGAATTATAGGTCCCAAATGCATCATGTGAATACTCATTTTGAGTAGAAATTGCATTTCAGAAACATTAGCATTGGCACAATTTTGAGATGATGTCAAATTTCATGACTTGCTTTGGAAAAGTAGTTACTTCAATTACAAGTCATTGATCCAAAACAAGAATCAAGGCAATTCAGGTCCTCTCTTTGGCTCAGATGCATTCACCATGGATCATATGGTTGAAAGGAACCTTCTGGAATGAGTATTAGTGAAGGATTCGTGACTGTTGCATTGGTGTTTTCAAGTGCATAACAAAATTTTGGACTGGCTGTTTTGGGCTTGAATTGGATTGAAAAAGCCCACCAACAAGTTCTATTTAAGGATTAGAGTGAGTTCAGAGTAAGGTTGGTGATCATTTCGTGGAGAGAGTGAAGATTGCAAGTGAATTTTTCAAGCTCCAAGCCAGAATCGGTTTTGGAATTCAAGGTGCAATCAAGCCAAATTGAAGGTTGGAGAAGCTTCCCCTTGCATCCTTGAAGGTGTCTGGATCATCTTGGAGATTGAATCGTGCTCCAAGTGCTTCTGTTAGTGAGCTTTTTACAGGTTTGTAACTTCCAAATTTTCTCATAATCTAGGCTGAATTGGATAGAAACTTGTATGTGGTTAGGACCTAGGATGATTAGGGAACGTTTCTGGATTGGTTTGGAGTTGATTAGTGACAATTAGGTTTGATGATCATTTTCTGTTTGGAGACGGTTATGCATGATCTTGAGGATTCAAAATGAGTTGGATAGTTCATGATGATCACTGAAACATGAGGAACACTTCTGTGGTTTCAATTTTGCAATTGGTGATGGTTGAAATTTTGACATATTCTGAAGATTGCTTCGTGTTTTAATTTCCATTGAGAGTTAAGAGATTTGGAGATGATATTCATGATCCTGGTGATTTTTTGAGTGAGATTGATATAAGGATCATTGTTTTTGGTTGCCTGTGTGTGATGCTTCACCGGAGAAGACGGTGGTTTCCACCGTGAACCACCACCTGAGAACAGTCTCAGGTCACCTGAGTTTTGGAGAAGATGAAACAAGGGACGTTGGATGGAGTCTAAAGTTAGACTTGGTAGACACATCTGATGGCTCAGATTCAAACTCATCTTTGGCTCCATAATCAAATACGCTGCGTTTCATTAATCCTAGTCAGCGTGTGACTGGGATGCCACTTTGGCTCCATAATCAAATACGCCGCGTTTTAAAAATATCTCCATGATCTTGGATTTAATTGTGATTTTCTGAAATTAATAAATCCCCTTTTCATGCATTTTTCAATTTTATTTGATTTTTCTCATTTTTGTATGATTTCTTTTATTTGCATATTTGACTATCTGTTTTGTCTATTTTTGTTCTCTCATTTGATATGGATTTTTGCTCAGATCTTTTAGTATGATGTAGCCAACTCATGTATGCTCCCTTAGGATTTTTATTATATTTTTTAGAAGTGATTAGGTTCTGACTTAGGGTTGTTGATTAGAGCCTTCCCAAACTTGTGGATCCCCTTGACCTACTTCACTTTAGGAATTGTTTAGTGGACCTAGAAATTTATTTAGGCCTCAATCTTTGAGCTTTAGAATGATAATACATGTATGTTCCCCTAGATATTTTTTTAGATTCTTAGGATGTAGTTTCTTATTTTTGCTAGAGTGGTGAAGTGGAGTGAGCTTTGGAGGCTTTTGCTTTGGTTTTTGCTCTAGATGTACTTCAAGAGTAGCTTGCTTAGCTTGAGGAGCTTGGGATCTTTATTCTTGGATGTGAAGGCATGTTGGAGCTCTTGAAGAGGCTTGGGTTGTGGAGCTTAGCTTGAAGCTTGTTCTCTTTCTTTGAGGATTGAGCCTCCTAGGTTTGGATGAGTATCATAGTACCTTCCAGAGGTTGGCACTATGATTTTCTTCCATTCCTTTTCCTCTTTCCTCATCTAATTGTCCAATGATGTTGGAGCCTATCTTTTGAGTTTAGCTTTCTCCTGAGGAGGAACCCTAAACCTTTCACAGTTGGTTGAGCCACATAGGGAATACTTCCTAAGTTTGGTTGAGTATCATAGTACTTTCCTGAGGTTGGCACTATGATCCTCTCCACTTATTCCTCTTCTCTCATCTAATTGCCCAATGATGTTGGAGCCTATCTTGTGAGTTTAGATTTCTCTTGAGGAGGAACCCTAAACCTTTCACAGTTGGTTGAGCCACATAGGGCATACCTCCTAAGTTTGGTTGAGTATCATAGTACTTTCCTGAGGTTGGCACTATGCTCCTCTCCACTTATTCCTCTTCTCTCATCTAATTGTCCAATGATGTTGGAGCCTATCTTGTGAGTTTAGCTTTCTCCTGAGGAGGAACCCTAAACCTTTCACAGTTGGTTGAGCCACATAGGGCATACCTCCTAAGTTTGGTTGAGTATCATAGTACTTTCCTGAGGTTGGCACTATGATCCTCTCCACTTATCCTTCTTCTCTTTTCTTTGTGAGTTTGCCTTGAAGCTTGAGGACTGAGTAGGAATCTATCCTTTGAGTTTGGCTTGAAGATTAGCTTTTGAGCTGGAGTGTGCTCTGCTTTTTAGCTTGCTCCTCTGTATTGTGTGATTTGTGTGGTGTGCTGCATTAGAATTAGGTCTTCATCTAGATGATTCTCAGCCTAGGAGCATCTTAGAGGTGAGTCTGCTCCCCTGCTTGTTTGCATGAGAAGTTGAGAGGTGTCTCCTTCTGCTTGATTGTTATTGAATGGCTTTTGCTTGCTGGTATTTGGCTGAGCTAAGCTCCCTTGCCTTTATGGTGTATGGCCCTTGTGCCTTGTTTGCTTAGAAGTTGAGGTGTCCTCCTTCTGCTTGGTTGTTGCATTTATGCATCTTTACTTACAGTAATTTTTTTTCTTTAAAGTAATTCCTGTTTGCTGTTTAGTTCTTTTGCCATGATCCCTTAGGAGCTCTAACTTCTCTGCTGTGGAGGAGTTATGACAGACATTAGGTTTTTGAACCATGCATGATAACATTAGGATAGAATTTCCCTTGCTAACCTCACCTGTAGGATGAACATTGCATGATAACAGTAGGGTCAGTTTCCCCTTAGAGAGTATGTTTCTCTTCTCATCTTCTAACAACAGAAAAACACCTAATAAAGGTTGCAAACATAGTTTAATTCATTTCTTCCGTAAAAGACTTGAAAACAAACATCAAACCTTTTTGTCGTCTTGGACTGTTAATTCAGAAAACCCTTTTTTAAGGAGAATTTCATAAGAAACACTTGAACAACTTGTGTGTTCCGTGTCCCGAACTACGTTTGCTCTGATCTTTCATGCTGTATGAAAGTACGTAGGCACGAGATGCGATATCTCGGCAAGCAACCTTCCCCCCCTTCACCCGTAGTTAGGCGAACTACGTTGACTCTGATTTCTCGTTCCGGACGGGAATACGTAGGCATAGAACTGTTGTGTTCTGCCGAGTCACTTTTCTTTTCTTTTCAGACTGACCTTTAATTAGATAGTTAAACACCCTTATTAGATAAACAACAAGCGTGGATCCCATCGAGTACGCTGGAAGTGAGGGGTGCTAATACCTTCCCCTTGCGTAACCGACTCCCGAATCCAGGTTTTGGTTGCGATGACCATTCCTTTTCCTTTTTCGTGAGGTTATCTTTGAGCGTTTCCTTTCCCTCCTTTGGGATAAATAACGCACGGTGGCGACTCTTCTGTTTTGCCGGTGCCGATTTTCGCAGTAGCGACAAGTACTAGAACTCATCCATTGGGTTTGTAGAACTCAAGTTATGATGCTAACAAGTTAGGGGTCTCAGATGAACTTATATTTGGTAAACTAAAAATCAACTCACTTCCAAGGCACTTTTGACCTAGAATCAAGTTTCTCCTCAACTACAAGTGAACGTGAAAGTTGTTCCTCATGATCTTAGCTTTCCAAAAAGTCCTAGACGTCCTTGATATCATTTAAATATCTCAAGTTATGGACCTCACAAGGCAATGGTGTTTTGGGAAAGTTTCATTATAGGTCATTTGTTACAATGGTTGTTTTCATGTACTTATGTACCTCAAATGCCCTTCCAACCAACATGAATTTTGTTCATAAAGGTCTCCTTTACCTCATAAAACTCAAGGATAATTTGAATTATGGATTAATGTTGCCATGTGGGAAAAGTTTCAACTGTATTTTGGACTTTTAAGCATGACATGAAATGGATGCATTATAGGCCATATTCATTCCTCATTTTGATTCAATTCACACCAAGGCAAGATTATGAGAAGATTGCACAAATTGAATTGGTACAAAAGGGCATGAAAACGTGCAATTTCAAGTTTCTTCATGAGAAAGTTTTCACTTCAAACTTGCAATGTGGACCAAATCAAAAGCCCAAACCAATTCCATTGTAAAATACACCTCATAAGCTGCAGATTAGTGCACTTTTCATATCTGAAGCAAGGAAAAACTCGTGTGCATGAGTAACTTACTTTTCTGGGCAAAATTTAAAATCTCACCATTGAGGCTTCATGGGCATAACACATTCAAATCCATCATATTTAAGTTAAAAACTTACCCTAGAAGCTCATATTTCTCAATTGGAGCTAGAGAGAGCAATTTCAGATTCAAATTTCTCAAGAATTTTCCAAGTTCGAATTCCATTTTTCTCTGCAAATCAATTGAAATTGAAGCTTGATTCTTCTTCCTGGGAGCATTTGGAACCTGTTTGAAGCAAAAAAGTGTAGCTTACGTGCCTGAGAAGAACCAACAGGGTTGCTCCGTTCAGTAAGCTTCTATCTCTTGTTTCTCTCATTCTAGACCATGATTTAAGCTCATACTGGTTGCATCTGAAGCCCTATGTTGAGTAGGCCATGTTTGCATAATTATTGTTCATGTTTGATCAAGTTTCAGTTTATGCATCTCAAACTTTAAGTCTTTTATTCTCCTTGATCTTGAGCTTTTGTGATGATTGATCTATGGATTTGGAGTCCTTGTGGCAAGACCTTTTGTTTGGCACCATTTTTATGGCTATTGGTGGTGGTTTTTCACCTGAGCTCTGGTGAGCTCACCGAGAAGACGACTGGAGCCCTAGCTCCGGCGTCTGGTTATGTTTCAGTGATGAGCTGATGTGGATCCATGTTAAATATTTGACTGCTTGCGTGTTTTCCTCTCATTTGCTTGACCGTGTCCATGTGGCTTGTTGACTCCACGTCCGTTTAATGAAACGTTGTGTTTTAACTTGTGAACTGAGTCTGGTGGATTGGGCTCAGAATGCTATGCACAACCCCCTCATTTTTTAGCCCAGCTTTCAACGTATTTCCTTTGTTTTCTGATTTTACTTTTTCACCTCCCTTGTATTTCCATTTTATTTTATTTTATTTTATTTGCTGTTTTCATTTTTAATTATTAAAAATAGCTCAAATTGGCTAAATATTCCATAAAAAATATTTTCTATTATTTTAGTTTGCAATTTAATTTGAATTTTGCAATTGGAGAGGTTTTTGGTGTTGCCTTTTGTTGATCATCCATGCTTGAGCCACCATTTGATACCACCTATGAATGAGGTTTCTCCTCCATTTAGAGGATGGATTGAAGTACCTTTGAGGCTGATTTTGGTCAAGGTTTGATCATTTTTTTTGTTTGACTTTGCTTTGATTTTGTTTGACCCTCGATAATGATTCAATATGGTGGAGCACCCTAGTTGATCAAATCATTTGGTAATGCCTAAATTTAATTTGCTTGTGATGCTTTGGCTTCTGATTGCCATTAGACTTGGTTGCTCTGTGCATTTTATTTGAGATTTATTAAACATTTCTTCTATTTTTGGTGAGCCTTGCAACTCAAGTCACCCTAGATGAAGTTCATAAAAAATAGTTGACCTAGTTTCATTGGGAAATGACTTTGATGGATCCCATAAGCACTCTATGAGTCATGATACTCATTCTTGACATGATTGAGATGCTGGTTTTGATTTTATAGGTCATACACTTGTGTGGATTGCGTTGCAAGTTGCTTTGAATTAGAGCATTACCACTTGTTTTTAAGTGTTGATTATGAAGTGAACTTTGGTTTTTCTTGTGCCTTATTTGTTTTCTTGCTTGAACCTTGATTCCATTCTTGTTTTGAATCTTTGTATTATGTTTCCACTTCTGTCCCTGGGGTTTGGATCATCATTTAAGACAATTTGGTGTCCATGAGCATACTTTGAGTTTGTCTTGAATGATAATTCACTTTGAAATTTGTTTGCTACTTTCTTTTACATGATCCAATTGTTGAGTTTGGTTGAGACATATTCCATGTGCTTTCTGCCCAAGCTTCTTTCTCCCCTCTTCTATTTGATCATGGCTCTTTGCTTGTGTTTTGTTGCTTACCTTTTGGTTTAAGTGATTGATTTTTGAATGGTTGTAGGAGTTGTAACTTCTCCCATTTCATCTCACTTCTTCTTGGACTTGTTTAAGTCATTTTATCTTGTTTCTTTCATTAGTTTTGCATCCTTTGTACCTTTCATATCATGTTTGCATTTCTTTTTGACTTGTTTAAGTCAACTTTATCTCTTTCTTGCATTTCATTTGTGATTGATTTATTTTGTGTTTTCTTGGTCTTTTGCCATGATCCCTTAGGATTCCTAGTCCCTTTGTTTAAGATGGGAGTAGGAGAGACATTAAGTGTTCAATCCAAGCATGCTAACATTAGGATAGTCTTTACCCCTCTTAATCTCAATCTTAGGAGTACATTGCATGATAACATTAGGGTTGATTAGTTCCCCTTAGATTTTGTGTCTTCTCTTCTCATCTCAAAACTTCTTCAAGACACCTAATAAAGGATAAAAGTGTTGTACGCTACGAGCCTTAAGAATTTGGGAAATGATGGTTGGGGGGCTTCCTCTAAACTATTTAGAGTGTTTAGTGTATGCCCTTTGGGCAATATGCGACACATTCGCTCTCGAGTCATAGTCTTTAGTGCAACATGAATTACAAACATAATTCAATTCACTTCTTCATAAAAAACACAAAATAAAACATCAAACTTTTTTATCCTTCGGGATTAGTTGAAAACCATTTTCAAAAAGAGTGTGTTAACTCTTGGTTCTACCGCAAACAGGTAACACCTAAGTCTTCAATGGTTGAGCAGCAATACACCTAACTGCTAGAACAAAGGTCTAACCCTACTCAGTTAAAACGTTTGAACCAATATGTGGTCGCGTCAGCCCGAACTACATTTGCTATGATTTCTCGTACCAGACAAGGATACGTAGGCACAAGACAGCGATGTCTTGGCAAGCAAGCTTCCCCCACCTTCACCCGTAGTTTTCCGAACTATGTTGACTCTGACTTTTCCATTGCACGAGGGAATACGTAGGCATAAAGCAGCAATGCTCTATCGAGACTCTTTTCTTTTCTTTTGTCCTCGTGAGCCTATTGCTTAGATAGATTTACATCCCTTTAGATAGACAACAAGCATGGATCTCGTTGAATACAACGGACGTGGGGGGTGCTCATACCTTCCCCTTGCGTAACCAACTCCCGAACCCCAGATTTGGTTGCGATGACCTATTTTCTCCCTTATTCGTAGGTTTTCTCTGATCGTTCCTTTCCCTCTCGTTGGGATAAATAACAAACTGTGATGACTCTTCTGTCTTCCGACGGCTCCTTTTTTGCAGTAGCGACAATAGTACCCACTATACTTTCCACCTTCCGTGTGGGATGATGACGCCCACCCTCTTCGAACTAGCCGATATCACAGGGCTAAAGCCTTATGGTCTAGTATATGATCCTAAAGTAGACTGCCAAGATTCTATAGGGTTTTCCACTACCAAACATACTTACACCCACTTTATTAACCATTACCACAACAAACAAACAACAATCATCGATGATCAAGAACATATAGCTTTTCTGGCCATGTGGCTATCTCGTTGTGTTTTTTGTACAAAATATTTACAGGTGGCGAGGAAGCATCTTTCATTGGCCAACTAGCTACACTTGAATTGAGGCATCTTCCTGAGTGAGATGATCTTTGCCAATTTATATGAGTCTTTGAGTGAAGGTGCTGGCATACTGAAAAACAAAGAAATCCATGGGAACTTGTTACTATCAGGGCCCTTCTGGTTGCTCCAATTGTGGCTTAACGCTACATTCGAAACCAGCCTCCTAACAAAGGAGAAGTTGACGAAGAAGACTCTGCAATTATAAAAAGACGAGTCGAATGGACTCGATTGGTCAAACTTACCCCTAGCGAAGAAGGACATACACTTAGAGAAAATCTATCTGGTTTCATTAAGATGTTCACCAAACGCCATGAGTTCACCCCAAGGATGGCTCCCTTTGTAGAGAGACAATATGGTCCTGAGTGGTTTACTAGACCTTTTCCTCCTTCGTTTAAAAAGCATGAAGAAGAATCGAAGCTTGTCTGGGAAAGTTTTTTAACACCTCGATTAATAGTTCATAAACTCAACCTCTTAAGAGGTCACATATCTTTGGTTGCCTATCAGCTAAACCTTGGGTCCCGGCAATTTGGTTTGATCTAGACGTTGCCTAAATGTTTGTATGATAAAAGGACCATGTTATCCTTCCTAACACCGTCTTCAAAACACTTGAGTGTTCGAAACACCTGGCTCGACATGCTCACAATTCCCTTTTTACACCCATTTACTTTGAACCTTCTTATCTCTGCTCCCAAGAATTTTACAATTGGTGGTCTAGGCACTACGCTTCAAAATTTCTTGATGTTTCAATCTTTGTTTGCTTGATTGACCAAGATTTCATTGATGTGCAGGAGAAGATCAAGAAAGGTACATCTACTCACATCAAGGAGATTCAAGCCTTCCAGAAGTACTTTGAAACTGCCTATGACCAGATGATGTTAATCGAACCATCCATGAGGCTGCTGTTACCCTGAAGGAAAAAGTTTTCAAAGAAAATGGAGAATTTAAAAATCCCTTCATACGTTCCTCGTGAGAAATGTTATGAAGTATCCTTCGCTTTATTCCCCCTAAGATCCCTCGATTTCCAACTGCGGACTTTGGAGTGGCTCTTGCCCCTCCATTTCCATATTGGTTTATATATGGGGATTATATAAAAATCCTTCGAAAATAGTCGAAACCGAAAGCCCAGCGGGTGGTTCCGACTAAACACACGCTCGATAGTTTCAAAGGGCACCTTCATGTTGGTATCGAAGATGTTTGCATCGAATCTGAAATCCTTAAAGTTCGTCACCCTTCGATTTTGGACTCTTTTCACCGAACTTTATTATTGCTAAATGGTAGCAATGTGGTTTGTTTTGCAGCTGTCCCTTAAAGGAGTGCTCCCCTGCCGAGATCTGAGGCAAAGGTCGAAGGGCATAAGGTAACTTTGTATGCCTTAGTTGTTTTGACTCTTCTTTTGATTGTTTATAATATTCCTTAATGCTTTAGGTGTCTCGCAAGCCACCCTCAACACCAAAAAAAAAAGCTTAAAAAAGCTTCTGCCCAAATTATCATTGACTCAGAGGATAATGACGAATCTCCTCCTGAGGAGTTACAGCTGAAGAAAAGGAGGAGGATTAGCCAAGGGATGGATACTGCTGGAACCCCGTATGAGCCTTTGACGGCCAAGAACTTGAAGCTGACCACTCTTATTCGTGATAATTTTGAGGCTCCCACTGAGGGTACCTCGATTCCAACCATAGTTCCTGTCGAGAGCGACAATTCTAGTCCTACTAATGAGGGAACCAACGTACATTTATGCCTCAATTCTTCTTAAAGTGCTGGTTCACTTATACCTTGTTCTTGTTCCTCATATCTAGTTCCTTTTTATCTAGGTTGATGTTGGTGGTTCGAAACCTCTGCCGACCAAGTCTCCTTCTCCAACCACCATTCTAAATAGCCAAGGTGAGCCTACATACCATTCCACATCTGACTTGGGCTTTGGTATGAGTTCTCTTGGTGAAATTAACAAACCTGAATTTGCAACAGCTCCTCCTTTGCCCACAAAAATGGCTACCCAACAATCCGAAACTGATGGGTCTGATCACGAAGAGGATAATGCCCCACAGACTCTAGAAGCATCATATGCAAAGGACGCTCCCATGGATGAGGATACAACTTTATCTGACGTAGGTAACTCCCCTTTGGATCATACCCTTGTTGTCGAAGAGACTGAGCCAGCAAAAGATGAGGACGCTGCCGAGGATGAAACCATGCACCAAACAGAATTGGATGGCTCTAGTGATGAGGGTACTAAGGATGAGATGGACGAAGACCATGAAGGTGATGGTCAGATTAAGGAAGAGAGGCTCGAGAGAAGTCCCTTCAATGAACCTACCCCCGTCAAGGTAACCGTTACTCCAATCACTGTTGCGGTTAAGGAAAGCAAAACAATGCCTACTAGATGTGAAGCAAGTCTCACTAGTGTAGAACTTAATGCCTTAAAACTTAACTGAAGGTGAGATAATACTTAGAAGGGGAGTTGAATAAGTATGAAAGATTAAAACTTAGAAATAAAAACACAATTATTTTTATCCTGGTTCGTTGAACTCAACTACTCCAGTCCACCCTTCCTAGAGTGATTTGCCTTTCTCAACAAGGACTTAATCCACTATTTAATCAAACAGATTACAATAGTAACACCTAAGAACAAGTGTTCTTAGTCTTCTCAAGAGCTACTGATTCCAACTGAATCCTCTTAAGGAAAAACCTTTACAATCAATGTAAATTAAATACAAGAGTATGAATGCTTCTAAAAAGCTTTTATCACAACAGTGATATTTCTCTTAAGTTTAAGTACAAATAATTCTAAGAATGAATATGAAAGAATGAGAGCTTTGAATGTTATGATTTCTTTTCAGCAAAATGTCTAACTGAAGAATTTGGTAGAGTCTTCCTTTTATAGGCAGCTGATCCAAGGAAGCTGTACGTTGAGAAGAGTGTCCTAAAAAGGTCTGAGCCTTTTTGTCTTCACATCAAGTGACCTTTCCTAGAAGTAGAAAGCACAAAAAAAATCCTTTTTGTCTGTGTTCTTGTGTCTAGCACAAACGAGGAAAGAGACGTTTGATTTACTCCAACGGATATATTCTTTGAATATTTCTTCTTCAGTTTTCAGCAAGTTCATCAGAGTCTGATTGAGTCAGAGTCTTCTAATGGTTTTCAGAACCTTGCTGTATCAGAGTCTTCTGCAGCATGTGTGCTTTCAGCGTGTTGATCATCAGAGCATATTTGACACAGAACTTCAGTACTTGGCAGCTTTAGTACTTTTAAAAACTTCTGTAGAAACTATGCTTTGAGAAACTCTTCATACAATATTCTTCTTAGCTTCAGATGCTTTTGACTTGCTTTAGATGCTTCTGCTTTAGAATCTTCTGGAGCTTCTTGCTTCAGATCCTGCTGGAGACTACGCTCAGGATCTTCTGTAAACAGCAATCAGAATCTTCTAATGAATGCATCTGGCGCTTCAGAGTCAAGATAACTTCTTATATACAATTCAGATTTGCTTCTAGAGAGTTAATTTCATTTCAATCTGCAGTAAAACTCTCAAACAAATTTTAGAGTATATAATTCTTAAATACAAAATTTCCTAGCAGTTATCATTAAAACAAAGAGATATTATTAAGAACCAATCTGTGTTCTAACAATCTCCCCCTTTTTGATGATGACAAAAAGTATCAGAAATTTTGTTTAACTGAACATAATAGAATTATAACTCCCCCTGAGATGATGAATCTCCCCCTGAGTTAAATACAAAAAAAGAATAGAAACTTCCCTTTTGTCTTGAGTAATCTACAGAGTTAGATCTTGTTTGTTCTTATAACATTTGAAGGTCAGAATGTCTTAAAGATTTAAGATTCAGAGTTTGATAATAGACAAATGATCTGAGAGACTCAGAGTTTCTTTTATAGAATGTACTTATCAAATGTTCTGAAATAGTCAGATTAAATGTTAGATAGAGTAGATATGTCTGAAGTTTCATTCTGGTGAAGTTATATTAAACAATTTAGATCTATATTTTCTCCCCCTTTTTTGTCATAAGCAAAAAGTAAAAACTTTAAAAGGACAAATAAAAAGAAACAGTAAATCAGATAATTCAATGGAGAAAAACTTTGATTCATTCATAAGATCAAATCAAGAGTACATAGGCAAACATCAGAAGATATGGCAATAAAGTATAGATGCAAACAACAAATGCAAAAACATTAGAATGAAAAAAAATCTAAGAGTGTTTGGACAAAAGCATCTTCAATAGATCGGTAATCTCAGAGGATGATTGCTCTTGCTTGGACATCCACTTAGCCATAGTTTCATTCTTTTCATCTTGCTTTGACATCCATTCTGTCATATCCTCAGACTTCTTATCCTGTTTAGCCATCCAGGATTTTATCTCTGACTGTCCAGCTTCCAGAGCAGCAATCTTATCTTCAAAGTCTGGATGTTCTTTCTTTATCTCAGATGAAGAAGTATGATGAGGTTCTGTAGCCTGAACAGAGTCAATTTCCATTGGTTCTGTGGATTCTGGAGCATTGGAATTTGAAGGAGGGTCTACCAGAGTCATAGCCAATTGATTCTCTTCAGATGCAATTTCAGTAGATTCTGTTGATGGTGGAGGAGCATCTAAAAGAAGCAGAGGTTCAGATTTGTTGACAGTCCAGAATAGAGTCCTTGCAGCCTCAGCAAATCTGAGCTTTGCATCATCAGAACAGACGTTCTTCAGATTTGAAGCTACAGAGTTGAATCTGTTTATGAATCCATTCCAGATGACGTCAGATTCTTTGGCATCCATTGTTGCTGAGCATTTCTTCTGAACAGTACCTAAATACATCTGTATTTCTTGCAAAAATGTTTGAAATAAATGATCAACATTAAGTCTGGGCTTTGGTCGTAAGAAAGTTTCCAGAGTTACAGGTTTAGGTTGGGGAGTTGGTGGAAAAAGTGATTGTTGGATGGAGATCAGAGGAGGAGGATAGTATGGAATGAAGGGTATCTCAGGAGCTTTTTGTTTTGATCTGAGTAAAGCATTTAGCAAATGAGGTTTTTCTCTTCTGTGAGGGGTAACTACATCAAAAGGTGCATTTGAGTAGGGTTTGAAAGCAGATTTTGGTGGTTCAACAGATGCAACAGTGTTATCAGATGCAATTTGCAGAGCTGAAACAACAACTTTATCAGATTTTGCAGAACATGATATGGTTGCTAAAGGTTCTACATCTGACAAAGATTTTAAGTAATCAAGAATCACTGATGGAAGGGTCATGGTTAGTTTTGGTTTCAGAGGGTTGATGGGGTCAGAAGGTTCAACTCTGTCATAAAAATCTTTTAGTTTGAAACCATAAGACAGATTATGAAAAAGAGATGATACTTGGGCACAAGATAGAGAAGATCTTAGATTGGAATTGGGGATTAAGATCTCAGATGATGGTGTAGGTGTACGTGTGGGAATAAGATCTGGAATGGAAGCTTTTGAAGGTATAGAAGGTTCAGGTTGGTTTATCTCAAAGTATTTTTCAGATGGAGAGATTAGAAAATCTAGGTGGATTTCTGATTCTGAGGAGTTAGAGGATGTGGTTGGTGTACAAGAGGTAGAAGATACTTGAAACACCCTTTTTAATGGTGTGACATCAAGAACTTCTGTCTCAGGGATGTGAGGTTCAGAAGTATTGGTTTGTTCTGAAGGAATTTCAGATGGTTTGGATGGTTGTTCTGAGATGGGTGAAGCAGATGGAATGGTGATTGGTTCTGATGAAATGGGAGCAGAAGTTACTTTTGTAGGTTCATAAGTAACAGGTGCAATGGGTTCAGATGATTTTGATGGTGGTTGATTTTCAGAGGCTTTTTCTGGTTGAGATTCTTGTTGTTTTTCTGGTTGTTCAGATGATATTTGTTGTACAGAATGTTGTGGTTGTTGTTCTGATGATTGTGTTCGTGGAACAAACTGTTTGATATGGATTTTTAGTTGAGAAGGTTTTGGTACAGAAACTGTTGGTGTTGGAATTGTTTGTGTTGTAGTTTGAGTTGGAATAGGTGTTTGTTTTTGTGGTGATATGGAGCTGGGAGCAATAACAGAAGTGGTTTGTGTAGAAGGTGGTTTTGGTACAGACTTAATATTAGAATCATTGATAACAATATTTGCAGAAGATACAGAAGATTTAGTACCTTTTATTTTGATCCTCTTGGCAGGTACAAAAGCAGCTTCTTCAGATTCTTTTCTCTTCAAGAGCTTCTTGGGCCTCTCAGCAATCTTGACCTTCTTCTGAGCAGGTGCAGAGTTAACAACTGGCTAATTCCTTTTCCTCTGTAGTTGTGCTTCTTCTTCTTCTTCTGCATTTGGTAGTGGTTGTCTAGCTAGCTGAATCACATTAGCAGGAACAGGTTTTCCTTCCTTCTTGCATTCATCAATATACATAACAACTATATGTTTGGGCTCTTCAGCAAAGAATAAAGGAAAGTCATCTACAGGAACCCTCTTATTCAATTCTGACACATTCAGCTTCTTGGGAGTTGTTGTGAGTTCATCAACAATTTTGAGTGTCTGAAGAATTTTAGCATTCAGAGGCTTTCCCATTATAAATTCTAATTCCTCTGTAACTCCAGCAACGTACATAGCAGTGACCAAACCATTCTCAGTAAGAAGATCTGAGATCAACCTTCCAAAGGGGATCCAAGTTCTGATCTTCTGTCCTTTCTCTTTCACATATTCTCTAGATGCATTGATATGATTCCACAGATGCATAAAAAGAATGTATGGAAGATCTACCTTGGTGCTCTAACTAAGGCACTACATGAAATAGAGCTGTTCATTATTGACATAGTTTGGAGAATTGGTTGACTTCCTGTGGTGGATGCATCCCATGAAGATCTTGGCCCAGATCTTGTAGTCAGGCTTCAGATCTTTGAATTTGTTAGAAGCTTGACCAACAGTCACTACTTCTTCATATACCTCATCCATGTCCACACGCCCAGCTGGCAAGTGGGAAACACCATCTGTTTCTTCATATCCAATTAATTTTCTTATCAGATCTTCTATGATAATAATTTCTTTTCCCAGCACAGAAGATAATATGAACTTGGGGTAAACTGATGCATGGATCCAGAATTCTTTCACAAGTAGAGGGTAAACTGGTCCAAAGAGCCTATCAAAATACTTAACCCATCCTTGAGCTCCAATGATGGAACGAAACTCAAACCCATTTTCTGCCAGAGAGTCAAACTCAACCATAAATTCACATAGAACTTCTAATTTATCAACAGGGGTTAGAAGAGTTCTTTTAGGAGGAGAGTAGGGAGCAACACCCATGTTTTCTAAAGTTACAGCAGCCATAGAAGATTGAAATTGAGCAGCTGTTGATAATGAAGTTGCCATTGAAGAATGCTTTGTCAAACGCTTAGGTTTTGGGTTTTTATGCAGAGCAAATAGAAGATGAAAACGCATATAAATTACTGAGAGAGTGAAAAGTGTGAAAGTGAATACAAGTCATGTATTTATACTAACACACTTAGGCAAATCAACAGTCAGAAATATGCACGTTTTAACAAGCAATAAATGAAAAGAATAATAATCATTACACACATTAATTACTTCTGACAATTTGGGGGGAAAATCAAGATTTTCACTATTCAAACTTCACCTCAAACGTCTCTTCAGTTATGTACACGCCACCTCTTCAGATTTGGTGTGACACGTGTTTGCTTGCATGTGTTCTGAATTCTCTTAAGAAATGAAACGTTAGCCAACGTTCAGATCTTCTAAAGATTGTTAGTTCAGAGTTTCACAAGGGAAATATAGATTAGAATAAAATAAGCAAACAGAAGAAATACTTCAGAGCATTAAGCATTTTTGCATCTGTAAAAATTTGCTTCTGATAAATATCATTCTGGACAAAAATCCATACCAATATTTTTCAGAATAAAATTGAATCTATCTTCAACAAGGGGTTTTCTAAAAATATCTTACCATTGATGATCTGTATCAACAAAGGCTAAATTTATGATTCCCTTCTGAACATAGTCTCTGATGAAATGATGCTTAATTTCTATATGTTTTGCCTTAGAATGTAAAATGGGATTCTTGGACAAACATATAGCAGAAGTATTATCACAAAAGATAGAAATGTTACTTTCAAAAATTTGATAATCTTCTAGTTGACTCTTCATCCAGAGCATCTGCGTGCTACATCCAGCAGCAGCAATGTATCAGCCTCTGTGGTTGAAAGTGCAATTGTGGGTTGCTTTTTGCTGTACCAGAAGATTAGATTTCTTCCTAGAAATTGACAACTTCCAGAAGTACTCTTTCTTTCCACTCTGTCTCCAGTGTAGTCAGCATCACAGAATCCAACTAATTTGAAATCATCAGATTTTCTGTAACACAAACCCACATTAGAAGTACCTTTCAGATACCTTAGAATCCTCTTGACAGCTGTCAAGTGTGATTCTCTAGGATCTGATTGGAATCTAGCACACAGACAAACACTGAACAATATGTCAGGTCTAGAAGCAGTAAGATAAAGAAGAGAGCCAATCATACCTCTGTAGAGTTTCTGGTCTACTTTCTTACTTACCTCTTCCTTGCCAAGAGAGCTAGTAGGTTGCATTGGAGTCTTTGCCAGCTTACTATCAGACATGTTGAATTTTTTCAGAAGTTCTTTAACATATTTTGTCTGATGTATGTAGGTGCACTCTGGAGTTTGATTAACTTGGATTCCTAGAAAGAATCTGAGTTCTCCCATCATGCTCATTTCAAATTCTGCCTGCATACATGTAGCAAACTCCTTTCCAAGCATAATATTTGTTGATCCAAAAATAATATCATCTACATAAATTTGGCAAATTAGAAGATCTTTCTTAATTGTTTTACAAAAGAGTGTCGTATCCACTTTGCCTCTGATGAAATTCTTCTCCAGAAGAAAATTTCTCAATCTCTCATACCAATCTCTGGGAGCTTGTTTTAAACCATATAGAGATTTCTTTAATTTGAAAAAATGATCTGGAAATTTTTCATTTTCAAAACCAGGAGGTTGGTGGACATAAACTTCTTCTTCTATAATACCATTAAGAAAGGCACTTTTAACATCCATCTGATACAGAGTGATGTTATTTTGTGCAGCAAATGAAATAAGAAGGCGTATAGATTCTAACCTTGCTACTGGAGCATATGTCTCAGTGTAATCAATACCTTCTTGCTGACTGTACCCTTGAGCAACCAGCCTTGCCTTATTCCTATCAACTTCTCCTTTCTCATTTAGCTTATTTCTGAAGACCCATTTTGTACCAATTATATTGAATCCTTGAGGTCTCTGAACTAGATCCCATACATCATTTCTGCTGAATTGATTTAGCTCTTCTTGCATGACAATAATCCAATCATTGTCTTGCAGAGCTTCATCTACAGAAGATGGTTCAATTTCTGACACTAGTCCAAATAGTGATGCTTCAGATGATCTTAGAAAGGATCTTGTTCTGATGGGATCATCCTTCTTCCCAATAATGACATCCTCTGGATGAGAAGCTTTAATTCTGGATGATGATCCTCTAATAGTTGACTCTTCAGAAATGTTTAGATTATTCATCTGAGAAGTTAAAGGAGTAGCATCTGGAGTTGCTTCTGGTTCCTTCACTTGAATTTTGTCTGCTTCTGGAACTTCAGAGTCAATGAAGACTACTTCCCTATCTGCAGAGTTATCAAACTGCTTTGGCTTTTCAGAGCCAAGCTTATCATCAAATCTGACATGAATGGATTCTTCCACAATTTGTGTCTCAGTGTTGTATACTCTGTAGCCTTTAGAGCGTTCAGAATATCCAAGCATGAAACACTTATGTGCTTTGGAATCAAACTTGCTCAGATTATCCTTAGTATTCAACATATAGCAAATACATCCAAAAGGATGAAAATATGAAATGTTGGGCTTTTTGTTCTTCCACAGTTCATAAGGAGTCTTCTTCAGAAGAGGTCTAACAGACACTCTGTTCTGAATGTAACAGGCTGTGTTGATTGCTTCTGCCCAAAAATGTTTTTCCAGATTTGTCTCATTGATCATGGTTCTGGCCATTTCTTGCAGAGTTCTGTTTTTCCTCTCTACAACCCCATTCTGTTGTGGAGTTCTACGACAGGAAAAATCATGAGCAATGCCATTTTCAGAAAAATATTTTTCAAAATATTTATTTTCAAATTCACCACCATGATCACTTCTGACTTTTATAATTTTGAAATTCTTTTCATTCTGTACTTGCTTGCAGAAGTCAAAGAACACAGAATGTGACTCATCCTTGTGTTTTAAGAACTTTACCCATGTCCATCTACTAAAGTCATCAACAATGACTAATCCATACTTCTTGCCTCTGGTGGATGCAATTTTCACTGGTCCAAACAGATCAATATGAAGTAATTCTAGTGGTTTAGAAGTAGAAACAACATTTTTTGATTTGAAAGATGTTTTTGAAAACTTCCCTTTCTGGCATGCTTCACAAAGAGCATCTGAAGTGAACTTCAGATTAGGGAGTCCTCTGACAAGATTAAGTTTATTAATCTGAGATATACGTCTCATATTAATATGGCCCAATCTTCTGTGCCAGACCCATTGCTCTTCATTAAAAGACAAGAGGCATTTAACATTTTGAACTTTAAGTTCTGAAAGATTTATTTTATAAATTTTGTTTTTCCTCTTACCACTAAATAGGATAGAGCCATCCTTTTGACTAATAGTTTTACAACATTTTTGATTAAAGGTAATATCATAACCATTGTCACTTAATTGACTTATGGACAATAAGTTATGCTTTAACCCTTCAACAAGTAAAACATTAGAAATAGAGGGAAGTTTACCATTTCCAATAGTGCCAGATCCAATGATCTTGCCCTTCTGGTTCCCTCCAAACTTCACGTCACCTCCAGATCTAAGTTCCAGGCTTTGGAACATAGACTTTTCTCCTGTCATGTGTCGTGAGCATTTAGAGTCCAGGTACCATGATTGGCGTCCTGACCTTGCGGCTAAGAACATCTGCAACAAGAATTATTTTGTTTTTAGGTACCCAGATCTTCTTGGGTCCTTTGGGGTTAGTTGGTTTGTAGGTTTGTCTAAACTTCTGTTTTTCAACATAATGTTTATTCTGACTTGCCTTGGGTTTAAACACATAAGTATTCTTCTCAGAGCTTGTGTGTTTAATGTCATTTAAGTGACCAAATTTAAATTGAGAATACAGAGGTGTCTTCTTGATGAAAACTTTGTCAACAGATTTTGGATTACTTCCAGATGAAGATTCATATCCAATACCTCTTCTGTTGTTCCCACTAACACCATAGATCATAGAAGCCATCTTGCTTCTGTCTATGCTCTTAGTAAGAAATCTCTGAAAGCTAGAGTCATATTTTTCTAAAATATTTTCACATGACTTAGTCTCAGATTCAGATTCTTGTTGAGTTATTTCAAAGTCATTTTTGATTTTCAGATTAATTTCTTTTTGCTCAACAAGTTCTGTCTTCAGAAGATCAATCTCAGATTCAAGATTGCTTTTCAGCTTCTTGTATTTGAGTTTGATATTGTTATAACTTTTAAGAACTTCTGTTAAAACTTTTATAAGTTCTTCTTTGGTAAGTTTAGCCATTACCTCTTCTGCGTCATCATCAGATTCAGAATTTGATTCATATCCCGAGGTTCCTTCCTCTTGATCTTCTGTGCTGGCCATCAATGCAACATTAGCACATTCTTCTTCTGATTTAGAAGATGATTCAGATTCATCTGAGTCATCCCATGTTGCCATCAGAACCTTCTTCTTTTTGTTAAACTTCTTCTTGGGTTTTTCTTTTTGAAGTTTGGGGCAATCATTCTTGTAATGCCCAGGTTCTTTGCACTTATAGCATACAACTTCTTTCTTGCCAGATCTTCTGTGCCCAGAAGATTCCTTTCTATTATCAGATCTTCTGAAGTTGTTGAACTTCTTTCCCTTGTGCTTCCAGAGTCTGTTGATCCTTCTGGACAGCATGGATAATTCATCTTCTTCAGAAGAAGAAGATTCTTCAGTGCTTTCTTGAATAACCTGCAAAGCTTTAGCAGTTTTGTTAGATTTTAAGGCAACAAATTTACCTTTTTCTTTCTTCTGAGGTTCATCTTCCTCAAGCTCAATTTCATGGCTCCTCAGTGAGCTGATGAGTTCTTCTAGAGAGATCTTGTTCAGATCTTTAGCCATCTTCAAGGCAGTCACCATTGGTCTCCATCTGGTAGGCAGACTTCTGATGATTTTCTTTACATGATTTGATGTAGAGTATCCCTTGTCCAGAACCTTCAACCCAGCTGTGAGGATCTGAAATCTGGAGAACATGGCTTCAACAGATTCAGAGTCTTCCATCTTGAAGGCCTCATACTTCTGGATCAGAGCTAGAGCTTTTATCTCCTTGACTTGAGAATTTCCCTCATGAGTCATTTTTAGGGATTCAAACATATCAAAAGCAATTTCCTTGTTTGTAATTTTTTCATACTCAGTATGGGAAATTGCATTCAATAATATAGTTCTGGCTTTATGATGATTTCTAAAATCTTTCTTCTGAGCATCTGTCATAGATTTTCTGTCTATCTTCTTGCCATTCCCATTTGTGGGATGGACATATCCATCTATAACTAGATCCCATAGATCAGCATCATATCCTAGGAAAAAACTCTCAATTTTGTCTTTCCAGTAATCAAATTTCTCCCCATGAAACATAGGGGGTTTGGTGCGGATCCTGTCCCTTTCTTCATATTTATTGTTAATGTTGGATATTGTATTATCAGCCATTGTAACATATAAATATATATCAAAGTATTTCTCTCTGGATCTTTACTGTCAATGTTAAGTGGTAGCACACACAGAACCGGAGCTCTGATGCCAACTGAAGGTGAGATAATACCTAGAAGGGGGGTTGAATAAGTATGAAAGATTAAAACTTAGAAATAAAAACACAATTATTTTTATCCTGGTTCGTTGAACTCAACTACTCCAGTCCACCCTTCCTAGAGTGATTTGCCTTTCTCAACAAGGACTTAATCCACTATTTAATCAAACAGATTACAATAGTAACACCTAAGAACAAGTGTTCTTAGTCTTCTCAAGAGCTACTGATTCCAACTGAATCCTCTTAAGGAAAAACCTTTACAATCAATGTAAATTAAATACAAGAGTATGAATGCTTCTAAAATGCTTTTATCACAACAGTGATATTTCTCTTAAGTTTAAGTACAAATAATTCTAAGAATGAATATGAAAGAATGAGAGCTTTGAATGTTATGATTTCTTTTCAGCAAAATGCCTAACTAAAGAATTTGGTGGAGTCTTCCTTTTATAGGCAGCTGATCCAAGGAAGCTGTACGTTGAGAAGAGTGTCCTAAAAAGGTCTGAGCCTTTTTGTCTTCACATCAAGTGACCTTTCCTAGAAGTAGAAAGCACAGAAAAATCCTTTTTGTCTGTGTTCTTGTGTCTAGCACAAATGAGGAAAGAAACGTTTGATTTACTCGAACGGATATATTCTTTGAATATTTCTTCTTCAGTTTTCAGCAAGTTCATCAGAGTCTGATTGAGTCAGAGTCTTCTAATGGTTTTCAGAACCTTGCTGTATCAGAGTCTTCTGCAGCATGTGTGCTTTCAGCATGTTGATCATCAGAGCATATTTGCCACAAAACTTCAGTACTTGGCAGCTTTAGTACTTTCAGAAACTTCTGTAGAAACTATGCTTTGAGAAACTCTTCATACAATATTCTTCCTAGCTTCAGATGCTTCTGACTTGCTTTAGATGCTTCTGCTTCAGAATCTTCTGGAGCTTCTTACTTCAGATCCTTCTGGAGACGACGCTCAGGATCTTCTGTAAACAGCAATCAGAATCTTCTAATGAATGCATCTGGCGCTTCAGAGTCAAGATAACTTCTTGTATACAATTCAGATTTTCTTCTAGAGAGTTAATTTCATTTCAATCTGCAATAAAACTCTCAAACAAATTTTAGAGTATATAATTCTTAAATACAAAATTTCCTAACAGTTATCATCAAAACAAAGAGATATTATTAAGAACCTATATGTGTTCTAACATGAACGACACTCGACAATATGTCAAGATTCTTCTCGGTAGTCGAGGCAGTTCCTCTAGCAAGGCCCTCAGCATTTCGACTTCAGAGAATAAAGCCTCGAGTAAGCCAACAAAAAACATCCTCGAAAAGATTAAAGAGAAAATATTCAAGGGAGATATTTTATCAATTTTGCAAATGGACCAAGTTACCCATCTTTCTCTAAAGACTCTTCTTCAACAGGTGGATATTCATCCCATCTCCCCTGAATCTGTTGCTGTCATCCTGGAGATTGGCGCTTTGATCGACCAAGTCCATGGTGACCTCAAACTGCTACCACAAATTGAGAAAGCTATCTCGAATAAAGCTGGTAGTGAAGCTGCTTCCTGGACCGCCGCTGCTAAATCTGAAAGAGATCACTGCAAATGAAAAGAACATTTCCTCCTCGGAACGAAAGATTAAGAAACTTCGTAACAGGATATCGAATGCTAAGAAGAGGAATGCAGAGTTATCTATTATCGATGACTCCAGTCTCTCAACATAGCTTAACCATGCCATTACTTTCACTGAGGAGGCTCGACAGTTGGAATTAGAGGTTGCCCGTCTAGAATCTGACAAAAACTTGTGTCAAAGGCGCCTCGAACTCCAGAAGTCGAGGTACTTGAGAATAAAGCGGAATCTCCCTTTTTAATTTATTATAACCTTTTTAATGCTTTTATTTTTTGCCTTCATGTGCCACAGTCCTCTGACTTAACTATGTAATGACATGAGCCATTTTGGCATATATATAAATACCATTTTTGGCTTCGCGTTGTGTCTTGAACTATTCTGTAGATATTTTAACCTCTTGAAGCGTTAGTTTGGATTTTTTAAAATACTTGCCATTTAATTTTAAAATTCTCCTATCTTCGTTTAATTATTCGACTTTGTATTCTCCATTGAAGAACACTCACGTGACTTGGAAATAGCCTTCACACTTTTAGGACCATTTGCCCAAAGACCTAAACTTTCGATCCATAGGTAAGATCACTCTCCAAACTAAATCTCCATGTAGAAAGGTCTTAGCCTTAACCTTTTTGTTATATGACTTCTCTACTCTCTTTTTTTGTCTCCTCAAGAGTTCTAGAGCTTTGAGTCTTTCTTCATATAAATCCACCAACTCATCAAGCATCATGTCCCAATTAATCTCACGCGGGATTTCATGATGTCTTTGAATCCTAATTAATTGTATGTAGAACTCAACAGGTAACACTGCATCATGGTCAAAAGTTAGTCAATAAGGAGTGTTATTGGTCACTTCTCGGGGGAAGTTCGACATGCCCAGAGGATCTGGTCCAATGTTTTATGCCAATTTTTAGGTTTCTTCCTCACCTACTTTTTTATCAACCCAATCACTACTTTATTCGCTGCCTCAACTTGACCATTTGCTTGGGCATAATAAGGTGTCGAGGTTAGGAGTTTGAATCTCATTTCTTTAGAGAATTCCTACATCTTTCGACCAGTAAACACTGGCCCTTGATCTGTCATAATTGTCTCTGGTACTCCGAACCTGTAAATTATATACTTCTGAGTGACATCGATAACATCCTCTTGATCTACTTTTGGTAGTGGTATCGCTTCGATCCATTTCGTAAAGTAGTCAATTCCTACCAAAATATACTTTTGGTTTTTGGAGGATGCTGGTCGAATCTCCCCAATCAAGTCCATGTCCCATCCTCTAAAAGGCCAAGGCTTAAGTATAGAGTGAAACTCGCTTGCTGGGACATGTTGCATGCCAGCGTGGACCTGACATTTTCGTCAGCCCTTGGAAAATTCGATGCAATATTTTAACATAGTAGGCCAATACATGCCTTGACGAAATAATAACCATTTCATCTTATGACCTACTTGGTGTACCCTACATGTCCCACTATGGATTGTCGGTAGGTCCAAATATGCCTTAGATTCACTAAGGCATTTAAGTAAGACCTCTTTAGGGGTCTTCTTGAATAGCTCATTTCCTAGAAGGACATAGCTTAGAGCTTGATACTTAATTTTTCGCTCTGCAGATGCTGATAGACTTCGAAGCTACTCAACCAGAGGTTTCCTCCAATCTTTATCCGTCAAACCTTCCCCCACGAAAATTTCGAAAATTTTGTCGTCAATGTAGCAAAACTTGGTTGCTTCTAAATCTGACAGACGTAGGCCAACAGACGTGACCTTATCTCTAGCTTTGATTTCTTCTTGTAGGTTTTCTTTCGAGACCCTATATCCATAGGCGATTTGTGCCAAGTCATTCGCTACCTGGTTCTCTAGTCGTGGTATATGTCGAATGGTTGATACTTCGAATTTTTTGAGTAACCTGTTGGCTATCACAAAGTACATGATGAGATTTTCTTTAACACATTTGTATTCCTCTATTATATGCTTTATCACCAACTCTGAGTCTCCCATTATTTTGACTCGGGTTTCCCCCATTTCTAACAAAATTTCAAGTCCTGCTATCAAGGCCTCAAATTCAGCCTCATTATTGGAGCAAAGCCCTTCGACTTTATATTTAAATTTTGTTGGAATTTTATCAGGCGAAATAATCAACAAGCTAATGTCAGTCCCATTTTTATGGTTGGAACCGACAAAGTATAACTTCTAGGGTTCTAGTTCGACATAATTTATAACGCTTTTATTTATGGAGTGGTCGACAATGAAGTCTGAATTTCTGATATGCAGATCTTAGATCTCCTAATAGATGCTAAGAACATTGATCTCTGCTAAAATAGAACAAGGACAGAACATGAGCAATTTAAATCCCTTTAACAATTAACAGTGTCGTGACATCTGTTGTAACATCCGCTGACTGAAAAAACTATTTATCTAACCATTTAAATTGAAAAACAGAATTGTAAATGCAGAAATAAAATAACACAATGAATTGTTAACCCAGTTCGGTGCAAGATCACCTATATCTGGGGGCTACCAAGCCAGGAAGGAAATCCACTATTAGTATAATTAATTCAGAGCTAAACTCCCAGTTTACAACTCCTCACTTAATCTCTACCCAATGCAATTTCTGCCTAGAACCCACTAGACAAGAGACACCTCTCACTCCCTACAATCATAGCAGTGATAAACAATTCAACACAAAAAGAAACGACTTTAGAATACACTCTTTAAAGCCAAAATACTTGATTTTTCTTAACAACTTCAATCAAGAACAATACACTCTTGCTTACAAGCTTTGAGTGAACAATTAACAATTAACAAATAACAACTAACACCTTAAACATGTCTACCATGATGCATCCAAAGATACAAAGGGTGACTTACAAAGTCACAAACAAAAGACTCTCAAAACCTTAAACCCTTATTTTACACTCAAGTTTTTCTTGTTGTGGGTGCTTTTTTTCTCCTAGGGTTTCGCCTCCTTAAATAGTAATGCATACTGGGCTTGGGCTGGTCAAAAATAACAACAGGAAGAGAAGATTTTAATCTTCATAAACAGCAGCATATTTGATTTGATCAATCAAATATAATCATATCATTCTTCCAGTTTTCAATCAATCTTCTGATAATAACTCCAAATTAAATCCAATCTGATCCACAATAAGTGTATCAGAAACACCCACAGTAAGCCACTAAAAACACGCAGAGTCTGTACCAGAAAAGTGCAGCCAACTTGCACAAAAAGATATGGACAGACAAACATATTCATGAGAGACAGATGTCACGAAATCCTGTAGGACATCTTGTGATTATTCCTAGTTTTACAAAAATGCCTGCCAATCAAGTCAAACTCCAAATCTTCTGCAGAATCTTCTTCATAACATTAGAAACAAATATTTTATAGTTTCCTAAAAAGTCTCCAAGATCCTTTTTATGAACTTTAATTAAATCTGCACTTTGTTCCTAATAAATCTCTTTGACCTGTACATACTGATGAGGTATATCCAACAGGATATCATCAAACCAAAACACCTCTGTCAAGAGATATAAAATAGCAGCTCCTGCTATACCAGACAAAGATGTCACGACATCTGTCTCGACATCTTGATTAAAACACATGACAACAATCCTGTCAAAACAGTAGATGAAGATGTTAAAACATCTTGCTCAACATCAGTGCAGAAACATGTTTTACCAAAATTTATCCAATCATAGAACCATGGAAAAAACATAGAATCATGGAACTAACAATCTCTACCTTTGGAAAATTTTGGCTAAAACAACCAAACAAACTTATCAGGGCAGCAACAACAATAGTTTTCTCAAATACATCCAGCCTCACAAACTATCATGCTCCCCCTTAATAGTTGCATCCAGCAAGCAGCAACAAAACACTACTCTTCCCTTAGCAGTAGCATTAACACTTTACTCCCCATTTGTTTAGCCAAATAGTTGAAAACAATTAGAGTAACTGTACACACATATAACCTCAGATGCACACATATTAGAGCCAAACCCAAAAACTGAATCATAATCACCATGCTTCAAAGAAAAACTCAGTTGACAAACTTCACATGGTGTCCAAATATCCAGTCTGACATCTCACAACCTCCGAAGTGATACACAATCTGCTTGATCCTCAATCAAAATAAAGATTGCACCATTGCAGCAATAATCCATGGACAAGGATTTAAACCCCCTTGTTGAAATCATTCAAACACTGTGAAATCAAGGAGAGAAATAAACTCTCATGTAGCTTCCTCAGATAATGTTTTGACATCCTGTTTGACATTACAATAATTATTCTTAAGCACCTTAAGAAATGATTCCTTCATCAATCAGTCAGACTACAAGGAGCAAGTCATGCACATCAACTACTTCTCCTTTTGCTTTCCATCTACTACCCTTTTGCAAAGATCCAACAATAGCCGGGACAAAATGATTCTTCACCATACACCATGCTTCATCATGATGAGAAATAACCTCCACTGTATAAACTCTACAGTCACATTGTCAAGAAAAAAATTCCACTAGACAGCACAATGTCAGAACATCTTGTCTGACATTTCGACCTTACCAGTGGTCTAATAACACAAGCTTGCCTGAGAATCAACAAACTCTGTACACAACTCAATATCAACATAAGTAATGCAGCTACGCATCAGACAGGTACACAACTCCCCCTGTCACGCATAATCAACACTCCTTCTAAAAGAGAGAACCCAAACACATGAAGAATCACTTCATCAACTGGTAGCACATGCAACTTTACACTCCTTGATTCACCAACCATACTAGAACAAATAGTAGAAGTAGTTCGAGGATAGACATAATTATATGCAAGATCACTCAGATTTAGCTTTGAAAGACTGGAAAACTCTCCAAGATGTCAGGGTGAATATCCTTCCATATGCACAAAATCAGAGCTGATGATGTCTTGATCTTCATCTTCACCAGTCATACAAGATAAAACATTTGGATAGAGGCCCAAAAATCTGATTTGATCCATTGGTACCCAATGATAGAACCAAAAAAAGTACACTGTCAGATTCACCATGAGCTAGAGCAGTAACATAATGTCACAACATCTTGTCTGACATTCCACCCTCATAGAGGCATACAATCACAAACTGCTTGCAACAATAGATCCTAGATAGAAGTATAATTCCCCATAGTTCTCTAACACCTTAACATGAATGGACAACATAAGACTCATCTTCATGTCTTCAAGAGCTCACTCCTTGTTCAACACACCTACTGAATGCATTCACTCACTGCTTGAACCACATGCAACTAGTACACTCATCAGATAGAAGCTCTCCCCTTATCTTTAATAAAAGATTCTCCAACATCACCATATTATATCTCAAGACCAACCTCATGCTCATACAGTGAGAAGGTACCAAACTGCTCCACTTCTTTTTAGAGTTACTGCTTCTCCACAAGACTTCTGGCTTGAGTCAGAGAACAAGATAGACACCCCATAATCCAAGAAATTCTTTCCTCATCATTCTCCCATATGATAAGTTAGAACACTTCTGGTTTAACTGGTGAATATTCACTTCCATATAATACATCATAATCCAGACTTTCATGCAACCAACCAATGATCCATTCCAGTCTTGTACAATACCTTCACATCATACTCCAAGACAGTCCTTTTACCTTATCATTCTCCTATATGAAAAGATAGAGTACTTCTTAGACAATATATGAATCACAAGTTCCACAACAGATATTGAAGTCCAAACCAGATGATACATATCACAGACACAACATCCAATGGTTCTTTATATGCCCACAACTAGACTTACTACTGCCTAGTAATCCAACTGAAGATCTTCAGAGAACAAAACTCCACTAGCTTTATCAAATACATCTCCAAAAGAATGTAATCTTCCATAAGCAACTTAGGGCTTCTACCACAATCACCAATATATGAACATATCCAGAACCTCCTTTGGTCTTCAAACAACTACCCTTCTGCACAAGAGTAATTTTCTTCAGGCACACTTCTTAAATAACCAAATGCCACTGTTTGGTTAACACATCTTCTTTCTAGAAAATATTCTGACCCACCAAGCAAACATCTTCACATCCTTCATGCTCCATAGCAAGGAAGCTTGGATACACCAAGACTTGGACCTGTAACATCTACTCCTTCTCACAACTCCTGCAAACTGAATGAGATAACATTCATACCCGAGAAGATCAACTTATCTTCAAATGATGTGCCATTACATCAACTAAGACATTGAAGATCAGCTTAATATCAGAACATCTGATAAGATATCCGCTGGTGAATTCAGTCCTTTATTATGCCACTTAGAAGAACCTCATCACTCTATCAGAACAAGAGTACATAGACTTAATTTTGAGTAGACAAGCTCTATTCTGCTTTATTGTACCACAACAAATACCTTGAAATGCATTTTCTTCAAAAACTCCTCTTTAGAGAAACTAAACATGCCAAGGATTGATTCTTCAGAGAAGAAGGATCACAAAAAAATCTTTACAAAAGGACTCCCGCTTTCCTTAAGTAGAGACTTCTTCAGGAAGTCAAAGATAACTACCACTTATCCTTGACACCTACTGCACTCCATTACACCTAGATCAAAAATAAACTAATCAAAGGTTAATTCATCAAGATGATAAAATCTTCATCTTCCATTTGCTCCAATTTTTTATTTTTACAAGTTTCTTGCCAGGAAACTTTCTAGATAAAATACGAGCCTCTATAGGTCCATGCTGAGGAAGAATGCAAACACACATGTAAATGGTACCAAGATAATCAGTTACATCTTCTTAACTTCATAGAATCATTCTTTGAATCAACAAGATTTTACAGAATCTCTACCCAACATTTGGTTAAACATCAGATCTTTAATATCGTAACATCAAGGCTGACACCCTTGACTCAACCTGCATATGACTTCTTCTATTGATAGAACCTTTGCATGTCATGAGTGGTGAAAATAAATCACCTCCCACTATCTTCTCCAAGACAGTCTTCAACAACTTGTAATACACAATAGAACAACCCAAGCACACAAACAACACAGCTACAACATTCAACAACTTGTAGAACAAAAATCAGCAGCAGCCCAAACAAAACAACATCCAGCAAGATCAACATCATATCAGACCAAACAGAGCAGCATCAAACACCATCTTCCAACCATCTCCACGCCTGCCACAGCCATACATCAAAATGTATATATGCCAATCTTCTCCAAGGACTACCAGAGTTCTTTCATCAGAAAAATATGCAGCGGAACCACCAAAATAACACCTTCAACATGCCCTAAATAAGATGTCAGGACATCTTATAGGACATCATACAAAAGTAGCCACTCCTCATTTGGCAAAACATTCAACAGGTCATATAAGCTCCTATATCAAAGGGCACAGCAGGAGATACACAAAATCCTTCACAAGCAGGAGTAAACACAAACTTGTCCTTAACTCCATAAGCAGTAACTCAAACATTTAGCAAGATCAGCCAATCAGCTACCACTTCTCCTTGTTCAAGACACAAGAAAGTATGTCCTAATATCTCATCCAGAACAGACAGGATGCCTACTTTCATACCAATTGAAATTCTGGTATGCGGATCTCAGATGTCCTAAGAGATGCTAAGAACATTGATCTATGCTAAAACAAAACAAGGACAGAACATGAGCAATTTAAATCCCTTCAAAAATTAACAGTGTCAGGACATCTGTTGTAACATCTGTTGACTGATAGAACTATTTATCTAACCATTTAAATTGAATAGAATTGTAAATGCAAAAAGATAAATAACATAGTGAATTATTAACCCAGTTCGGTGCAACATCACCTACATCTGGGGGCTGCCAAGCTAGGAAGAAAATCCACTATTAGCATAATTAATTCATAGCTAAACTCCTAGTTTACAACTCCTCACTTAATCTCTATTCAATGCAATTTCTGCCTAAAACCCACTAGACAAGAGACACCTCTCACTCGCCACAATCACAGCAGTGATAAACAATTCAACACAAAAAGAAACGACTTTAGAAGACACTCTTCAAAGCCATTATACTTGGTTTTGCTTAACATCTTTAATCAAGAACAATACACTCTTTCTTACAAGCTTTGAGTGAACAATTAACTATTAAAAATAACAACTAACAGCTTAACCATGTCTACCACGATGCATCCAAAGATACAAAGGGTGACTTACAAAGTCACACACAAAAGACTCTCAAAACCATAAACCCTTATTTTACACTCAAGTTTTTCTTTTTGTGAGTGCTTGTTTTCTCTTAGATTTTTTGCCTCCTTAAATAGTAATGCATACTAGGCTTGGGCTGGTCAAAAATAACAGCAGGAAGAGAAGGTTTCAATCTTCATAAATAGGAGCAGCTTTGTTTTGATCAATCAAATCTAATCATATCATTCTTCTAATCTTCAATCAATCTTCTGATAATAACTCCAAATTAAATCCAATATGATCCATAATAAGTGTATCAGAAACACCCACGGTAAGCCACTAAAAACACGCAGATTTTGTACCAAAAAAGTGCAGCCAACTTCCACAAAAAGATATGGACAGACAAACATATTCATGAGAGACAGATGTCACGATATCCTGTAGGACATCTTGTGATTATTCCTAGTTTTACCAAAAATTCCTGCCAATCAAGTCAAACTCCAAATCTTCTGCAGAATATTCTCCATAACAGTAGAAACAAATATTTTATAGTTTCCTAAAAAGTCTCAAAGATCCTTTTTATGAACTCTAATTAAATCTTCACTTTGTTCCTGATAAATCTCTTTGACCTGTACATACTGATGAGGTGTGTCCAATAGGATCTCATCAAACCAAAACACCTATGTCAAGAGATATAAAATAGAAGCTCCTATTGTACCAGACAAAGATGTCACGACATCTTGATTAAAACACATGATAGCAGTTTTGTCAAAAGAGTAGATGAAGATGTTAAAACATCGTGCTCAACATCAGTGCAGAAACATGTTTTACCAAAATTTAGCCAATCATAGAACCATTGACAATCATAGAATCATGGAACTAACAAAGTCAGCCACTACTTTTCCTTTAACCGCCTTCAAAGGTTTATAAGTTAAAGAATATTTAGTTAATGCTAGTACTCACTTCCCTATTCGACTTTGAAAAATAGGTTTAGACAACATGTGTTTGATAATATCAAAATGCAAAGAGACATACACATCAACTGGTTTTATATATTGCTTCATTTTCGTACAAGAGAAATACAAGCATAGACATAACTTTTCTACCGTGCTATATCTAGTTTTTGCATCATTTAAAACTTTACTGAGGTAGTAAATGACTCTTTCGACGTTGTTCTCATCCTCTTGAGCCAACATGCTCCCTAAAGTTTTGTCGGATGCTATTATGTACAACCTCATACTCTTACTCCTGCAAGGTGGCAAAAGCACTAGAGGGTGTCTCTGGTAGTCTTTGATCTTGCCAAAAGCCTCTTGTTGATCCTTACCCTATTCGAACCCTTCTTTATTAAATCGAAGCAATGGTGAGAAGGCCTGCGTTTTGCCGCTTAGGTTTGATATAAACCTTTTCAAGAACTTTATCTTACCCAGTAGTGACTACAGTTCCCTCTTAGTCGATGGCGATTTCACTTCCATGATAGCTTTGGTCTTATTTTGGTTGATTTTGATCCCTTTTTTATAGACCATGAAACCTACAAAATCCCCCGCCTACGCACAAAATGTGCACTTTAGAGGATTCATTTTAAGACCATATTTCCTCATCCTCATAAAGGACTGTCGAAGTTGGTCAACATCTTCCTTTCCTGAAAGATACTTAACCATAATGTCATCAATGTATATCTGCATGAAAGTCTCTATATAATCATGGAAAATTGAATTCATTTCCCGTTGATATGTTGCGCTGGCATTTTTTAGGCCAAAAGGCATCACTACCCCTTCGTAGGTGCCTAAGGCTCCAGGACAATGAAAAGCTGCTTTGGGGATATCATCTTCGGCAATGAAAATCTGATTATATCCAGAGTATCCATCTATCATACTAAGGTACTCATGTCCTACAGCGGAATCGATTAGCATTTCTGCCATAGACATAAAGTACTAATCTTTAGGATTTGTTGAATTTAGATCCTTAAAGTCTATGCAAACTCTCAAAGATCCATTTTTCTTAATGACCAAGACAATATTAGCCAACCATTTGATATACCTGGCGGTGCGGATGAACTTGCATCGAAGGAGTCTTTCGACTTCCTCTTTTATTTTCGAGAGAATTGGGGCGAAACGTCTTGGATTTTGTTTGACTGGCTTCTTCCCAGGCTTGATTGAGAGTTTATGCTCGACCAATTCCCTCCTCAAACTAGGAATTTCATCATAATCCCAAGCGAAACAGTCTTTATACTCTCGCAATAGTTGAATGATTTCGACCTTAAGTTGAGGTTCAAGGTTGGCACTCACATTTGTCTAGCCGAGTGTGCATGACATCTTTCCTATCCAAGGAGTTATGATAACTTGTGTGGATGCGTAAGGACATTTGTCATATTTGTTCTGGGTGGGTGATTAGCTCAGGGTGTCTAGATGTATTCTCAAGGAACTATGGTATCTGGATCAGTACGAATCAGGATTAATTTTACTGTGTTTGAGTGAGTTCAGCAGGGGGTTTAAGTCCTTGTCCCTGGATTGTTGCTGCAGTGGTGCAGTCTTTATATTGATTGGGGATAAAGCAGTTTGTGTATCTCTTGGAAGGTTGTGAGATGTCAGACTAGATATTCAGACACCATGTGCACTTTGTCAGGTGAGTCTTGCTTTGAAGCATGATGATTCTGATTCAGCTTTTGGGTTTGGATCTGATTGATGTGTTATGAGTTTATATGTGTGCATCTGAGTTTATATGTGTGCATCTAAGTTTATATGTGTGCATCTGAGTCTCTTTACTCCAATTTTTGTAAATTCTTGGCTAAAAAGGGAGAGTAAAATTATTAATGTTATCTGTTGTCCTGATGGTATGTCACATGTATTGACATGATGGCCAACATTGTGATAGAAATTTGTTACTGCTAAGGAAAGAGAAGTGTGTTGTTATTGCTTGCTGAATGCAACTATTAAGAGGGATCATGATAGTTTGTGAGGCTGGATGTATTTGAGAAAACTACAGTTGTTGCTACTTTGATAAGTCTATATCTCAAGATTTATCATGGTTTGGTTGTTTTAGCTAAAATTTTCCAAAGGGGGATATTGTTAGTTCCATGATTCTACATTGATGTTAAGTAACATGTCATAACATCTTCATCAACTGTTATGAGAGTAATAATGTCATGTGTTTTAGACAGATGTCGAAGATGGATGTCATGACATCTTGGTCTGGTGCAGCAGGCGCTGCTATTTTATATCTATGGACATATGTGTTTTGGTTTGATGAGATCCTCCTGGATATACCTCATCAGTATGCGTAGGTTAAAGAGACTTATTAGGAACAAATTGTAGATTTAATTGGATTTCATAAAAAGGATCTTTGATACTTTTTAGGAAACTATAAAATATTTGTTCCTATTTTTATGGAGAAGATACTGCAGAAGATTTACAATGAGAAGATTTGGAATTTGATTTGATTTGATCAAATATGAGTGTCACTACTGCGAAAATAAGGCGCCGGCAATGATAGAAGAGTCGCCACCGTGCGTTATTTATCCCTAAGGAGGGAGAGGAAACGCTTAGAGAAAACCTCACGAAAACGGGAAAGGAATGGTCATCGCAACCAAGTCCTGGATTCGGGAGTCGGTTACGCAAGGGGAAGGTATTAGCACCCCTCACGTCCATCATACTCGATGGGATCCACGCTTGTTGTTTCTCGGAAAAAGGTGTGTCTAAACTATCTAACTAAAGGTCGGTCTAAAAAGAAAAGAAAAAGTGAAGGTGACTCGGCAGAACACAACAGTTTTATGCCTACGCATTCCTGTCTGGAACGAGAAATCAGAGTCAATGTAGTTTTCCTAACTACGGGTGAAGGGGGGAAGGTTGCTCGCTAAGACGTCGCGTCTTGTGCCTACGTACTTTCACACGGCAGGAAAGATCAGAGCAAACTTAGTTCGGGCTACGGAGAAACACAGGCAGTTTCAACTGTTTTTATGAAATTCTCCTTAACAAAGGGTTTTCTGAATTAACGGTCCAAGAGGACAAAAGAAGGTTGAGCTTTGTTTTCAAGTCTTTTACGGAAGAAATGAATTACGTTTTGTTCACAACCTTTATTAAGTGTTTTACTATTGTTAGGAGATGAGAAGAGAAACAGACTCTCTAAGGGGAAACTGACCCTACTGTTGTCATACAACGTTCATCCTATAGGAGAGGTTAAAAAGGGGGAAATTCTATCCTAATGTTATCATGCATGGTTTAAAAACCTAATGTCTGTCGTATCTTCTCTACAGTAAGAGAAATTAGAGCTCCTAGGGGAACATGGTAAGGAAAGCTAGACAGCAAATAGGAATTACTGTAAAGAAAAGATTACTGTAAACAACAATACATGTATGCAACAACCAAGAAGAAGGAGGCTACCTTAACTTCTAAACAATCAAGGAACAAGGGCCACAAACCACACTGGCAAGGGAGCTCAGCTCTACCAAATACCATCAAGCAAAGCAACTCAATAACACTCAAGCAGAAGGGGACAACACTGAACTTCTTATGCAAACAAGCAGGGGGAGCAAGCTCACCCTCAGGATGCTCTTATGTTTAGAATCATCTATATGAATCATATTACTAATTCAGCACACCACTCAAGTCATACAATACAACAAAGCAATCAAGCAAGCAAAACAGCAAAGCAAACTCTAGCTTAACAGCAAAACTCCACAGCAAAGGCCTCGCAACAAAGGCTGGTCTCCAAGCAATATTCAAGGGAAAGCTTCAATCTACTCTTCAAGCTTCTAGGCACTCCAACAAAGAGGAAACAAAACACCAACACAGGAATTCTCCAGGGCTCGCCTTATCATGAAAAGGACAGAGTTCCTCCTCAGGAGGGACTTGGTCATCATGAAAGGGAACCTATGTCTACAAGACAAAGAGAACATATGCACAAGGCACTCAAGTCTTCAAAGGTTCAAACTCTTATGAAATGCCTGAGGTTCCTCCTCAGGAGGAGTCAAGCTCTCATAAGTGAGATCCTTTGATATCAGACTAGAAGGGAGGAAGTATGAGAATGAGTAACAAGATGTAAACCTCAGGAATGCATCAAGATTCTCAATCACACTCAAGAATTGAAGTTATCTTCTATGGTTCAACCACTTGGAAAGCTTATGGTTCCTCCTTAGGAGGAGACAAGCTCTCATTAGTGGGCTCAAAGGTCATTAGACAATTGAGAGAGAAAGGAGATAGAATGGAAAGAATCACAGTGCAAACCTCAGGAAAGCACTATAATACTTAACCAATCTCTCCTAAGGAGTATGCCCTACATGGCTCAACTACTTGTGAAAGGCCTAGGGTTCCTCCTCAGGAGGAAGCTAAGGTCACAAAGTAGGCTCCAATATCACTGGACACTTAATGAAGAAAAGGACAGGGAGGATGGGAAGCAAAGTGCAAACCTCAGGAAAGCACTAAGACACTCAACCAATCCTACCAGATTCATCCTCAAAGAGGGGGAACACTTCAAGCAAATATCCACAACCCAAGAATCCACATGAGCTACAACATGCCCACCCATCCATCAAGAAGAATCCCAAGCTCCTCAAGCAAGGAAGGCCACTCTTGAAGTTCATCCAAGGCAAGCACCAAAGCAAAAGGCAACAAATGTACAATCCACTTCAATGCTCAATCAAAAATAGGAAACTATACCCTAAAAATCTAGTTATTTTTCTATGGGAACATGCATGTATTAACATTATAAAGTTCAAGTATTAAAGCCTAAATCAACTTCTAGGTCTATTAACAAAATCCTAAGTTGTAATGTGTCAAGATGAACCATAAATTGGGAAGGCTCTAATCATCATACCTAAAACAGAACCTATCCACATCTAAAAAATCTAATAAAAATCCTAAGGGAGCATAGGTGTCTAAGCTATAACATACTCAAAGATTAAAGTAAAATTCCAAACCAAAAGATCAAACAAAATTCAACAAAATAGAAAGGCAATTATGCAAAATAAAAGAAATTACATAAAAGAGTAAAATGCATATTAAATTGAAAAATGCATGAAAATTCCATCTAACAATTCCAGAAAATCAAAAATTAAATCAGGAGTATGGCAATATTTTTTGAGTATTTTTCTGATCAAAAATGAATTTATTGTGATTTTTGGAATGGAAATGGAATAAAAGAAATCAAAAATCAATTAAACTAAAAATAAAAATGCAAGAAATAATGGGGTGCGTTGGATCAATTGACTGAGTATGAGAATCCAAAGGCAAAGCGCGTTTCCACCTGGGCAGTGATATGGCAGCTGACTCACACGCCAACTCAATTAATGAAACGAATCTGTTTCAATCTGGAGGCAAACTTCAGTTTAAATTTAAGCCATCCGATGCACATGTGAAGTCAACAAGTCTGAATGATCCAATGGTCAAAAGCTTATCTTCCCCAAAATCCTCATGCGACCTGGAATGCTTCACGGTGGCTCCCCCGGTGGGAACAAACGTCTTCTCCGACGAGGCATCCAAGTTCAGGCAACCAGAAATCGACAAGACTTATACCAAACTCTTCAGAATTTCACAAGGATTATGATTATCACCTCCAAATCATCTAAATCTTAACATGTTCCAAAACACGAAGCAACTTTCAGAGATCATGTCAATTTTGATCATCACCAAACCCTAACATAAAGCCATAGAAATGATCCTTATGCTTCACTGATCATCAAGAACCATCCAAATCATGTTGAAACCTTATGATCAAGCCTACTCGAGCCTCAACAGAAATTACATGTCAATCCTAATTGTCTCTAATTGTTCCAAATCCAATCCAGAAATGATCCTTATCTCTTCTAGATCCTAACAGCATACACAATACGATCTACATCTTTCTATAATTGTGAGAAATTTGGAAGTTACATACCTAATGTAAATTGATGAACAGAGGTATCAAATGCTCCAATCAAGCTCCAAAACTTTCCAGAAACGATCAAGAATGATGATAGAAGCTTCTAGCACACTCAATTTGGCTTGATCTTGCTTTGAACTCAGAAACCGATTTTCAGTTGGGAGCTTCAAACTCCAATGGCAATTCTTCTCCTCAGCACGATTCAGTAACCAACCACCATCCAGACTCATTGCTAGACTTATATATAGTGTGTCTATGGGCTTTTGAAGCTCAATTGAGGCCCAGACCAGATGATCCAACTTTCTCATTTTCCTTCAAAAATGCAAATTTGACAGTCACGAATTTGGTAGTGTAGCTTGTTCTAGAAGCTTCCAATCAGTTGCATACCACCTTGTGAATGATTCTGAACCAAAAGGAGTGTTCAATTTGCCTTGGTGAATGATTTGGATATGTGACTTGTTCACGAAGTAAAAACTTTGAAACTCATGGAATTCTGCCCCAATTCAAAAATGTAAGAGTGCCAAAGTGTTTAAAATGAAATTTCCATTCAAAATGAGTATTCATATGGCATATTTTGGACCTAGAATTAAAAAATAGAATTTCCCACCAAAATCATAATTGAATTTTCCCCTTTTTCAAGCCATCTTGAACCAAACCTTGATACAAGCCAATTCAATGCCTCATGAGTCCTTAATTGACCTAAAAACCACATTCTAAGCACATTCCATGTTGAACAAAATTCCATTTGAGGAGTGTAAGTTGGAGATTTGGACCTATAATTGAGAATGACCCATAATCCCCCTTTCCCAAAATACCCCTGGCTTGTACAGCTTATAACTTGAGCTCCACAAATCCAAATGAGGACTTCTATAACTTTTTGGAAAGCTAAGATCATGAGGAACATCTTCCATGTTTGTCAAGAAGTCAGATGAATCTTCCTTCTAGGTCAAAAATGGCTTGGAAGTCAGATGATTTTCACAGACAAATTTCAGAGGCATCTGAGGACCTGTAACTTGTCTGGCTTGTAACTTGAGTTCTACAAGTCCAATGGATGACTTCTAGTACTCAAATTAAAGTTGTGAACATCCTCTATAACATTCATGTGGAGGTCCAAGTCATATGAGTCTTGTATTTTGACTTACATGGCTTAGAAGTTTGGCACTAAACAAGGGATTTTACCCTAGGAACCCTGACTTAGCAACTCCAACCACTCTTGATTCTTCTCAACTTGGTCTTGAAACATCCTTACACATGCCTCAACATATCATTTCATGACTTTAATGACCTAGAGCTAGGCCTTGATACCCTTTACTTGCTCTCCTTGACCTAGGGTTGACCAGATGAAACCCTAGATGCATCCACTTCAACTATGGCTCTTGTACTTGACACAATGACTTGATTAAGCTCCCCCATGGCCCTCTTGAGACTTCAAAAACCTCTCATACTCTTCAAGTGGCCCTCTAGTTAGGAGGTGAACCCTATACAAGCAATCAAATTCCTCAAGAACCCAACCCTCTGACTGGTGATATTAATGGCTTCTTAAACTTGAATAAACCTTTGGCTGGGCTCTTTTCCTTTATATCTTACTCTTCTTCCCCTGCACAATGGACTATGCTATGCTATGCAAATGCTAGAACTATATTAGAACAATGCTATGCTATGCAGTGAAACACAAACCCATTGATAAAAAGGTTGAGCAAATTTTGGGGTGCAACAGCTGCCCCTATTCAAACGGCTTGGACCCGACTGGATGAAAAGCGAACGACTTTCATACACTCGAGGTAGAAGACGGTTGAATACCAAAGAACCCGGAAATTTACCAATCGCAAAGATAAATTGCGCAACAAGACTAGTTGGTAATAATATCAACAAACCGAATCTGGTTGTCACAGCGACAACTGGTCTATGATTATGATAGAGAACATTTGATTCATCGTCAGCTGCCCGCGTGACGCCACAAGCATTGAGTCAAGAAACTGGATTACCACCATCAATCCTTCCGTAATATATTCTGATACTTTCCAAAGACCATAGAGCCGTCGAAACATCATATCGACCCTTCATTTACACAGAAACGAGCATTCGCTAAATAAAAGCGAGAATTGTCGAAACGTCATATCGACCCTTCGTTTACACAGAAACGAGAATTCGCTAAATAAAAGCGAGAATTGTCGAAACATCATATCGACCCTTCGTTTACACAGAAACGAGCATTCGCTAAATAAAAGCGAGAATTGTCGAAACATCATATCGACCCTTCGTTTACACAGAAACGAGCATTCGCTAAATAAAAGCAAGAACTGTCGAAACATCATATTGACCCTTCGTTTACATAGAAACGAGCATTCGCTAAATAAAAGCGAGAATTGTCGAAACATCATATCGACCCTTCGTTTACACAGAAATGAGCATTCACTAAATAAAAGCGAGAATCGAGCATCCGATGACTTTAAACAAACAACTCTACGGGGAATTCTGACGACAACCGTCAAACACCTATTTCGACAATAGGTAACAATCTTTAAGATTTTCAAAACTGACACGTAACAGTCTGAAGGAAATTCCCCTAGGGGAAAACGAGGAACTTAACCAAGCAACTCGGTGGGAAAAACTCTACTGGGGAAATCACGGGTGATAACTCCAAAAAATATGAACTACGAAATCTCTTAACGCTGACGTAACAGCCACCTGAGAAGAAGTCTGTTGGGGGGAGAAAGAGAAGCTTAACCAAGCAACTCTGCTAGAGAGCGCGTGATAGGACGAACGCTATCATCACGTATCTCGCGCCACAAATCTGAATATCTGGACACCTTCCTGAACAATAATCTCAATTACCAGCAGGGAAACCCACTTGAAACCAAAAAGGTAACCGACCTGGTTTATGTTTCAAAATGCATATGTTTGAAAATGATGTAATGCTCCATACAGCATGGAAATGCTACGCGTTTGGGTAGATGCAAATATGATGATATATGCAAATGCAACGAGATGCTTTTAGCAAAATAAATGCTGAAGACAAACATAGAATCCGCTGAGGATAAACGAGAATCACGGGATATATTCCAGCAAAATAAATATGGGAAAGGTGAAACCAACTCCGCCGGGAATACCCATCCTGCTGGGGAGTAGCTTCACAAGCTCGGAATTTACAAACTCTGCTGAGGATGATCATCCTATCGGAGGAAGAACGACCTGCTGGAGAAAAGGAGGGTAGTCCTGCTCGGGGATACTCCTTTCAAAACACTATCCACCTGATTGCGCTCTGTGGGGAATAAAGCCTCCTGCTGATTCTCAGTTGGGAACCGACTTGTGTACTCTGATAGTACCGTACGAGGACTCTCTGGGGAGTAAATGTTTTCATAACCAACCTTCGGGAACACACACTTCACCGGGTACATTAATCTCCTTTGCCAGGGATGACTTTATCATGCCGAATATGTCAAACCTGAATTGCTGCTCCGATATAATCTCAACTCTTCTGGAGATAAATCCTTCGGTTTCCATCTGCCGAGGAGCAAATTCCGTCTGCTGGGGAGGAATAAGTTTACATAGATCCCGCTATGGCTAGGGAACACGATCCCTTGGATATTTGTTGCAAAGGTGACGACCCTGCAAAACACGAACAGACACAAGACATTCTATACAAAAGGAATTATCCTGGTTAGTATCCGTGACAACTATTCAGTTAATTCAAAGTTTTAACAATCATTGGTCGAGGCCTGCAAGCTTACGCATATGTAAGTTCATCAAAAACATCGGCGTTTTCCACAAACAAGACAATAAAAGTTAAAACAAGAATCAAACATCAAATACTGAATAACATGTTTTATTGATAACGGCCCGTAAATAGGCAAAATTTGTACATCAGATGCAACTCCTGAAAACAGGAAGTTACGCATAGCAAATGCAAGTATGTACAAAGATACAAAAGAAAATTTTTACACATGTTGGCAACGTGGTACAGACAAACGCCATGAGCTGATCCTCCTATGACTCGCCTGACTCCGACACTTTCCCGATGCTCCGTCCTCGGAAGAGATTGTTTTGGATAGTCGACCCTCAGGTACTCCCAAACCACTAAGCAATGCAGTATCAAACTCGGACCGCAGTCATTTGCTTTTTCAATCCCTAACTTTTGCCTGAATCGCCCTTTGCGGGTTTTCAATTCACCGGGATACCCATTTTTGCCGAAGTCGCCCTTTTCAGGTTTTCGACTTTGCGGGTGTACATTTTTTCGATTTTATCCCTAACTTTTGCCCGAACCTTTTCTCTTTTTCTTGGTTCGCCGGGATGCCCCATTTTTTCCTGGACTCTCTTTTTCCTGTCCAACGGGTCTCTTTAAGCAAAGTATTTTTTAACTGCGCCCGAGTTCACAGGGGATGAAAAATCTTCGCCATCCATAGTGGATAATGTCGCGGTGAAATTTTGATACCAAACTATTAATTAGTTTGAATCGTTAATTCAATTTGCAACCGATCTTTGATTTGTCCAAAGGAAGGGATAAATATCGAAATTCCCACAATGCAATGCAAATGCAAGCTTAGATTATTTAGGTTCGGGGGTTGGTTAAACTTAGGGAAGGTACTAGCATCCTAAGTTTCTGTAGTACTCTACAGGAACCTCTTGTTTTATGTTTGTTTATTGCTAAGTGTTTATCTACTTAAGGTTAAAAGACCTATGGGTTTATTTCTAAGTATACTCGATAAGATGTCGTATCTTATGCCTACATATCCTTACGGGAGTGGAATCAGAGTATCTGTAGTTCCCCTAAAGGGTTAGAGGAGTTCTTTGATTATGATCAAAGTTCCTACGGGTTTAGGGTAGTTGTTTTGATTGGGCTTAGGAGAAGACATGAGTCTTCATTTTAAGGGAGATGTAACCGCCACAGGTTGTAGGAAAATGGTCTTTGCATCGTCTTAAGAAAAGGGCTTAAGTACTCGGGTTATTTGACGAGTATGCCTTTATCTCTCTTAAGGCAAAGTCCTTACATGTTGATTGTATTATTGTGGGGTGGAGATTCTATCTCACTTAAGATGATTAATACTTATTCTCTAGTGTGTTTGAAATAGTTGTATTGTGTTGATTGTTTTGTCTAAGTTGTAAAGATTAAGGTCTTTCCTATAAGGTAGGTCCTAAACTTAAATGATCGACTTGAATGGGATCAAGGATCGTGGGGAGTATGATGCAAATGATGTGCACTACACATAAGTGTTGACTCATGTGTAGGTTTTTCCTTTGGACGGATGCAGCGCGAGAATGATAAATAACAATAATGTAAATTACTGTAATGTAAATTGCTGAAGATTAAATTGCAAGGATAATAAACCATACATACACGCATGAAAGCGCTAAGGTGTATGTGCAAGTGTCGTGGAGTGGGTGTGCACGGTCGATTTGTATTTACGATGTTGATTAATTTTAATTGGTTGATTTTTTTGGAGAAAAAGTTGATGTTAGATGAATTGATTTTAGATGAGATTAAATATAATTAAAATTCTAAAACTAAATAAAGCTACAATGATCTAATTTTAAAACTTAAGTGAAATGTCTTATTTTTTATTATGGCTATTATTAAATTATGTTGATTAAATTAATATTGGTTATGGAATAGTAAAAAAGGTATTCATTATTATTATTATCTCTAAAAGAGCTAATTAAGTTCTAAGAATTTTTATTATAAAAGGACAAATAGGTATAATCATTTATAAAAGTTATTATAGTGAACGAATACTATTTTAAAAGGTTAAAATAAAAAGGTTTAAATTAAATTAGCAAAACTATTCTAATGGGAATTAATAAGATTTTAAAATCTTATTTTTTAGTTGTTAATATAAAGAAAAATGTAAGGTTGAGTAAATTGGGATTAAAAGATAAACAAATAATTATTAGATAGAATAAATTATTAAAAGGTTAAATAAATTAATTAAAAGATAAAACTGATTTTTGATTAATAAAAGGTTATTAATTTGTTTTAAAAAGTATTAGTTAATAAGAAAAAGCGATTAAAGAGTGATTAACGAATAAGTGTAGTGAGTGTGTGGTTTGTGTGGTGAGTGATTAAGATTACATAACAAATAATAAAAATAAAACAGCAAAAAAAAGAAAGAAAGAACCGGATACCCTAGATCCCCCCCCCAAAAAAACCTTATGCGCCGTTACTCATCCCTCTCAATATCCTCGATCTCGCCCCTCTCTCATGGCTTCGATCTCGCTTTCGTTTTCGTCCTTTACACCACCTGAAACAATAACAAAACAAATCAACACATTCTATGGCTCTATAAAGAAATGATTTTTACTAAAGGGCGGTTGATAGCAGCACTGGGGGTGAGGCTTCGTCAGCTTTTACTTGCGGCGGCCGAAGGTGGCTTCGTCAGCTAAAAGAGATAAGTTATCCTCTACTTCAAAATCTCCTTTCGCGCACTTAGGTTTTATCGTGATGATTTTTCCTAGGGTTTCGAATTTGCGGTTGCTCATGGTTCCTCTTCTTCTCCTCAGTTTCTTATATAGGCTCTTGAGGGGAAGCGATTCTGGAATGAATTTGAATGCTGATTTGATTGTTGATTATAATTTTCCGTTTTGGTACCAACTGATTTGAAAACCTTCCTATTTCGTGTGATTGTAATAATAGCTTGTTAATCTTCTGATTTGTGCTTTGATTAAAAACGGATTTGATTTGATCTCTCTCGCAATCGAATCTTCTACCCTCAGGGAATATGCTTTAACGGTTATTTTGCTGACTCTGACGTGGATTTCGTTCTGATTTGGACTTCGATACTTGGCTTTCCGTTTTGACTATGCCCTAATTTTCTTCTTCTTCTTCGCAGGAAATAAAAACTGGTTCGAGTTCAGATACTACTCCAATCTTGAGCTTGCTGAGAAGGGTTTTAAATTGGCAATGACGATGTTTTGTCTGAGATGGGAGAGAACACAATTGTCGTTGTTTACTTTTTGAGTTACCCTTGAGATGCTGGAATTGTGTTGCTAGAATTGTTCGCTTATGCCCAATGATGGATTGAACTGAGGGCTAAGAAAGGTCCAACCTGCCTCTCTTTCTTTGCTTCTTGCGTGATTTTATATTGACTGGATGAGCTGCTAGAACACTCAGGACATTCTTCAATGTGGCAGGTGGTTTTGAGGTTCACCGGTAAATGTCGGACTTGTACCCATGTTGAATGGCCACTCGAGTCTTGCCCAGTGATGAATCAAACCTGAGGGTTAAGGCCCTTATACCTTTGCTCATAAATTCTGAATTATCTTTCATAGCCAATACATTGTCGCAGGTGATGAATCGAGATCATTGATGTTGCCCTGTAGTTAGTTGATGTGCCTGTTGCGGCTGTTCTTTGTTACCACATAATACTCTTGCTTGTTCTTGCTTTTGTTGATGTTGAACTGACATGGTTATTGTTGCTTGTAGCTGGTGTTATTGATGTTGTTATGCTGTGCTGTTATGATTTGCAGAAGATGACTTGATGTTGCTTTGCTTCTTCTTTCAGGCTGTTGTTAGGTGTTCAGCAGCTGCCGGTCTTGTGCCATCGGCGAGAAGGGTATAACGGTGATGATGACGCTATGTCTGAACTGGAAGATTTTTGTGAATACCGTTGCCTTTGAATATTGTTGGCTGCTTTCGAAATATGATGAGCCACCTGAGCCTAGTTGCTTTCTGTACTATCTGAGGCTTGTTGAACTAGCGTGTTTGCATATAGGGACCAAACGCTTGTTGCTGGTGTTTGCTTGTTGTTATGCCATTGGCGTTGATGTTGTTCTGTACTGCAGCGGCATTGCCTTCTTGTGAATGTTGGTTGATGCTTATGCTCGATATACTCGTTGCTTGTACCCGTTATGGTTGCCCCGTTGTTGTTTGTAGCTTGTATGGTTGCTAATGTTGATAGCAGTCTGAAGTTGCTTCTCATGGCCTGCTGCGAACTTATGCTGAGATACCCGGTTCTGTTATTGTTTTTTAATTTCTCTGGGGGAAAATCTTGAGTTGTTAGAAATATACTGACTTTGCTCTTCTTCTTTCAGGACACCATAGAAAAAAGGTTCAGATATTGCCTGTCGGATGCCGTCGAGAAAGGTTATAAACTTGGTTATGATGACTTAATGGTCTGAACCGCGTTGGTGTTGTTGAATGCAGTTGCTCATCTGTGTTCCACACTATTGAACTATCTGCTGGTTGTCTTTTGCGTTCGAATTCCAATCATCGATGTTTAGTAGGAAGCCGGTGTCAGCTTCGGCTGTTACCCTCCCGGCTGCTCGAAACTGCCCGATGATGAGTTTTCTAAGGGTTGAAGTATAACTCAATTCATTTCTTCTTATCTTGCATTTCGCCTCTCTAACCGTATTTGATTGTTGGTTATATTTTGGCAGGAAGCTGAACAGCTATAGTTCTTCGTATAGTGATTTGTATTGACATTCACGCATTTGCTTTGGTTGATTTCACAAGTAGTTTACGCATCCTACAAATACGGTTTTCCATACTCAGAGATCAGAATGCCTTCGTGACCGAAGGACGCTTTGGGATGTCGGATTAATGCTCCTGATGATGGTAGCAGGGTAACACTTTTGAATTATGAAGGCTTGTCTTGTGCCAGTTCGTCCGTATGCAAAAAACCTACATCGCCCACCTCAAACCGAAGTTGTAAACGGTGCAACACTGTTGAAGTGGTTCTAAGTGCAATGTAGTGGAATGAATATCATTGTTCTTAGGTATGTCAACATTGATGCCGTAGTGTTCGCGGCATGCCGTAATTAGACTCAAACCAACTTCACAGTTGTCTTAGAGACGAGGTAAATCAGGATTCGGTTGAAAATCTGTATCAAATGTTGCGGCAAATTCGAAGCTCTTTACAGCTCAATGCGGAAGCTTGATACGGCGGTTGCCACGTCAGTTTCCATTGCTTCAAGTGGGACTTGCGATTATCTTCAAAAGACTTAGGATTGTAAAGGATAATTTAGAGCTTATTGTAAACAATGATTCTGTATTTGGGGTTAATCTCTATTTTGAATTTGTCAACAACTTGAATTTGAAAACTCTCGAGTAAGAATCATAAGTCCTGGCACCTTAATTTCCGAATTAAAACTTGATGCAAATCCCACGAAAAATTCCTTTATCTCCCCTTTAAATAACCAATGGACGGAATATAGGCCTTTTTGAAAATAAGTGGCTCGATTTGAATCCCACATCAAATGATGATAAATTTCAAACTCGGGGGTGGTCTTGAGTGACCTTGCTCTTGTGCGCCTCCATTTCATCACGATCTACATGACATAACCGAAGCTTGTATTCGACTTGGACAAACAAGAGAAAGATTCTTGGATCCTTATAATCCAACAGTCACACCTTGAAGTGTTTGACATCGCTGCATCTGCAAAAATCTGTTAGCCGTAATAAAATTCACGTAATAAAATAAACAAACAAAAAGTACACACAAAGAGACGGAATCTTATGGTAAAAAATTAGGGTGTGACAGATGCCCCTATTTAAGTTACTTCTATTCGGAGGTATGGAGATCGAAATCTCTGTCTCGACGAGATAGGAGGGACTTAAATATAAACATTGCACAAAATTTTTAGCCTTAAGAAACCACCAAATGCCTATGATATGCAATGATGTGAAAATGCAAGACAGACGGTCCTGTGAGGAAGTGATGCCACAGGGGGATAACCGGACACGACACATGGGAGGAACAAGCCCAATGAAAGGAGACTCCACGGGGATGGGAAATAACCATCAATAGGGGGATCTCCAAAGTATAACGATGGCACATACACCAAGGGTATGGCGACTTAGACGATAGGTGAGAAGCTTATTACCATAATGATGTGGTTGGTAATAATCCAAATGAATTGAGTCGATGGTTCAGTTTTATTCGTATTCTTTTCTTTCTTTTCTTGTTTTTCTGTATATCTTTTCTCTTTGGAACTCAACTTGAAATAGTAAAATGTATAACTTCCCCTAGCGTCATGATAAGGGTAGCACGAGCTAGTCTCAGTCTCTGCCTGAAATGTCAAAATTTTGTAGATGGTAGAATCACTGTAGTTTGTAGATGTAGATGTAAATGTCGTTGTAAATGTTGTTGTAGTTGTAGAACTTCCCCGAGCATCATGGTATGGGACCATGAGTTGGTCTCAGTTTCTGATGTAGAACTTCCCCGAGCGTCATAGTCTGGATGCTATGAGCTGGTCTCAGTCTCTGATGTAGAACTTCCCCGAGCGTCATAGTCTGGATGCTATGAGTTGGTCTCAGCCTGTGTTGTAGAACTTCCCCGAGCGTCATAGTCTGGATGCTATGAGCTGGTCTCAGTCCCTTCCCAAAATGATGAAAACTTGTGAGAGCATCTTCACAGGGGGTTGTAAATTTTGTAAACTGTAGATGTTGTTGTAGATGTAAATTGTAAATGTTGTTGTCAATGTAGATATAGTTCGTTGTAGAACTTGTAGATGTAATTCGTTGTTGATGTAATTTGTAGATGTCAATGTAGAACTCTGTAGATGTAAATTGTAAATGTAATTGTAAATTGTAGATGTAGTTGTAAAGCTTCACCGGGGATTTTCGGGGAAATGTCACTTGACGGAAATAAACTTGTGCGATGATACTCACTGGGGAATGCGTTCCTGCTGAGTGTCTTTGTAATTGCAAAATATTCTATAAGCTCTCAAATAAGGAGAGATGTCTTGTAATATCTTCGGTAAGCTTCTCTGATGGATCTATGAAGCGATATGCTATTTGACGAATCAATAATGTTGAAGACGCCACTGAGGGTAAATATACTGTCTTGTAGAAAATGTCGTTTGTCGTTTTGAATAAGATCCTGATCAAAACGAGTTACTCAAATAAAGAGATATACGTTCGAGAACATCCTGTGATACCATTGTCTTCACGAGTATTCTTCCTGGGGAACAGGGTGCAAAATAAATGCACACCTAATCCATGTTCAAAGGTTAGAGATGTCCACGATGTGATCGCCAAAACCGAGGTTCAATTCGGGAAGTAGCCGAAAAGAAACTGTCAAGCAAGACTCGACCATTGAGATATGAACTCAAATGGAATTGTACTAAAATAACCATCCTCCATGAGGGTCAAACTTCATGGGGAAAATGAAACATTGTACTCTTTCTTCCTAGGGTCGACAAATCTATTTGGAGGGATAAGACACACCCAAACACCTAGGGATAACTATAACCAAAGCGATAGAATAAGTCAAACACAAAACAAGAATGCACATGCCATGCTGTCTACTTATATGCTATGCATATGCTGACGGACTGGGAGAAACGAAATAAATGTCTCAGACGAAAGGACATTCGAGCGAAATCTCCACAGATCCCTTATCACCTGCCAAGAAAGAACCTCAAACAGAGGTAACCTTCGTGTCTTGATAAGATAAATATCCTCTCACCTTAGAGAAGCGCATAATACTGTTGTTTTTCCATGGATGAAAAAAAACGTCCACGGTCATCCTTTTGTTATTCATACATCAAGTAAAACATAAAGTTTTGAAAAAAGTTTAAATCAAATCTGGATTTCGCTATCAAGAATAAACACTTTGATAAATGAAGAAGAACTTTTATTGAATGGTGGTCAGCAGAAAGGCGTGACCCTAATATTACAATGTTGGAAAATAATAGCGATTACATAAAGGGAATAATGACTTGCTTCTCCTAAATTAACGAGAGCTCCCCAAGTTCTACACAAAGTACTTCTTGACAGCGTCCGTATTCACGGGGCGAGTGATATCTTCTCCGTCCATCGTTGTTAACATCAAAGCGCCTCCTGACAAGACCTTCCTTACCATATATGGTCCATCAAAGTTCGGGGCCCATTTTCCTCTGACGTCAGTGAGGAAAGACTGGATCTTCTTAAGCACAAGGTCACCTTCCTTGAACACACGGGGTCGAACCTTCTTGTCAAAAGCCTTCTCCATCTTCTGCTGATACAACTGCCCATGGCATAATGATGCCATCCTCTTTTCTTCGATTATATTCAACTGATTAAACCTGTTCTGGCACCACTCAGCTTCTGATAACTTTGCATCCATCAAAATCCTCATAGATGGAATCTATACTTCTATCGGGAGTACTGCTTCCATGCCATAAACGAGTGAAAACGGGGTTGCCCCAGTTGACGTACGCACCGTTGTACGATACCCATGCAGAGCAAACGGGAGCATCTCATGCCAGTCCTTATAAGTAACAACCATTTTCTGAATGATCTTCTTGATATTCTTGTTGGCGGCTTCAACAGCCCCATTCATCTTTGGTCTGTATGGAGAAGAATTATAATGCTCAATCTTGAATTCTTCATACAACTCTTTCATCATCCTGTTATTCAAATTGGACCCGTTATCCGTAATAATTCTGCTTGGCACACCATATCGGCAAATGAGCTGATTCTTGATGAATTTGACAACCACATGTTGAGTTACATTAGCATAGGAAGCTGCTTCAACCCACATAGTAAAATAATCAATGGCTACTAAGATGAATCGGTGTCCATTAGATGCTTTCGGCTCTATCATTCCAATCATATCAATTCCCCACATAGAGAACGGCCAAGGGGAGGAGATAACATTCAACAAAGTCGGAGGCACATGGATCTTATCTGCATAAATCTGACATTTGTGACATTTTCTGGCAAACTTGTAACAATCTGATTCCATCGTAATCCAATAATAACCATCCCTTAAGAGTTTCTTAGCCATGGCATGTCCATTAGAATGAGTGCCAAAAGATCCTTCGTGAATTTTTGTCATTAACATATTTGCTTCCTGCTTATCAACACATCTCAGCAAGACCATGTCAAAGTTTCGCTTGTACAACACATTGTTACTCAGAAGAAAATTTCTGGCCAACCTTCTCAGAGTTCTCTTATCCTTGTTTGAAGCTCCCAAAGGATATTCTTGCATCCTGAGGAATACTTCAATGTCATAATACTAGGGGTTGTCGTCTTTAACCTCCTCGAGGCAAAGATGTAAGCGGGTCTATCAAGGCGTTTTACTTCAATTCGAGGACAATCATTCCAAAAGTTCACTACAATCATGGAGGCCAAAGTTGCTAATGCATCTGCCATCCTGTTTTCATCACGAGGGATATAATGAAATTCAACTCTGTCAAAGAACGGTAACAGCCTTCTAGCATAATCTCTGTATGGGACCAAATTATCATGTTGAGTTATCCATTCTCCAGTGATCTGGTAGATTACTACTGCAGAATCACCCAACACATCCAAATTCTTGATCCTTAAGTCTATCGCCTCCTCAAGGCCCATAATGCACGCTTCATACTCAGCTTCATTATTAGTGCACTTGAATGTTAACTTGGAAGTAAACGGGATGTGGGACCCTCGAGGAGTTACAATAATAGCACCTATTCCTTTTCCATGAGCGTTGACGGCTCCATCAAAAATTAAACCCCATTGAGAACCTGGTTCGGGCCCTTCATTATGTAAAGGTTCTTCACAATCTTTCATCTTCAAGAACATAACATCTTCGTCCGGAAAATCATCATTTGAAGGTTGATGATCCGAAATAGGCCGGTGAGCCAAATGATCAGCCAAAATACTTCCTCTAACAGCCTTCTGAGTATGGTATTCAATATCGTATTCAGATAACAACATCTGCCATCTAGCGATCCTCCTAGTTAAAGCGGGCTTCTCAAAGATATACTTGAAAGGATCCATCTTCGAAACTAACCAAGTAGTGTGATTCAACATATACCAACGCAAACGTTTGGCGGCCCATACTAAAGCGCAACAAGTCTTTTCTAACATGGTGTACCTTGTTTCATAATCTGTAAACTTCTTACTTAGGTATTAAGTGACATGATCTTGCTTTCCTGTTTCATCTCGCTGACCGAGTACACAACCCATCGAATCTTCCAAAACAGTCAAATACATAATCAAAGGTCGACCTTCAACTGGCGGTATCAAGGTAGGTGGTTCAAGCAAATACTCTTTGATACTATCAAAAGCTTTCTGACAGTCTTCAGTCCAGACATACCCTTGTTATTTCTTCAGAAGCTTGAAAATAGGTTTACAAGTAGCAGTCATGTTGGATATAAACCTGGAGATATAATTCAAACGTCCTAAAAATCTTCTGACTTGTTTCTCAGTGGTAGGAGCCGGCATTTCTCGATAGCTTTCACTTTATCGGGGTCCACTTCAATTCCTCTTTGACTGACGATAAAGCCCAATAATTTCCCTGATCGTACCCCAAATGTACACTTGTTGGGGTTTAGACGAAGCTTGTATTCCCTTAAATGACCAAATAGTTTAGATAAATGTTTGACATGATCATCCTCAGTTTTCGACTTAGCGATCATATCATCCACATAAACTTCAATCTCCTTGTGCATCATATCATGGAACAAAGTAGTCATAGCTCTTTGATATGTTGCCCCTGCATTCTTCAACCCAAACGTCATAACTCTGTAATAAAAGGTGCCCCACGGCGTGATGAACGACGTCTTTTCTCTGTCCTCGGGAGCCATTCTGATCTGATTGTAACCTGAAAAACCACCCATAAAGGAGAAAATCTCATATCTTCCAGTACTGTCTACCAAAATGTCGATGTGCGGTAGTGGAAAGTCATCTTTCGGACTGGCTTTGTTCAAATCCCTGTAATCCACACACATGCAAACCTTACCAACCTTCTTTGGAACGGGCACAATATTGGCCAGCCAGAGCGGATATTCGGCGGTGACAAGGAATCCTGCATCAATCGGTTTTTGTACCTCTTCCTTGATCTTTAGAGCCATGTCAGGTCGAGTCCTTCTGAGCTTCTGCTTCATGGGCGGGCACTCTGGCTTCAAAGGTAGACGATGTTCGACTATCGCAGTATCTAATCTAGGCATATCCTGATACGACCAAGCAAACACATCAACAAACTCTCCAAGCAAATCAATCAGCTGTTTCTTCACATCAGACTTGAGTAAAGCTCCGATTTTCACTTCCTTACGAATTTCTTCTGTTCCCAAATTGATTATTTCTACTGGCTCTTGATGAGGTTGGATAGCCTCATCTTCCCTCTCAAGCAGTCTAGAAATCTCTTCTGGAATCTCGTCCTCTTCGTCTTCAACTTCATACACGGGAAACTATAAATTCGGAGAAGGCAGTGGATCATTATTCCCAGGTTGTAATTTATGTAGCAATCTGCGCAAGTGATATGGTTTTAATAATTTTTGTAAAGTGGAAAGTGTGTGTACGCGAGATGCTACTTATCGTTTTCCAACATCATAATAATAAATAAAAAAAATAAAGGAAAATAACACACAAATGAAAATGATTGTGATTTATTGATGATAACAAAAACAAAGAGACACGCCCAACAAAATCACCTTTGTCTTGGGCAGAACAAAGGGAATTATTTAAAAGTAAGCCCTAACAATGCAGTTTTGCCTTGGGCAGAGCGAGAAATTAAAAAAACAAATGCTTTACTTAGATATATGAATGACAGTAGGGGCTTCGACCACACTCCAGTTCTTAACCACAACGCCTGGGGTTACAAAGCCTGGAACATCTTCTTCTGAATCTTCCTCAGTAACAGCATAAACTCCAAAGGTGTAGTCAAATTCATCTGAAATGTACCCTGGATCCTCCATACAGGGCTCGTAATCTTCATAAGGAATGGAGGACCTTGCGGAACCATCTGATACATAACCTTCATATTCGTCCTCTGACACTGCATTCACCTGAGGATGATAAACAATTCCTCCACTGCGGAATACTTCATTAATCAACGGAAAACCTTGACTCTTGGTGGCTTGTTGAGCAAACCACTGGTGAAACCAAGACCTTCTTTGTTTTTGTTTTCTGGAAAAGACAACACCTTGCCCCAGCCTGTCTGAGGACCACCGCTCACTACGCATTGTGCGTCCTTAAATGATGACATAGATGTTTGAGGTTTTTGAACATCTTCGCCCACAATAGACAAAGCTTGAAATTGTGTGCCAACCACTTCCTCGACATCAACATATGAGAAAGATGACAGCTGACTTACTACCAGAGCTCTTTCCCCACAAACAGTAACCGTTTTACCTTCAAAAACATATTTCAGCTTCTGATGCAACGTAGAAGTAACTGCCCCAGCTTCATGTATCCATGGCCTCCCTAACAAACAGCTATAGGTGGCACGAATGTCCATGACTTGGAATGTGATCAAAAAAGTCTGTAACCCGATAGTCATTGGCAAATCTACTTCACCAATTACAGTTTTCCTCGACCCATCAAAAGCTTTGACAATAACATGGCTTGGCCTCATAGGCGGCCCTTGGTAAGATAGCTTGGACAAAGTAGTCATAGGCATCACATTTAGAGAAGATCCAGTATCGACCAATACACTGGACCGAGAGTTATTCTCGCTATTTACAGAAATATGTAAAGCCATGTTATGCTTCCTGTAACAGCCCAATTTTTCAATAAGTGATTAATTGTGCTAATTAATTGGTTTATGTGATTTATCTGATTTAAATAAATTATTGGATTTATTTAAATGAGTTAATGGATTTAATTAATTTATTCTACTTGGTAGAATAATGTGGATTTATTAGATATTCTCTAATTAATGATAAGATGAGATATTTTGTGAGAAATGAATTGATAGGTATTTTTTAGAGAAGAATTATGATGGAAAGAAAATAGAAGGATATATAAGGGAAATTGGAGAGAAAAGAAAAGAGATAGAAACATAAGAGAAAGAAAGAAAGAAAAGGAGAGAAAGAATAGAGAAAGAGGAGAAAAGAGAAGAGAAGAGGGAAACTTGGAGAAATCATCAAGAATCAACTTCAAGCTTCAATCCAATCAAGGTAAGGGTGAGAAACATTATTATTTGATCAATGTGTATGATTATGTATGAGTTGTGTTGGATTTGTTGGGTGTTTTTCTCTATTTTCCATTTCTAGGGCAAATGAGTTAAATCGATAGAATTGAGTTTTGAACGGTTAGAATTCAAAATAAATTGTATAGTTTAGTCGAGTAATGTTTAGCCGTGATTATTGGATTTCGTTTGATTGAATTTGGTTGAGTTTGTGAGTTTTGACATTTTTGGATAATTGAGGGTTTGAGATTTGAGTGAAAATCGAACGTCGTAGAAATCGTGTTTAATGGTTCTAATTCACTGCTATATGTTAGATGAGTATGAGTATGTGTTTGTTTCGAAAAAAAGAATTAAATCGATCGGATTTTCGGGCGAAAATGCAAAATCCCGTAGCCGTGTTTAGGCAAAATTCTGGTTTTTCGGAAAACTTCAAAAATTCATAACTCTTGAACCGTAAGTCGGTTTTGACCCCCGTTCGAAGCGTTGGTAAGTTAACGAGATTATATTTCTATAAAAAATGGCTTTGAGGCCTGTACCTGGTTCAATTATAGCATAAAATTGAAAACATATTGTTGTGTTGATTTTTACCGTCGCGAATGTGTGTGATTGATGTGTTATTGTGCAAAATACTTTTGTTATATAACGTATAGCTTGTGCATGTTGTGATATGATATGCTGTGGGTAGCCGTATGGCGTGAATCCTAGATGGTGGAATCGATTATGAAATATAGTCTTTTGACAAATATATGCATATTGTTTGTATGTGAAGAATGCATGAGAACATATTGTGAATATGTGTGCATTGCTTGATAAATATGGTAATGATATTGAAGTGTAAATGCATATTGATTGTATGCGATATTGTGAATGTATGAGAATATATTGTGAATATGTGTGCATTGTTGGACAAATATGTTGATGAAAAGTATGAATACTTGATTATATGATATGTTGTGTGTGCAATCTTGTTTAATTCTTGAATGGAGGAATTATGTGAATGCATGGGATTAAGACGTGTGATCGGTCTTAAGTGCATTTTGTTGTTGATTGCATATGCATCATTTAGTCAAGAGGCAATGTTTGCTAGTTTCGTGGAGGCTAGTGACTTGTCCCAAACCTAGAGCGGGGTTTGAAAGCTTAGGGAACGGGCTTTTGTTGTTATCGGTCTAGGGAACGGACCCGGTTTAAGTGTAAAAACCGAAAAATGATAACAAGTGTTGGTACCACATGGCATGAGTTACATTGAGTTGCATTGAGTCTCATGGAATGAATATATGATTGTTGTATGAAGTTATGCATATGCGTATGTGCATTACTTGTGTAATTGAGAGTTGTGAATATGTGATCATTGTATGAAAGTATGCTTATGAACATGAATTGTTGGTTTGAGAATTGTGAATGTGTAATTTTGAATTAGTGAGTAAACATAATATGTGTATGTTCATGTGGAATGTTGAGATTTATGGATACGTGCATGATGAATATGCTTGGTGATTATCCATATTTGATTATATATATGTTGTATTGTACATGATGAGTTATAATGAATTGTGGTGAGAAAATGTGGAATATATGTATTTTGTGCTTGTGTATTTGTGTATATATAATTATATGCATTGTTATTATGATAATATTTCTCACCCTTCTGCTGGAATGATGTCCTACATGACATCGTGCAGGTATCAAGGAGTAGTATTGCTCGTATTTACGAGGTCGCTTTTGGTGTAGCCGTTTAGTGATTTAATTACGTTGGGTCGAGTCATGCTCTGGTCATGTAACACTGGGATCGCTTGGGTTGTGTTTAAGATATACATTGTGTACTCTATAAACGTGTTTATATCCATTGGGATATTATGATGTTGGCCTTAATGCCTAAGTGATGTTGTTTTATGTGATAAAAATAAATGTTTCTTTAATGAAAATTGTGGTATAATTGAATCCGCTGCTACATGCAAAGTGAAGTTTTGTAAAGCATAATTTTATATTGAAATAGTAATGAGCGTGACAGGTGTTGTGTAATGTTTTGAAAATTTATGTGACACCCTTTTGTGAAATGCATGATAATTACTCTGATCTATTTATATTTATTCTGCGGGGTTAGAAGGGTGTTACATTAGTGGTATCAGAGCAGGTTGGTCTGTCCGGCCAAGTTGTCTAATGTTGTTTGTTCCCTGGTATATGACATGTGTGTGAAAACACTGTCGATACATGTTTGTTGTCTAACCTTTGTCTGCAAGAGTGAGAATGATTCAAGTGGGGGAGAAACTGGTGCTTCTCCAAGATGCTGAAAGTGTGGAGTTGTAGCTTAGTGTATAGTTGAACGCTCTTATAGTTTGGTAAAGACGGTTTATGCCCCATTATGATTGTCGACTGTCTATTAAAAAATTGAGGAACGGATCACCCTTAATCTCTTGTTGATAGTAGTTGGGATTGTGTTGGATGGGATAGACATGTCTTGCAAGCTTAGATGGCGTGAGCAATGAATTGTTTGGAGTTAAGCCAAGTGCTGAAGAATTGTTTTGATGAGTCGGCGCAGGACAGTGATGAGATGTTTCATTTTGATGGAAATTTTGAGTGTTAACGAAAGTGGGAAGTTGGCGGTTTGCCGATTAATTGTGGTTGTCTGGAAGTTAATCTGACAAGATAGTGATATACAGCCAGGACGTAAAGTGGAGTTGTGATTGACTTAGTTATGGGAACTAGTCCGATATTAAGAGCTCTATATTGTATGTCTATTTGGATAGTCAAGGAATTAAACTGATTGAGTAGTTTTGAGACTTGTGTCTGGTATGTGTGTGTTGTGGCAACAGATTGTGAAGTCAAGTATATAAAGGGTGGATAGTGACTTCTGGTGATTATTAAAGGAAGTAAGATGTGGGATACTATATCGGTAATTGGACTTTAAACATTTTAAGAGTTGGAGATGTGTTGAATGACCTTCTAATGGTGACGATGTTGTTTTCGTATTTTGTCCTAATGGGAGAACCGTAACTCGGAATGACGTCAGATGAGAAGCGTTGGAAGTTATTACAATAATCTATATGATGGTGAAGTAGTGACATGGAATTAAGTTATTTACTGATGGAATATGTTAGGATGTTGTAGTAAGTGCGGAAAGTGCGGTTCGTGTTTTCGCCATAACTCACAGATTGAGTGTCCGTTTGGCATGGGATTCTCCATACTTAATTGAGTGAGTCAATGGTTGGGTAACCGATGATATTTGGATATACTCGAAGAGTATAGAGGAACATGTTGAGCATCGGGAACTTGAGTTATCAGTGTTGGAGAAGAAGTAGTAATATTCTACTGTGAAGAAAGTTTAAGGAATTGTTAGGAAAGCTGTCAACAACTCGTGTATTTGTTTTGCCGAATCCGACAGAACAAATTGTTGTGTTTTGTGATGTTTGGTTGATATGATTGGGGGATATGTTAAGTACAACATCAGCGAGTTTTGGTTATGCTTTAAGGCAACTTAAAGTACATAAGGGAATTATCTGACAAGTAATTGGAGTTGGTTGCTGTTGCGTGTTTGTGCCGGAGTTTGGAAGCCTCAATTGTTTAGTTGAGATTTGAGATGGTTGGTGATCTTAAGAACTTAAGGTATTTGTTGATTTGAAAAAGATTTGAATATGGTGTAGAGGAAATAAATAGGGACTTTTGAAGGAGTATGGTTTTGGGTTGAATTACCATTCGAGTGAGACCAAGTGGTAGCAGAGGTATCGAATTGGAAATTTCTGTATATACCAATGATGATGGTAATGAGTTAGAACTGATGAAGCAAATTCAGGATATGAGTTGGTCTGTGAAGAAAATATCTTAGGGAGTTGAGCTTTGTATCTTGAGACTGACTATAGGTATTCTTGATAAGATTCGAAGAAGTCGAAGTTCTAATTTGAGTTAATAGATTGATTGAATTTAATGAATTGAAGTCGAAGAGCTGATTTTCGGATTAATGAGAATGGTACCATGAGATGTCATGATTGAGTGTGTGTTCCAAATAGTGTGAGTTGGATAAGAGTACTTTGGAAGAAGAACATTGAGATAGATGGAGAGAGAAGTGGTTGAAGTGGTATGTGCTGGTTTGACTTATCGGAAGTCGAAGTGTGAACATCAGAGGTTGTTGGACCTGATACAACTGTTGAATATTTCTAAATGGTATGGGATAGTATTCCCATGGATTTTGTGTCGGGTTTTCCGAAGAAATGTGAAGGGATATGATTCGACTTGGGTGGTTATGAATGGATTGGCAAGATTAACTCATTTCTTACTAATGAGGATGACTCATTCTATGCTGAAGCTAGCTAAGAGGTATAGTGAGGAGGTTGCGGGGTAGTATGGGTTACCGTCGAATATTGTGTAAGATGAGAATCTGAATTTTCGTTGAGATTTTGAGAAAGTTGTAGACACTTTGGGTGTTATGTTGAAGTTGAACTCTGTCTACATCCGTGGATGGAATGGACAGACAAAGAGAACTATCTAGTATGTAGGGGATTTGTGGAGAGCTTGTGTGTTGGATCAAGGTGGATCGTGGGATAGTTAACTATCGTTGCTTGAATTACTTACAATGACAATGATCATTCTAGTATCGGAATGATATTGTATGAGGCTTTGTACGGTAAGAGGTGTAGAAATCCTTTGCGTTGATGTGTGCCAGGCGAGAGTGTTGTACTCGGACCTGAGATTGTGCAAGAGACGACTAGAAAGGTTAAAAGGACCCAAGAAAAGACGTGTTTCGAGAGTTACAATAGTAACTGGTGTCGGTCGAGCTTGAGGTCTCTGAAGCACCCACTGTGTTTTGTTGATCTGTATCATAGTGGCGCAGCGGAAGCATGGAGAAAATATCATGTTAGATTGTTTTACTACTGTCGCTTGTGGGAATTGCATGATGTGTTCATGTGTCTAAGTTGAGGAGGTGCATTGATTCAGATGGATAGTGTACGAGTGAGAGAGGATTTGATTGTTGAGACATTCCCAGTTCAGGTTGATGAACAAGAAGCAACTTCGAGGTATAGAGATTCATTTGGTGGAGGTAGTTGGGAGATTAGGATGCGAGAGTCGTATCCAGAGTTATTTGAATCAGGTAACATTTTCGAGGACGAAAATTCCTAAAGTGGGGAGCGTTGTAACAGCCCAATTTTTCAATAAGTGATTAATTGTGCTAATTAATTGGTTTATGTGATTTATCTGATTTAAATAAATTATTGGATTTATTTAAATGAGTTAATGGATTTAATTAATTTATTCTACTTGGTAGAATAATGTGGATTTATTAGATATTCTCTAATTAATGATAAGATGAGATATTTTGTGAGAAATGAATTGATAGGTATCTTTAGAGAAGAATTATGATGGAAAGAAAATAGAAGGATATATAAGGGAAATTGGAGAGAAAAGAAAAGAGATAGAAACATAAGAGAAAGAAAGAAAGAAAAGGAGAGAAAGAATAGAGAAAGAGGAGAAAAGAGAAGAGAAGAGGGAAACTTGGAGAAATCATCAAGAATCAACTTCAAGCTTCAATCCAATCAAGGTAAGGGTGAGAAACATTATTATTTGATCAATGTGTATGATTATGTATGAGTTGTGTTGGATTTGTTGGGTGTTTTTCTCTATTTTCCATTTCTAGGGCAAATGAGTTAAATCGATAGAATTGAGTTTTGAACGGTTAGAATTCAAAATAAATTGTATAGTTTAGTCGAGTAATGTTTAGCCGTGATTATTGGATTTCGTTTGATTGAATTTGGTTGAGTTTGTGAGTTTTGACATTTTTGGATAATTGAGGGTTTGAGATTTGAGTGAAAATCGAACGTCGTAGAAATCGTGTTTAATGGTTCTAATTCACTGCTATATGTTAGATGAGTATGAGTATGTGTTTGTTTCGAAAAAAAGAATTAAATCGATCGGATTTTCGGGCGAAAATGCAAAATCCCGTAGCCGTGTTTAGGCAAAATTCTGGTTTTTCGGAAAACTTCAAAAATTCATAACTCTTGAACCGTAAGTCGGTTTTGACCCCCGTTCGAAGCGTTGGTAAGTTAACGAGATTATATTTCTATAAAAAATGGCTTTGAGGCCTGTACCTGGTTCAATTATAGCATAAAATTGAAAACATATTGTTGTGTTGATTTTTACCGTCGCGAATGTGTGTGATTGATGTGTTATTGTGCAAAATACTTTTGTTATATAACGTATAGCTTGTGCATGTTGTGATATGATATGCTGTGGGTAGCCGTATGGCGTGAATCCTAGATGGTGGAATCGATTATGAAATATAGTCTTTTGACAAATATATGCATATTGTTTGTATGTGAAGAATGCATGAGAACATATTGTGAATATGTGTGCATTGCTTGATAAATATGGTAATGATATTGAAGTGTAAATGCATATTGATTGTATGCGATATTGTGAATGTATGAGAATATATTGTGAATATGTGTGCATTGTTGGACAAATATGTTGATGAAAAGTATGAATACTTGATTATATGATATGTTGTGTGTGCAATCTTGTTTAATTCTTGAATGGAGGAATTATGTGAATGCATGGGATTAAGACGTGTGATCGGTCTTAAGTGCATTTTGTTGTTGATTGCATATGCATCATTTAGTCAAGAGGCAATGTTTGCTAGTTTCGTGGAGGCTAGTGACTTGTCCCAAACCTAGAGCGGGGTTTGAAAGCTTAGGGAACGGGCTTTTGTTGTTATCGGTCTAGGGAACGGACCCGGTTTAAGTGTAAAAACCGAAAAATGATAACAAGTGTTGGTACCACATGGCATGAGTTACATTGAGTTGCATTGAGTCTCATGGAATGAATATATGATTGTTGTATGAAGTTATGCATATGCGTATGTGCATTACTTGTGTAATTGAGAGTTGTGAATATGTGATCATTGTATGAAAGTATGCTTATGAACATGAATTGTTGGTTTGAGAATTGTGAATGTGTAATTTTGAATTAGTGAGTAAACATAATATGTGTATGTTCATGTGGAATGTTGAGATTTATGGATACGTGCATGATGAATATGCTTGGTGATTATCCATATTTGATTATATATATGTTGTATTGTACATGATGAGTTATAATGAATTGTGGTGAGAAAATGTGGAATATATGTATTTTGTGCTTGTGTATTTGTGTATATATAATTATATGCATTGTTATTATGATAATATTTCTCACCCTTCTGCTGGAATGATGTCCTACATGACATCGTGCAGGTATCAAGGAGTAGTATTGCTCGTAGTTACGAGGTCGCTTTTGGTGTAGCCGTTTAGTAATTTAATTACGTTGGGTCGAGTCATGCTCTGGTCATGTAACACTGGGATCGCTTGGGTTGTGTTTAAGATATACATTGTGTACTCTATAAACGTGTTTATATCCATTGGGATATTATGATGTTGGCCTTAGTGCCTAAGTGATGTTGTTTTATGTGATAAAAATAAATGTTTCTTTAATGAAAATTGTGGTATAATTGAATCCGCTGCTACATGCAAAGTGAAGTTTTGTAAAGCATAATTTTATATTGAAATAGTAATGAGCGTGACAGGTGTTGTGTAATGTTTTGAAAATTTATGTGACACCCTTTTGTGAAATGCATGATAATTACTCTGATCTATTTATATTTATTCTGCGGGGTTAGAAGGGTGTTACACTTCCTCCCCTCCTCTGAGAGGTCATCCTCATTAAAACCCAGATTATCACTCGAAGTAATACTACCAATAATGTTATCAAATTGTTCTATAGTCACGTCCTGCTCGACATAGGCTTGTTCTAAAATCCTCTAAAGCGCTTCTCTATGATCCTCAGAGCTCATCAGCAATTGTAGTACAAAAATCTTCGACGGGGTTTGCAGAAGCTGATCTGCAACCTTATATTCACTTCTTTTGATTACTTTCAAACATTCATCTGAATTGGACAAATTGGACCCACCAGATTGCCCCACAACTGGGTCCTTTGAGCTTGATGGTTCAGAAGAAACTTCTTTTTCTTTCGGTGGTGCAGTTGGGTAAACTCGACCACTCCTTGTAACCCTACTAACATCTGCAATATTAACTACTGAAGGTATGATGGGCAAAGGCACTTCCTTTCCATCCTCTGACATGGTGGCATGGTACCTGTATGGGATAGCCTTACTAGAAGTGTAAGGGATGGGTCCAGGCATGTTGATTACCAAAGGAGTAATAGTTGGTTTCCTGCTATTGTAGACAATCTTGATACGTTCTACTTCCTTAAAGTGGGGTACTATGACACAAACTTCTTCAGTCTCTTCATCTGAAACATCCTGATCATCACCTTCCAAACAGTCTTCAATCATATTGACAGAGGGTGAACCATGTGGGGGTAATGGATTCTTCTGTACATTAGGGTCAGAATCCCTAAAAGACAAAATTCCATTTTTGATGAGCCTCTGAACATCCATTTTCAAACCAAAACAACTCTCAATATCATGTCCTGGAGCACCCTGATGGTAAGGACAAAACTTGTCAGCCCTATAAGAAGGAAGAGGATTTGCGGGAACCAAAGGTGGAGCTCTTGTTTGAATGTGACCCTTTTTAATCAAGGCGGGGAACAAGTCAGCATATGTCATTGGGATCGGATCAAAATTTATCTTTCTATACACACGACCTTGATTGTTGGATGGCCGATTCTGTTGAGGATACTGTCGACTTTGCTGAGGCTGTGATTGTTGAGCAACAGGGGACTGAGGTTGCTGATATGGTTGCGGAGACTGTAGTTGATAAGTCGGAGCATTAAACCCTAGTGATATCGCTGCAACTTGGTGTGGTGACATGTACCTCTTTCTGAATTGTCCCTTTTGAACAACATTCACACCTTGTTCCTTCTTCTTCACAAAACTGCTCCCATACTTCTTGGGATTGCTAGGAGCACTCTCTCCTTTAGCTAATCTTCCTTCACGAACACCTTCCTCTAAGCCCATTCCCATGTTGACCATCTCAGTGAAGTCACTGGGTGCACTTGCTACAATTTTCTTATAAAAGAAAGGACCAAGGGTCTTCAGAAAATTTTTGGTCATTTCCTTTTCTTCTAATCATGGTGTGACTTGTGCGGCTAGCTCGCGCCAACGTTGAACATATTCTTTAAAATTCTCCTTACCTTTCTATGCCATAGCTCTCAACTGATCTCGGTCGGGTGCCATGTCCACATTGTACTTATACTGCTTAACAAAGGCTTCTCCGAGATCATTAAAAGTTCGAATCTTCTTACTATCCAATCCCATATACCATTTAAGTGCAGCGTCTGTCAGACTGTCTTGGAAATAGTGAATGAGCAGCTGATCATTATCAGTTTGTGCAGACATCTTCCTTGCATACATAATGAGATGGCTCTGAGGACATGTATTTCCTTTGTACTTTTCGAAATCAGGGACCTTGAATTTTGGTGGAACCTTGACATTTGGGACCAAGCATAGATCAGAAGCACTTTTCCCAAACAAATCCTTCCCACGGAGGGCTTTCAAGAACCCATCTATCCTTTCTTCTAAACCCACAGTCTCGGTTGGCGATCCATGTAGAATTGGCTCATCCATAAAATAAGGAACAACACTCACACGTATGATTGAATAATGAATGCGATATGGATAGGACTTTATGAGATTCCTCTATTTATGGGCATTGCGATAAAAAGAAACGTTTTATTGAAATTCGAAACGAAATACATAAATATTCTTTTAAAATTCCCAAATAAAAGCTAAATAAAAGCTAGTAAAGACATTAAAGGAGTTTTGAATTCTACTGCTTGAGCTGCTCTTCCAACTGAGCCTTCTCACGGATGAGATTTTCCACAATCATCTTCCAGACGGTACACTGAGAGTCGGAGGAAAATAAATCCTCCAACACCTTCCTTCTCATGTAGGGGAGTAGCTACGGTCCAAAGTGGGGTTAAAGGTAACTACGGTCCTTAGTATCATGGACTCCAATTGAGAATAGTAAAAGTTTTCACGACTAAACTCGTTCAACCGAACTATTTTCGAAAGGGTCTCAACTAAGTGGGATTCTCGAATCAACTTAGTCAGGACTCACACCCTATAAGCCTCATCGAATATATCACCATCCTATCTTAATTTCTCCCAAGTCCGGGCGTAGGACTTTGTCTCACCACTCAAAGGTAATAACCCAATAAGAGGTAAAGAACACAAATAAACAAGTAAGCAAATAAGCAGATATAAAGCAATAAAGAAGTAAAACAAGTTAGGGAAACCCGCTAAGATCCCCAGTGAAGTCTCCATTTCTGTCGCGGTGAAATTTTGATACCAAACTATTGAAAAGTTTGAATCGTTAATTCAATTTGCAACCGATCTTTGATTTGTCCAAATGAAGGGATAAATATCGAAATTCCTACAATGCAATGCAAATGCAAGCTTAGATTGTTTAGTTCGGGGGTAGGTTAAACTTAGGGAAGGTACTAGCATCCTAAGTTTCTGTAGTACTCTACAGGAACCTCTTGTTTTATGTTTGTTTATTGCTAAGTGTTTATCTGCTTAAGGTTAAAAGACCTAGGGGTTTATTTCTAAGTATACTCGATAACATGTCGCATCTTATGCCTACATATCCTTACGGGAGTGGAATCAGAGTATCTGTAGTTCCCCTAAAGGGTTAGAGGAGTTCTTTGACTGTGATCAAAGTTCCTACGGGTTTAGGATAGTTGTTTCGATTGGGCTTAGGAGAAGAGATGAGTCTTCATTTTAAGGGAGATGTAACTGCCACAGGTTGTAGGAAAATGGTCTTTGCATCGTCTTAAGAAAAGGGCTTAAGTACTCGGGTTGTTTGACGAGTATGCCTTTATCTCTCTTAATGCAAAGTCCCTACATGTTGATTGTATTGTTGTGGGGTGGAGATTCTATCTCACTTAAGATGATTAACACCTATTCTCTAGTGTGTTTGAAATAGTTGTATTTTGTTGATTGTTTTGTCTAAGTTATAAAGATTAAGGTCTTTCCTATAAGGTAGGTCCTAAACTTAAATGATCGACTTGAATGGGATCAAGGATCGTGGGGAGTTTGATGCAAATGATGTGCACTACACACAAGTGTTGACTCATGTGTAGGTTTTTCCTTTGGACGGATGCAGTGCGAGAATGATAAATAACAATAATGTAAATTACTGTAATGTAAATTGCTGAAGGATAAATTGCAAGGAAAATAAACCATACACACACATGAAAGCGCTAAGGTGTATGTGCAAGTGTCATGGAGTGGGTGTGCACGATCGATTTGTATTTACGATGTTGATTAATTTTAATTGGTTGATTTTTTTGGAGAAAAAGTTGATGTTAGATGAATTGATTTTAGATGGGATTAAATATAATTAACATTCTAAAATTAAATAAAGCTACACTGATCTAATTTTAAAACTTAAGTGAAATGTCTTATTTTTTATTATGGCTATTATTAAATTATGTTGATTAAATTAATATTGGTTATGGAATAGTAAAAAAGGTATTCATTATTATTATCTCTAAAAGAGCTAATTAAGTACTAAGAATTTTTATTATAAAAGGACAAATAGGTATAATCATTTATAAAAGTTATTATAATGAACGAATATTATTTTAAAAGGTTAAAATAAAAAGGTTAAAATTAAATTAGCAAAACTATTTTAATGGGAATTAATAAGATTTTAAAAGGTTATTTTTTAGTTGTTAATATAAAGAAAAATGTAAGGTTGAGTAAATTGGGATTAAAAGATAAACAAATAATTATTAGATAGAATAAATTATTAAAAGGTTAAATAAATTAATTAAAAGATAAAACTGATTTTTGATTAATAAAAGGTTATTAATTTGTTTTAAAAAGTATTAGTTAATAAGAAAAAGCGATTAAAGAGTGATTAACGAACAAGTGTAGTGAGTGTGTGGTTTGTGTGGTGAGTGATTAAGATTACATAACAAATAATAAAAATAAAACAGCAAAAAAAAGAAAGAAAGAACCGGAAACCCTAGACCCCCCCCCCCCAAAACCTTCTGCGCCGTTACTCATCCCTCTCAATATCCTCGATCTCGCCCCTCTCTCATGGCTTCGATCTCGCTTTTGTTTTCGTCCTTTACACCACCTGAAACAATAACAAAACAAATCAACACGTTCTATGGCTCTATAAAGAAATGATTTTTACCAAAGGGCGGTTGATAGCAGCGCTGGGGGTGAGGCTTCGTCGACTTTTACTTGCGGCGACCGAAGGTGGCTTCGTCAGCTAAAAAAGATAAGTTATCCTCTACTTCGAAATCTCCTTTCGCGCACTTAGGGTTTATCGTGATGATTTTTCCTAGGGTTTCGAATTTGCGGTTGCTCGTGGTTCCTCCTCTTCTCCTCAGTTTCTTATATAGGCTCTTGAGGGGAAGCGATTCTGGAATGAATTTGAATGTTGATTTGATTGTTGATTATAATTTTCCATTTTGGTACCAACTGATTTGAAAACCTTCCTATTTCGTGTGATTGTAATAATAGCTTGTTAATCTTTTGATTTGTGCTTTGATTGAAAACAAATTTGATTTGATCTCTCTCGGAATCGAATCTTCTACCCTTAGGGAATATGCTTTAACGATTATTTTGTTGACTCTGACGTGGATTTCATTCTGATTTGGACTTGGTTCTACCTGATGCAATTTTGCTTCGATACTTGGCTTTTCATTTTGACTATGCCCTAACTTTTCTTCTTCTTCTTCTTCGAAGGAAATAAAAACTGGTTCGAGTTCAGATACTACTTCAATCATGAGCTTGCTGAGAAGGGTTTTAAACTGGCAATGACGATGTTTTGTCTGATCTGGGAGAGAACACAGTTGTCGTTGTTTACTTTTTGAGTTACCCTTGAGATGCTGGAACTGTGTTGCTAGAATTGTTCGCTTATGCCCGATGATGGGTTGAACTGAGGGCTGAGAAAGGTCCAACCTGCCTCTCTTTATTTGCTTCTTGCGTGATGTTATATTGACTGGCTGAGCTGCTGGAACACTCAGGACATTCTTCAATGTGGCAGGTGGTTTTGAGGTTTACCGGTAAATGTCGGACTTGTATCCGTGTTGAATGGCCACTCGAGTCTTGCCCAGTGATGAATCAAACCTGAGGGTTAAGGCCCTTATACCTTTGCTCATAAATTCTGAATTTTCTTTCATAGTCAATACATTGTCGCAGGTGATGAATCGAGACCATTGATGTTGCCCTGTAGTTAGTTGATGTGCCTGTTGCGGTTGTTCTTTGTTACCACATAATACTCTTGCTTGTTCTTGCTTTTGTTGCTGTTGAACTAACATGGTTATTGTTGCTTGTAGCTGATGTTATTGATGTTGTTATGTTGCGCTGTTATGATTTGCAGAAGATGACTTGATATTGCTTTGCTTCTTCTTTCAGGATGTTGTTAGGAGTTTAGCAGCTGCGGTCTTGTGCCATCGGCGAGAAGGGTATAACGGTGATGATGACGCTATGTCTGAACCGGAAGATTTTTGTGAATACCGTTGCCTTTGAATATTGTTGGCTGTTTTTGAAATATGCTGAGCCACCTGAGCCTAGTTGCTTTCTGTACTATCTGAGGCTTGTTGAACTAGCGTGTTTGCATATAGGGACCAAACACTTGTTGTTGGTGCTTGCTTGTTGTTATGCCATTGGCGTTGATGTTGTTCTGTACTGCAGCGGCATTGCCTTCTTGCGAATGTTGGTTGATGCTTATGCTCGATATACTTGTTGCTTGTACCCGTTATGGTTGCACCGTTGTTGTTTGTAGCTTGTATGGTTGCTAATGTTGATAGCAGTCTGAAGTTGCTTCTCATGGCCTGCTACGAACTTATGCTGAGATACCCGGTTCTGTTATTGTTTTTTAATTTCTCTGGGGCAAAATCTTGAGATGTTAGAAACATACTGACTTTCCTCTTCTTCTTTCAAGACACCATAGAAAAAAGGTTCAGATATTGCCTGTCGGATGCCGTCGAGAAAGGTTATAAACTTGGTTATGATGACTTAATGGTCTGAACCGCGTTGGTGTTGTTGAATGCAGTTGCTCATCTGTGTTCCATACTATTGAACTATCTGTTGGTTGTCTTTTGCGTTTGAATTCCAATCATCGATGTTCAGTAGGAAGCCCGTGTCATCTTCGACTGTTACCCTCCCGGCTGCTCGAAACTGCCCGATGATGAGTTTTCTGAGGGTTGAAGTATAACTCAATTCATTTCTTCTTATCTTGCATTTCGCCTCTCTAACCGTATTTGATTGTTGGTTATAATTTTGCAGGAAGCTGAACAGCTATAATTCTTCGTATAGTGATTTGTATTGACATTCACGCATTTGCTTTGGTTGATTTCACAGGTAGTTTACGCATCCTACAAATACGGTTTTCCATACTCAGATATCAGAATGCCTTCGTGACCGAAGGATGCTTTGGGATGTCGGATTAATGCTCCTGATGATGGTAGCAGGGTAACACTTTTGAATTATGAAGGCTTATCTCGTGCCAGTTCGTCTGTATGCAAAAAACCTACATCGTCCACCTCAAACCGAAGTTGTAAACGGTGCAGCACTGTTGAAGTGGTTCTAAGTGCAATGTAGTGGAATGAATATCATTGTTCTTAGGTATGCCAACGTTGATGCCGTAGTGTTCGCGGCATGCCGTAATTAGACTCAAACCAACTTCACAGTTGTCTTGGAGACGAGGTAAATCAGGATTTGGTTGAAAATTTGTATCAAATATTGCGGCAAATTCGAAGCTCTTCACAGCTCAATGCGGAAGCTTGATACAGCGGCTTCCACGTCAATTTCCACTGCTTCAAGCGGGACTTGCGATTATCTTCAAAAGACTTAGGATTGTAAAGGATAATTTAGAGCTTATTGTAAACAATGACTCTGTATTTGGGGTTAATCTCTGTGCGTAATCTTGGATCAACTTATGATTTAGAAGAATGATTTATAGTAGCTTATTAATTCTTGCGAACTCATAATTCTTGAGCTAGTACCTTTCTTCAAAAAAAAAATATAAATTCCTTGTATTTTATTTGTACCCAAAAGCACTTGCATCTTATGAATCCCCTCTTGAATCCCTATTTTGAATTTGTCAACAACTTGAATTTGAAAACTCTCGAGTAAGAATCATAAGTCCTGGCACCTTAATTTCCGAATTAAAACTTGATGCAAATCCCACGAAAAATTCCTTTATCTCCCCTTTAAATAACCAATGGACGGAATATATGACCTTTTGAAAATAAGTGGCTCGATTTGAATTTCCACTTCAAATGATGATAAGTTTCAAACTCGGGGGTGGTCTTGAGTGACCTTGCTCTTGTGCACCTTCATTTCATCACGATCTACATGACATACCCGAAGCTTGTATTCGACTTGGACATACGAGAGAAAGATTCTTGGATCCTTATAATCCAACAGTCACACCTTGAAGTGTTTGACATCGTTGCATCTGCAAAAATCTATTAGCCGTAATAAAATTCGCGTAATAAAATAAATAAACAAAAAGTACACACAAAGAGACGGAATCTTATGGTCAAAAATTAGGGTGTGACAGATAACAATAAGGCTCCTCCAGAGAAGACCTTTCAAACGACATATGGACCTTCGCAGTTGGGAGTCCATTTGCCCATGTGATCTGATTGTGGTGGAAGAATCTTTTTCAGCACAAGATCGCCCGTCTGAAAGCTTCGAGGTCGTATCTTCTTGTCATAAGCTTTCTTCATCCGACTCTGATACAACCGACCATATGAAATTGATGCCATTCTCTTCTCGTCCATCAAGCTGAGCTGATTCAATCTTTTCTTCACCCATTCTGCCTCATCAAGTTTAACATCGAGTTTGTTGTAAGAAATGTTAGTATAGCGACAGTGACTCGAAATATCGTCTCACAAGGATTCTTGTAGTGATTGACCAATATAGTAATAATTTATGAGGGTTTGAATTTTGATTAAGAGAAAAAATACTGAAAATAAGTGATTATAAAAAAATGATTATTAAAATAAGTCAATCTACTGTTTTCAGTTCCGGCTTATCACGGGTTTCTACCTTACCAATTTCCTAAGCGGCTTCGATCTCTATTCGATTCCTATGTCAATTGACAAGCGCAAAAGACATAAACTAGATTGACAATCCTATATTCCGAATTAAGCAAACGGATTAAGTTTTTGTGAATTAAGCAAACACGAATTACAAACGCGAATTAACGACAAAGCGACGTAACGGCGAATATAAGTTAAGGATACAATCATACGAATTTAATTAAAACAATTCTATAAACTAACAGATTAAGCAAATGCAATTCATAGAATATTATTGAAAGAGAAACAAATTAAATTGATAAAGTATAAACCTCAAAGCGTTGGGACGCGATTACAGCATATTGACTCTTTGGGATTAGTCCTCCATTCGAATAGTACAAGCATCCCAAATATTTTTTCGTGAATAGTGAATCAGAATTTTTGGCTGTACGGCCAAACCTAGACTAAAGAGGATAAAAACTAGAATTCAGGTCATAACCCAACTGGGTCGAAAATATAACCCAGACCCAAAACATGACCCAAAACTAGAACAAATTCCTAATGTTGTAACTTGAAACGAAAATCTGGAATTTTGAGCTCCGAATCTGACTTCGACTCCAACACGAAAGTCGTAGCTCTCTCTCTTAGCTTTCCGGCGATTTTTAGAACGCCTCAAACGGATTCCCAGAACTCCAGTTATGATCGTTTCTGCGCAGATTGCTAAAGCTGAAAAATAAAGTGCAAAAATCAAATTAAACCAAAAATAAAATAAAATATAAAAACGTAATAAAACATAAAAATAATCAAAATAAAGTAAATAAATGCCTAAGTAAAAATATAGGAGAATGTGCATAAATATGCACTGATCAAATTCCCCCACACTTGAACTTTTGCACTCCGAGCAAAATTAAAACAAAACAAAACAATGAAAGAACAAACACATCAATGGTTACTCATTCCAGGCTGTACATCTTCTTCGATTAAGTTTGCATCGATAGGTACTAATCTTACACACTAAGGATATCGTAGGAACACTAATCCACAATTGTGCGGTCATAAGGCTTCCTCCTATACAAACCAATCCAAATCATGTAGTTATGCCTAAGTTTAACTTACTCATCCTCTCTTTTGCTCTCTTTTATTCTAGTGCAATCACATTAAGCCCTTTATCTATTCACACACATGGTAACTGAGCTTGTTAGTGACTATGATCCATTTTTTTCTCAACAATTTAGAATTTAACATTTTTTTGTCTTTTTTTTTTCTTTTTCACTTTTTGTCGTTTTCTCTTTTTCTTCTTCTTTTTTTTTCTTCTTATTAATCACATGATCATTCACTTATTTGCATCAGCTCAACTACTTAGCATGTGATTTCTAGATGGTGCTGACTGCTAGATAAACTACTTAAAAGCTATTAGAGGACGAGAACTCAAGACTATGTCATAACAACTATCTAACTCGACTTCCATATTTGGGAGACTCAAGGTGTTAAAACGATATCAATCTTATGAATTGTTCTCAAGTCTCTGCAAACTAATCCCAAATTAGACTATAGCCCAGAACTTTCAAAAAGATGCAATTTTTTTTATATTTTTATTATAATAACTGGAAAAAAACAAACAAAATAAAATGTAAAGCAAAGGTTTCCCTCCCCCAGACTTAAAACAAGCATTGTCCTCAATGAAAGGACATAAATATAAAATAAGAGTGAGGGAAAGGAAAGAACACACCCGACGAGTCAAGGTGGATAAGTGATCACATATGCATCCTTTCCGAAAGAGAGATTTCCTGTAGTCTCCTCTTCCAAAGTGGGGAGTAACTTTGGATAGCATCCATCGCCCTTGAAATTTGTATTAGTGCCTTCACCTTTTATTCCAGGATCAAATAAGAATCTTTAATAAATAAAAGTGTCGAATGGGCACGTGAATTTGATATCCTTTTCCACAACATCAGAGATCAATGGGTTAAGGGGTTCCTTCACTGCTTTTCTTCCCACTTCCATCTGTCGCTACTCGAAAAATGCATCGTGCCACGACGGGGAGGCGAAGAGAATAGACAGAAGAGTCGCCACCGAACTTTATTTATCCCATGAGGGGAAAGGAAAATATCGAGAAAACGTTAAGAAAAGAATGGATAAGATGGTCTCGCAACCAAGAACGGGTTCGGAAGCCGGTTATGCGAGGGGAAGGTATTAGCACCCCTCGCATCCATCGTACTCGATGGGAACCATTTGTTTGTTGATGTGTGATTATATTTGCTTAAAAAAGTTATACTATAAAAGAGCGTTCCAAAGGGGAAGATCAAAGGGATTGAAACAGGAAAATAAGAGGTTAGGTGGAATGAGAGAACGAGGAGGTAAAGAGAAAGAACAAACTCGGTAGGACTTCGCGGTCCTATGCCTACGTATTCTCAATAGATGTGAGAAAGTCAGAGTCGACGTAGTTCGGGGAACTACAAATATGGGGGAATGTGCTCGGCAAGGATTGTGGCCCTTGTGCCTACGTATCTTTACTCAAAAGAAGTAAAGAATCAGAGCAGCCGTAGTTCGGCCTACGGTTTGTTGATGTTTTGTGGATGATGCTATCGTGCGCATTCTAGCAGTTTAGGTGTTTTGCTGCTCGCATGTGAGGAGACTTATGCATTACCTGTTTGCGATAGAACGGACGTAACATATCCTTTTTGAAAAGACTGGTTTTCGTCATGCGAGGCAAGAAGTCACGTTTGATTGGTGAGATTGTTTTTAGGGAAGCGAGATAAGTCCTTGGATAGTAACCCCTACGAGTAGTACCCAATTCTTTATCTCAAGGTTTTTGTTATGAAAATGGTGTGGCGAACATAGTGTCTTCGTATTGAAAGACGAGTATTAAGACCACCCCCACTACAGTGAGCATCCCAACACTCGGAGAGGAAGAAGACTACACTTAATCCTCTCTCTTTAATTCAATGCAAAGAGAACTTCGCTCTCTTATTAAAGATGTTTTTGGTTTTGAATGGTAAGTGCTTTTGCGACAAAGAACCCTACGGTAAACGTCAGCACTCGGGATAGGAGAAGGCCTACGCCTAACCACTCCACGACCATTCAAGTTTTTGTTAGGGAAAGAGATTTGAAAATGCACTCGGTACAGAACCGAGGTTTTAGGTGGGAAAGGTTTCAGAAAGGATTTGTGAAAGAAGGGGTGGTGGAAGAAGTTGCGTCTTCGTATTGAAAGACGAGTATCGAAACCACCCACACTACAGTGAATATCCCAATACTCGGAGAGGAAGAAGTCTACACTCAATCCTCTCTTTTAGTTCAATACAAAGAGAAATCGATATATCATTGAAAGGGCTTTTGAAAATGCACTCGGCGCGGGGCCGAGGTTTTAAGAGAGAAGGTTTGAAAAGAGAAAAATGTCTTCGTATTGAAAGACGAGTGTCTAAACCACCCACACTACAGTGAGCATCTCGACATTCGGAAAAGAAGAAGTCTACACTTAATCCTTTCTCTTTAATCCAATACAAAGAGAGGTTGATTCTTATTGCAGGAGATTTGAAAATGGACTGGTACAGGACCGAGGTTTTTTAGGAGAAAAGGGGGTGGAGGTGTCTTTGCATTGAAAGACGAGTGTCTAAACCATCCACACTACAGTGAGCATCTCGACACTCGGAGAGGAAGAGGTCTACACCCAATCCTCTCTTTTTAATTCAACACAAAGATAATTTTATTTTGAAGATGGTTTGACAATGTTTTTGAATCGAGTTGGGACAAGAAATGAAGAGAGAAAAGAGGTGGTCTCAGATCCAACATTACTCATCAATAATTTGACTGGTAATGAATTACAGAGGTCTCGTCATCGACCAAAACAGATGAAAATGGGACAAAGTGCCCAATAACAAATGAAAAATGGATCTAACTTCTAAAAAGAAAAAAAAAATTCTAAATAAAGAATAATCTAAAAAATAATAAAGACTAAAAATAATAAGTTATAAAGAAGTGTACATAAAAACTAAAATATAATATATTATAAAAAAGAAATTAATATATAACCTTTTACACAATGAAAAGTATTAAAACAACAATATATAATATACATAAAAAAGAGTTTTAAAATATACATATATTAACTAATAATTTAAATAATAAAAATGATATTTACATTTTATTTTAAAGAAAACAAAACAGAGCGGTGTGTTAATGGAAGCGTGGGGCGTGTTATCTTAAAGAAAAAGTAACACGGGCCAAAAGCCCAATATCCACAGCAGAAAAGAAAACAGATTTAAAAAAATAAAATAAAAATAAAAATAACAACAAAAAAAAGTTCCTCTGAGAACGGACGAAGTCGCCGTCCCAAACCTCGACGTCTTGACCCAAAAAAATTGAATCGTCGCCACCTGGGATCGTACGACTCATCGCCATGATTTGATCAGCTCAACCTTCTCGCGGTGAAATACGTTCGCTTCTGTTCCCAACAGGTTTGTAGGTTTTGGATCAATTTCATGTTTTAACCGCTCTCCTCCTTTCTCATTCTTCTATGTGTTCATATCGAAAGTGGGTTTGCAGCAGATGTCGGGTCAAACACTGCCATTTGTTGTTGAGAGGAGTTGGAAGGGTGTTGAAGTGGTTTCAGATGAAAAATGGGAATTTCACGGGTTGGACATGGATTTGAGTTTGAAGTTGAGCGAGGGTGAGATGGGTCTTATTTAAAATGGGTTTTGTATGAAACTGGTTTGTAGGTTGAACCGAGTTTTCACGGTGAGAAGTTTTTGGTGGTTGCGGTGAAGGAGAATTTCGACGGTTGTTGGGGTTTGATTTTCTGCGAATCGGGTTTGATTTGTGAAAATCTGTTCTGCAGTTTAGGGATTTGGGTTTGAGAAGGGTATGGATTGTGGGATTGATCGGTATGGAATGAAGGTTGTTTTCAGAGTTGGATTTGCGGAAGAAGGTTATGAAGAATTTCTAGGGTTTCAATTGGGAAGGTGGTGGATCGTGAGTTGAAAAGTTGTAATGAATTTATGGCTGTGTTGAAATAGGTTTGTTAAGGTGTTGATTGAAGGTGATTCACGCAGGAACAGAGAGGAAAAGAGAGGGTCTGTTGTGAGAGAGATTAGAGGAGAGTAGGGAGTGAAGTTCATGGAAGTTTATGGTTGGGTTTGAGGTTCTGTTTTGTGTTTGAAGCAGGTTTTTTATGTAGGTTTAGATGGAAGAAAAAGAAGTTGCAGGCGGCGAAAGTAATGAAGAAAGGTAGAAGAGTTGAAGGTTTATGCTGGTTTGTTGTGGTTAGTGAGGAAGGTTAAAGAAACCAGTTCTGTTACTGTTGTGTGATTGGGGTTTTTGCAGGTTGATGTTGAAGGTGATAGGGAAGGGTTTATGAAGTTGAAGGTTAGAGTGTAGTTGTTAAAAAAAATGAAGAATATTGGAGAAGGTTTAGGGACTGAAGTTTGAAGATGGGAGGAATGGTGAGTTTTCGGATTTGTAGATTTGAAGAGGTTGTTGATGTTCTGTTATGTTTGGTTGAGGTTGATTTGGAGGTTTGAGGTAGAAAGTTAGGAGATGAAGTGGGTTTATTTGGTTCTGTTTCTGCTTGAAGATGATGGTGGCGACCAAGGGAGTTGTATGGGAGTTTTTGTTTATGAAGGAAGATGGAGTGGTTGTTGTTTTTGATGAGAGTTTAAAGGGTAAGGTTGGAAAGATGAGTATGTTGTTTTTTTGAAGAAAAATATGGATGATAATTCTTGGTTCAGGGCTGTGGTAGCAGGTTTTATTGGGATGCAGTATTTGTTTTGATGCAGAAAAGATGCAAGTTTATGGCAGGGCTGTTTTGAAGCATAGCAGGGTTTGGGTGAAGCGATGCATTTTTTGAGTAGCGACACCATCGAGGTCCATCCAATTCCCTTCTTATGTTTCTTAAAAACCTGTAAAGGTTTATTATCTTCATCAAAATCAAGGTTAGAAGAAATTATAACTGGAAGCTTTTTATCCATATCTGAATAAGCATAATTCAAATTGGTATGAAGTGGTTTAAGCTCCAAGAGGAGAGGTTGTTCAATGGATGGTGAGGTTGGGGCAGCCGTGATGTCAAGAACTTCAGCTGCATAAACAACTTCATCTGTATAAAAAATATCACCCTGCACGGCAGCATTAATCTGAGCACAAACAGAGCAAATGTTAGTGTCGGTACATGAATCACAAGAGTAAGTATCATCATAATCTAATAAAGATGGAAAATCAGATAACAACTCAGGATAAATATCATCAACTAAATCAGACAATAACTCTTTTGGATTTACTATTGTTTGGGCTGGTAGTTGGTTTGATTCTTGAGCTTGCTGCATGGCATTCACTATTGTGGTAAGTTGTTCAATCTGTGTCTGCAAAGCCTGAAGACTTGAATCTGTTTGTTGCTGAAACTGAAGATCATTTATAGCCATTTGCTTGACAAGGTCCTCTAGTGAAGATTCAGAAGGTGTAGAGCACACAATTTGGAATTCATTCATATGCTTATTCGGATCCTCACCTACAAGTCCATTAAACCTTAGCAACAAGTGTATTAAACCAGATTTTAATTCAAAAGGAACAACAACATCATCATATTCAATACACAAACCATTATAATTCACATCAAGGGCAGATAATTGTCTTAAGGTTCTATTATCAGCCATTTCAAAATCAAGTTCAGTATCCGAAGTAAACAAGTTATGCAGATAGTCAAACTAAGACTCAGACTCAAACACAATTATGGAAAATAATTAATTAAATTTCAAAAGAAATAAAATAACACCGGAATTAAAATAATTAAGCAAAATAACAATTATGAGAATTTTTTGATATTTTTCGACTCTATGAAAACAGTAAAAAATTCATTAAAAATAGAAAAAATGATTTTTTTGCGATTTTGAGGTGGATTCCAAGTATTCCATCGGAATACATGGAGTAATGACCGAACGATTTTTTAGCTTCACGTAGGCAAAACAATTTTAAGATCGGACACAATTTTTCCAAAAATCGATTTTTTCGACTCTAGACGCGAGAAGGCCAAAAACATGGGGAACCTAAGGCCTAAGCGCAACAACACTAAACCTATGACTCTAATATCGATTAATAACAACAAGAATCCACGGCAACGGCGCCAATTTGATCCGCGGTCGCTCGCGGATCAAAAACGAGTTTGTTGTAAGAAATGTTAGTATAGCGACAGTGACTCGAAATATCGTCTCACAAGGATTCTTATAGTGATTGACCAATATAGTAACAATTTATGGGGGTTTGAATTTTGATTAAGAGAAAAAATACTGAAAATAAGTGATTATAAAAAAAATGATTATTAAAATAAGTCAATCTACTGTTTTCGGTTCCGGCTTATCACGAGTTTCTTTCTTACCAATTTCCTATGCGGCTTCGATCTCTATTCGATTCCTATGTCAATTGACAAACGCAAAATACATAAACTAGATTGACAATCCTATATTCCGAATTAAGCAAACGGATTAAGTTTTCGTGAATTATGCAAACCCGAATTACAAATGCGAATTAACGACAAAGCGACGTAACGGCGAATAAAAGTTAAGGATGCAATCATACGAATTTAATTAAAACAATTCTATAAACTAACAGATTAAGCAAATGCAATTCATAGAATAGTATTGAAAGAGAAACAAATTAAATTGATAAAGTATAAACCTCAAAGCGTTGGGACGCGATTACAACATATTGACTCTTTGGGATTAGTCCTCCATTCGAATAGTACAAGCTTCCCAAATATTTTATCGTGAATAGTGAATCGGAATTTTTGGCTGTACGGCCAGACCTAGACTAAAGAGGATAAAAACATGAATTCAGGTCATAACCCAATTGGGTCGAAAATATAACCCAGACCCAAAACATGACCCAAAACTAAAACAAATTCCTAATGTTGTAACTTGAAACGAAATTCTGGAATTTTGAGCTCCAAATCTGACTTCGACTCCAACACAAAAGTCGTAGCTCTCTCTCTTAGCTTTCCGACAATTTTTAGAACGCCTCAAACGGATTCCCGGAACTCCAGTTATGATCGTTTCCGCGCAAATTGCTAAAGCTGAAAAATAAAGTGCGAAAATCAAATTAAACCAAAAATAAAATAAAATATAAAAACGTAATAAAACATAAAAATAATCAAAATAAAGTAAATAAATGTCTAAGTAAAAATATAGGAGAATGTGCATAAATATGCACTGATCAGTCGTATCTTCTTGGCATAAGCTTTCTTCATCCGACTCTGATACAGCCGACCATATGCAATTGATGCCAGTCTCTTCTCGTCCGTCAAGCTGAGCTGATTCAATCTTTTCTTCACCCATTCCTCCTCATCAAGTTTAACGTCGAGCATAACTCTCAAAGATGGGATCTCAACCTCCAATGGTAGGACAGCTTCCATACCATATACCAATGAGAACAGGGTTGCCCCGGTTGATGTACGCACCGTCGTGCGATAATCGTGCAAAGCGAAAGGAAACATATCATGCCAATCCTTATATGTCACAACCATCTTCTGAACAATCTTCTTTATGTTCTTATTGGTCGCTTCAACAACACCATTCATCTTGGGCCTGTAAGGAGATGAGTTGTGATGCTCGATCTTGAAATCCCGACACAGATCCTTCATCATCCTATTGTTCAGGTTCGAACCATTGTCAGTAATGATTCGTTCAGGAATTTCATATCTGCATATGATGTCTCTCTTGATAAATCGGGCTACCACTTTCTTGGTAACATTGGCATATGAGGCTTCTTCAACCCACTTGGTGATGTAATCAATCGCTACCAGGATGAAGCGATGTCTGTTGGACGCGGTGGGCTCAATTTTGCCGATCATATCAATTCCCCACATGGAGAAAGGCCAGGGGGACGCCATAACATTCAACGGGCTCGGCGGCACATGAATCTTATCTGCATAAATCTGGCACTTATGAAATCTCTTCGCAAACTTGAAACAGTCTATTTCCATTGTCAGCCAGTAATACCCCGCTCGCAAGCTTGAAACAGTCTATTTCCATTGTTAGCCAGTAATACCCCGCCGGCATGTGTGCCAAAGGTACCCTCGTGAACCTCTTCCATGAGTAAATCGGCTTCCTTCTAATACACACACCGTAGTAACACCAAATCGTGGTTCCTTCTGTACAAGACCCCATCTGGGTTCAAGTAGAAATTGCCCGCTAATCTCCTGAGAGTCTTCTGATCACGACTGGATGCCCCAGCCGGATACTCCTTATTCTTCAGGAAATTCTGGATATCGAAATACCATGGTTTACCATCGGAAGCTTCTTCTATGGCGAATACGAAGGCATGCCTATCAAGGCGAGAAATAACAATTCTGGGAGCCTCATTCCAGTAATTGACTTTGTACATTGAGGATAATGTTGCGAGAGCGTCCGCCATCTGATTCTCTGCCCGTGGCACATGGTGGAACTCGACCTTGTCAAAGAAAGGTAGCAACCTCCTCGCATAATTCATGTAAGGTACCAGATTAGGTTGACGAGTCTCCCACTCTCCTTTGATTTGATTCACAACCAGCGCGGAATCACCGTATACATCCAGATTTTTGATCCTCAGATCAATAGCCTCCTCAAGGCCCATGATGCACGCTTCATACTCGGCTTCGTTATTAGTCACTGGAAATGTCAACCTGGCAGTGAATGGGATATGTGACCCATGGGGAGTGGTAATGATTGCCCCTATTCCACTTCCATACGAATTAACCGCACCGTGAAAAATCAATTACCACTTGGAACCCCGCTTAGGACCTTCGTCAGGCAATGGCTCTTCATAATCTTTCGCCTTTAGGTACATAATATCCTCGTCAGCAAAATCGAACCTCATTGGTTGGTAATCATCAATTGGCTGCTCGGCAAGGTACTCTGACAGAACGCTACCTTTAATAGCCTTTTGATAAACATATTGTATGTCGTATTCTGTCAGTACCATTTGCCATCGGGCAATCCTTTCAGAAAGTGCCTGTTTTTCAAAAACGTACTTGATCGGATCCATCTTTGAAATCTGCATGATTGTATGATTCAGCATGTATTGTCTTAGACGTTTGGCAGCCCAAGCTAGTGCACAACACGTCTTTTCAAGCGTAGAGTATCGAGACTCACAATCCGTGAACTTTTTACTCAGGTAATAAATCACATACTCTTTACGCCCAGTCTCGTCGTGTTGACCGAGAACACAACCCATACTGTTCTCAAGAACCGTCAGATACATAATCAATGGTCTCCCGGCTACTGGGGGTATCAAAACTGGAGGTTCCTGCAAATATTCTTTTATTCTTTCAAATGCCCTTTGGCAATTCTCATTATAGACCACCGCTTGATCTTTCTTCAACAGTTTGAATAACGACTCACATGTGGTTGTTAGGTGAGATATGAACCGGGCAATGTAGTTCAATCTCCCTAAAAATCCACGAACTTCTTTTTCCGTTTTTGGTGCTGTAATCTCTTGTATAGCTTTTATCTTTGCAGGATCAACCTCGATTCCTTTTTCGCTAACAATGAACCCCAATAGCTTACCAGATCTCACCCCAAAGGTGCATTTATTAGGATTCAGCCTCAGCCTGAATTTCCTAAGCCTCTTGAGCAATTTCAGAAGATTGACCAGATGTTCTTCCTCTGTCTGGGATTTGGCAATCATATCATCCACGTAGACTTCGATATCTTTATGCATCATGTCATGAAAGAGTGTTGTCATAGCTCGCTGATACGTTGCCCCCGCGTTCTTCAAACCAAAGGGCATCACCTTGTAGCAGAACGTTCCCCACGGGATAATAAAAGTCATTTTCTCGATATCTTCCGGCGCCATTTTATCTGATTATAGCCCGAAAAGCCGTCCATGAAGGAAAACACTGAAAATTGAGTTGTATTATCAACCAACACATCAATATGCGAAAGAGTGAAATCATCTTTTGGGCTCGCCTTGTTCAGATCTCTGTAATCGACACACATTCGTACCTTACCGTCTTTCTTCGGCACAGGTACTATATTGGCGACCTAAGAAGGGTAAGTTGTGACAGCAAGAAAACCAGCGTCCCACTATCTTTGTACTTCCTCTTTTATCTTCACAGCCATATCTGGTCGAGTTCTTCTGAGCTTTTGTTTAATCGGCGGGCATTCCTCTCGCAAAGGCAGACGATGAACCACCATATCAGTATCCAGCCCGGGCATGTCTTCGTAAGACCAAGTAAAAATATCACTATACTCTCGAAGCATCTCGATAAGTTTTTGCTTGATATCACTCTGCAGCGCATCCCTTATACGAATATTCCTGACGCATTCTTCAGACCCCAAGTTAACGATTTCAATTTCCTCCTGATTGTTGCACCCCAAAATTTGCTCAACTCTTTTTACATGGTTTATGTTTCATTTTCATTAATATTTGCATAGTTCTAACATTTGCATATCATAGCATAATATCATTTAGCAGGGGATCAAGTGTAATTCATGTCAAGAGAAGCCTACCCAGAGGTCTTACTCAAGCTTGAAAAGTCATCAAGGTCAACAAGAGGTGGTTTGGGGTTTTGAGAAGTTTAAATGCTTATATGTGGATTTTCTCCTATCTTGAGGACTATTGAAGATCATCAGCGGGATGTGAAGCCTGGATTGTGAATAGAGGATGTGTATAAAGCTCATGGAGTGCCTAGAGGGCCATGTTGAAGCTTAATCAAGTCATTGTGCCAAGTGCAAGAGCCACAGTTGAAGGTGCTGCAATTAGGGTTTCATCTGGGTCAACCTCAGTCAACTGAGCAATTGGAGATGATCAAAGCCTACTTCTGGGTCCTTTAAATCATGAGATGATATGGAAAAGCATTTGAGACATTGTTTCAAGTCTAATCAAGAAGAATCAAGAGTGGTTGGAGTTGCTAAGTCAGGGTTCCTAGGGTAAAATCCCCTGTTTAGTGCCAAACTTCCAGGCCATGTAAGTCAAGATATAAGTCTCAAATGACTTTGACCTCTACATGAATGTTGTAGAGGATGTTCATAACTTTAATTTGAGTCCTAGAAGTCATCCATCTGATTTATAGAACTCAGGTTACAAGCCAGACAAGTTACAGGTCCTCAGATGCATCTGAAATTTGTCTGTGAAAATCATCTGACTTCCAAGTCATTTTAGCCCTAGAAGAAAGTTTCATCTGAACTTTGGAAAAGCTTCAGATTTGTTCCTCATGATCTTAGCTTTCCAAAAAGTTATAGAAGTCCCCATTCTGATTTGTAGAATTCAAGTTATGATTTTTGCAAGCCAAGTGTATTTTGGGAAAGTAAGATTATAGGTCCTAAAAATTATAGGTCCATTTCACCAACTTGCACACTTCAAATGAAAATCTTTCCAACATTCGACTTGCTCCAAATGGTGTCAATTGGTCAACCAAACACTAAGAAGTCATGAAATTGGCTTGAAGTAAGATTTTGATTTTTGAATTTTCATAAAAGAATGATTAAAATGAGAAAATTGGAATTATTTGATTATGGATTATTTTTGTGCAAATGAATACATATTTTTGAGTGGAAGACATGTTCTAAACACATTGGCATTTCCAGAATTTTGATTTGAGGTCATTTGCATAGACATTTCCGAGGTTACTTTACCATGAAGTTACATAATCAAAAACAACCATTGAGATGAAATCAAGGAACAAATCCTACCATTCACATCTCATGTGATACCAGCAAGCAAAATGCACCATTTTGGAGTGGTCTTCATGAGAAATTCGTGCACTTTTACAAGGCAAAAAGTGGTGAAATTTGATTTTTGCAATTGGGCTAAACAAGCTTCCATTGGGCCTCTTTATCATTCAAATCCACCATATAAAAGTTTTTGAACATGAACCAACCCTAGGAGCACGAATTTGGAGCAATTTGGAGCAAGAACCATCTCAAAAAAGTGAAGAACAAGTCAAATTCGTTTTTGGAGAAAGAGCAAGTTTCAAGACAAATTGTGAATTGAGAAAGCTTCATTGAAGGAGTTTGAATGATTCTGGAGCATTAGTTGCAAGCTCAAATAAGGATTAAAGGCTCAGTGGAAGTTCTCCACTAGGTAACTTTATTTCAACCATACACTCTCAATATGCCATGTTTCTTTGCCATTTTCGTTGCATTGTAACCTTTGAAGTATGCAGATCATTTATATGTCCATTTGGTTGTTGTTTATGATGATGTTTGGTTGGTGCTCAAAACTTTTTGGAGTTGGTATGAACTTATTTTGCATGGTTTTACTTGTTTCTTGCTTGATCTATGATGTACATAAGCCCTAGATGCTAATGGAACAGTTTATTTTAAGTTTTGGTGAACTTGAGTTTTTGGTGTCAAACTTTGTTTGCTTCGTTTCTCTTTCATATTGCAATATTAATGATTTTTTAGGATGGATTTGGAATGTACGCGACGAGTAGATGAATTTTGACGTAAAAATTATTGAAAACGATTGAGTTTTGCATTTTGTGTGTTGTTGTTGATGAACATGGTGGCCGGAGTATGTGGTTGTGGTGACCGGAACTGTTTCCGATGGGGAAAGGGGCTGGCCGGAGAATAAGCTCTCGCGGCCGTCCGATCGCGGATGGGAGGGAGACTGGGCGCGGATTCGACTCCCGTTGGGGGGCTTTTTTCTTGTTTTATTATTTTTCTGTTTTGTTTTTCTTTTATTAATTATTTTGTTTGCAGTTTTTCATTGGGCCTACCGCGCTCTGCTTTTCACACCCCTCTTGTTGGGCCCAATTTCGTTTTTGCTTGTTTTTTCTGCTATTCACACCACTTTATTTTCTTTGTTTATTTCTTTCCATTTTAATTTCTGTCTTATTGCTGTTTCAATTTAAATCATATAAAATAGTTCCAGTACTCATAAAAATGGACAAAAATATTTTTTATAAACCTTGAGATGTCTAGTTTATTTTGGATATTTTTATTTTATTTATTGATTTTATTTTCGATTTTTAAATGAATTAAATATTGGAGCTGTCTTATTTGATTTAATTTGTAGTCTTGTTCTTTCTTGATTTTATTTCCATGTTTAAACTTCTTATTTTTGCATGACCTTTTTTGAGCATTGTGTTAGCATGTTAATTGATCTTTGGATATTTGTTTATAATTTTTAAGTGTTGTTTCCATTTGATTTGAAGTGCTTTTTGTTCTCTCTCCATTTCTGCCTTAGTTTCAGACACTCTTGGTGTTTGCCCTCTGTTGGGGCTTTTCCCTTTTGTTTTTCAATCTCCTCTTTCAACCCCTGGTTCCTAATACCTTGGGGGTCCTTTGAAATTTTATTTTGGCATTTTTAGATGTATTTTCATATTTTTCATGTATTTTGCAAGTTGCTTCATGTTTGTGCTTCTCTACTTGTGTACTTGGTTTATTTTGCTTCCAAAAGCTTGGTCGTGCTTTATTGATGAACCTAATTCTGATTGTTTCATGTTATGGGTTTGTTATAGGTCTTGTGTGTTGATTCATAGGTCTTTAACTTGTGCATAAGTTGTTCATTCGATCTCATACTTTCATGTTTTCACTTTGTGTTCCCATAAGTGGTGTTTACTTGCATTATTTGATGTTATTGTTGGCATTTGCTTGTGATTGTTTTACTTTAACTTTTGAGATCTCTTCTCCTCATCCCAATTCTGTCCAATGACCTTGGTGTGTCATTTAAGGTAGCTTGGTCCCTCCTTAGGAGGAACTTGAAGCTTACCTAAAATGATGAATCCATGAGGACTTTTTTCTCATTGTTTTTGTCATTTGTTTATTTGCTCTTGATGCATCTTTCTTCTACTTTTTTCTTGCATTTCCATATGCATGCTTGGTTGAGATGAGCTTGTGGTGGCTACTTCCCCACATATATTGTCCTCCCACTTTCATTCTAATTGTGCATTCAATGTGTGCATTCATTCATTTGCATGTTTATTTGTCATTTCATATTCTTCTTTTGTCTTCTTTCCCTTAGGATTTCTAACCTCTCTTGTTCAAGAGAGGTTATGATAGACATTAAGGTTCTAAACATGCATGATAACATTAGATAGATGCTTCCCTTTTATAATCCCAACTTTAGGTGTATTTTGCATGACAACTTTTAGGGTTTGGTCCAGTCCCCCCTTAGTTTGCCCCTTTCTCTTCTCATCTTCAAACAACTTCAATTCACTTAATAAATATAATGGATGTTGTGCCATAAGCCTTGTACTTGGGAAATGGTGATTGAGTGGCTATCTCTCAATTGCCTAGAGTGTTTAGTGTACGTCCTTAGGACGATATGCGATGCATTCGATCCTAGGTTTTAAACTTTGTTACAACATACATCATGAACACTCTAATTCAAAACAATTCTTCCTTAAAAGATTTCAAACAAACAATTCAGACTCTTTTTGTCCTCTTGGACCCTTAATCGGAAAAACTCTTTCATAAGGAGATAAAAAACTGTTAGACAAACTTGTGTCTCCCGTAGCTCGAACTACGTTTGCTCTGATCTTTCATGCTGTATGAAAGTACGTAGGCACAAGACGGCGATGTCTTGGCGAGCAACCTTTCCCCCCTTTTTGCCCGTAGTTAGGCGAACTACATTGACTCTGATTTCTCGTTTCAGATGGGAATACGTAGGTATAGAACTGTCGTGTTCTGCCGAGTCACTTTTCTTTTCTTTTATTCCTAGACCTTTTAGCGTAGATAGTTAAACACACCCTTTTAGATAGACAACAAGCGTGGATCCCATCGAGTACGATGGACGTGAGGGGTGCTAATACCTTCCCCTTGCGTAACCGACTCCCAAATCCAAGATTTGGTTGCGATGACCATTCCTTTCCCTCTTTGCGTTAGGTTTACTCTGAGCATTTCCTTTCCCTCCTTTGGGATAAATAACGCACGGTGGCGACTCTTCTGTCATTGTCGGCGCCGATTTTCGCAGTAGTGACAGCTGGCGACTCTGCTGGGGACCGGAATATCCCCTATGCGAGTCAATCCTAGCGCTTGTGTGTTTTCTTTTGGGTGTTGTATATATGTGCTTTATTCTTTATTTACTTCCGCATTTTTACTTTCCGCATTGTATCATACTTGTTGTGCTGTGGGGAGGGAAGTTCTATTGAGTGATAAGCCAGACCTGGGCTTGAGTATAGACCAAGAATTAGTAGTGGAAAGTAGTGGGTGGACCTGTTTGCTTAGCAGACACAGTTCCCTATGAAATTCGTGCTCAGACGAGATTCTCTTTGATGATTTCCTTTCCGATCCTACGGATCCGACTGGGAGTTGGATTTGAGAGTTGTCGACTCTGGGGACCGATCATTTGGGATTCAGCTAAGTGAGGTCGCTTCAATAGATGATGATGCCACATCTTCTGGGTATCGTATCATTGTTTCTTGAAAGTCTGTGACGCTGATGAACGCATAGGATGCCATACCTTGTCAGTGGATAGGTCCATACATGTGAGTGGGCGGGTTGTGCAGGAAACTATGACCTCCAGACTACCCAGTTCTTGATAGTGTGAACCAGTGTTCATGGTACCAAGGGGTTTCTTATGTCAGTGATTTTTCAGTGCTAGAGCGAAGCGCCGGTTCTTCTCAAGCTACAACACAACAAGTTTGATCCTCTGTTGCATGTGCATTCACATTTGCATTCATTTCATTAACATGTATTTGTGCTGCAGGTATACATTTCCCTCCCGATTCCAGTGGTCATGTTCTTTATTCTTGACATGGAGCCTTTGAAGAGGACGATTTCTTACAGGTTTCCTACTCCAGACATCAGTTCCTTGAGGAGTTTGATTGTTATGGCTGATGCGAAGGTGATGGAGGATTTTAGACCACCCTATGGGAGATTAGCTAGAGTTGTCTGCAGGCCTTCTTCATTTGAGATTAGTGGAGTCTATACCCTTCTACAGTTCTATGATGCTCCATTGAGGTGTTTTGTCTTTCCAGATTTCGTTTTGGCGCCTACATTGGAAGAATATGCTGATATGCTAGGAGTGCCTATCCTCGATCGGATGCCTTTCATTCATGTTGATGCTAAGCCAGATTTGGCTAAGCTAGCCGCTATTTTACAGTTGGATGATGTAATACCCCAAATTTTACCCTTTCTTTTTTATTTTTATTTTAAATTCTTATTAACTTAATAAATTAACCTTTTTTTTAAATCTTGTTTTTTTAACTAATAATAATTTAATTAACCTTTTTTATAACTTTACTAATGTTTTTTTATTAACTTTTTTTTTTCTATTTAGTTTATTTATTTTAAGCTCTTCTTACTAACTTTTAGGATTTAGATTAAAATTTAACTTTTTTTTTTTCTTTTCTTCAAGAGTAAATTTTTTATAACCTTTTTTTAAATTAATTTCTAACACATTTTTTTATCAAATTCTAATACCTTTTTTTAAATAAAAATCTAACTTCTTTTTAAAATTAAATCTTTTTTCTAACTTTTTTTTAAATCTTTTTTCTAACTCCTCTTTAAAGTTAAATCTTTTTCTAACTTTTTAAAATTAAAACTTTTTTTTCTAACTCTTTAAAGTTAAATCTTTTTCTAACCTTTTAAAATTAAAACTTTTTTTCTAACTCTTTAAAGTTAAATCTTTTTCTAACTTTTTAAAATTAAAACTTTTTTTTCTAACTCTTTAAAGTTAAATCTTTTTCTAACTTTTTAAAATTAAAACTTTTTTTCTAACTTTTTTAAAGCTAAATCTTTTTTTTTCTAACTTTTTTAAAGTTAAATCTTTTTTTTATTTTTTTTAAAAAAATCAAATCTTTTTTCTAACTTTTTTAAAGTTAAATATTTTTTTCTAACTTCTTTTTAAAATTAAATCTTTTTTCTAACTTTTATAAAGTTAAATCTTTTTTCTAACTACTTTTTTAAAATTAAATCTTTTTGTCTAACTCTTTTTAAAAATTAAATCTTTTTTCTCTAACTTCTTTTTTAAAAATTAAATCTTTTTTTCTCTAGCTTCTTTTTAAAATTAATTTTTTTTTTCTAACCTTTTTTTTAAAATTAAATCTAAATCTTTTTTTTGACACCTTTATTTTTCAAATTAAAATTCTAAATTCTTTTTAAAATTAAATTCTAACGCCCTTTTTTTTTTTTTTTTTTTTTTTTTTTTTTTTTAAATTTTAAATTCCTTTTAAAATTAAATTCTAACAGTTTTTAAAATAATTCTAACATTTTTTAAAACCAACATTCAAATATATTTTTTTTTTTACTCTAACTCATTTTTTTTTAAAACTCTAATTTTTTATTTAACTTGAAACTCTAATCTTCTTTGCTAACTTTTTAAATTAAAATCTCAACACTTTTTTAATCTAATCCAATCTTAATGAATTCCAGATCAAATCAATCATATCATATCATCATCATAAGAAAATCAGCATCACCATCAAATCAAATCTGAAATCATCATAAAAATCTACTCAAATCAAATCCGAGATTGAAAAAGATTGAGATATTCAAATTAAATCTGAGATTAAAAAAGATTTAAAAATCAAGTATAAAAGGGACGAAAATCATAGCAAGAAAGGGAGAACTTTTTTCGTAAAATCCAAGCAAACTCCGTCAAAAATCCTCTAGCCTCAGGACAAAGCATCATCGGCCATCATCATTCCGTAAGGATCAAAAAATATAATTACAATTTTTGTGTTGCTTTTCATGTTTTTCAGGAAAAAGAGATGAAGAAGACAAATCGGCGGCCATGCAAAAGAAGAAGAAGATAACATCCGTGAGAGGCAAACAAGAAGGAGAGAAACACACCCAAACTCAGAGAGCAGAGAGAAGAAGAGTGATGACCGGCCCAACCCTCTTTTTTTATTATTTATTGTTTTTCCATTTGTTATTTTATTTTGTTTATCTTTTTTAAAAAAAAATCAAGAAGACCCTTTCTTTTTTATAATCAAAAACCTTTTTCAAATTAATTAAAACTCTTTTTAAATAAAATAATCAAATGTTTTTTCAAATAATAAAACTTTTTTATAACTTTAAAGTAAAACGTGTTTTTAACTAACATTAAGATTTTTTAAATTAAACCAATTGTTTTTTTTAATGATTAAATCTTTTTTTCAAAATATTATCACTAAAACTCCTTTTTTAGAATAATTAACCAAACTTTCACTTTTTTATTAATAATTTTTTTTTTTTTAAACTCAAAACTCTCTCTTTTCACAAATTTAAATCCTTGGTTAAAAAGACCATAAAAGTCCTCCAAAATTCATACGGCTTGCTTCTCGTCCAATTTTGATTTCGTTTTCGTCTAACCCCATATACTGACATTTTTGTTTGTTTTGTTTCTTGCAGCTATTATGTTCAATTTGAAACTTATTTTCGGTTTTATATTTAGCTATTATAATTGTAACTGCTCCTCGTTTGTAACCTCGCGAACATAACAATCGCGTTTACTTTCTGCATTTTATTTCCGTTTGTATGATTTAAATTTCTCACACTTTCATCACTATTACTTTTGTCACATCACACCTCCGAAGGATTAGGTCTAGCCGTTTGGCCGCCATGCCAATAGTCCTCAAACCCTCAAATTTCACACATTCAATTTCAAATCCTCAAAACTACAAACTACAAACCCTAATTTTCACAAATGCCTCGCCGCAGGCTAAATTACAATTTTACCCCTAGCATTAGGTCAAAGAGCCGCCGCGCTCATTTTAGGGTTTCCCGCCGCGGAATCCCTAACCTAACCTAATTTAACCCTAATTCACTTAACAATTCAACGTAGAGATTGGGAGTTTCTACACTCCGCGTAAGCGTGTCCTTAAGATGCGTTTATTCCCCTTGAGACCTTGACCATAGTCAAGAAGTCTCTAACCTCCCTTTTGAGGGGAACTACGATTACTCTGATTCCATTCCCGTAAGGATACGTAGGCACAAGATGCGATGTCTTGCCGAGTAAACTTAGAATTAACCCCTTAGGTCTCTTTTCTCACTTGTAATCCTTATGTACATATACCTTAAGCAAATAAATAAAGCAAATAGTAAACATCTGAACAAAAGGTTCCTGTAGAGTACTACAGAAGTTTAGGGTGCTAATACCTTCCCTAAATTTAACCAACCCCCGAACCCTAGATCTTTCCCCGCATTGTGTTTACGATGCAAAATAGGTTTTCCCTCTTTTGACCTTTTCCTTCGGATAAATCAAAGAGCGGTTGTGAATTGAATTGCGATTCAAACTCATTAATAGTTTGTGATCCTATTTCCACCGCAACAGAAAATGGCGACTTCACTGGGGAGACCTAAACTTTTGAGGGTTATCCCTAACTTGTTCATATTTATTACTATCTGTGTTATTATTCATTTGCATGTATATATTTGCGCTTTGATTGTGGGACTGTTCCTTGTGCTGTGAGATAGGTCCTAACCCGGATCTAGTGTACCTTAGGTAAATGGCAATAGACCAAGGAAACTGTACGACGTATATCGATACGGTTGATCTGGTGGCCATGGTTAGTGCGACTTCTTGGTTGGTGCTTATATTCCTTAAGTCAGGTTGAGGATAATATTGAGGTTGCCATATGTTGTCAACGCACTAACTGACTTTTAGAACCCTAGTTAACTCATCTTGGCCTTTAGAAAGTAGTGAGGTAACCGGCTTTGGTGCAGACTAAAGTTGGTTGACACTCGATACTACGCTCATTGAGATCTTAAACTTGGAGGGTTTTGGTTGGCAAGTAAGTTGCCTTCTGAACAACCACCCTCGTGAAGGATCAATGATATTGAGATCCCTTAGAACCTGGTTACTTTTGTAGGACAGGATGAACCATCTAACTTCAGGGGAGGGTATTTGCCTTTGAACCTCATGCAAGCCTTTAACCTAAGACTTTGTGTGTTTTCATGCATTGCATCCATAAAGCATCTCATCGCATTGTATTTCATGAAGTTCAAACATCATTTATGGATATTGCGGGATACCATAAAAAAAAAAATAGAATGAAAAAACAAGAAAAAGATTTCTTTGGTACCCCACGACATTCGTAAATGTTTTGAATTCCATGAAATCTTCATTTGCATTCACATTTTAGCATCATACTTTTGCATTGCATGTGTCTCCCGATTTCTCATACTCGGTTCTCTCACCTTCCAGTTTTGTCACCCTGAGTTCTCGGCACCAATACAACACCAGAGCTCAAACTCGGAAAAGAATGGAGGATCAGGCAAAAGAGATTGATCGCCTTAGCAATGAACTTGAAGACCTTCGAGGGGGTATGAGGCGAATGATGGAATTGTTACATGTCATGAATGCTAAGATGGATACCCAGCCCACTGTTGTTTCTGAGATTACCGGCGTTACTGTGGACCCTCCACCAAGTGTGACCGTAGCAGGGGACCCACCTTATGGTCTTGCTCCCGGTTTTGTGCCTCCTCAAGCCACTGTTCCGATTAATCAACCTGTTCAGCAAGCCGTGCCTTTGTTTTCTGAAGTTTCTAGGGGGGCTCCTATCTTTGCACCACCTGTTGTACACACTCGTGCGCAACCGTACTTCAGTAAGACAGTTTTTGATAATCTTGATGAGAATGTTGAGGGTTATGAGAAACATGATAAGCTTCGTGAGGAAGTAAACACTATCGTCCAGAGATTGAAAAAGGTAGAGGGTGATCAAATTTTTGGGACTGCCGCAAGGGATGTTTGTTTGGTCTCGGGTTTAGTTATTCCCCCGAAGTTCAAAACTCCGAACTTCGATCGTTATGAAGGTGCCACCTGTCCTAAGAGTCATTTGATCATGTATTATCGCAAAATGGCTGCCCATGTTGAGAATGATAAACTGATGATTCATTGCTTCCAAGACAGTTTGAAGGGTGCTTCTTCCAAGTGGTATTTAACTTTGGACCAGTCCCGCGTTAAGAGCTTTCAAGATTTATCTGACGCTTTCATCAAACACTACAAGTACAATATGGATCTGGCTCCTGACAGAAGACAGTTGCTGAGTATGTCACAAAAGAATTCTGAGTCATTCAAAGAGTATGCTCAAAGGTGGAGAGAGACTGCTTCGCAGGTAGAACCTCCTTTGACCGAGAAAGAGTTAGCTGATTGGTTTGTCGACACAGTCCGTCCAGAATTTTACGAGAGAATGGTGGGTAGTGTGACTTCAAATTTCTCCGACATCGTTGCTGTGGGTGTCAAGATTGAATTGGGTATGAAGAGTGGTAAAATGACAAATAATCATGGCGCTTCTAAGGATCAGCCGAAGAAACCTCCGTATAGCTCCCAGAAAAAGGAGAGTGAGACTAATGCTATATCCTCTGGTAGACCAAGGGAACGCTTTTATCGGCATCCGCAAGGTTATGCTCAACCTCAAGGGTATCCAGTCCAATATGCTCAACAACCCTATGTGGCAGCTATTACACCTTCTTTCAATCAACAGGTTCCCATGTATCAACCTATGCAACAACCTCCTGTTTATCCGCCTCCTGTCAACTACCTACAGGCACCCAATACTCCTGCTCCTCAACAGCCAAAGAGTCCGGCTCCTCGCCAGAATGTTCCGAATAGAAGAACGTATAAACCTTGTCCGCCGATCCCGATGACTTTTACCGAGTTGTATCCCTCTCTGGTCAAGCAAGGTCTAATCACTACTCGAGCTTTGGGTCCGCCTCCTAATCCTCTACCCGCCAATTACAACGCCGCCGCTCACTGTTTATTTCACGAGGGTGCGCCTGGCCATGATCTGGAGAATTGTTATGCTCTCAAAAATATTGTCAGGGATTTATTGGAAAAGAAGATTTTGTCATTTGAAGATCCTCAACCAAATGTTAAGAAGAACCCTTTTCCCAACCATGAGAGTGTCAATGCCATTAGTGCTGATTCGGGAGAAGGTTATGCCCTTGACGTTGAACAGATTAAGACTCCTCTCAAAATGTTCCATTCGAAACTGTTTGAAGCTGGTTTAGTAGATACTTCCCACGTTGCATGTGTAAGTTGTGAAGCCAGTACTAAGGGTTGTGTGTTAGTTCAGAACGATGTTCAGAGGCTGATTAATGAGGGTGTTTTACAAGTGACAAGCCAAGCCAAGAAGGATGTAGTCGCTGTGGTTGAGCCTGTTTTCCATCAGCCTGAATCAAAGGGTAAGGTACCAGTGTTTAATTTATCAGGGGCAGGCTCCGCCAACCTCGTGTTCGATATACCAAGGTCGTATATCCCTGAAGTGAATCAGCCTAAGCCTATAGTTATTCGAAGACCGAGTCCGTTTCCTTTCAGTGATCCTAAAGCTGTGCCTTGGAAATATGACGTGACTATGATCAACGAAGAATCTGGGAAAATTATTTTGAAGCAACGACTGAAAACTGTTGAAGATGTGACCAGCGTAACTGGGGCAAGCCATGATGACTCACAATGATCGTAAACCAGACGTTCTTTCCATTGAGGTTCCGCCAAAGGAAACTGTTGCTCTTAGATTTCATAAACATTTAGAAGGATTTTTCCGACAGTTCATTTGTTTATATGCATTTCTCTTTGATTAAGCGTATTTAGCATGTACGAACTTGTTTATCTTTGATTAATTAATGCAACGCATATGTTTGTCTTGAATAAATCCATTCGTTTCACTCATTCAAAAAATGTTTTCATAAATCATAATGCCAACTTTACTCGATCTCTTGTTCTGATGGAGAATTGGGGGGAGGATGACGAACCCAAAACGGCAGATTTCTTGTCGTATGCTTTCGATTGAAACCCGCTGATGATGTAAGGCATTGTTTCAAATCCCATACACTGGAGATATAAGGATGATAATCCCTCGTTAACCTCTTTGAGCCTTGAAGTAGGAGTTTTCTTTCTTTTAAGAACCTTCATCATAACCTGGGGCAGGGTAGGTTTCAGTTAAGCCGATCGAGCGCTTAGATCCTCAAAAAGGAAGAGCCAACCTTCGAGAATTTATCCTTAGCATCTTGAGAAGTCCAATACAATGGCTATCCCTCGGTTACCTAAGGAGTGGGGCAGTCACGAGCCTTTCGAAATATTTACACGACTTGTGCATAAAAGAATATTCAAAAAAATAATAAAAGCCCGCTAAGTCAAAACCTATGAAGGAGACTTAGGCAAAACTGGGGCATCCCGCTGGACTCCAAAGTCAAATCAAAAGACGTTGTCCAGGCAAAAGTTAGGGAATAAAAGCAAAACTAGAGGGTACAATAAATAATCCCTAGTAAAGAACAAAATCGTGTGAACAATTGCCATTAGAAATAGGTGAGTGACTGCCATGTCCAAAGCCTTGATAAGTTCTCGACCATAGCAAATCCGCTTGAGATATGAGCGTTCGTATCCGGTTAACTGAATTAGGATTGGAGAACATCACGAAGAATGGGTGGGTACAAATATAACTTTGAGCCTTTATCCTTTGTTTCTTAAACCGTGAACCGAGCCACGATACAACCTTTAAAAGACCTAATTGAAGTAGGACTTCGGTTGAAAGCATACTTGACAAGATCACGTTTCCTGACTCCTACGAGCTATGCTCAAAAATTCATGTTGGCATTATAATTCAAACTTATATCCTAACCAGTGATATCGGTCACAAGTTGTTGAGGTATCTTTTTCAAAACAAAAAAACAAAAAATTCAAGACAAATATATGCGTACATTGATAAGCTCAGGATAGGCATTTCAGGCATGACAACTTTGCTTGATATCTTAGAGATTTACATATGAACATAACCCATGGAACTTGAAGATCCTGCTAAACAAGGGCAGGCAGTTTCCCAATTCGCTTACCAACGCGAGTCTGACGTTCTTAAGAGCTATTTCCCAAAGATTGCGTCGTAACACGATTAATTTGTGCCAGTTACGTCGAGACCTGACAAATCTCTCAAAGAGTTTGAAAACAGTGGGGCAACCAGACTCCGTGTTCTCTATAAAATCCTCTTGAGATGACCATACTTTACAACGCAAGTATCCTGGGGCACCATGTTTTTAAAGGAAACAAATGGCGACTACTATAAGGTCCTTCAAGATTAAAACCATGTGGTTCCACAACTTTCTTCATGCACCCGATGGATTTTACTCACGGCGGCCTTCGTTCCCCAGTAAATCTCAGTGTTGCAACAGGCTCCCAAGCTATTGCCTCATCACAGTCCCCAGCGAGACTATAAGCTGACAACTTTTTCTTGGGTAACTCAAAAGTGTCCCCCAGGTTTTCTCCTCCCCATGTGAAGACGTGATACTGTACACCCAAGCAGATTACCTTCTCCTCAGAGAATTCAGAACTTTAAAACCAGACTTGGTTCTACTATTGATCTTTCGCACCCATGATTGACGTATTGGTTGCAGAGAACGCAGGGTATCTCCGTCGAGATGTTTATTTCATCTCTTGTCCCGTCTCTAGTCTGTTTCGTCAGCATACGCAAGGGCATAAGCATCACATGCCTATTTCATTACATATTCATTACATATTCATTACATACTCATTACATACTCATTTCATAACATCCTGCATATTCACATACATAGACATCAACATACATTCATATTAACATATTCATTAACATACGCGTTAGCATGCACAGGTTCATTGGTCGTTACCGCCGAGTAACTGGGTTCGTCCATTCTCTCCAAATAGATTGTCAGCCCTAAGCATAAAATGCTTACTTGTTTCCAGTTTCCCCACAGAGCTCGATCCTCGTGGATGACGGTTACTTCAGCTATCTTTCCTCGCCAGGATTAGATATTTACCCTTCGAGATCATTCCCTCGATGGAGTTTTGATTTCCAGTCTTCTTTCTAGCTCGATCCTAGATTGAATCTCAGTCTTGTCGGTCGTCAATCCCAACCGGATGTGCATTTATTTTGCACCATCTAAAATTTTCACCATACATTGGCAGATACGCGACTATCTCGCTTGAGAAGTTTATCACTGTACCCGGACGTGCATTTATTTTGCACTATCTTTCAAGAAAATCAACTACAATCCTTTACAGATACACGCCAGTTCGCGCCTGGAAAAATATATCAGTACAACACTTTACAATCCTACATGTTACAACCTTTTACACTTTACATTTTACAGCATCAACATACGACATTTCTCACCTAAGAAGTCGATCATATCCTCGTTATGACTCGCAGCAAATGGCCATCTCCATGGAGCAGTTGGGCTTCCATTTCCCTGCCGTCTTGAGGTTTGAACCAAATCGTATTCAGGAGAGCACGATCTTGAGTTACGGGGAGGTTTGAGCAGTTTCATATTCAGGAGAGCACGATTCTGAGTTATGAAGAAGTTCATTTATCCTTTAGTAAAAGAAGGAGCGGAATCATATTCAGGAGAGCACGATTCTGAGTTATGAGGAAGTTCAGTTGGCCGTTTTTCAGGAGAGCACGATTCTGAAGAATGAAGAAATTTCAGGAACCGAATCATATTCAGGAGAGCACGATTCTGAGTTATGAGGAAGTTCGATTATCCAGTTTCATATTCAGGAGAGCACGATTCTGAAATATGAGTATATTCAGTCATCCAGTTTCATATTCAGGAGAGCACGATTCTGAAGTATGAGTATATTCAGTTTCATATTCAGGAGAGCACGATTCTGAAATATGAAGAAATTCAGTCATCCAGTTTCATATTCAGGAGAGCACGATTCTGAAATATGAGTATATTCAGTCATCCAGTTTCATATTCAGGAGAGCACGATCCTGAAGTATGAGGAAGTTCAGTTTACCCTTTTCATGTTCAGGAGAGCACGATTCTGAAGCATGAAGAAGTTTATTTATCCTTCAGTAAGAGAAGAATCAGAATCGTATTCCAGGCGCCGACCTTAAATGCGAGAAGATTTATTTATCAGATAAGCAGCAGCCTCTTTATTTGAGTGCTTATCCATTTTTTGCACATAAGTCCCTTCCAACGATAAGTGACAGTTCTCCCTCGAGAAGCTTATCAGGGCAATTCCCATCAAAGTCCATTTATTTTGGCATACAGTCGGTCTTTACCCTGTATATTTGCTACGGAGTTCCGAAAAGTCCGTTTGATCCTGTCACGAGGGGTAGTTTACAGAAGCTTGGATGTTATTCCTTGCTCAATGCTCCAGCATTCTGTAATCGATCTTACAATCGTACGTGATCCAGTTTTATTTTTAGATTCCCCAGTGGAGGCCGTCTCACAGGTGCCATCTCCATTTGAGAATCTCGTTCCCGTTCTAAAAAGGACAATTGGTCGCGTTCGCACCAATTGACCATCATTTTAGAATTCCCCGGTGTTGTGCTGTGTCCCAGCGCGTCGTTTTCCCCAGTGTGTTCTTCTCGTAGCGTCTGTCCCTGTGTCGTCGTATTCGTCAGCATTTTCGCATTCATCATTTCAACATACGCATCATATCATATTCATGGCATCGTCTGCATTAGTCTGTTCTCGTTTTGTCCATAGCATTGCATATCGTCGCATATAAGGGCAAAATTTTCGGTTATCTATATTTAAATCCCTCCACCACGATTCCACGAGTCTCTGTCACTCAAATCGTCCGGTGTAGCCATTTAAATAGGGGCAACTGTAATACCCCAAATTTTACCCTTTCTTTTTTATTTTTATTTTAAATTCTTATTAACTTAATAAATTAACCTTTTTTTTAAATCTTGTTTTTTTAACTAATAATAATTTAATTAACCTTTTTTATAACTTTACTAATGTTTTTTTATTAACTTTTTTTTTTCTATTTAGTTTATTTATTTTAAGCTCTTCTTACTAACTTTTAGGATTTAGATTAAAATTTAACTTTTTTTTTTTCTTTTCTTCAAGAGTAAATTTTTTATAACCTTTTTTTAAATTAATTTCTAACACATTTTTTTATCAAATTCTAATACCTTTTTTTAAATAAAAATCTAACTTCTTTTTAAAATTAAATCTTTTTTCTAACTTTTTTTTAAATCTTTTTTCTAACTCCTCTTTAAAGTTAAATCTTTTTCTAACTTTTTAAAATTAAAACTTTTTTTTCTAACTCTTTAAAGTTAAATCTTTTTCTAACCTTTTAAAATTAAAACTTTTTTTCTAACTCTTTAAAGTTAAATCTTTTTCTAACTTTTTAAAATTAAAACTTTTTTTTCTAACTCTTTAAAGTTAAATCTTTTTCTAACTTTTTAAAATTAAAACTTTTTTTCTAACTTTTTTAAAGCTAAATCTTTTTTTTTCTAACTTTTTTAAAGTTAAATCTTTTTTTTATTTTTTTTAAAAAAATCAAATCTTTTTTCTAACTTTTTTAAAGTTAAATATTTTTTTCTAACTTCTTTTTAAAATTAAATCTTTTTTCTAACTTTTATAAAGTTAAATCTTTTTTCTAACTACTTTTTTAAAATTAAATCTTTTTGTCTAACTCTTTTTAAAAATTAAATCTTTTTTCTCTAACTTCTTTTTTAAAAATTAAATCTTTTTTTCTCTAGCTTCTTTTTAAAATTAATTTTTTTTTTCTAACCTTTTTTTTAAAATTAAATCTAAATCTTTTTTTTGACACCTTTATTTTTCAAATTAAAATTCTAAATTCTTTTTAAAATTAAATTCTAACGCCCTTTTTTTTTTTTTTTTTTTTTTTTTTTTTTTTTTAAATTTTAAATTCCTTTTAAAATTAAATTCTAACAGTTTTTAAAATAATTCTAACATTTTTTAAAACCAACATTCAAATATATTTTTTTTTTTACTCTAACTCATTTTTTTTTAAAACTCTAATTTTTTATTTAACTTGAAACTCTAATCTTCTTTGCTAACTTTTTAAATTTAAATCTCAACACTTTTTTAATCTAATCCAATCTTAATGAATTCCAGATCAAATCAATCATATCATATCATCATCATAAGAAAATCAGCATCACCATCAAATCAAATCTGAAATCATCATAAAAATCTACTCAAATCAAATCCGAGATTGAAAAAGATTGAGATATTCAAATTAAATCTGAGATTAAAAAAGATTTAAAAATCAAGTATAAAAGGGACGAAAATCATAGCAAGAAAGGGAGAACTTTTTTCGTAAAATCCAAGCAAACTCCGTCAAAAATCCTCTAGCCTCAGGACAAAGCATCATCGGCCATCATCATTCCGTAAGGATCAAAAAATATAATTACAATTTTTGTGTTGCTTTTCATGTTTTTCAGGAACAAGAGATGAAGAAGACAAATCGGCGGCCATGCAAAAGAAGAAGAAGATAACATCCGTGAGAGGCAAACAAGAAGGAGAGAAACACACCCAAACTCAGAGAGCAGAGAGAAGAAGAGTGTTGACCGGCCCAACCCTCTTTTTTTATTATTTATTGTTTTTCCATTTGTTATTTTATTTTGTTTATCTTTTTTAAAAAAAAATCAAGAAGACCCTTTCTTTTTTATAATCAAAAACCTTTTTCAAATTAATTAAAACTCTTTTTAAATAAAATAATCAAATGTTTTTTCAAATAATAAAACTTTTTTATAACTTTAAAGTAAAACGTGTTTTTAACTAACATTAAGATTTTTTAAATTAAACCAATTGTTTTTTTTAATGATTAAATCTTTTTTTCAAAATATTATCACTAAAACTCCTTTTTTAGAATAATTAACCAAACTTTCACTTTTTTATTAATAATTTTTTTTTTTTTAAACTCAAAACTCTCTCTTTTCACAAATTTAAATCCTTGGTTAAAAAGACCATAAAAGTCCTCCAAAATTCATACGGCTTGCTTCTCGTCCAATTTTGATTTCGTTTTCGTCTAACCCCATATACTGACATTTTTGTTTGTTTTGTTTCTTGCAGCTATTATGTTCAATTTGAAACTTATTTTCGGTTTTATATTTAGCTATTATAATTGTAACTGCTCCTCGTTTGTAACCTCGCGAACATAACAATCGCGTTTACTTTCTGCATTTTATTTCCGTTTGTATGATTTAAATTTCTCACACTTTCATCACTATTACTTTTGTCACATCACACCTCCGAAGGATTAGGTCTAGCCGTTTGGCCGCCATGCCAATAGTCCTCAAACCCTCAAATTTCACACATTCAATTTCAAATCCTCAAAACTACAAACTACAAACCCTAATTTTCACAAATGCCTCGCCGCAGGCTAAATTACAATTTTACCCCTAGCATTAGGTCAAAGAGCCGCCGCGCTCATTTTAGGGTTTCCCGCCGCGGAATCCCTAACCTAACCTAATTTAACCCTAATTCACTTAACAATTCAACGTAGAGATTGGGAGTTTCTACACTCCGCGTAAGCGTGTCCTTAAGATGCGTTTATTCCCCTTGAGACCTTGACCATAGTCAAGAAGTCTCTAACCTCCCTTTTGAGGGGAACTACGATTACTCTGATTCCATTCCCGTAAGGATACGTAGGCACAAGATGCGATGTCTTGCCGAGTAAACTTAGAATTAACCCCTTAGGTCTCTTTTCTCACTTGTAATCCTTATGTACATATACCTTAAGCAAATAAATAAAGCAAATAGTAAACATCTGAACAAAAGGTTCCTGTAGAGTACTACAGAAGTTTAGGGTGCTAATACCTTCCCTAAATTTAACCAACCCCCGAACCCTAGATCTTTCCCCGCATTGTGTTTACGATGCAAAATAGGTTTTCCCTCTTTTGACCTTTTCCTTCGGATAAATCAAAGAGCGGTTGTGAATTGAATTGCGATTCAAACTCATTAATAGTTTGTGATCCTATTTCCACCGCAACAGATGATAAGGAGCTAAAGGGGAAATTGATTGAGAGGAAAAGGAATTATGGGTTTCTCTTACCTTTTCTTGTTGAGAAAGCTCAGAAGTTTGCTAAGAACGGCTGCTGGATCGTGTTTAGTGCTATTCTGGCACTTTGCATTTATGGTATTGTCTTATTTCCGAATCTCAAAGATTTCGTTGATGTGGATGCTTTTTACTTACTAGCTACGGGGAATCCCGTACCCACTCTTCTAGGAGATGTCTATCATTCCGTGCACCACAAGAATGAGAACCGAAGAGGGAAGAACGTCTCGTGCTGTGTTCCTTTGCTCTATAGGTGGTTGATGAGTCACATGCCTAAGAGTGGTCAGTTTGTGGATACTATTGCTACCTCAGAGTGGTCTGAGAGGATGATGGGCTCAACTGCTAAGGATATTACATGGTTTGATCGAGATTTGCTTGGTATGTATATTGTTTATAGTTGTGGTGGATTTCCTAACGTCCCTTTGGTTGGAAGGAAAGGATGTGTCAACTATAACCTATCTTTATTGGTCCATCAGTTCGGGTATGCTTTGAGGGTTGCTCCCAAAGAAGAGGAGATACAGGAATCTTTGTATCTCACGGGTTTATTGGAAGGAGATCTATTAACCAGACTTGAGCATGCTTAGAGGAGTATCTATAGAATGGGGAAAGCAGCTTTGGGAAAAAGCAACAGTCAGGCTTATGGTCCTTATGTAGCTTGGATTCGTGATAGAGCTGTTAGGTCTTTAATGCCATATCCTGTAGTGGAACCTCCATGTCCCCTCCCGGTTGAGGAGCCTACCACTGTAGAAATCCAAAGGTACGATCAGGTATGCCGAGACAAAGAAGAATTGCAGAAAGCCAACGATGAGTTAGAGAAGGAGATTGTTCGGCTTCGAGGAGAGAAGAACGAAGCGACTTATTCTCTGAAAAAGCAGACTGAGATGGTGGATAGATTAGGATCAGAGTTGACTAAGCAGATCAGCGCTCGAGAGCGGATGAAGGTAGCTCCGAATGGTGTTAGTGTCGTGATTGCTACTAAAAAGCAAGAATTGGATAGAGCTTATCGGCGGATCTCCAAATTTGAGAATGAATGGAACGCTCTCTTGACCAATAATAAGGAGAGTGAGGACAAGCTAAAGTCGCAAATTGACAAGATAAAGGCTCAGCTTAAGGCAAAAGATGAGGAGATCGTGAAGGAAGCATCGCTCAGGAGACATAGTGACTACAAGTTATATGAAGCAGTGGGAAACTTGAAAGACTACAAAGAAGGAGCTGAAACCAAGAGGCGTCGACTTGAGGAGGTGCTTGGAAAGGAATACTCTGTAAAGGACTTGCAGGCCACTGTCACTCAGCAGGAGTTACTCATTCGTGGATTGCTTACTGGGTCGGATCATTTGGAGACACAGGCGCTGCTGAAGGAGTTCCAGTCTCATCACCCAGCTTGATTTCCTTTTTTTAGTTTTATCTTTGTATTCTGTTGCCTAGGATTTTTGTTTGTATTGATCATCACCAGGCATGTTGGCTGAGGTCATTTTCTTATTTGTATTCAGATGCTGTTTGTACTTTGCCTTTGGGCCTGTTTTGTATATATGAGGTTTTCATCCTTTTGTTTGGAGGGGCTCCATTGTCATGGCTGCTATCTTGAAACTAGAATCGGGGGGAAATTAACTTGCTGCATATTTACATGTTAGCATATTGCATACCCATATTGCATTGCAGGTATCTTCTTGAGTTTATATCTTACCTCCTGCATCTCACTAGGTTTCAGGATTGCAGAACAACGAACACATCGTTATTCTACCAGGAACAACTGCAAAAAGGTCATGGATCAGGTACAGGTTGAGATGCAAGAGATTCGTGAGAAGTTGACACAATTCATGCAAGCAATGAAGACTGTGGCCAAGGGCCAGGAGTGTCTTCAAACTCTTGTGCAACCGCTGCTGCCGCGAGCGGGTGATAATACTGAGTTTAATTCTGTTCAAGTTGAGACTCCTCACCGAGAGGAGGAGATACTGGTGGTGGGTCTCAGAGCTGGTGAGACTGGTACTGGTAATGGCAATGGTAATGGAAATACTGGTAATGGGAACAGGAATATAGAAGTCAATGGGAACATCGGAGACACTGGTTTTGGCCCAGGTGGTGGAAATAATGAGACTGGATTTGGAAATGCTGGTTTCATTGGTGATGGTTTCGGCGACACCAATCAAGTTTATGGCAACACTGGCTATGGTAATACAGGTTTTGGCAACAATGGCTTCAGACCGGGTCCTTTCAACGCTGGCTTCGGGCCAGGCATGGTTAATCAGGGTGGTGGTAACCGGCAGTTTGATCAGAATGGCTTCGTTTGCAATAATGCCTATGCTGGATATGGTAATGAGGTTTCGTACTGGGGCGAAGATCGTCAGGAAGATGCCTTCTCTGGGAAAGGTTTGGGTTTTGAGGATCCTACTGACAGTGACCGCAGGATTAAGATGTTGGAAGAACAGATGAGAAATCTTGCCAACCAGAACTCTGCTGGGTTGGACATGGCTAACATGGGATTGGTCCCTGGGATGAGGGTGCCAATCAAGTTCAAAGCGCCAATGTTTGACAAGTATAAGGGGGATACATGCCCACGAGTTCATGTGCGTTCATACTACAGGAGAATGTCCGCTTATTCAGACGATGAGAAGATGCTTATGCATTTTTTCCAAGATAGTTTGTCAGGGCCATCGCTAGAATGGTATATGGGTCTAGAACCTGCCCAAATTGGTAGCTGGAAGCAATTGGCGGAAGCTTTCGTCATGCATTACCAATACAACAGTGACCTTGCGCCAAACAGGGTCCAGCTTCAAAGCCTTTCTCAAAAGAGCGGCGAGAGTTTCAAGGAATATGCCCAGCGATGGCGCGATCTTGCAGCAAGGGTGCACCCCCTATGGTTGAAAGGGAATTGATTGATATTTTTGTTGGGACATTCTCTAGGATGTACTATGATAAATTGCTCAATTGCTCGATGGGTAGTTTCTCCGACATGATACTCATGGGAGAACGGATTGAAAATGGCATTAAGATTGGAAAGATTCAAGTCGGTGAATCAACCTCAGTTGTAGGTGCTAAGAAGGTTTTTGGTGGTAGAAGACAAGGAGACGCCAGTGCAGTGTTTGGTGGTCGAGGACGAGGTAGAGGTAGGAATCAGTATAGTCAACAACAGGTTGCTAGTGTGACTATTCTAATATCTCCACAACAGCAGCCGCAACAGCAACAAAGGCAGCACCTAGCTCAGCGCAGAATTCAGGAGGGTAGGCCAAAGAGGGTTTTTGAAGTGCCTCCGACGACGCATGCAGAACTCCTTCAGACCTTGTTAGGGTTAAATATGGTTGAAAAGAGAACGATGGCTCCACCAACGAGCACACCTCTGTTTGGTTATGACACCAGTAAGCACTGTGAGTTTCATTCTGGGGCACCCGGGCATGATATTAAGAGTTGCCATGCTTTCAAACACAAAGTTCAAGATTTGATTGACAGTAAACTCATAAATTTCGGTCGTGATATTCCGAATATTGTACAACAACCAATGCCGAATCATGGGGCGAATGCCATCCTGGTAGAGGAGGATTTGGATCTGGTTATGGATGTAAATGAATTGAAGACGCCTTTGAGTTGTGTTAAGAGCAGATTGTTGAAAGGGGGAGTCTTCCCTGGATGTGATGAATACTGTTTGGACTGTTGGACCCGACCAGAAGGTTGTGATGATTTGAAGAGAGGTATTCAGACTATGATTGACGAGGGAACTTTGCAATTCGACCGTTCTGCTGTTGAGAAGCCTGTTGAGGCTATATTTGAAAAGGAGGGTGAGATTGGCACAGTCACAATTCCACGTAAGACTATTACGATATCGGCGCCTGCCAAGCTGCCGACCATCACAATAACGAAAGCAGGACCCATTCCTTATGAAAGTACAAAAGCAATTCCTTGGAATTATGGCTTAGAAGTTTTTTGCAATGGGGAAAAGATTAACGTGAATAGTTCGCCGGCTGGGGCAGTGGACAATCTTGTTGGAGCGGGAGGCATGACCCACAGCAGTAGAATTTACACCTCACCGGAAGTTGAAGCTAAGAGGATTGCTAAAGGCAAAACCAAAGTGATTGAGGGAGGACCTTCTCAGGAGAAGGAGAAAGAAGCGTCAGTCAAGGATATAGAAGAATTCATGAGATTGATTCGCAAAAGCGATTACAAGATTGTAGAGCACATGCAGCAGACGCCCTCCAAAATTTCAATCCTATCTTTGCTGTTGTGTTCCGAAGCTCATCGGAATGCCTTGTTGAAAATCCTTGATACATAATATGTGCCTCAGGAGGTATCTGTCAATCAGCTTGAAGGAGTAATGGCGCATGTGAATGCCGGACACAGCCTGGGATTTACTGGCTTTGATTTGAAACCTAAGGGTCGTGATCATAATTTGGCTTTGCACATTTCAGTGGAGTGTCGGGGCACTGTCATGTCGCACGTTCTTGTAGATACCGGATCATCTTTAAATGTTTTGCCTAAGAAGGCGATGATGAAGTTAGATATCTGAGGGATCATATGTACACCAAGTGACTTGGTCGTGAGAGCTTTTGATAGGACCAGAAGGGCGGTGTTGGGGTCGATGATTTTTCCACTCCAGGTCGGTTCGGAGGTGTTCGACACAGTGTTCTATATCATGGATATTCATCCAGCATATAGTTGTTTGTTAGGATGGCCATGGATTTATGATGCGGGGGCCGTAACATCTACGTTGCATCAAAAACTTAAGTACATGGTTGGTGGTAGTGTCGTTACTATTTGTGGGGAAGAAGACATTCTGGTTAGTCATATTTCATCGTTCAAGTATGTCGAAGTGGATGGGGAGATCCACGATACACCATGCCAGGCTTTTGAAGGAGTGCAGGTCAAAGTTGAAACTCCTGTCATCAGCAAAGGGCCAGAGGTGGCCATTTCTTCCTACAAAGACGCCCAAGCGTTGGTTCAGACACGTGAAACTAAAGGATGGGGTCAAGTTTTGGAAATTCCCGTCAAGATGGACAAGTTTGGATTAGGATATCATCCGACGTCGGCATCTTCGTCAAAGAGAGCCCCAAGGTTTAAAGGCCCGGTGGTGATCACTCCAGGTGGAGTTTGCTATGAAAGGATCAATGCTATTTCTGATGCTAAAGACAGAGATAGCGATTGTGATATGGATGCGTGGATCAAGCCCAGCGCGCCAAGACAAAGCCTATGCAATTGGTCTATCCAAGAGCTTGTCCAAGTGACAACTAAGCAGTAATGATTTGTTTTTTCGATTATTGTACAATCCTGTGTTCTACCCGGGGCATAGTGATTTTGTTTTCAGGGCTACCTGCTTATCTATATGCACTGTCTTAATCATTAAATAAAGGCGTTTTTCTCATGCAAATTTTGTGATCCCTGTCTTTCTGTTTTTTATTTTTAACAATAAAATGGCAACGTGGTTATATGTTTGTTTGCATCATTTGAAGCATTTAACTATTTTCTTTGAAGGATTCATATTTCAGATGACACCAACCACGAACTTCCTATGACTCGCTTCGACTTTGAGCATCCGATATTTCAAGCCGAAGAAGAGGTTGTTGAAGATAACGACTTGTCAGAAGAGCTGACTCGACTTTTGAAACAGGAAGAGAGAATCATTCTGCCTCATCAAGAGGAAATTGAGGTTATCAACTTAGGGTCGGAAGAATTGTCAGGAATATCCGGATAGGGGGCTGCGCTGCAAAGTGATATCAAGAAAAGTTTGATTGAGATGCTTCGAGAGTATAGGGACGTCTTTGCTTGGTCGTATGAAGATATGTCTGGGTTGGATACTGATGTGGTTGTTCACCGTCTGCCATTGCGTGAAGAATGTCCGCCGATTAAACAGAAGCTCAGAAGGACTAGACCAGACATGGCTGTGAAGATTAAAGAGGAAGTGCAGAAACAGTGGGACGCTGGGTTTCTTGCTGTTACAACTTATCCCTCATGGGTCGCCAATATAGTACCTGTGCCAAAGAAAGATGGTAAGGTGCGGATGTGCGTTGACTATCGAGATTTAAATAGGGCGAGCCCTAAGGACGATTTTCCACTTCCTCACATTGACGTATTGGTCGACAACACTGCTCAATTCTCCGTGTTTTCCTTCATGGAAGGGTTTTCGGGCTATAATCAGATAAAGATGGCGCCGGAGGATAAGGAGAAAACAACTTTTATTACCCCGTGGGGAACGTTCTACTACAAAGTGATGCCCTTTGGTTTGAAGAACAGGGGGGCAACATATCAGCGTGCTATGACGACACTCTTTCATGACATGATGCATAAAGAGATTGAGGTCTATCTTGACGATATGATTGCCAAATCCCAGACGGAGGAAGAGCATCTGGTGAATCTTCTAAAATTGTTCAAGAGGCTTAGGAAATTCAGCCTGAGACTGAATCCTAACAAGTGCACCTTCGGGGTGAGATCTGGTAAGCTATTGGGGTTTATTGTTAGCGAAAAAGGAATTGAGGTTGATCCTGCTAAGATAAAAGCGATACAAGAAATGACAACGCCTAAAACAGAAAAAGAAGTTCGTGGCTTTTTGGGGAGATTGAATTACATTGCTCGATTCATATCTCATCTAACTGCTACGTGCGAGCCATTATTCAAATTGTTGAAAAAAGATCAGGTTGTGACCTGGAATGAAAATTGTCAAAAGGCATTCGAAAAAATAAAAGAATATTTGCAGGAACCTCCAATATTGATACCCCTAGTAGCTGGGAGACCTTTGATTATGTATTTGACGGTTCTTGAGGAAAGCGTGGGTTGTGTTCTCGGTCAACACGACGAGACTGGACGTAAAGAGCATGCGATTTTCTATTTGAGTAAAAAGTTCACAGATTGTGAGTCCCGTTACTCAATGCTCGAAAAGACGTGTTGTGCACTCGCCTGGGCTGCCAAACGTTTGAGATAATACATGCTAAATCATACAACCATGCTAATTTCAAAGATGAATCCGATCAAATATGTGTTTGAAAAGCAAACTCTCTCCGAAAGGATTGCCCGATGGCAGATGGTACTAACAGAGTATGATATTCAGTATGTCTCTCAAAAGGCTATTAAAGGTAGTGTTCTGTCAGAGTACCTAGCTGAACAACCAATTAATGATTACCAGCCGATGAGTTTTGATTTTCCTGATGAGGATATCATGTACTTAAAGATGAAAGATTGTGAAGAGCCGTTGTCGGATGAAGGTCCAGAATTGGGTTCTAGATGGCAATTGATATTTGACAGCACTGTTAATTCATACGGAAGTGGAATAGGGGCAATCATTACTACTCCCCAAGGGACGCACATCCCATTCACTTCCAGATTGACCTTTCCAGTTACTAACAATGAGGCCGAATATGAAGCATGCATTATGGGTCTCGAGGAGGCTATTGATTTGAGAATCAAAAATCTTGATATGTACGGAGACTCTGCTCTAGTTGTGAATCAGATCAAGGGAGAGTGGGAGACTCGTCAGCCCAATCTGATACCTTATATGAATTATGCAAGGAGGCTTTTACCTTTCTTTGACAAGGTAGAATTACACCATGTGCCGAGAGCAGAAAATCAGATGGCAGACGCTCTTGCGACATTGTCTTCGATGTACAAAGTTAATTTCTGGAACGAGGCTCCCAGGATAGTTATCTCTCGTTGTTGCACCCTAAAATTTGCTCAACCTTATTCACTTGGTTTATGTTTCAATATCATTAGCATTTGCATATAGAGTCATGCACATAGTCTACTCATCTGCATAGCATAGCATAGCAAATCATCCAACAGGGGACCAAGCATTATTCTCATCTCTATGAGCCTATCAAAAGGTTATTATTCAAATTCAATCTCATTCAAGTCATCAGAAAGAATTGGAAAGCTAAAGAGGTCAATGGATCAAGCAGTGCATCTATCTCCTATCTGAGGGTATCTGAGGATCAACAAGGAAGGTGTGAGCTGTGAAGTGAGCATGGAGAGTATGTGGACATCATGGAGGACTTAGAAAGTCATTTGGAGAAAGAGACAAGTCATTGATGTGAGCACAAGAATTGCAGTTGAAGACAGTCAACTAGGGTTTCATCTGGGGTCAACTCTAGGTCAACTCTAAGTCAATTGATTGATTGAAAGGCATTGAGGTCTATTGGAGAGATTGTGGGGTTCATTTGACATGTGGAGAAAGATATGGTGATATTTCAAGAAGAAATCAAGAGAAATCAAGGAGAAGAGGAGTTTCTAAATTAGGGTTTTTGTGTAAAATCCCCTAGTTTAGGTCAAATTTCCAAGCACGATAAGTCAAAATGCAAGCTTCAAATGGATCCTTGGACAACATGGAACTTGTAGAGGATCTCAAGAACTTTAATTTTAGTGGTGGAAGACATCAAGGAGATTTATAGAACTCATGTTATGGTCCTTGCAAGTTACAGGTCATCTGAGGTATCTGAAATTTTGTCTATGAAAGTTGCTTGTCTTCCAAGCAATTTTTACCCGTCAAGGAGATTTCAAATGAATTTCTGGTAAACATAAGAGTTGTTCTTAATTGTCTTAGCTTTCTATAATGGTATGGTATGAATTCATATGATTTGTGGAACTCTACTTATGGTCTTGGAAAGCAAAGGGTATTTTGGTCATCTGAGAATTACAGGTCATTTCAAGCCTATGCCCAAAACTCATACAAGGAAGCTTCAAATGGAAAACTTCACAACATCAAACTTTCTCCAAATGACATTTTGAGTCTAGAAAAGTGACCACGAAAGATTGGAAAGACTCATAGCTCAAGGTTTCAAAATTGGTGAATTTAATGAATAAAAAATGACCTAAATTTGAGATTTTTCATAGTTTGGCCAAATGAGGTGAAATTATAGGTCATTTTGATTGGAAAAATCATTTTGAGAACATTGGCAAAATTAGAATTTTGAGTTTGGTTCAAGATTTGAGAGATATGCATGGTTACTTACAATGAAAGTTACATAATCCAAATCCAAGGGAAAGTGTGCATGGGAAGCTTCTCCAAAGTTCTAGGAGTTTCTAATCTCATCTATATATTGGATTGAAGAACTCCATGCCATGGTTGGTGAATCATATTGATCAAAACACAAGTTATACACCAATTTTCCATTTTGCAAAATCAATTCAAACTCTCTCAAATCTCTATCAATCTCCATTTTTCTTGATCTGATCTTCATCACCATCATTCATAGATCACATTTCACACAAGCATTTGGTTGATTGGAGGAGAACTCGTGCCATACAAGTGAATCATCCAAGAAGCAAGAAAGTTTCAATCACAAGATCCAAGAAGTTTGAGTCAGATTCAGTGCATACAGAACTCAAGAGCAAGTTCACTGATCAGTTTCCCATCATTGCAAGCATTGGATCAAGGAGTTCCATAGCTGTTTTCACCATTTTGCACCAGGTAAGTTTCTTCTTCTAATTGCCTGTTTTAGTTAGAATTATAGGGAATTGTTAGCATAGAAATGTTAGGATGGGTTAGATGACTGAGTTTGGTGAGTTTGAAGAAGTTTCATGGAGATTATCAATGGTGTGCACAAACTGTTGGAGCTTATAACTCATGGAATATGGCACGATAATCTTGAATAATTTGCTCATAATGATCAGCATAAGATGTGGATTAGTTTAGGGCAAGAATTAGAGAGAATTGGAAGAAGTGATATCAGGTGATCATGGTGGAACCAAACTGTTATGCCTATCGGGTTTAGTTCTTGGTTGAGTTTTAGAAGGAGTTATTGTTATGGCTATGTAGAGGGATGAATTTAGAGCAACTTTGCTCTTGGAATCGTGTGGATTCATGGAGAGTTGAAGGAGAACAGAAAGGTGTAAGATGCATGCATGGTGAAGAGTTTCAGAAACCCTAGGGTTTCTAAGGTTGAAGATAACCTTTTGGCCACACGATCGTGATGCTGACTTTGACTATAAGACCAATCCAACGACTGTGGTTTAAAAGGAATTACGGAGGGAAAGTCCATGGTGCTACGCACCGTTTCATTAAAGTTCAGTCTGATGGGCTTTAAATTCCTTGCTATGCACACCCTCCTCAATCAGGCCCAATTTGGTTTTAACAGAAAAATTCGCTATTCGCACCGTTTTGTTTTTTTTTAATTTTTGTCATATTTTCTGATGGTGTTGGGCCCAGACGCGCTTGCTATGCGCGCCCCCAGTCTGGGCCCATATGGTTGTTTTAACTGATTTCCATTACTCATGGCACCCCTTTTCATTTAATTTATATTATTTCATTCATATTTTGTTAATTCTTTAAAAATTCATAAAAAATAGAAAAATGCATGATTTTAATTGGTTCTTTTTGCATATTATTCATAATTTTGTCAAGAAAAATATCATACAAAAAAATTAATATTTAATTTTATTTTCATATTTTTTGGCATATTTTTCTTTTAAATAGGTATAAATAACATTTAATTTGATGCATGATTTTGTTAATTTTAGTTTGAATAGATGCTTTAATATTTTTGTCCCATTCTTTTTAGGTTGATTAGTTTAGACCTTTATCTTGTATATGCAATTTAGTTCATATTTTTAGGACTTAATTTTAGGTGATTTGTTTAGGTGTGAATAACATGATCAAAATTAGGGTTTAGGTGATAACATAGGTGAATTAGTTCATTTCCCTTAGGAGTTAGAAATTGAATTTTTGGGGTATGGGACTATAGGGATTATGGGTAGTTAATAGACCCCTTAGAGAATATTAGGATTCCCCTACTGCTATTAGTATACTGTCTGTATTGCTTGACTGTGTGGTGTGCCCTCTCTGGGGATTATGATTTGTCTGTATGGGGTATTGGGTTTGCTTGGGGGTTGGGAGAGTTGAAGACTTGTGATGATGAAGCCATTGGAGATCCAGAGATTGAAGACCAACTTCCAGAGTTGATGATGAGACCTTTGCTGGCAGCTGTTGAGGAGTGTAGGGTTTAGGAGCTAGGCAGAGCTCTAGAGTAGAAAGCTTGTTTCTCCAAACATGGAAGGCATTGTCTGCCTCCATCCTTTCTCTATGATTCAAAGTCTCTTTCAAATATCCACCTCCTTCCTTTGGAAGGATCAGTGAATGTATTTGAAAGATAGAACTTTTGAGAGAAACCTGTCTGTATAATGTTAACAGTTAATGAGCCACCCTTGGTAGGCAGTTTACTGTTTAACATTCATTCTATGTTGTTGACTGATGTTCATCCTGAAGGTTGAGACTTGAAGAAAAGCCATTGCAGATGGAAGACTGATAATCAAGACCTTGCTGGAAGGCTGTGGAGAGGGAGATTGATGCTGGCTGAAGCTTGTAGCTATTTGGAGATGACTTGAAGACAGATGTTGATGCAGAGCTGCTGTGGCTGTTTATTTTAGCTGTTTATTTCTGATGTATTGATTGGTTTTCCCTGACTGTATTGCTTGCTGTTTAATTTGTTGGGTTGAAAGTGAATGCTGTTCACTTTTGCCTATTGTTTTCTAGGTTCGAGGTTGAGTGGGACTCCCTTGCCTCGCTTGTATTGCTGCATCCATGCATTTTACTGCTTTATTGTATATATGCTATTGTTTCTGTTTCCGTTTATCCCTTAGGATCTCTGTTTCTCTCTGTGCAAGAGAGAAACATGATAGACACTAGGTCTTGACCCATGCATGATAACATTAGGTTAGTTTGATTCCCTTTGCAACCGTAGGTTAGAGTTCTGTCTCTTCTTTCTCAAAACAAACAGAAAAACACAATAAATCTTTCAAACACAATAAAAGACACTTCTTCCGTAAAAGAATGTGAACTCATCAAAATGTCATTTTTGTCCGCTTGGACTGCTAATCAGGAAAACCTTTTTCAGAAGGAATAAAATCAATCAAGACAAACCTGTGTCTTCCGTGGCCCGAACTACGTTTGCCCTGATCTTTCATGCTGTATGAAAGTACGTAGGCATAGGATGCGATATTCTAGCGAGCAACCTTCCCTTCCTTTCCCGTAGGTAGGCGAACTACGTTGACTCTGATTTCTCGTTCCAGACGGGAATACGTAGGCATAAAGTGCGATACTTTGCCGAGTCATTTTCTTTTCTTTTAACCCTTGACCTGTAGAGTAGATAGAATAACAATCCGTACCAGAAAACAAGCGTGGATCCCGTCGAGTACGACGGACGTGAGGGGTGCTAATACCTTCCCCTTGCGTAACCGACTCCCGAATCCAGGTTTTGGTTGCGATGACCATACCTTTCCCGTCTTTGCGGTAGGTTTACTCTGAGCGTTTCCTTTCCCTCCCGTGGGATAAATAATGCACGGTGGCGACTCTTCTGTTCAGCCGGCGCCGATTTTCGCAGTAGCGACAGCTGGCGACTCTGCTGGGGATCCAACGTCCCCTGGCTGCTAAGGACTGCGATAGTTCCTTATGCATTTGGGATCCAACGTCCCTTAAGAGAGTCAATCCTAGCGCTTGTTTTCCCGTCGAGGATTTTGTATGGATTTATATTTCTGACATTTACATTTCAGAATTATATTATCATTATTATTGCTGTATTGTGGGGTGTGACAGGTGTTCTTTGATTGAGAGATAAGCCGGACCTGGCTTGAGTGCACCTAGAATTAGAGTAGAAAGTAGTGGGCGCGTGCCGGCTTTGCTTGCATTAGTGTCTCATGAAATCTACACTCGGACGAGGTTCTTCTGGTTGGCTTCTTTTTCTACCCTTTGGGTCGAAGGGGTTGTTGGTCAGCTGAATTGTCGACTCCGGGAACCGATCATTTGGAAGTTGGCTAAGTGAGGCCTCTTCAGGATTTGATGATGCCACTCCTTCTGGGAATCGTATCATCAACCCTGAAAGTCTGGGACGCCGACGACCGCATAGGATGCCATACCTTGTGTCAGTTACTAGGACATCCACCTGTGAGAGGGTTTGGGGTTATGCAGGTAACTAGACCTTCAGACTACCGGTTTGTTTCTTGATTTGAGATCCTGGGTATTTATGGAGAGTGCTGAGGTCTGTCAGAGACCAATTGGAGAGTTCTGAGGTCTGTCAGAGACCAGTTGGAGATATGATTGGAGGTCTATCAGAGACCAGTCAGAGTTATGATGTGAGGTCTATCAGAGACCAGTATTGGAGCTCTGTATGAGGTCTATCTGAGACCAGGGTTTGAGGAGTTCTAGAGGGTCTATCTGAGACTTCTTGATATGGTTCAGGCTATTCAGCCACGACATTTGGTCCCTGTGGCATGTTACTTGCATTGCATTGCTTGCATACTCATTATCATTGCATTCCATTAACGTGTGTCTGTGCTGCAGGTTCATTTGCATATTCCCTGGTTCTAGTGCCCGACTTCTGCTTATTTGGTCATGGCTAGTTTGAGGAAGACAGTTGCGTATAAGCTGCCTACACCTGATATTACTCCTTTGCTTGGTCTGATATCTCTTGCTGATGAGGAGGTTAGGAGAAGCTTCAGAATGAGTCATGGGAGATTACTGAGATTAGTCTGCAAGCCCACTGCTGATGAGATGAATGGGCTGTACACCTTGATGCAGTTCTATGACCCGGCATTGAGATGTTTCACGTTTGCTGACTTTATTCTGGGGCCTACCATTGAAGAGTATGTGGAGTTTACTGAGCTACCAGTGCAGAACAAGGTTCCCCTTATTCACTCTGCTGCTGAGCCCAAGTTGGAGGACTTAGCTAAAGTCTTGCACATGAACGCTGCAGAACTGTTAGTGACTTCTTGGCTTGGGGTTTCAGGTTTTTCTCTTGATTTTCTGGTTGGCAAGGCTCAGGAGTATGCCAAGAGCGGATGTTGGGTGGTTTTCAATTCTATTTTGGCTCTATGCATTTATGGAATTGTGATGTTTCCTAACTTGCCCAATTTCGTGGACTTGGACGCTTTCCATCTGTTTGCTGCTGGCGACCCAGTGCCCACGTTGATCGGAGAATTCTACCACTCCTTGCACTACAAGAATGAGAACAGAAGGGGAAAGGTTGTTTACTGTTGTGCGCCTCTGTTGAGCATGTGGTTTAAGAGTCATCTTCCCCCGAAGGGATCTTTTATGGATAGTGTAACTACCGCTAGCTGGTCAGAGCGCCTGATGAGGCTATCTTCTGAAGACATAAAGTGGTTTGATCGAGACTTGTTGGGGTCTGAGCTTATCTTCAGCTGTTCTGGGTACCATAATGTCCCGCTGATACGAAGAAAAGGGTGTATCAATTACAACCCTTCGCTGTTCGTTCGCCAGTTCGGATATGCGCTGAAGAACCCACCAAAGGAAGAAGAAGTACAGGAATCTCTGTACTTCACCGGTGATTTGAAGGGGGAGTTGCTAGCGAAGCTTCAGCATGCCTGGACGCGTATTAACCGAAGAGGGAAGCCACTGTTAGGGAAGAATGACTGTCAGGCTTATGCGCCTTACAGGGTTTGGATTCAGGAGAGAGCAAGTCAGTTGCTGATGCCATTTCCGGTTGCACCGGTCTCTGTTCATATTCCGGTAGAAGAGCCAACTACTGTTTCTAGGGAAGCCTACGATCAAGTGGTGAAAGAAAAAGAAGCCTTGATGAAGGTCAATGAAGGGTTAGAGCAAGAGCTAGCTCAGATACGCAGTGAGAAAAACAAGGCCGTGCATGCTCTCCAACAGCAGATCGAACTAGTAAGCAGACTAGGGGCTGAGTTGACTGAGGAGAAAAAGAAGCGCGAACGTCTGGGGCAAGAGTTCAGGAGCTCCCATGACATGCTGGAATCCAAAAAGAAAGCGCTCGATGCAGCACACCGAGAAATCTCTTCTTGCAATAAGACTTGGAATGCTACGCTCACCAACAATAAGAAGAGGGAAGATAAATTGAAGCAGCAAATCTCTGACCTCGAAGAGCAGTTGAAAGCTAGCATTAAGGAGTATGAAGAAGAAGTGATGACCCGGTATAGTCTCCAGAATGCATTGAACAAGGCCATCAAAGGCAGGGATGAAGCTGTGTCTCAGAAGCGTAAGCTAGAGGATCGCTTCGGAGAAGGGGCATGGGAGGAAACTGCTGGCGACGTGCGACGTGTTCTCAAGAGAAGAAACCAACTTGTTGAAGGGCTGCTTACCCGACCAGGTCATCCAGAGACCAAGAAGTTAATAGAAGAGTACCAGGCTTATGGGAGTACCTGATCATTTCATGTATTTACTTGTATGCTTTATTTGCATAGTGCTGACCATCACCAGGATTGTTGGTTGAGGTCATGCCTTCTCTTTGTACTCAGTGATATTGTATCCTTGGATTTCTCTGTAATACATGAGGCTTTCTATGATTCGGCTCCGATCTTCATATTACTAGCACTGTCACTGCACTGGCACCTTCGCACTAGAATCGGGGAATGAATCTCCCTAATGCACAGATACACATTGCATTGCATTCATATTCATATTGCATTTCAGGTAATCATTGGATGGTATCTTATTTCCCGCTCTGTACCAGGTATTTTCAGGATTGAAGATCAGCGACCGCACCGCTACTCGACTCGCACCAACTGTCGAAGAATCATGGATCAAATGCAGAACGAGATGCAAGATATGCGCGAGAAGTTGGCACTCTTCATGCAGACCATGGAGACTATTGCAAAAGGTCAGGAAAATTTGCAAGCTATGGTGCAGCCTCTGTTGACAAGAAACGCTGGGCATGGGAATGAGGATCATCAGTCTGTGCGAGTCGACACTGTTCCTGGGGATGGTACTCCCACACCAGTGGCTCCACCTGTAGTCAACATACCTGCTGTTAATGTCAACAACGGTACTGCTGCCGGGAACGGTAATGTTGGGATTGGGAACGAGACTGCTGTCCATAACGTTGGGCTTGGTGATGTCAACTTGGGTGATAATATGGGAGGCAACGACTTCAGTAATGCTGGATTCGGGTTCAATGATCAGGGATTCGATAATGCTGGGAAATATGGTTTCAATGCTCAAGGCTTTGGGCAGGACGGTTTTGGTGTGACCAATCAGGGTTACGGAGGTTTTGGAAATGGAAATGGCGCTGGGTTGATGGCTTTTGGACCTGCTGGAGTTGCTCCGGGGTACGGTAACAGAGGGCGAGGCCCGGTGATGAATCAGATCAGAGCTGGCCGTAACAATGGATACGATGGGTATGGAACTGGGAATGGTATCTGGCAAGAGGATCAGCAAGAGGATGCCTTCTCCGGTGGAGGTTTCGAGGGACCGATGGATGACTCCCAGAAGATCAGAATGCTAGAAGAGCAGATGAGGGGGGTCCTGAACCAAAGTGCTGTGGGCTTAGACATGTCAACAATGGGTCTGGTACCTGGCTTGAGGGTGCCAATCAAATTCAAAGCTCCTACGTTTGATAAGTATAAAGGAGACAACTGTCCGAAAGTGCACGTGCGGTCATATTACCGACGAATGTCTGCATATTCAACTGATGAGAGGATGCTAATGCATTTCTTTCAGGATAGTTTGTCGGGTCCTTCCCTAGAGTGGTATATGGGATTGGAACCAACGCATATAAAGACATGGAAACAACTGGCAGAGGCATTTGTAGCTCACTACAAGTATAACAGCGACTTGGCGCCCAACCGGGTCCAATTGCAAGGGCTGTCTCAGAAGAAGGGTGAGAGCTTTAAAGAGTATGCGCAAAGATGGCGCGACATGGCTGCCAGGGTCCGTCCTCCTTTAGAAGACAAGGAAATGAATGACATGTTCATTGGAACATTCACCGGCATGTTTTATGACAAGTTGTTTCACACATCTTTGGCCAGTTTCTCAGACTTAATTCTGATGGGAGAAAAGATTGAAAACAACATTAAACAAGGAAGATTCCAAGCTGAGGTATCGACTGCATCTGGCAGTAACAGGAAGGCTTTTGGTGGGCGCCGTCAGGGAGAGGCAAGCATAGTGTTTGGGGGCCGAAGCCGAGGCCGAGGCAGAGGTCGAAACCAGTATCATCAGCCGCAGCAGGTGGCGAGTGTTACTATACCATTTCAACAACAACCGTTTCAGCAACAACCAATGCAACAACAACAACAGCAACAGCAGCCGCAGCAGGGGGCACAGCCTGCTCAGCGAAGATTCCAGGGTGGTAAACCAAGGAGAGTATTTGAGAAACCTCCCTCGACGTATGCCGATTTGTTGCAGACACTGTTGGGTTTGAACCTGGTAGAGAAGAGAACTCTGGCACCAATAACGGGAATTCCTCCGTATGGCTATGATGCAAGCAGGCACTGTGAGTTCCACTCTGGGGCTCCGGGCCACGATGTAGAGGGTTGCCATGCTTTTAAGCATGTTGTGCAGGATTTATTGGATAGCAAGGCTATCAATTTCGGAACAGTGGGGCCGAATATAGTGCAGAAGCCCATGCCTAATCATGGGGCAAACGCCATTCTAACTGAGGAAGGGTTGAATCTGATTCTGAATGTCGAGGATTTAAAGACGCCGCTGAGCGAGATAAAGAGCAGGTTGTTGCAAGGTGGGGTCTATCCAGGATGTGAAGAGTACTGCTTGGAATGTTGGACCCTAGCTGGGGGGTGCGATGATTTGAAGAAAGGCGTTCAGGCTTTAATAGATGGCGGTACATTGCAGTTTGACCGAGCAGCAATGGAAGAACCTGCAGGGGCATTAGCAGACAAGCAAAGTGATGTGGCCACTGTGACGATTCCTCGAAAGACAATCACTATAACGGCACCGGCCCAGCGACCACCGATCACCATAACTAAGGCCGGACCAATCCCGTACGAGAGCACAAAGGCAGTCCCATGGTCATATGGGTTGTAAGTGTATTGTGACGGAATAAAGATTGATGTTAATAAGCAGCCAGCCGAGACCGTAGACAATTTTGTTGGTTCAGGAGGCATGACAAGGAGTGGTAGGATCTTCATCTCGCCTGAGGTAGAGGCCGAAAGACTGGTGAAAGGAAAGGGAAAGATGGTTGAGAATGTCCCAGTGCAAGCAAGCGACAAAGAAGCGGCATCGAAAGATGTGGAAGAGTTCATGCGCTTGATTAGAAAAAGTGATTATAAGATTGTGGAGCATCTGCAACAGACACCGTCAAAGATATCTATACTGTCATTGCTATTGTGTTCTGAAGCTCACAGAAATGCGTTGCTGAAAGTCCTGGATACTTCCTTCGTACCCCAAGATGTTTCTGTAAATCAACTGGAGGGAGTATTAGCACATGTAAATACAGGCCATAGCTTGGGCTTTACAGACTTCGATTTGACCCCGAAGGGGAGAGATCATAATATGGCGCTGCACGTCTCTGTGGAGTGTAGAGGATCAGTCATGTCACATGTATTGGTCGATACCGGATCGTCTTTGAATGTGCTGCCCAAGAAAGCGATGATGAAGCTAGATGTCAGAGGAATCCTATGCACGCCCAGTGACTTGGTAGTCAGGGCATTCGATGGCACGCGGAGAACAGTTTTTGGATCGATAACATTGCCTCTACAGGTGGGGCCGGAGGTGTTCGCAACTGAATTTTATATCATGGACATCCAGTCTGCATATAGCTGCCTGCTCGGAAGACCTTGGATTCATGGGGCTGGGGCAGTCACGTCTACCCTGCATCAAAAGTTGAAATATATGGTGGGAGACAGCATGGTTACAGTCTGTGGCGAAGAAGACATCCTGGTCAGCCATCTGTCGTCATTTAAATATGTGGAGGTCGATGGAGAGATTCACGAAACACCCTGCCAGGCATTTGAAGGGTTGCGTATCAAGGACAAAGGTCCCGGGCCGAGCAAAGTGTCGGAGATAGCCGTCTCGTCGTATAAAGAAGCTCAAGCTCTAGTAGAGACTGGTGAGACCAAGGTTTGGGGCAAAGTGCTGGAGATTCCCGTGAAGATGGACCGATTCGGGTTGGGATATCAACCGTCGTCATCGACACCTGCCGTGGGGGCACCCCGTTTCAGAGGGCCAATAACCATCTCTGCCAGTGGAGTATGTCATGAGACCATCAACGCCGCTTCAGAGTCTGACGAAGGAGACAGCGATTGCGATATGGATGCCTGGATTCAGCCAAGCACGCCAGGACAGGGATTGTGCAACTGGTCTATTCAGGAGCTTGTTCCTGTGACTCTTAAACAATAATGCTTTGTTTTATTAATTGTTGAACAATCTGATGTCTTGCCCGGGGCATCATGATTTGCTTAGGGTTGTGCTGTTATGAACATTGCGTGTTAATCATTAAATAAAAGGCGTTTTTCATGTGCAAATATTGCGATCTCTGTTTTTCTTGTTTTGTATTTTTCAATAAAATGGCAACGTGGCTATTCGCTTTATACGCATTTTGAAGCATTTAACCATTCTTTTTGCAGGATAACATTTTCAGATGACATCCTTGAACCACCTATGACTCGTCCCGACTTTGAACACCCGGTATTTCAGGCCGAAGAAGAGGTTGTTGAAGATGGTGATGTTCCCGAAGAGCTATCTTGGTTGGTGAAACAAGAGGAAAGAGTCATTCTGCCTCACGAAGAGGTCATCGAAATTATCAACCTGGGGTCGGAAGGGGTTGAGAAGAATATTCGCATAGGGGCCGCGCTGCAGAGCGACATCAAGTGAAGACTGGTTGAAATGCTCCGAGAGTATAGTGATGTGTTCGCTTGGTCGTATGAAGATATGCCAGGGCTCGATACAGATATGGTTGTGCACCGTCTGCCATTGAAAGAGGAATGCCCGCCGGTCAAGCAGAAGCTTCGCAGAACTAGACCAGATATGGCAGTGAAGATCAAAGAGGAGGTTTAAAAACAGTGGGATGCTGGTTTCCTGGCTGTGACAAAATATTCCTCATGGGTCGCTAACATAGTACCAGTGCCAAAGAAAGATGGCAAGGTACGAATGTGTGTGGATTATAGGGATTTGAATAAAGCGAGCCCAAAAGACGATTTTCCGCTTCCTCATATCGATGTGCTAGTTGACAATACTGCTCAATACTCCGTATTCTCCTTCATGGACGGCTTCTCGGGCTATAATCAGATTAAAATGGCGCCAGAGGACATGGAGAAGACTACTTTCATAACGCCTTGGGGAACATTTTGCTACAAAGTGATGCCCTTTGGCTTGAAGAATGCTGGGGCAACGTATCAGCGTGCAATGACGACTTTTTTTCATGATATGATGCACAAAGAGATCGAAGTTTATGTTGACGATATGATTGCCAAATCCCAGACGGAGGAAGAGCATCTGGTAAATCTGCTGAAGTTATTTAAAAGGCTTAGGAAGTTCAGGCTGAGACTGAACCCTAACAAGTGCACCTTCGGGGTGAGATCGGGTAAACTGCTGGGGTTTATCGTAAGCGAAAGAGGAATAGAGGTTGATCCTGCAAAAATAAAAGCAATTCAAGAGATGTCGACGCCTAAAACAGAGAAAGAGGTGCGCGGGTTTTTAGGGAGGTTGAACTACATCGCTCGGTTCATATCTCACCTAACTGCTACGTGTGAACCATTGTTCAAGCTGTTGAAGAAAGATCAAGCTGTAACGTGGAACGAAAATTATCAAAAGGCGTTCGATAAAATAAAGCAGTATTTGTAGGAGCCTCCTATTCTGATACCTCCAGTGGCAGGGAGACCCTTGATTATGTATTTGACAGTTCTTGAGGGAAGCATGGGTTGTGTTCTCGGTCAACACGACGAGACAGGAAGAAAAGAGCATGCGATCTACTACTTGAGTAAGAAATTTACAGATTGTGAATCTCGATATTCAATGCTTGAGAAGACTTGTTGCGCGCTAGCCTAGGTCGCCAAGCGTTTGAGGCAATACATGCTGAATCATACAACCATGCTCATCTCGAAGATGGATCCTATCAAATATGTATTCGAAAAGCAGGCGTTATCAGGGAGAATTGCCCGTTGGCAGATGGTCTTGACTGAATATGACATCCAATACGTCTCGCAAAAGGCTATAAAGGGGAGTGTGCTGTCTGAGTACTTGGCTGAGCAGCCTATTGAAGATTACCAGTCGATGAGGTTTGGTTTTCCTGACGAGGATATCATGTACCTAAAGATGAAAGATTGCGAAGAGCCGTTGCCAGACGAAGGACCAGAGTTGGGTTCCAAGTGGAAGATGATCTTTGACGGAGCTGTGAATGCCTACGGTAGCGGAATAGGGGCAATCATCACTACTCCGCACGGGTCGCACATCCCGTTTACTGCTAGATTGACCTTTCCAGTTACCAACAATGAGGCCGAATATGAAGCGTGTATTATGGGGCTGGAAGAAGCCATTGATTTGCGAATCAAAAATCTGGACGTATACGGAGACTCAGCTCTGGTAGTGAATCAGATAAAAGGGGAATGGGAGACGCGTCAGCCCAATTTGATACATTACATGAATTATGCAAGGAGATTGTTGCCTTTCTTTGACAAGGTTGAATTGCATCATGTACCGCGAGCGGAGAATCAGATGGCTGACGCCCTGGCCACTTTGTCTTCCATGTACAAAGTCAACTTCTGGAACGAGGCTCCCAAAATTATTATCTCTCGGCTTGACCGACCTGCCTTCGTGTTTGCTATTGATGAAGCATCTGACGATAAACCGTGGTATTTTGACATCCTTAATTTCCTGAAGAACAAAGAGTATCCGGCTGGGGCATCCAGTCAAGATCAGAAGACTCTCAGGAGATTAGCGGGTAACTTCTATTTGAATCCGGATGGTGTCTTAGACAGAAGAAACCATGATTTGGTGTTGCTCCGTTGCGTAGATGAAAAAGAGGCGAAGTTGCTCATGGAAGAAATACATGAAGGTACATTTGGTACGCATGCTGGTGGTCATGCTATGACGAGGAAGCTGCTGCGGGCAGGTTATTTTTGGCTGACTATGGAAACTGATTGTTTCAAGTTTGCGAGCAAGTGCCACAAGTGCCAAATATATGCAGATAAGATCCATGTGCCTCTGAGTCCTCTGAATGTGATGTCATCGCCATGGCCATTCTCGATGTGGGGAATCGATATGATTGGAAAGATCGAGCCGACAGCTTCTAATGGGCACCGGTTCATTCTGGTAGCAATCGATTATTTCACCAAGTGGGTGGAAGCGGCGTCTTATACAAATGTAACTAAGCAGGTGGTGGCCAGATTCATCAAGAGAGACATCATTTGCAGATATGGGATCCCCGAACGGATAATCAATGACAACGGTTCAAACCTGAACAACAAAATGATGAAGGAGCTCTGTCAGAATTTCAAGATCGAACATCACAACTCCTCCCCTTACCGACCCAAGATGAATGGCGTTGTCGAAGCGGCCAACAAGAATATAAAGAAGATTGTTCAGAAGATGGTGGTGACCTATAAGGATTGGCACGAGATGCTACCTTTTGCTTTGCACGGTTATCGTACGACGGTACGCACATCAACCGGGGCAACCCCGTTCTCGTTAGTATACGGAATGGAAGCAGTGCTACCACTGGAAGTTGAGATTCCTTCCCTGAGGGTATTGCGAGATGTCCAATTAGACGAGGCAGAATGGGTGAAAGACAGGTTGAACCAACTGAGTTTAATGGATGAGAAGAGGCTAGCTTCTCTAGCATACGGTCGTTTGTACCAGAGCCGAATGAAGAAAGCGTATGATAAGAAAATACATCCGCGGAGCTTTCAGACGGGCGACCTTGTGCTGAAAAGGATTCTCCCGCCGCAGGCAGATCGCAGGGGCAAGTGGACCCCCAACTACGAAGGGCCATACGTTGTCAGAAAAGTCTTTTCAGGAGGAGCTTTATTGTTGTCCACCATGGACGGTGAAGACTTTACGTCGCCTGTGAATTCGGACGCAGTTAAAAAATACTTTGCTTAAAAATTGACCCGCTGGACAGAAAAAAGAGAGTCCAGGCAAAAATGGGGCATCCTGGCGAACCAAAAACAGAATGAAAGGTTCGGGCAAAAGTTAGGGATAAAATGAAAAAATGTGCACCCGCGAAGTTGAAAACCTACACTGGGCGGCTTCGGCAAAAAAGGGTATCCCGGTGAACTGAAAACCCGTAAAGGGCGGTTCACGCAAAAGTTAGGGATTTGAAAAGCAAATGACTGCGGTCCGAATTTGATACTGCATTGAGCATCGGCGCGGGAGAATATACCTGAGGGGTCGATTATCAGATACAATCTCTTCGGAAGTGTGGATACCAGGAAAGCATTAGAGTCGGGCGAGTCATAGGAGGATCAGTTCGTGATGTTCGTCTGCATCCCGTTGCCGACATGTGTACAAATTTAATTTGTCAATATATTTATGCTGCTTGTGCATGCTTGTATATTTGTTGTGCGTAGCTTCCTCTTTTCAGGAGTTACATCCCGTGTACAAAACTCTGCCCATTCAGGGGCCCAATCAATAAAATATGTTATTCAGTACTTGATGCTGGTTCTTTACTGTTTTGTGCATGATAAACGCCTAAGTCTAATGAAACTATCATGTGCATAACGCCGCTGGCCCTTGCCAACAATTGCTAAAGCTTTGAATTAACTGAAAACAAAGTCACTAACGCTAACCTGAATAGATTTGGTTGCATAGACTTGTCTTGTCTTGTTTGTCTGGTTGCAGGGTTCATAGCCGTGAAAGAGGATGATCAAAAGATTGCAGTAACGAAAGACTCGACCCCCATGCAGGTCATGCTTTCGAGATAATAATGTTCCTAAATGAAGAAGGATCAGATTCCCCAGCTAGTCGTAGCTTATTCCAGAGGGCGTGCTCCAGCAAAGTCATTTATTCTCAGCAAAGTTTGGCGATTCCTAGATCGAAGGCTGTATTCCGACGGTGCATCTCAAGCAGAGTTGGTTTAGCCTCAGAAGATTAATATTTGTGAGCTGTATTCAGACAAGTTCACCTTTCCCCGCAGGGTCATTTGCTCTCCCCCAGCAGAGTCAGTTGATTTTCCCTAAGAGAATCATCCCATCTCCAATGGAGTTCTCTTTTCAGCAAGTATTTTCATTCCTCTCAGTGGAACTCGAAGATTAAGACTCTCCCCGGCAGAGTTGGTTGTGAGTTCTGACATTTATTTTGTCAGAATACCGTGTGATATCCGTTCACTTTCCAGTAGAAGTCCAATCATACTGGGCGCATCTGCTATCCCCCAGCAGGGGTTACTTCAACGAGGTGCTTGGTTTAAATTCCCCAATTTCCCAGCTGAGTCAAACTTCACCCTTCCAGCATTTATTTTGCTGGAATAATTCTGTAACACCTGGCTATCCCCAGCGGAATCGGCATTGTCTTCAGCATTTATTTTGCTGAAGCATTTTCCCGTATCCCAGCAGTTCAAGTTTGCATTTGCATCGGCATATAGTGTCATATCTGCATCTACCAAACAAAAGCACGTAGCATTTCCATGTCGAATGGAGCACTTCATCATTGTCAAACACATGTATTTTGAAACATGAACCAGGTTGGCTAACCGTTGTTTCAAGTATTGTTATCTTGCAGGTAGGAGGAGTTCTTGCTCAAATGAATTACTAAACATTCGAGGTCTCGACGTGAGACATTCAATGAAGTGTCAGCTTTGGCATTATTCCCCACAGAATTATCATGATGAAGTTCTCTTTGTCTCCGAACTGAGTTATTTGTGAATTTCTCGTGTTTTCCCCGCCAGAGTTAGTAGGCAAAATTTCTCCTCATTCCCAAGCAGAGTTATTTGTCATAAACAGGCGTCCGGTAGTTTGGTTTCCGAATATCCCCAGTAGAGTCCGCCTCAAAGTTGCTGTAACGTCAGTACTAAGAAGTTTGTGGGTTGAGACCAGTGGAGAAATGAGTCCTGACATGGACGAATTTTATTGACAAGTTTTCTTCGTGTTAGAGAAGTGAAGTCCTGACGTGGACAGATTGATTTCCTCAAGTTGACGATATGTGCCAGTCCTAACATGGACAGATTTGGTTTCTTAGTATTGATCGAATGTGAAGTCCTGACGTGGACAAAGTTGGTTACTCTTCGTGTTGGTGTCCTGCCATGGACCATTTATTTCCAGCAGATATCTTTATTCGTAATGGTGAAACGAGCGTCCTGACGTGGACAAATTTATAATTCATTGTGATGACAAGATACGAGAGTCCTGACGTGGACAAATTTATCCTTCTTCGTGTGGTTGGCGAAGTGTATGTCCTGACGTGGACGAGTTTTATTTCCCCAGCAGGTCGAAGACGCGTAAGTCCTGACGTGGACAAATTTTATTTCTTCAGCAAGTCAAGAGGTAGGTCCTGACGTGGACAAATCAAGACGATACGGTTTCCTTACGTGGAAAGATTGGAGTCCTTACGTGGACAAAGCAAGAAGAGAGTTATTCCTAACATGGAAAGGTGGGTTCTAACGTGGAAGATGTAGTCCTTACGTGGACAAGTTAGGTCCTTACGTGGAAAGATTGAGTCCTTACGTGGACATATCAAATTGGAGTCCTTACACGGACAGATCAAGATGAGTTGTGTTCCTTACGTGGAAGAAAAAGGGTTTCCTTACGTGGAAAGAAGGATTGTTTCCTTACGTGGAAAGATTGAGTCCTTACGTGGACATATCAAGTTGGAGTCCTTACGTGGACAGGTCGAGGTTGTGTTTCCTTACGCGGAAAAATTGTTATTCCTTACGTGGAACGAAGGTGGTTTCCTAACGTGGAAAGAAGATGTATTCCTTACGTGGAAAGAGTTGGTTTCCTTACGTGAAAAAAAGATGTGTTCCTTACGTGGAAGAGTTTAGTCCTGACGCGGACAGATTTAGACGAAGTTTAGCCCTGACGCGGGCGGATCAAAGAAGTTGATTCCTTACGTGGAAAAACGATATGTTCCTTACGTGGAAAGGTGGGTCCTGACGTGGATGAAGATATGTTCCTTACGTGGAAAGGTGGGTCCTGACGTGGACGAGGTATTCCTGACGTGGATGAAGATATGTTCCTTACGTGGAAAGGTGGGTCCTGACGTGGACGAGGTATTCCTGACGTGGATGAAGATATGTTCCTTATGTGGAAAGGTGGCATTCCTTACGTGGAAAGATGTAGTCCTGACGTGGACAGATGCAGAAGAGATGATTCCTTACGTGGACGGTGTTATTCCTAACGTGGAAGAGTTTATTCCTGACGTGGACGATTTATTTCTGATGAAATGCAGACGAATTATCCCTAGCGAAGTTGCCAAGATTTTTCCGGGTGGACAGCAGGTGGGGTCCTAACGTGGACAAGTTTTAGTTGAGGTTTCTTCGTAGTGACGAAACAGGAGTCCTAACGTGGACAAAATTCTATCTCTGCGATGATAAAATCTTTTTCAGGCTGATGAAAATAATCCCCAGCACGAGATCAGTGGGATGCTGTAAACAGTTAGATTCAGTTAATGAATATCGTTCCCCAAGCAGTGGTGTAGTTCATTTCTGCGGTTGGCAAATTTCCGGGTTCTTAGTATTCAACCGTCTTGTACCTCGAATGTTTGAAGGTCGTTCGCTCTTCACCCAATCGGGTCCAAGTCGCTTGAATAGGGGCAGCTGTTGCACCCTAAAATTTGCTCAACCTTATTCACTTGGTTTATGTTTCAATATCATTAGCATTTGCATATAGAGTCATGCACATAGTCTACTCATCTGCATAGCATAGCATAGCAAATCATCCAACAGGGGACCAAGCATTATTCTCATCTCTATGAGCCTATCAAAAGGTTATTATTCAAATTCAATCTCATTCAAGTCATCAGAAAGAATTGGAAAGCTAAAGAGGTCAATGGATCAAGCAGTGCATCTATCTCCTATCTGAGGGTATCTGAGGATCAACAAGGAAGGTGTGAGCTGTGAAGTGAGCATGGAGAGTATGTGGACATCATGGAGGACTTAGAAAGTCATTTGGAGAAAGATACAAGTCATTGATGTGAGCACAAGAATTGCAGTTGAAGACAGTCAACTAGGGTTTCATCTGGGGTCAACTCTAGGTCAACTCTAAGTCAATTGATTGATTGAAAGGCATTGAGGTCTATTGGAGATATTTTGGGGTTCATTTGACATGTGGAGAAAGATATGGTGATATGTCAAGAAGAAATCAAGAGAAATCAAGGAGAAGAGGAGTTTCTAAATTAGGGTTTCTGTGTAAAATCCCCTAGTTTAGGTCAAATTTCCAAGCAAGATAAGTCAAAATGCAAGCTTCAAATGGATCCTTGGCCAACATGGAACTTGTATAGGATCTCAAGACCTTTAATTTTAGTGGTGGAAGACATCAAGGAGATTTATAGAACTCAAGTTATGGTCCTTGCAAGTTACAGGTCATCTGAGGTATCTGAAATTTTGTCTGTGAAAGTTGCTTGTCTTCCAAGCAATGTTTACCCCTCAAGGAAATTTCAAATGAATTTATGGTAAAAATAGGAGTTGTTCCTCATTGTCTTAGCTTTCTATAATGGTATGGTATGCCTTCATATGATTTGTGGAACTCTACTTATGGTTTTGGCAAGCAAAGGGTATTTTGGTCATCTGAGAATTACAGGTCATTTCAAGCCTATGCCCAAAACTCATACAAGGAAGCTTCAAATGGAAAACTTCACAACATCAAACTTTCTCCAAATGACATTTTGAGTCTAGAAAAGTGACCATGAAATATTGGAAAGACTCATAGCTCAAGGTTTCAAAATTGGTGAATTTAATGAATAAAAAATGACCTAAATTTGAGATTTTTCATAGTTTGGCCAAATGAGGTGAAATTATAGGTCATTTTGATTGGAAAAATCATTTTGAGAACATTGGCAAAAGTAGAATTTTGAGTTTGGTTCAAGATTTGAGATATATGCATGGTTACTTACAATGAAAGTTACATAATCCAAATCCAAGGGAAAGTGTGCATGGGAAGCTTCTCCAAAGTTCTAGGAGTTTCTAATCTCATCTATATATTGGATTGAAGAACTCCATGCCATGGTTGGTGAATCATATTGATCAAAACACAAGTTATACACCAATTTTCCATTTTGCAAAATCAATTCAAACTCTCTCAAATCTCTATCAATCTCCATTTTTCTTGATCTGATCTTCATCACCATCATTCATAGATCACATTTCACACAAGCATTTGGTTGATTGGAGGAGAACTCGTGCCATACAAGTGAATCATCCAAGAAGCAAGAAAGTTTCAATCACAAGATCCAAGAAGTTTGAGTCAGATTCAGTGCATACAGAACTCAAGAGCAAGTTCACTGGTCAGTTTCCCATCATTGCAAGCATTGGATCAAGGAGTTCCATAGCTGTTTTCACCATTTTGCACCAGGTAAGTTTCTTCTTCAAATTGCCTGTTTTAGTTAGAATTATAGGGAATTGTTAGCATAGAAATGTTAGGATAGGTTAGATGACTGAGTTTGGTGAGTTTGAAGAAGTTTCATGGAGATTATCAATGGTGTGCACAAACTGTTGGAGCTTATAACTCATGGAATATGGCACGATAATCTTGAATAATTAGCTCATAATGATCAACATAAGATGTGGATTAGTTTAGGGCAAGAATTAGAGAGAATTGGAAGAAGTGATATCAGGTGATCATGGTGGAACCAAACTGTTATGCCTATCGGGTTTAGTTCTTGGTTGAGTTTTAGAAGGAGTTATTGTTATGGCTGTGTAGAGGGATGAATTTAGAGCAACTTTGATCTTGGAATCGTGTGGATTCATGGAGAGTTGAAGGAGAACAGAAAGGTGTAAGATGCATGCATGGTGAAGAGTTTCAGAAACCCTAGGGTTTCTAAGGTTGAAGATAACCTTTTGGCCACACGATCGTGATGATGACTTTGACTATAAGACCAATCCAACGGCTGTGGTTTAAAAGGAATTACGGAGGGAAAGTCCAAGGTGCTACGCACCGTTTCATTAAAGTTCAGTCTGATGGGCTTTAAATCCCTTGCTATGCACACCCTCCTCAATCAGGCCCAATTTGGTTTTAACTGAAAAATTCGCTATTCGCACCGTTTTGTTTTTTTTTTTTAATTTTTGTCATATTTTCTGATGGTGTTGGGCCCAGACGCGCTTCCTATGCGCGCCCCCAGTCTGGGCCCATATGGTTGTTTTAACTGATTTCCATTACTCATGGCACCCCTTTCCATTTAATTCATATTATTTCATTCATATTTTGTTAATTCTTTAAAAATTCATAAAAAATAGAAAAATGCATGATTTTAATTGGTTCTTTTTGCATATTATTCATAATTTTGTCAAGGAAAATATCATACAAAAAAATTAATATTTCATTTTATTTTCATATTTTTTGGCATATTTTTCTTTTAAATATGTATAAATAACATTTAATTTGATGCATGATTTTGTTAATTTTAGTTTGAATAGATGCTTTAATATTTTTGTCCCATTCTTTTTAGGTTGATTAGTTTAGACCTTTATCTTGTATATGCAATTTAGTTCATATTTTTAGGACTTAATTTTAGGTGATTTGTTTAGGTGTGAATAACATGATCAAAATTAGGGTTTAGGTGATAACATAGGTGAATTAGTTCATTTCCCTTAGGAGTTAGAAATTGAATTTTTGGGGTATGGGACTATAGGGATTATGGGTAGTTAATAAACCCCTTAGAGAATATTAGGATTCCCCTATTGCTATTAGTATACTGTCTGTATTGCTTGACTGTGTGGTGTGCCCTCTCTGGGGATTATGATTTGTCTGTATGGGGTATTGGGTTTGCTTGGGGATTGGGAGAGTTGAAGACTTGTGATGATGAAGCCATTGGAGATCCAGAGATTGAAGACCAACTTCCAGAGTTGATGATGAGACCTTTGCTGGCAGTTGTTGAGGAGTGTAGGGTTTAGGAGCTAGGCAGAGCTCTAGAGTAGAAAGCTTGTTTCTCCAAACATGGAAGGCATTGTCTGCCTCCATCCTTTCTCTATGATTCAAAGTCTCTTTCAAATATCCACCTCCTTCCTTTGGAAGGATCAGTGAATGTATTTGAAAGATAGAACTTTTGAGAGAAACCTGTCTGTATAATGTTAACAGTTAATGAGCCACCCTTGGTAGGCAGTTTACTGTTTAACATTCATTCTATGTTGTTGACTGATGTTCATCCTGAAGGTTGAGACTTGAAGAAAAGCCATTGCAGATGGAAGACTGATAATCAAGACCTTGCTGGAAGGCTGTGGAGAGGGAGATTGATGTTGGCTGAAGCTTGTAGCTATTTGGAGATGACTTGAAGACAGATGTTGATGCAGAGCTGCTGTGGCTGTTTATTTTAGCTGTTTATTTCTGATGTATTGATTGGTTTTCCCTGACTGTATTGCTTGCTGTTTAATTTGTTGGGTTGAAAGTGAATGCTGTTCACTTTTGCCTATTGTTTTCTAGGTTCGAGGTTGAGTGGGACTCCCTTGCCTCGCTTGTATTGCTGCATCCATGCATTTTACTCCTTTATTGTATATATGCTATTGTTTCTGTTTCCGTTTATCCCTTAGGATCTCTGTTTCTCTCTGTGCAAGAGAGAAACATGATAGACACTAGGTCTTGACCCATGCATGATAACATTAGGTTAGTTTGATTCCCTTCGCAACCGTAGGTTAGAGTTCTGTCTCTTCTTTCTCAAAACAAACAAAAAAACACAATAAATCTTTCAAACACAATAAAAGACACTTCTTCCGTAAAAGAATGTGAACTCATCAAAACGTCATTTTTGTCCGCTTGGACTGCTAATCAGGAAAACCTTTTTCAGAAGGAATAAAATCAATCAAGACAAACCTGTGTCTTCCGTGGCCCGAACTACGTTTGTTCTGATCTTTCATGCTGTATGAAAGTACGTAGGCATAGGATGTGATATCCTAGCGAGCAACCTTCCCCTCCTTTCCCGTAGGTAGGTGAACTACGTTGACTCTGATTTCTCGTTCCAGACGGGAATACGTAGGCATAAAGTGCGATACTTTGCCGAATCATTTTCTTTTCTTTTAACCCTTGACCTGTAGAGTAGATAGAATAACAATCCGTACCAGAAAACAAGCGTGGATCCCGTCGAGTACGACGGACGTGAGGGGTGCTAATACCTTCCCCTTGCGTAACCGACTCCCGAATCCAGGTTTTGGTTGCGATGACCATACCTTTCCCGTCTTTGCGGTAGGTTTACTCTGAGCGTTTCCTTTCCCTCCCGTGGCATAAATAACGCACGGTGGCGACTCTTCTGTTCAGCCGGTGCCGATTTTCGCAGTAGCGACACTCGTCTTGATAGGCCCGCCTTCATATTCGTCATTGAAGAAGCATCGAATGGCAAACCATGGTACTTTGATATCCATAATTTCCTGAAGAACCAAGAGTATCTGGCTGGGGCATCCAGTCGCGATCAGAAGACTCTTAGGATATTGGCTGGTAATTTCTATTTGAATCCGGATGGTGTCCTGTACAAGAGAAACCATGAATTGATGCTTCTACTGTGTGTGGATGAGAAGGAAGCTAAGTTGCTCATGGAAGAGATCCACGAGGGTACATTTGGCACGCATGCTGGCGGACATGCTATGACGAGAAAGTTGTTACGAGCAGGATATTATTGGCTGACGATGGAAACAAATTGTTTCAAGTTCGCAAAGAGATGTCATAAATGCCAGATTTATGCAGACAAGATTCATGTGCCTCCAAGTCCTTTGAATGTTATGTCGTCTCCGTGGCCTTTCTCGATGTGGGATATTGACATGATTGGCAGGATTGAGCCTACAACGTCTAATGGACATCATTTCATCTTGGTAGCTATCGATTACTTCACCAAATGGGTCGAAGCAGCATCATATGCTAATGTTACCAAGCAAGTGGTAGCCAGATTTATCAAGAAGGACATCATCTACATATATGGAATCCCCGAACGGATCATTACTGACAACGGTTCAAATTTGAATAATAAGATGATGAAAGAACTGTGCCAGAATTTCAAGATCGAACATCATAATTCATCTCCTTATCGGCCCAAGATGAATGGCGCTGTCGAAGCGACCAACAAAAACATCAAGAAGATTGTCCAGAAGATGGTTGTGACATACAAAGATTGGCATGAGATGTTGCCTTTCGCTTTGCACGGTTATCGTACGATGGTACGCACATCAACTGGGGCAACTCCTTTCTCACTAGTATATGGTATGGAAGTTGTCCTACCATTAGAGGTTGAGATTCCTTCTTTGAGGATTTTGCGCGATGTCCACCTTGATGAGGCGGAATGGATAAAAGTTAGATTGAATCAGCTCAGTCTGATGGATGAGAAGAGATTGGCATCTTTAGCATATGGTCAGTTGTATCAGAGTCGGATGAAGAAAGCTTATGACAAGAAGGTGTGCCCTCGAAACTTTCAGACGGGCGATCGTGTGCTGAAAAAGATTCTCCCACCACAATCAGATCACATGGGCAAATAGACACCGAACTATGAAGGTTCATATGTCATTAGAAAGGTCTTCTCTGGAGGAGCCTTATTGTTATCCACCATGGATGGTGAGGATTTTACATCCCCTGTGAACTCGGACGCAGTTAAAAAATACTTTGCTTAAAGTGACCCGATGGACAAAAAAGAGAGTCCAAGCAAAAATAGGGCATCCCGGCGAACCATAAAAAAGAAAATAAAAAGGTTCGGGAAAAAGTTAGGGATAAAAATTGAAAAAATGTACACTCGCGAAGTCGAAAACCCGAAAAGGGCGAGTTCGGCAAAAAAGGGTATCCCGGTGAATTGAAAACCCGCAAAGGGCGATTCACGCAAAAGTTAGGGATAAAAAAGCAAATGACTGCAGTCCGAGTCTGATACTGCATTGTTTAGTGGTTTGGGAGTACCTGAGGGTCGTTTATCCAGAACAATCTCTTCCGAAGATCGAGTATTTGGAAAGCATCAGAGTCAGGCGAGTCATAGGAGGACCAGCTCATGGTGTTTATCTATACCACGTTGCCGACATGTATACAAATTTTCTTTGTATTTTTGTACTTATTTGTATTTGCTTGTGCGTAGCTTCCTCTTTTTAGGAGTTGCATCCAGTGTACAAAACATTGCCTATTTATAGGCCCGTTATCAATAAAACATACTATTCAGTACTTGATGTTTGTTTCTTGCTTTTTACTGTTTTGTTTGTGAAAAACGCCGATATTTTTGATAAACTTGCATGTGCATAAACTTGCTGTCCATCGCCAATAATTGTTAAAAATTTGAATTGACTAAATGAATGTCACAGATACTAATTGGGATAGTTCCCGCTGTGTAGATTTGTCTTGTCTCGTTTGTGTTTTGCAGGGTTCTTACCTTTGAAGCAAACAGTCAAGGGATCATGTTTCCCTAAACAGAGTCTCTTGACGAAGGAGCAAACTTCAGGTGAGTGTTTTCCTCCTCCGCGGATGGAGGTCACATCTTGTCCCCAGAAGTTGAGATGGCACTTACCCATACCAGATGTGGAATTTTCCTCCCCAAGAGAGTATCGCCAGCAAGTCCAATTTAATATCCCTTGCAGAGAGTGCATTCCCAGCAGGTGAGTATGGGCACAATTAACCCCAGTACTCCCCATAGAGATAACCAAGTCGTCTTTGGTTCAGAAGGATCACCCCGAGCAGGATTATTTTTCTTCCTCCCAGTGAAATTTGGTCTCACCTTTCCAGCGTTTATATTCACGTTGCTGGAATATTTCTAGATACTCGGTCATCTCCAGCGGAGTTGTGTTGTCCTCGGCATTCATGTTGTGGAAACACTTTTCATACCGGTTTTCTCCAGCAGCTCGAGCCTGCATTTGCATTTGCATATATCATCATATTTGCATCTACCTAAACGCGTAGCATTTCCATGCCGTATGGAGCATTACGCCATTTTCAAACATACGCATTTTGAAACATAAGCCAGGTTGGTTAATCTCTTTATTTTCAAGTATGTTTTCCTCGCAGGTGGTTGGAGCTCTTGCTCAGGTTAATTACTGGATGTTCAAGGTCTTGGCGTGAGACATGTGAGGATAACATTCATCTTGTCATCTTCCCCCACAGAGTTTGCTTGCTTAAGTTTCTCTTATTACCCCCAGCGGAGTGTTTCTTCAAATCAGCTGTTACGTCAGCGTCAAAAGATCTCATGACTTAAACTTCTGAAGTTGTCACCTGTTGTCGAAATAGGTGTCTGGCAATTGATTTCAGAATCTCCCCAGTAGAGTTCCCCTCAGATTTGTTGTTGCATTGGCATCAAGAGTTTGTGGATTGGACAGGTGGAGTGATTACCCGTATTAATCATCGGAGTCAGCTACTGTGGTGATGGGCAGAGAAGTTAAATGTTGAGCTTGATTGAGTCAGTCCCCGGTTTGATGGAGAAACTGTACTCACACTAACTTATATCGGCTGCTGTAGATAGACAGAGAAGTCGTGTATATTGGTTATCGAAGTCAGCTGATGTAATGATAGGCAGAGAAGCTGTATTTTCAGAGACGGTCCCCGGTTTGATGGAGAAATTGTGTGCATTTGAACTCATATCTGCTGCTGTAGATAGACAGAGAAGTCGTGTATATTGGTTATCGAAGTCAGCTGCTATAATGATAGGCTGTGAAGCTGTATTTTCAGAGACGGTCCCCGGTTTGATGGAGAAACTGTGTGCATTTGAACTCATATCGGCTGCTATAGATAAACAGAGAAGTCGTGTATATTGGTTATCGAAGTCAGCTGCTGTAATGATAGGCAGAGAAGCTGTATTTTCAGAGACAGTCCCCGGTTTGATGGAGAAACTGTGTTCTTTTGAACTCGTACCAGCTACTGTAGACGGACAAAGAAGCTGTGTACGTTAAGTTGTCAGAATCAGTTGTTGTAACAATAGGCAGAGAAGCTGTATTTTCAGAGACAATCCCCGGTTTGATGGAGAAATTGTGAGAAGCTGTACTTTCGGAGACAGTCCCCGGTCTAATGGAGAAACTGTACTCGTGCTAGCAAAGAATTTGTATCCATGGTACTAACAAGTACCAGCTGTTGTAGGTAGACAGAGAAGCTAAATGTTATGAGTTTTCGGAATCAACTGCTGCAGCGATAGGCAGAGAAGTTGTATTTCGTGTTGACAGGATCAGTCCCCATAGCAAAGATGGGGTAACTGTATTCGCGTTTGGTGCTTGTTTTTTGTAGCGCTGTATTAAAGTTCTATTGTGGATTCAATGCCTGTGGTGTCACATAGGTGATTGAATTAGAATCGTGGTTTTATCAGATGTTTGATCAGTTGTTGCCGTAACAACTAGATTCAGTGGAGGACGTTATTTCTCCAAGCAGTTTGTGCAGTCTACTTTTTGCGGTTGGCAAATTTCCGGGTTTCTGGGTATTCAACCGTCTTTTACCTCGATTGTTTGAAGGTCGTTCGCTCTTCACCCAGTCGGGTCCAAGCCGTTTGAATAGGGGCAGCTGTTGCACCCCAAAATTTGCTCAACTTTTTTTACCTGGTTTATGTTTCATTTTCATTAATATTTGCATAGTTCTAACATTTGCATAGCATAGCATAATATCATTTAGCAGGGGATCAAGTGTGATTCATGTCAAGAGAAGCCTAACCAGAGGTCTTACTCAGGCTTGAAAAGTCATCAAGGTCAACAAGAGGTGGTTTGGGGTTTTGAGAAGTTTAAATGCTTATATGTGGATTTTCTCCTATCTTGAGGACTATTGAAGATCATCAGTGGGATGTGAAGCCTGGATTGTGAATAGAGGATGTGTATAAAGCTCATGGAGTGCCTAGAGGGCCATGTTGAAGCTTAATCAAGTCATTGTGCCAAGTGCAAGAGCCACAGTTGAAGGTGTTGCAATTAGGGTTACATCTGGGTCAACCTCAGTCAACTGAGCAATTGGAGACGATCAAAGCCTACTTCTGGGTCCTTTAAATCATGAGATGATATGGCAAATCATTTGAGACGTTGTTTCAAGTCTAATCAAGAAGAATCAAGAGTGGTTGGAGTTGCTAAGTAAGGGTTCCTAGGGTAAAATCCCTTGTTTAGTGCCAAACTTCCAGGCCATGTAAGTCAAGATATAAGTCTCAAATGACTTTGACCTCCACATGAATGTTGTAGAGGATGTTCATAGCTTTAATTTGAGTACTAGAAGTCATCCATCTGATTTATAGAACTTAGGTTACAAGCCAGACAAGTTATAGGTCCTCAGATGCATCTGAAATTTGTCTATGAAAATCATCTGAGTTCCAAGCCATTTTAGCCCTAGAAGAAAGTTTCATCTGAACTTTGGAAAAACTGGAGAGTTGTTCCTCATGATCTTAGCTTTCCAAAAAGTTATAGAAGTCCCCATTCTGATTTGTAGAATTCAAGTTATGATTTTTGCAAGCCAAGGGTATTTTGGGAAAGTAAGATTATAGGTCCTAAAAATTATAGGTCCATTTCACCAACTTGCACACTTCAAATGAAAATCTTTCCAACATGAAACTTACTCCAAATGGTGTCAATTGGTCAACCAAACACTAAGAAGTCATGGAATTGGCTTGAAATTAGATTTTGATTTTGAATTTTCATAAAAGAATGATTAAAATGAGAAAATTGGAATTATTTGATTATGGATCATTTTTGTGCAAATGAATACATATTTTTGAGTGGAAGACATGCTCTAAACACATTGGCATTTCCAGAATTTTGATTTGAGCTCATTTGCATAGACATTTCCAAGGTTACTTTACCATGAAGCTACATAATCAAAAACAACCACTAAGATGAAATCAAGGAACAAATCCTAACCATTCACATCCCATGTGATACCAGAAAGCAAAATGCACCATTTTGGAGTGGTCTTCATGAGAAATTCATGCACTTTTACAAGGCAAAAAGTGGTGAAATTTGATTTTTGCAATTGGGCTAAACAAGCTTCCATTGGGCCTCTTTATCATTCAAATCCACCATATAAAAGTTTCTGAACATGAACCCACCCTAGGAGCACGAATTTGGAGCAATTTGGAGCAAGAACCATCTCAAAAAAGTGAAGAACAAGTCAAATTCGTTTTTGGAGAAAGAGCAAGTTTCAAGACAAATTGTGAATTGAGAAAGCTTCATTGAAGGATTTTGAACGATTTTGGACCATTAGTTGCAAGCTCAAACAAGGATTAAAGGCTCAGTGGAAGTTCTCCACTAGGTAACTTTATTTCAACCATACACTCTCAATATGCCATGTTTCTTTGCTATTTTCGTTGCATTGTAACCTTTGAAGTATGTAGATCATTTATATGTCCATTTGGTTGTTGTTTATGATGATGTTTGGTTGGTGCTCAAAACTTTTTGGAGTAGGTATGAACTTATTTTGCATGTTTTTACTTGTTTCTTGCTTGATCTATGATGTACATAAGCTCTAGATGCTAATGGAACAATTTATTTTGAGTTTTGGTGAACTTGAGTTTTTGGTGTCAAACTTTGTTTGCTTCGTTTCTCTTTCATATTGCAATATTAATGATTTTTGAGGATGGATTTGGAATGTACGCGACAAGTAGATGAATTTTTACGTAAAAATTATTGAAAATGGTTGAGTTTTGCATTTTGTGTGTTGTTGTTGATGAACATGGTGGCCGGAGTATGTGGTAGTGGTGACCGGAACTGTTTCCGGCGGGGAAAGGGGCTGGCCGGAGAAGAAGCTCTCGTGGGCGTCTGATCGCGGATGGGAGGGAGACTTTGTCTCCCGATCGGAGGGTGCACAGCGCGTCACGCGTGCAGGCGCGAAACAGCGTCGTTTCGCTAGCTGAAGGAGGAGACTGGGCGCGGGTTCGACTCCCGTTGGGGGGCTTTTTTTCTTGTTTTATTACTTTTCTGTTTTGTTTTTCTTTTATTAATTATTTTGTTTGTTGTTTTTTCGTTGGGCCTACCGCGCGCTCCTTTTCACACCCCTCTTGTTGGGCCCAATTTCGTTTTTGCTTGTTTTTTCTGCTATTCACACCACTTTATTTTCTTTGTTTATTTCTTTCCATTTTAATTTCTATCTTATTGATGTTTCATTTTAAATCATTTAAAATAGTTCCATTACTCATAATAATGCATAAAAATATTTTTTATAAACCTTGAGATGTCTAGTTTATTCTGGATATTTTTATTTTATTTTTTGATTTCATTTTCGATTTTTAAATGAATTAAATATTGGAGCTGTATTATTTGATTTAATTTGTAGTCTTGTTCTTTCTTGATTTTATTTCGATGTTTAAACTACTTATTTTTGCATGACCTTTTTTGAGCATTATTTTAGCATGTTAATTGATCTTTGGATATTTTTTTTTATAATTTTTAAGTGTTGTTTCCATGTGATTTGAAGTGCTTTTTGTTCTCTCTCCATTTCTGCCTTAGTTTGGGACACTCTTGGTGTTTGTCCTCTGTTGGGGCTTTTCCCTTTTGTTTTTCAATCTCCTCTTTTAACCCCTGGTTCCTAATACCTTGGGGGTCCTTTGAGATTTTATTTTGGCATTTTTAGATGCATTTTCATATTTTTCATGTATTTTGCAAGTTGCTTCATGTTTGTGCTTCTCTACTTGTATACTTGGTTTGTTTTGCTTCCAAAAGCTTGGTCGTGCTTTATTGATGAACCTAATTCTGATTGTTTCATGTTAGGGGTTTGTTATAGGTCTTGTGTGTTGATTCATAGGTCTTTAACTTATGCATAAGTTTTTCATTCGATCTCATACTTTCATGTTTGCACTTTGTGTTCCCATAAGTGGTGTTTACTTGCATTATTTGATGTTATTGTTGGCATTTGCTTGTGATTGTTTTACTTTAACTTTTGAGATCTCTTCTCCTCATCCCCATTCTGTCCAATGACCTTGGTGTGTCATTTAAGGTAGCTTGGTCCCTCCTTAGGAGGAACTTGAAGCTTACCTAAAATGATGAATCCATGAGGACTTTTTTCTCATTGTTTTTGTCATTTGTTTATTTGCTCTTGATGCATCTTTCTTCTACTTTTTTCTTGCATTTCCATATGCATGCTTGGTTGAGATGAGCTTGTGGTGGCTACTTCCCCACACATATTTTCCTCCCACTTTCATTCTAATTGTGCATTCAATGTGTGCATTCATTCATTTGCATGTTTATTTGTCATTTCCTCTTCTTCTTTTGTCTTCTTTTCCTTAGTATTTCTAACCTCTCTTGAACAAGAGAGGTTATGATAGATATTAAGGTTCTAAACATGCCTGATAACATTAGGTAGATGCTTCCCTTTTGTAATCCCAACTTTAGGAGCATTTTGCATGACAACTTTTAGGGTTTGGTCTAGTCCCCCCTTAGTTTGCCCCTTTCTCTTCTCATCTTCAAACAACTTCAATTCACTTAATAAATGTAATGGATGTTGTGCCATTAGCCTTGTACTTGGGAAATGGTGATTGAGTGGCTACCTCTCAATTGCCTAGAGTGTTTAGTGTACGTCCTTAGGACGATATGCGACGCATTCGATCCTAGGTTTTAGACTTTGTTACAACATACATCACGAACACTCTAATTCAAAACACTTCTTCCTTAAAAGACTTCAAACAAACAATTCAGACTCTTTTTGTCCTCTTGGACCCTTAATCGGAAAAACCCTTTCATAAGGAGATAAAAAATTGTTAGAAAAACTTCTATCTCCCGTAGCCCGAACTACGTTTACTCTGATCTTTCATGCCGTATGAAAGTACGTGGGCACCAGACGACGATGTCTTGGCGAGCAACATGTCCCCCCTTTTTTCCCGTAGTTAGGCGAACTATGTTGACTCTAATTTCTGGTTTCAGACGGGAATACGTAGGCATAGAACTGCCGTGTTCTGCCGAGTCACTTTTCTTTTCTTTTATCCCTAGACCTTTTAGCGTAGATAGTTAAACACACCCTTTTAGATAGACAACAAGCGTGGATCCCATCGAGTACGATGGATGTGAGGGGTGCTAATACCTTCCCCTTGCGTAACCGACTCCTGAATCCAGGATTTGGTTGCGATGACCATTCCTTTCCCTCTTTGCATTAGGTTTACTCTGAGCGTTTCCTTTCCCTCGTTTGGGATAAATAACGCACGGTGGCGACTCTTCTGTCATTGCCGACGCCGATTTTCGCAGTAGCGACACTGATGAGGCAGAATAATTCTCTCTTCTTGTTTCAACAATCGAGTCAGCTCTTCTGATAAGTCGTTATCCTCAACAATCTCTTCTTCGGGTTGAAAGATTGGGTGCTCAAAGTCGAAGCGAGTCATAGGAAGTTCTTGGTCGGTGTCATCTGAAATTATGTGAGTCCTGCAAAGAAAATGGTTAAATGCTTCAAATGATATGCAAACAAAGCACATAACCACATTTCCATTTTATTGATAAAAAATAAAAACAGATAGACAAGGATCACAATATTTGCATGCAGAAAACGCCTTTATTCATTGATTAAACCAAACATACACGTAAACAATTAGGCCCTGAAATAAAATCACTATGCCCCGGGTAGGACATAGGATTGTACAATGATTGAAAAACAAAGTATTATTGTTTGGTTGTCACTTGGATAACATCCTGGATAGACCAGTTGCACAAGAACTGCCCTGGTACGCTGGGTTGGATCCAAGCATCCATGTCGCAATCACTGTCCCCGTCCTCGGCATCAGACACAACGTTGATTCTCTCATAGCTAACCCCTCCAAGAGTAAACACCACTGGCCCTTTGATCTTCGGCACATTCTGTGAGGAGTTTGATGATGATGGGCGGTACCCCAAATCAAACTTATCCTGATTGACAGGAATTTCCAGGACTTGCCCCCACTTCTTGGTCTCTCCGGCCTGCACCAATGCCTGAGCTTCCCTATATGAGGACATGGCCACTTCCGGCCCTTTACTACTCACAGGAGTTTCATCCTTAATCTTCATCCCTTCGAAAGCTTGGCAGAGCGTCTCGTGGATTTCTCCATCCACTTTGACATATTTAAAGGATGACAAATGACTAACCAAAATATCTTCCTCGCCACACACGGTAACGATACTGCCATCAACCATGTATTTCAACTTCTGATGAAGCGTAGATGTTACGGCTCCGGTGGAATGGATCCATGGTCTTCCAATTAGACAACTGTATGCTGGCTGGATGTCCATAATATAGAATACGGTATCGAACACCTCGGGACCCACCTGAATTGGCAATGTCAATGCCCCAAACACCGACCTTCGTGTCCCATCGAACGCTCTCACCACGAGATCACTAGGCGTACAGATTATTCCCCGAGTATCTAATTTCAACAATGCCTTCTTAGGCAACACATTTAGCGATGACCTGGTATCTACGAGAACATGGGACATGATGGTGCCCTGCACTCAATGGAGATGTGCAAAGCGTTGTTATGATCGCGACCTCTAGGCGTTAAATCAAAATTTGTGAACCCCAAACCGTGTCCTGCATTTACGTGGTCATCACCCCCTCAAGTTGATTGACGGAAATTTCCTGGGGTACATACGAATTCTCAAGCACTTTCAATAGAGCGTTCCTGTGAGCTTCAGAACACAACAACAGGGACAAAATAGAGATCCTTGAAGGGGTTTGTTGCAAATGATCAATGATTTTGTAATCACTTTTCCGAATCAACCTCATGAACTCCTCCACGTCCCTATTCGTTGGATCTTTTTCTTTCTCTACAGAAGGTCCACCCTCAATGACCTTGCTTTTACCCTTTGCAAGCCTTTCCGCTTCTACCTCTAGCGAAGTAAAGATCCTCCCACTGCGGGTCATACCACCCGCTCCTACCACATTATCGACTGATCCTGCCGGTAGATCATCCAAATTAACTCTCCCGCCATTACAGTAAACCTCTGCTCCATAGCTCCAGGGAACCGTTTTGGTACTTTCATATGGAATTGGTTTTGCTTTCGTGATAGTGATGGTCGGCCGCTTGGCCGGCGCCGAGATTGTAACAGATTTGAACGGAATGGTAATGGTAGCAATCTCACTGTGCTCTTCAACTCTTGCCTCGACAGGCTTCTCTTTGGCAATATAGCGATCAAATGGTAATGTCCCCTCATCAATAAAACTTTGAATTCCACTTTTCAAAATACCACAACCCTCAGGCCTGGTAGCACAATCTATACAGTTTTCATCACATCCGGGGTACACTCCTCCTTTTAACAAACAATTCTTCACATAACTCAGCGACGTCTTTAATTCTTCCACATCCATAACCAAATCTAACTCTGCATCTGTAAGAATAGCGTTCGCCCCTGCCGCCCCATGCTTAGGCATTAGTTGTTGTGTAATATTGGGCCCATCACGCCCAAAGTTGATGGCAGTGCTATCAAGTAAGTCTTGTACTTTGTGTTTGAAAGCCTGACAGTTTTCAATGTTGTGACCAGGCGCCCCGGAATGAAACTCGCAGTGTTCATTGGCGTCATACCCATACGGAGGTGTGGCCGTTGGTGGGGCCAGAGTTCTCTTCTCAACTAACTGTAGCTTTAACAAGGTCTGAAGGAGTCCCGCATACGACACCGGAGGTACTTCAAATATCCTTTTCGGCTTTTGATTCTGAATCTTCGCTGATTAGTATTCTGCTGCTGCTGCTGCTGAGGTCGTTGCTGTTGTGGTTGAGGTCCAGGAATCGTTACACTCGCAACCTGCTGTTGCATGCGCCAATTTTGAATCCTATTCCTTCGAGAGCTGTACACCGAATTAGTATCTCCTTGTTTTTTATTACCGAAACCCTTCTTACTACCTCCCGCTGAGGTTGATTCACCGGCCTGTATCTTGCCAATTTTAATCCCATTCTCAATTCGTCCGCCCATCAGAATCAAATCGGAGAAGGTGCTCATTGAACAGTTAAGCAACTTGTCGTAGTACAGCCTGGAAAATGTACCTATGAACATATCTACCAACTCCCTTTCTACCATGGGAGGGTGCACTCTTGCTACGAGGTCTCGCCACCTTTGGGCATACTCTTTAATGCTTTCACTGGTCTTCTGAGAGAGATTCTGTAACTGAACTAGATTTGGCGCAAGATCGTTGTTGTACTGATAGTGCCTTACGAAGGCTTCAGCCAATTCTTTCCAACTCCCCACTTGAGCAGGTTCTAAACTCATGTACCATTCCAGAGACGGCTCGGATAGACTATCTTGGAAGAAATGCATTAACATTTTCTCATCACTTGAGTAGGCGGACATCCTTCTGTAAAAAGATCGCACGTGCACCCTAGGACACGTGTATCCCTTGTACTTATCGAATAAAGGAGCCTTAAACTTCAACGGCACTCTCATCCCAGGGACTAATCCCATATTCGCCATGTCCAAACCTATAGAGTTTCGACTAGCTAACCCTTTCACCTGCTCTTCCAGCATTTTAATTCGACGGTTGCTTTCAGTAGGCCTCTCGTACCCTCCACCTTGACCAGAAAAGGCATCCTCCTGACGGTCTTCTCCCCAGCAAGGAACTTCGTCATCATACCCGACGTATCCAGCATTACGGCCAGGACCAGTCTGAAAATACCTGGGATCATACCTCAGATTACCGAACTCTTGGGCAGCAGCGGGCCCAAAACCAGCATTATAGACATTTGTTCCATACTCGTTGTTACCATAAGCTTGATCACCAAATCCAGTTTTGGCGCCAGCAGCATTGCCAAAGCCCAGATTTACACCAGTAAAACCCAAATTACTATTGCCCACGTTCATACCAACGTTTTCAGCACCAGCATTGAAACCCGTGTTGCTATTACCGAAAAAATCCCGTTGTTCTCCCCATTACCATTCACATTACCAGCATTTCTGTTTCCAGCCACGGGACCATTCTCTCCAGCGTTAAGACCAACCACCGGTATACCATCAGCACCCTGAGGAATTTCAACACGAGGGGAATAGGTAGCAGTATTCGCACGTGGCGTACCATTGCCCTCAGCCCGTGCAATTAGCGGTTGCACAAGAGTTTGGAGTTGCTCCTGCCCGTTGGCCACTGTCTCTATTACCTGCATGAACTGGGCCATGCGATCACGCATCTCTTGCATCTCGGTTTGCATGTTGTCCATAGCTTTCTTGCAATTGATTCTCGTAGAGTATCCGTGAATACGCTGCTCTACAATCCTGAAACAATCTGAACAGAGTTGCAAGAGATGAGATACAGAGGTTAAAGTTCCTGTAATGCAATATGATCATGCTTAAATGCAAACAGTTATGCGAGATGCTAACGTGCATGTGTGCATTGGGGATATCTCCCCTCCAATTCTAGTTTTGAAGCAGCCAGACACGGGAAACCATAAAGACAATCATCAGAAAAACCCTCGTATATTCATCGGAACAGAAAGCCCATCAAAGAGGTATACAATGGTAGTTCATTACAACTGAAACATCAAAAGGGAATCCCAACCAACATGTCTGGTGGTGATCAGTATATCAACACATACAAAGAATAAAAGAAAGTCAGGTGCGGCCACGAGCACACAAATCTTCAAACAGCTTCTTCATATCTGGATGACCCGACCGGTCGATCAAACCCTGTATCAACAAATCCCTTTGCCTAACAGTATCCTGAATGTCTTTGACAAAATCTTCCCAGGCGTTCCCTCTAACACAATCATCAGACTTGTGCCTCTTAGCATCCGCTTGGCGCTGGCAATCTTCCAGGTTCTCCATGGCATCGCTCAATTTATGCTCAGCTTCATATCAGAGAGATGCTTCTGCTTCAAGCTCTTCATTTTTTACCTTGACCTGATCTTCTAGCTGGGCAACCTGCTTCTTCAACCTTTCCTCCCTCTCCTTTCATTTGGCCATAGGTGTATCCCAGTGATCCTTGAACTTGGTTATCTTCATATAAGCCTTATCCAACTCTTGCTTCTTGGTGGTTAGCACACTGCTCACAGCATCTAGATCTAGTTCAAGACGCTTTTTGGCTCCAGATAGCTCAATTAGAGTGGCCTTCAAGTGTTTCAATGATTCGGCCTGCTGATTGAAAGAATATACTGCTTCCTTCTTCTCTTGACGAAGTTGGGGATTCTCCTTCTCTAAGGCTTCATTGGCTTTTGCCAACTCCTCTTTCTCAACTAGTAGCTGCCTGTATTTTTGCATGTCTATGGTGGTAGGCTCTTCCACCGTAGGGGGATATAGTGGCTTGACTGCAGGATAAGGCATCAGAAACCTCGTGGCTCGTTCACGAACCCATACCATGTAAGGATCAAAAGCTTTACTGTTACTCTTTCCTAACAAGGCTTTCCCTCTTCTGTGAAAGTTCTTCCATGCTCGCTCAATCTGATCAAAGTGTCACCGTCTATCAATCCAGTGAGATACAGAGATTCCTGTATCTCTTCTGGCTTGGGTGCCTCTCGAAGTGCATACCCAAATTGTCTGACCAAAAGTGAGGGATTGTAGTTGACACAACCTTTTCTTCCTATCAAAGGGACATTCAGAAACCCACCACAGCTGTAGATGATATCAATACCTATCAAATCTCTATCAAACCATGTAATATTCTCCGCAGTCAATCCCATCAAGCGCTCGGGCCGTTCCAAAGAATCAGCAGAAGTGACAAATGGACCTGATTTAGGCAGATGACTAGCAAACCACATACACAACAACGGCACACAGCAAGAGACATTCTTTCCTCGACGATTCTCATTTTTGTAGTGGACAGAGTGGTAAACGTCCCCTAACAAAGTAGGGATTGGATTCCCTGAAGCCAGAATGTGAAAAGCATCCGTATCAACGAAGTCGGGTATGTTTGGAAACAACACGATGCCATAGATACACAAAGCTAGGATGGCATTGAAGACAATCCAATAACCATCCTTAGCGCATTGTTGAGCTATCTCAACCAAGATAGTCAATGGAAACCCCCATGCTTCTCCTCTCTTAAACATCTTTCCCTTCAACTCAGACTCACCTAAATGTAGAATTGCAGCAAGCTTAGCCAGATCAGGCTTAGCGTCAGTATGAAAGAAAGGCATCTGCTCACGAATGGGCACATCCAATAATGCAGAATACTCCTCCAAAGTGGGAGCCAGAACATAATCAGGGAATACAAAACATCTGAGCTGGGCGTCGTAAAACTGCAGCAAGGTGTAGATACCACTAATCTCATAAGCAGAGGGCTTGTAAACACATGTCAATATCCTCCCATAAGACTTTCTGAAATCCCCCATCACAGTTTTGCCGGCAGTGGCAATCAATTTCAACAAAAGACTGATATCTGGAGATGGAAACTTGTAGGGCAACACCTTCTTCATGGCTTCCATGTCACACTACTAGGCAAAGACAACTAGAATTGAGGGGAAATATGTACCTGCAATACACACACACGTTAGTGGGATGCAAATGAAAATGCAATAGTGCAATATGCAAAATGATGCAAGCAGGGGATCAAAAGTGATATGTTGTTGACTGGAGAGGAACAATTCTGCTCTATTAAGAACAAAACACATCTATGATGATAAGAACCCCATAATACTGATTCACTGTTTAAGAAAAACATCTGATACTGATAACACTGGTCTTCTGTCAAGAAAACCATCTGATCTCTGTCAAGAAAACCATCTGATCTCCGTCAAGAAAACCATCTGATACTGATAAAACCAAATCTCTGTCAAGAAAACCAGGACTTCTGAAAGTTAAGGTTTGCTACAATAACCCAGCCCAGCTCACAGGTATGATCCTAACACTGGCAAAGGTACGACGCCCTATGCGGTCATCAGCGTCACAGGCATTCAAGAGCGACGATACGATACCCAGAAGGCGTGACATCATCATCTCATGAAGAGGCCATCCTCAGCCAAATCCCAAATGATCGGTCCCCAGAGTCGACAATCCTCAAGTTTGAAATCCTCTCTGATCCTCAGGATCGGAAAGGAAATCATCAGAGAGAATCTCGTCTGAGCGTGAATTTCGTGGGGAACTATGTCTGCTCAGCAAACCGGTCCACCCACTAGTCTCCACAACTAAGTCTAAGTGCATACTCAAGCCCAGGTCCAGCTTATCGCTCAAAGTATCACCCTCCCCACAGTACAATAGCAATAATATATGCGGAACGTAAATACAGAAAAGTAAAGCACATATATACAACACCCAACAGATAAACAAGCAAGCGTTAGGATTGAATTGCATAGGGAATAGGAAACGGTCCCAGCATAAGGGATGGGAGAAGCCCCAAGATGCTATAACTCCCCAGCAGAGTCGCCACCTGTCGCTACTGCGAAAATAAGGCGCCGGCAATGACAGAAGAGTCTCCACCATGCCTTATTTATCCCAAAGGAGGGAGAGGAAACGCTCAGAGAAAACCTCACGAAAATGGGAAAGGAATGGTCATCGCAACCAAGTCCTGGATTCGAGAGTCGGTTACGCAAGGGGAAGGTATTAACACCCCTCACGTCCATCGTACTCGATGGGATCCACGCTTGTTGTTTCTCGAAAAAGGGTGTGTCTAAACTATCCAACTAAAGGTCGGTCTAAAAAGAAAAGAAAAAGTGAAGGTGACTCGGCAGAACACAGCAGTTCTATGCCTACGTATTCCCGTCTGGAACTAGAAATCAGAGTCAACGTAGTTCGCCTAACTACGGGTGAAGAGGGGGAAGGTTGCTCGCTAAGACGTCGCGTCTTGTGCCTATGTACTTTCACACGGCATGAAAGATCAGAGCAAACATAGTTCGGGCTACGGAGAAACACAGGCAGTTTCAACTGTTTTTATGAAATTCTCCTTAAGAAAGGGTTTTCTGAATTAACAGTCCAAGAGGACAAAAGAAGGTTGAGCTTTGTTTTCAAGTCTTTTACGGAAGAAATGAATTACGTTTTGTTCACAACCTTTATTAAGTGTTTTACTGTTGTTAGGAGATGAGAAGAGAAACAGACTTTCTGAGGGGAAACTGACCCTACTGTTGTCATATAACGTTCATCCTACAGGCGAGGTTAAAAAGGGGGAAATTCTATCCTAATGTTATCATGCATGGTTTAAAAACCTAATGTCTGTCGTAACTTCTCTACAGTAAGAGAAATTAGAGCTCCTAAGGGAACATGGTAAGGAAAGCTAGACAACAAACAGGAATTAATGTAAAGAAAATATTACTGTAAACAACAATACATGTATGCAACAACCAAGCAGAAGGAGGCTACCTCAACTTCTAAACAATCAAGGCACAAGGGCCACAAACCACACTGGAAAGGGAGCTCAACTCTACCAAATACCATCAAGCAAAGCCACTCAATAACACTCAAGCAGAAGGAGACAACACTCAACTTCATATGCAAACAAGCAGGGGGAGCAAGCTCACCCTCAGGATGCTCTTAAGTTTAGAATCATCTATATGAATCCTATTACTAATTCAGCACACCACTCAAGTCATACAATACAACAAAGCAATCAAGCAGGCAAAACAGCAAAGCAAACTCTAGCTTAACAACAAAACTCCACAGCAAAGGCCTTACAGCAAAGGCTGGTCTCCAAGCAATATTCAAGGGAAAGCTTCAATCTACTCTTCAAGCTTCTAGGCACTCCAAAAAAGAGGAAACAAAACACCAACACAGGAATTCTCCAGGGCTCGCCTTATCATGAAAAGCACAGAGTTCCTCCTCAGGAGGGACCTGGTCATAATGAAAGGGATCCTATGTCCACAAGACAAAGAGAACAGATGCACAAGGCACTCAAGTCTTCAAAGGTTCAACCTTTTATGAAATGCCTGAGGTTCCTCCTCAGGAGGAGTCAAGCTCTCATAAGTGAGATCCTTTGATATCAGACTACAAGGGAGGAAGTATGAGAATGAGTAACAAGATGTAAACCTCAGGAATGCATCAAGATTCTCAATCACACTCAAGAATTGAAGTTATCTTCTATGGTTCAACAACTTGGAAAGCTTACGGTTCCTCCTCAGGAGGAGACAAGGTCTCATTAGCGGGCTCTAAGGTCATTAGACAATTGAGAGAGAAAGGAGATAGAATGGAAAGAATCACAGTGCAAACCTCAGGAAATCACTATAATACTTAACCAATCTCTCCTAAGGAGTATGCCTTACATGGATCAACTACTTGTGAAAGGCCTAGGGTTCCTCCTCAGGAGGAATCTAAGGTCACAAAGTAGGCTCCAATATCAATGGACACTTGATGAAGAAAAGGAGAGGGAGGATGGGAAGCAAAGTGCAAACCTCAGGAAAGCACTAAGACACTCAACCAATCCTACCAAATTCATCCTCAAAGAGGGGGAACACTTCAAGATAAGCTCCACAACCCAAGAATCCACATGAGCTACAACATGCCCACACATCCATCAAGAAGAATCCCAAGCTCCCCAAGCAAGGAAGGCCACTCTTGAAGTTCATCCAAGGCAAGCACCAAAGCAAAAGGCAACAAATGTACAATCCACTTCAATGCTCAATCAAAAATAGGAAAGTATACCCTAAAAATCTAGTTATTTTTCTATGGGAACATGCATGTATTAACATTCTAAGGTTCAAGTATTAAAGCCTAAATCAACTTCTAGGTCTATTAACAAAATCCTAAGTTGTAATGTGTCAAGATGAACCATAAATTGGGAAGGCTCTAATCATCATACCTAAAACAGAACCTATCCACATCTAAAAAATATAATAAAAATCCTAAGGGAGCATATGTGTCTAAGCTATAACATACTCAAAGATTAAAGCAAAATTCCAAACCAAAAGATCAAACAAAATTCAACAAAACAGAAAGGTAATTATGCAAAATAAAAGAAATTATATAAAAGAGTAAAATGCATATTAAATTGAAAATCATAAATTAAATCAGGAGTATGGCAATATTTTTAGAATATTTTTCTGATCAAAAATGAATTTATTATGATTTTTGGAATGGAAATGGAATAAAAGAAATCAAAAATCAATTAAACTAAAAATAAAATGCAAGAAATAATGGGGTGCGTTGGATCAATTGACTGAGTATGAGAATCCAAAGGCAAAGCGCGTTTCCACCAGGGTAGTGATATGGCAGCTGACTCACACGCCAGCTCAATTAATGAAACGACTCCGTTTTAATCTGGAGGCAAACTTCAGTTTAAATTTAAGTCATCCAATGCACATGTGAAGCCAACAAGTCTGAATGATCCAATGGTCAAAAGCTCATCTTCCCCAAAATCCTCAGGTGACCTGGAATTCTTCACGGTGGTTCCCCTGGTGGGAACAACCGTCTTCTCCGACGAGGCATCCAAGTTCAGGCAACCAGAAATCAACAAGTCTTATACCAAATTCTTCAGAATTTCACAAGGATTATGATTATCACCTTCCAAATCATCTAAATCTTAACATGTTCCAAAACACAAAGCAACTTTCAGAGATCATGTCAATTTTGATCATCACCAAACCCTAACGTAAAGCCATAGAAATGATCCTTATGCTTCACTTATCATCAAGAACCATCCAAATCATGTTGAAACCTTATGATCAAGCCTACTCGAGCCTCAACAGAAATTACATGTCAATCCTAATTGTCTCTAATTGTTCCAAATCCAATCCATAAACGATCTTTATCTCTCCTAGATCCTAACAGCATACACAATACGATCTACATCTTGCTATAATTGTGAGAAATTTGGAAGTTACATACCTGATGTAAATTGATGAACGGAGGTATTAAATGCTCCAATCAAGCTCTAAAACTTTCCAGAAACGATCAAGAATGATGATAGAAGCTTCTAGCACACTCAATTTGGCTTGATCTTGCTTTGAACTCAGAAATCGATTTTCAGTTGGGAGCTTCAAACTCCAATGGCAATTCTTCTCCTCAGCACGATTCAGTTACCAACCACCATCCAGACTCATTGCTAGACTTATATAGAGTGTGTCTATGGGCTTTTGAAGCTCAATTGAGGCCCAAACCAGAAGATCCAACTTTCTCATTTTCCTCCAAAAATTCAAATGTGACAGTCACGAATTTGGTAGTGTAGCTTGCTCTAGAAGCTTCCAATCAGTTGCATACCACCTTGTGAATGATTCTGAACCAAAAGGAGTGTTCAATTTGCCTTGGTGAATGATTTAAATATGTGACTTGTTCATGAAGTAACAACTTAGAAACTCATGGAATTCTTCCCCAATTCAAAAATGTAAGAGTGCCAAAGTGTTTAAAATGAAATTTCCATTCAAAATGAGTATTCATATGGCATATTTTGGACCTAGAATTAAAAAATAGAATTTCCCACCAAACCTTGATACAAGCCAATTCAATGCCTAATGAGTCCTTAATTGACTTAAAAACAACATTCTAAGAACATTCCATGTTGAACAAAATTCCATTTGAGGAGTGTAAGTTGGAGATTTGGACCTATAATTGAGAATGACCCATAATCCCACTTTCCCAAAATACGCCTGGCTTGTACAGCTTATAACTTGAGCTCCACAAATCCAAATGAGGACTTCTATAACTTTTTGGAAAGTTAAGATCGTGAGGAACATCTTTCATGTTTGGAAAGAAGTCAGATGAAACTTCCTTCTAGGTTAAAAATGGCTTGGAAGTCAGATGATTTTCACAGACAAATTTCAGAGGCATCTGAGGACCTGTAACTTGTCTGGCTTGTAACTTGAGTTCTACAAGTCCAATGGATGACTTCTAGTACTCAAATTAAAGCTATGAACATCCTCTATAACGTTCATGTGGAGGTCCAAGTCATATGAGTCTTTTATTTTCACTTACATGGCTTGGAAGTTTGGAAATAAATAGGGGATTTTACCCTAGGAACCCTGACTTAGCAACGCCAACCACTCTTGATTATTCTCAACTTGGTCTTGAAAAATCCTTACACATGCATCAAATTATCATTTCATGACTTTAATGACCTAGAGCTAGGCCTTGATACCCTTTACTTGCTCTCCTTGACCTAGGGTTGACCAGATGAAACCTTAGATGCATCCACTTCAACTATGGCTCTTGTACTTGACACAATGACTTGATTAAGCTCCCCCATGGCCCTCTTGAGACTCCATGAGCTCCATCCACATTCCATATCCAATATCAAGACTTCACAAACCTCTCATACTCTTCAAGTGGCCCTCTAGTTAGGAGGTGAACCCTATACAAGCAATCAAATTCCTCAAGAACCCAACCCTCTGACTGGTGATCTTAATGGCTTCTTAAACTTGAATAAACCTTTGGCTGGTGTCGCAGTGAAATTTTGATACCAAACTATTGATTAGTTTGAATCGTTAATTCAATTTGCAACCGAACTTTGATTTGTCCAAAGGAAGGGATAAAGATCAAAATTCCCACAATGCAATGGAAATGCAAGGTTTAGAGAGTTTTAGGTTCGGGGGTTGGTTAAACTTAGGGAAGGTACTAGCATCCTAAGTTTCTGTAGTACTCTACAGGAACCTCTTGTTTTATGTTTGTTTATTGCTACGTTATCTGCTTAAGGTTAAAACACCCTAGTGGTTTATTTCTAAGTATACTCGATAAGATGTCGCATCTTATGCCTACATATCCTTACGGGAGTGGAATCAGAGTACTTGTAGTTCCCCTAAAGGGTTAGAGGAGACCTTTGACTATGGTCAAAGTTCCTACGGGTTTAAGGTAGTTGTTTTGATTGGTTTTAGGAGAAGAGATGAGTCTTCATTTTAAGGGAGATATAACCGCCACAGGTTGTAGGAAAATAGTCTTTGAATCGTCTTAAGAAAAGGGCTTAAGTACTCGGATTGTTTGACGAGTATGCCTTTATCTCTCTTAAGGCAAAGTCCTTACATGTTTGATTGTATTGTTGTGGGGTGGAGATTCTATCTCACTTAAGATGATTAACATCTATTTCTCTATTGTGTTTGGAATAGTTGTATTATGTTGATTGTTTTGTTTCTATGTTGTAAAGATAAAGGTCCTTCCTATGGGGTAGGTGTCGCTACTGCGAAAATCGGCGCCGGCTGAACAGAAGAGTCGCCACCGTGCGTTATTTATCCCTCAGAGCGGGAAAGGAAACGCTCGAAGTAAACCTCGCAAAGACGGGAAAAGGTATGGTCATCGCAACCAAAACCTGGATTCGGGAGTCGGTTACGCAAGGGGAAGGTATTAGCACCCCTCACGTCCGTCGTACTCGACGGGATCCACGCTTGTTTTCGGGTATGGATTATTATTCTATCTACGCTAAAGGTCTGGGGTTAAAAGAAAAGAAAATGAAAATAATAAAAAAATGACTCGGCAAAGTATCGCACTTTATGCCTACGTATTCCCGTCTGGAACGAGAAATCAGAGTCAACGTAGTTCGCCTACCTACGGGAAAGGAGGGGAAGGTTGCTCGCTAGGATGTCGCATCCTATGCCTACGTACTTTCATACAGCATGAAAGATCAGAGCAAACGTAGTTCGGGCCACGTACGACACAAGTCTGTCTTGGTTGATTTTATTCCTTCTGAAAAAGGTTTTTCTGATTAACAGTCCAAGGGGACAAAAATGACGTTTTGATGAGTTCACATTCTTTTACGGAAGAAGTGTCTTTTATTGTGTTTGAAATCTTTATGTGTTTTTTCTGTTTGTTTTGAGAAAGAAAGAGACAGAACTCTAACCTACGGTTGCGAAGGGAAACAAACTAACCTAATGTTATCATGCATGGGTTAAGACCTAGTGTCTATCATGCTCCTCTCTTGCACAGAGAGAAACAGAGATCCTACGGGATAGGCAGAAACAGAAACAATATCAGATATATACAGTAAAACAGTAAAATGCATGGATGCAACAATACAAGCGAGGCAAGGGAGTCCCACTCAACCTCGAACCTAGAAAACAATAGGCAAAAAGTGAACAGGCTTCACTTTCAACCCAACAGGGTAAACAGCAAACAATACAGTTCAGAAAACCAATCAATACATCAACAAATGAAATACAGCCAAAAGAAACAGCATCAGCAGCTCTGAATCAACAACTGGCTTCAAGTAACCTCCAATCAGCTACAGGCTCCAACAAGCATCAATCTCCATCTTCATGGCCTTCAGACAAGGGCTTTGATCATCAGTCTTCCATCTGCAACGGCTTTTCTTCAAGCTCAAACCTCCAGGATGAGGGATCAGTCACAAGAGTGAATGGGTGTTAAGCAATCAGCTGACTACCAAAGGTGGTGAACAGACTGCTTCTAACACAAGAGACATTTTCTCTCAAGAGTTCTATCTCATAGACACTATCACCAAGCCTTCCAAAGGAAGGGGGTGAGTGTCTTAGAGAGACTCTGAATCACAGAGAAGAATGGATGCAGACAAGGCAATCCATGTTTGAGAAACAAAATTTCTAATCTAGAGCTCTGCCTAGCTCCTAAACCCTAATCTCCTCAGCATCTGCCATCAAGAAACTCCTCCTCAACTCTGACAGTTGATCTTCAATCTTTGAATCTCCAATAGCTTCATCTTCACAAATCTTCAGCTTCCCCAGGGCCCCAGGCAAACCCAATACCCAATCAAACAAGCAACAATCCCCAGAGGGCACACCACACCAGACAACAGATATACAGACAGTAATAATAGCAGTAGGGGAATCCTAACTGTTCTCTAAGGGATCTAATAACTACCCATAGCCCCTATAGTCCCATAACTAATCTATTCAAACCCTAAGTCCTAAGGGAAATGAAATCAAACTCCTAAGTTGTCACCTAAAACCCTAGTTTTGTTCATGATATTCAAGCATTTATTAATCACCTAAAATTAACCTCTAAAAATGGGAACTAAAATATTTCTACAAGCCTAATATCTCATCTAAACAATATGAAAAGAATGATCAAAAAATATCAAAGCATGTGAGAGAACAAAAATCATAAACATGATGCATGAAATGAATTATTTAATGTGACATTTATTTAGAAAATATGTAAAAAATATGAAATAAAACTAAAAATGAAAATTTATTTTCCTATAATATTCTAGACATTTTAATGAAGATATGGTAAAAAGAATGGATTAAAAAGCATTTTTTATGAATTATTTATGAATTAATGAAAATGGTAAAAATTAAAATGAATTAAAACAAATAAACCAAATAAAATGAGGGAGGGGGGTCAGAATAGGAACTCGCCCCAGTTCAAATACATTGGGCCAGCAAACAGGGGGGTGTTGGTAGCGTTTTATCAAAGCCCAGAGTTCACTCAGAATTCAAAGAAATAACCACAACGCGCTGGGGGTAAGAATAGTAACAGAAACACGTTAGAAACTAGGAATTGGGCTCACACGGGGGTGGGATTAGCATAAATCAACTCAGGCCCGCCCGTTTCAATTAATGAAACGGTGCGTTTTGGCCAAAACGTCAATTCCCTCCAAACGCTCAGATTAAATGACAGCCACAGGATCATGCTGATGGTCAAAGGTCCAAACCACAATGAACGGCTATGATTGCATCTTCCCCAAATAACCTGCAACCTAGGGTTTCACTTCACCATGCGAGCTCATGCACGAGCTACTTTCCCCCTCTCTGTTCTCCATCTCCAAGCCACGAATCATCACGCCATAAACACGAAAGTTGCTCAGGATCTTCCCCTCTACAATCCTATACCACTAGCTCAGTCTGAAACTCACAGAATCTCTCAACCCGATCGAGGTAAAAACTGATCATCATGAAATCATACTGATATGCATCATCACCATTCTTCCCCAAACTTACCCTAAACTAAACTACACCTAATGGAGATTAATCTGATCAATCACGCTACAATTATGATGCACTAATCTAAGAGATATAAGCACCAACAGTTTGTTACACCTGTCACTAACCATCACCAATCCTTTCCAAAATCATCTAACTTAATCTCCTAACCACCTAGATCAAGTCTACACTAATAAAATCATGTGAAACCAACAGAATCAAGCTAATCGAATGAAAACTTACCTGATGAGAAACCTTGAAAACAGCTATGGAAATGGAAGATATGAAGCTTTTGAGACTTGGATCTTGATTCACCAATTCAATACTCAATTCTGTATGCACAATTTTGGAGGTTCCTTGCTTGAATCATGCAATTCACTTGAACTTGTGATTTTGATGTTGATGAAAGAAGCACTCGAAAATGGATGAGAACTACCAAAACCTTGCTTCAATTATGATCTAAGATGATGATGGAGTGAAATTGAATTGATCTTGATGAAGATTGATGAAGAATTTGAGAGATTTGGAATGAAACTTTTGAAGAAAGAATGAGAAATCTTGTGGAATTCTTGGTGCAAATGAGGCCAACCCTTGCCAAATTCATCTTTCATGAATATATAGACCCCAATGGTACATTCTAGATCCATCTTGCACATTCCCTTGTTTTCAAACTTTGGCTCATTTTGATTATGTTTCTTAAAAGGTAAGCAACCATGGATAACTTCATTTTTTCCTTCTAAACTCAAAAAAGTGTGTGAACCATTGTTCTTAGAATTGTTTTTCCATTCAAAATCATATATTGGAAGTCTCCATTTGGACTTGTAAATCTCCCAAACCATTTTTCACTTTGAAATCATTCACTTTATAAGCCTTTTTAGTTCATATTTTGACCAACCATGCAACTCCATGCTATGAGCTTCTCCAATAACTTGTGACCTTCTTTCTAGACTTAAAATCCCCTTTGGAGCAAGTTTGATGTTGTAAGTTTTTCCATTTGAGGCCTCCTTGTATGAGTTTTGGGTATAGGTTAAAATGACCTGTAATTCACAAATGCCCAAAATACCCTTTGCTTGTCAAGACCATAAGTTGAGTTCTCCACATCATATGAAGGCATGCCATACCATTCTAGAAAGCTAAGACAATGAGGAACAATTCTTATGTTGACCAAGAATTCATTTGAAATCTCCTTGAAGGGCAAAACTAGCTTGGAAGTCAAGTCACTTTCACAGACAAAAATTCAGACACCCCAGATGACCTGTAACTTGCAAGGACCATAACTTGAGTTCTATAAATCTCCTTGAGGTCTTCCACCACTCAAATTAAAGGTCTTGAGATCCTCTACAAGTTTCATGTTGGCCAAGAAGCCATTTGAAGCTAGCATTTTGACTTATCTTGCTTGGAAATTTGACCTAAACTAGGGGATTTTACAGAGAAACCCTAATTTAGTAACTCCTCTTCTCCTTGATTTTTCTTGAATTCTCCTTGTCATATCTCCATATCCTTCTTTATATGTTCAATGATGATCCCCACATCTCTCCAATAGACTTGAATGCCCTCTTAAGTCAGTCAATTGACCTAGGGTTGACCTAGGGTTGACCCAGATGAAACCCTAGTTGACTGCCTTCAACTGTAGCTCTTGTGCTCACATCAACAACTTGTTTTCTTCTCCAAATGACTTTATAAGTCTCTCAAGATGTCTAGATGCTCTCCATGTCTTCACTCCACAGCTCACAACCCTCTTGTTGATCCTCAGATACCCTCAGCTAGGAGATGGACTCAAGGCTTGATCTGCTGAACTCTTTGCTTTCAAATTCTTTCCTGATGACTTGAATATGACTGAATTGGGATAATAACCTCTTGATAGGCCTCTAGAGATGAAAATAATGATTGGTCCCCTGTTGAATGACTTGCTATGCTTATGCTATGCAGATGGTTAGTCTATGTACATGACTCTACATGCAAATGCTAATGATGATGAAACATAAACCAAGGAATAAGGTTGGGCAAATTTTAGGGTGCAACAGTAGGTCCTAAACTTAAGCGATCAACTTGAATGGGATCAAGGATCATGGGAATTATGATGCAAATGATGTGCACTACACACAAGTGTTGACTCATGTGTAGGTTTTTCCTTTGGACGGATGCGATGCAGAAATATAAATGACGGTAATGTAAATGAAGAAATATTAAATTACTGTAAGATAAATTGTAATGAAAGTAAACCATACACATACGCATGAAAGCGCTGAGGTGTAGGTGCAAGTGTCGTGAATGTGAATGTGCACGATTAAGCTGATTAAATTGTTTGCGATGTTGATTGATTTTTAGGCGAGATTAACCGATTTTAGTTTGAATTATTTATAAGAAAATATTGATTTGGATGAATTGATTTTAGAAAAAGCTATTAATTTTGAATTATGATTCTGAATTTATAAGTTGAATATTATTACTCTAGACGAATAATTATTAATAAAATGGCTAAATTATTAAATAAATAGTTTTAGTTATGAAAAAAAAGGGTTATTATTATTAAAATACATACGAATTATTAATATATGAAAAAAAAGGGTTATTATTGTCCACGTCAGGACGCGCATTTCCATTACGAATAAAGATATCTGCTGGACACAAATAATCCACGTCAGGACACCAACACGAAGAGTAACCAATCTTTTGTCAACGTCATGACCTCCCTTTCTCCAAATTTCGAGAGACCGAATCTATCCACGTCAGGATTAACACACCTTACCAATCCGGTAAAACAAACCTGTCCACGTTAGGACGCCCACTTCTGAAGAAATCCCGTCATTCTAGGAGTAAATTGTCCGCGCTAGGACTTGGTTCTTCAATGATCCTCACCCACAAACTTCTTAGCACTGACGTGACAGCGACTTCGAGATGAACTCTACTGGGGATGTCTGAAAACCAACTATCGGACACCTGCTTCGAAATTCTGATTCATGCGACTCGTTGATGACAAACGAACTTTGCTTGGGAATAAGGAGATTCTTATCCTGGCCACTCTGGCTGGGGAAAATCAGATACATTTGCATAAATGACTCTGCTGGAGACAAAGAGAGTTTTATCACGATAACTCTGTGGGGGAATACCGCCGAAACTGACATTGTTATTGAATATCTCCTGCCGAGATCTTGACTGTTTAGTAATTTATTTGAGCAAGAGCTCTCTCCACCTGAACCACTAGAGTACAGAAACTGCTTCAGCAAAATAAATGCTGGAAGGGTAACGCCGACTCGCCGGGGATAGCCTGATGCTACAAAATTATTCCGGCAAAATAAATGCTGGTAGGATGAAGTCGACCCTGCTGGGAAGTTGGGAACTCAAACCACACGTCTTGCTGAAGTAACCCCTGCTGGGGACAATAACTCTGCTGAGGAATAGCAGATGCGCACAGCACGATCGGACTTTCTGCTGGAATGTGAACCGATATCACCAGTATCTCTGACAAAATAAATGACAGGACCCAACATCAACTCTGCTTTGGAGAGCCTTGACCTTCGAATTCCACTGGAAGGAAAGAACATTTGCTGAAAAGAGAACTCCGCTGGGGATGGGATGATTCTCTCGGGGAAAATTAACTGACTCCACTGGGGAAGAGTGCCTGACCCTGCGTGGGGAGATGAACCTGTCGGAATACAGCCTTACGATCTCGGAATCACTAAACTCTGCTGAAGACGAGTAACTTCTCTGGAGCACGTCCTTTGGATAAGCTACGGCTAGCTGGAGAATTCTATCCTTCTTCAGGAAGAACATGCATGACCTGCGTGGGGATCAAGCCTTTCACTATTGCAATCTTTTGATCACCTTCCTCGTACAGTTATGAAACCTGCAACAACACAAACAAAGCACGACAAGCCTATGCAATCCAAATCGATTCAGGTTAGTGACGTTACACTCAGTTAATTCAAAGCTTTAACAATTGTTGGCAAGGGCCAGTAATGTTATACTCATGCTAGCTTCAATAAACTTAGGCGTTTTATCATGCGCAAAACAGTAAAGAACAGGCATCAAGTACTGAATAACACATTTTCATTGATTGGGCCCCTGAATGGGCGGAGTTTTTGTACACGGGATGTAACTCCTGAAAAGAGGAAGCTACGCAAAGCAAATATACAAGTATGCAAGTATTCACAAGAAGCATAAATATTGACAAATTAAATTTTGTACACATGTCGGCAACTGGATGCAGATGAACACCACGAACTGATCCTCCCATGACTCGTCCGACTCTTATACTTTCCCGGTATCCCTACTTCTGAAGAGGTTGTATTCGATAACTAATTCCTCAAATATATTCTCCCGCATAGATGCTCATTGAATTCGAATTCGGACCGCAGTCATTTGCTTTTCAAATCCCTAACTTTTGCGTGAACCGCCCTTTACGGGTTTTCAGTTCACCGGGATACCCCTTTTTGCCGAAGCCGCCCAGTGTAGGTTTTCAACTTCGCGGGTGTACATTTTTTCAATTTTATCCCTAACTTTTGCCCGAACCTTTCATTCTGTTTTTGGTTCGCCAGGATGCCCCATTTTTGCCTGGACTCTCTTTTTTCTGTCCAGCGGGTCTATTTTAAGCAAAGTATTTTTTAACCGCGTCCGAATTCACAGGTGATGCAAAGTCTTCCCCGTCCATGGTGGACAGCAACAAAGCTCCCCCTGAAAAGACCTTACTGACAACGTATGGCCCTTCGTAGTTGGGGGTCCACTTGCCCCTGTGATCTGCTTGCGGCGGGAGAATCCTTTTCAGCACAAGGTCGCCCGTCTGAAAGCTTCGCGGAATTATCTTCTTGTCGTACGCTTTCTTCATTCGCCTTTGGTACAAACGACCGTATGCCAGAGAAGCTAGCCTCTTCTCATCCATCAAACTCAGTTGGTTCAATCTGTTCGTTACCTATTCTGCCTCGTCCAGCTGAACGTCTCGCAATACCCTCAGAGAAGGGATCTCAACTTCCAATGGTAATACCGCCTCCATTCCGTATACCAACGAGAACGGAGTTGCCCCGGTTGATGTGCGTACCGTCGTACGATAACCGTGCAAAGCGAAAGGTAGCATCTCGTGCCAATCCTTATACGTCACCACCATTTTCTGGACGATCTTCTTGATATTCTTATTGGCCGCTTCGACAGCGCCATTCATCTTGGGTCGGTAAGGGGAGGAGTTGTGATGTTCGATCTTGAAATTCTGACAGAGCTCCTTCATCATTTTGTTGTTCAGATTAGAACCATTATCCGTGATTATCCGCTCGGGAATTCCGTATCGGCAAATGATATCTCTCTTGATGAATCTAGCCACCACTTGCTTCGTTACATTTGCGTAAGACGCTGCTTCCACCCATTTGGTGAAATAATCGATTGCTACTAGGATGAACCGATGCCCGTTAGAAGCCGTCGGCTCAATCTTTCCAATCATATCGATTCCCCACATTGAGAATGGCCATGGAGATGACATCACATTTAGAGGACTCGGAGGCACATGTATTTTGTCAGCATAAATTTGGCACTTGTGGCACTTTCTTGCAAACTTGAAACAATCAGTTTCCATCGTCAGCCAAAAGTAACCTGCCCGCAGCAGTTTTCTCGTCATAGCATGTCCACCAGCATGCGTGCCAAATGCACCTTCGTGAATTTCCTCCATGAGAAGCTTTGCCTCTTTCTCGTCTACACAACGCAACAACACCAAGTCGTGGTTTCTTCTGTATAAGACGCCATCCGGGTTCAAATAGAAATTACCCGCTAATCTCCTGAGAGTCTTCTGATCTTGACTAGATGCCCCAGCCGGATACTCTTTATTCTTCAGGAAATTAAGGATATCAAAATACCACGGTTTGCCATCAGACGCTTCATCAATAGCAAATACATAAGCTGGCCTGTCCAACCGAGAGATAGTGATTTGGGGAGCTTCGTTCCAGAAATTGACCTTGTACATGGAAGACAAGGTGGCAAGGGCGTCAGCCATTTGATTTTCTGCCCGCGGCACGTGATGCAACTCAACCTTGTCGAAGAAAGGCAACAATCTCCTGGCATAATTCATATAATGTATCAAATTGGGCTGCCGTGTCTCCCATTCCCCTTTGATCTGATTCACTACCAGAGCTGAGTCTCCGTATACGTCTAAATGTTTGATTCGCAAATCAATGGCTTCTTCAAGCCCCATTATACAAGCTTCGTATTCTGCCTCATTGTTGGTAACAGCAAAGGTCAATCGGGCAGTAAACGGGATGTGCGACCCGTGCGGCGTAGTGATAATTGCCCCTATTCCGCTACCGTAAGCATTCACAGCTCCGTCAAATATCATCTGCCATTTGGACCCCGGCTCTGGTCCTTCGTCTGGTAACGGCTCTTCGCAATCCTTCATCTTGAGATACATGATATCCTCGTCAGGAAAATCAAATCTCATCGATTGATACTCTTCAATAGGCTGCTCCGCCAGATACTCAGACAACACACTCCCCTTTATTGCCTTTTGCGAAACGTACTGAATATCGTACTCAGTCAAGATCATCTGCCACCGGGCAATTCTACCTGACAACGCCTGCTTTTCAAATATATATTTGATTGGATCCATCTTCGAGATGAGCATGGTTGTATGATTCAGCATGTACTGCCTCAAACGCTTGGCGGCCCAGGCTAGCGCGCAACAAGTTTTCTCCAGCATTGAGTATCGAGATTCACAGTCCGTAAATTTCTTACTCAAATAGTAAATTGCATGCTCTTTTCTCCCCGTCTCGTCGTGTTGACCGAGAACACAACCCATACTTCCCTCAAGAACCGTCAAATACATTATCAAGGGTCTCCCTGCCACTGGGGGTATCAAAATAGGAGGCTCCTGCAGATACTTCTTTATTTTATCGAACGCCTTTTGACAATTATCGTTCCACGTTACAACTTGATCTTTCTTTAACAGCTTGAATAATGGTTCACACGTGGCCGTTAGGTGAGATATGAACCGAGCAATGTAGTTCAACCTCCCTAAAAACCCGCGCACCTCTTTCTCTGTTTTAGGCGTCGGCATTTCTTGAATCGCTTTTATTTTAGCAGGATCGACCTCTATTCCTCTTTCGCTTACTATGAACCCCAGGAGCTTACCCGATCTCACCCCGAAGGTGCATTTGTTAGGGTTCAGCCTCAGCCTGAACTTCCTAAGCCTTTTAAACAACTTCAACAGATTCACCAGATGCTCTTCCTCCGTCTGGGATTTGGCAATCATATCGTCAACATAAACTTCAATCTCTTTATGCATCATGTCATGAAAAAGAGTCGTCATCGCACGCTGATATGTTGCCCCAGCATTTTTCAAACCAAAGGGCATCACTTTATAGCAAAATGTTCCCCAAGGCGTTATGAAAGTAGTCTTCTCCATATCCTCTGGCGCCATTTTAATTTGATTATAGCCTGAAAAGCCATCCATGAAAGAGAATACAGAGTATTGAGCAGTATTATCCACTAACACGTCAATGTGAGGAAGTGGAAAATCGTCTTTTGGGCTTGCTTTATTCAAATCTCTATAGTCCACGCACATTCGAACCTTGCCATCTTTCTTTGGCACTGGTACGATGTTAGCAACCCATGAGGGATACTTCGTCACAGCCAGGAAACCAGCGTCCCACTGTTTCTGAACCTCCTCTTTGATCTTCATTGCCATATCTGGGCGAGTTCTGCGAAGTTTTTGTTTGACAGGCGGGCAGTCTTCTTTCAGTGGCAGACGATGCACAACCATATCTGTATCGAGCCCTGGCATATCTTGATACGACCAAGCGAATACATCATTATACTCTCGGAGCATTTCAGCCAGTTTTCGCTTGATATCACTCTGCAGTGCAGCTCCGATACGAATATTCTTCTCAACCCCTTCCGTCCCCAAATTGATAATTTCGATAACCTCGTCGTGAGGCAGAATGGCTCTTTCCTCTTGCTTCACCAACCAAGACAGTTCTTCAGGAACGTCGCTATCTTCGACAACCTCTTCTTCGGTCTGGAATACCGGGTGCTCGAAGTCGGGACGAGTCATAGGTGGTTCAAGGATGTCATCTGAAAATGTTATCCTGCAAAAGAAAGGGTTAAGTGCTTCAAAATGCGTATAAAGCGGATAACCACGTTGCCATTTTATTGAAAAATACAAAACAAGAAAGACAGGGATTACAGTATTTACACATGAAAAAAACGCCATTTATTTAATGATTAACGAAGCAATGTTTATAACAACACAGCCCTAAGCAAATCCTGATGCCCCGGGCAAGACATCAGATTATTCAACAATTAATAAAGCAAAGCATTACTGTTTAAAAGTCACAGGAACAAGCTCCTGAATAGACCAGTTACACAGTCCTTGTCCTGGCGTGCTTGGCTGAATCCAGGCATCCATATCACAGTCGCTGTCCCCTTCATCAGACTCCGAAGCAGCATTGACAGATTCATGGCATACTCCACTGGCAGAGATGGTGATTGACTTTCTGAAATGAGGGGCCTCCACGGAAGGAGTTGATGACGACGGTCGGTACCCCAGTCCGAACCGGTCCATTTTCACCGGAATGTCCAATACTTTGCCCCAGCCCGTGGCTTCTCCTGCCTTCACTAGCGCTTGAGCCTCTTTATACGAAGAAACAGCTATCTCTGGCACTTTGCTTGGCCCGGGACTCTTGTCCTTTATGCGCAAACCTTCGAATGCCTGGCATGGCGTCTCGTGGATCTCCCCGTCGACTTCCACATATTTAAACGAAGATAGATGGCTGACCAGGATGTCTTCTTCTCCGCACACGGTGACTACACTGTCTCCGACCATATACTTTAACTTCTGATGCAGGGTTGACGTGACAGCCCCCGCCCCATGAATCCAAGGTCTTCCCAGCAAGCAGCTGTACGCAGGCTGTATATCCATGATATAAAACTCCGTTGCAAACACTTCCGGCCCCACTTGCAGAGGCAAGGTGATCGATCCGAAGACTGTTCTCCGCGTGCCGTCAAACGCTCTGACTACCAAATCACTTGGTGTACACAAAATCCCTCGAACATCCAGCTTCATCATAGCCTTCTTAGGCAGCACATTCAAAGACGACCCGGTGTCAACCAATACGTGCGACATTGTCGACCCTCTGCACTCAACGGATACATGTAATGCCATATTATGATCCCTTCCTTTCGGAGTCAAGTCGAAATCAGTAAAGCCCAGACTGTGGCCCGCATTTACATGTGCCAATACTCCTTCTAGCTGGTTCACGGAGACATCCTGTGGTACAAAAGAAGTGTCCAGGACTTTCAGCAAAGCATTTCGGTGAGCTTCCGAACACAACAGCAATGACAGAATAGATATTTTGGATGGCGTTTGCTGCAGATGCTCCACGATTTTATAATCGCTTTTCCGAATTAAGCGCATGAATTCCTCTACGTCCTTCGACGCTGCTTCTTTTTCATTTGCTTGTATCGGAACATTTTCAACCGCTTTCCCTTTTCCTTTCGCTATCCTTTCAGCCTCTACTTCAGGAGATGTAAAGATCCTGCCGCTTCTTGTCATGCCTCCTGAGCCCACAACATTATCCACAACCTCCACTGACTGCTTGTTAACATCGATTTTAATCCCGTCACAATACACCTCTAGCCCATATGACCATGGGACCGCCTTCGTGTTCTCATACGGGATTGGCCCGGCTTTAGTTATAGTAATCGGTGGTCGCTGAACTGGTGCTGAAATAGTGATCGTCTTCCTAGGAATTGTCACTGTGGCAACATCACTCTGATTATCCATTACTGCCCCTGCCGGCTCCTCAGTTGCTGTTCTATCAAACTGCAATATACCATCATCAATTAAGGCCTGAATGCCTTTCTTCAAATCCTCACACCCCCCAGACAGGGCCCAACAATCTAAGCAGTACTCATTACAACCCGGGTAAACACCTCCTTGCAACAGTCGGCTTTTTATTTCGCTCAGCGGCGTCTTTAAATCCTCAACATTCATAATCAGATTCAGACCTTCCTCAGTCAGCACGGCATTCGCCCCATGATTAGGCATGGGTTTCTGGACTATATTCGCACCGGTCGTTCCGAAGTTGATAGACTTGTTGTCCAAGAGATCCTGCACAACGTGCTTAAAAGCGTGACAACCTTCTATATCATGGCCCGGGGCCCCAGAATGAAACTCGCAGCGCCTATTTGCATCATAGCCGAACGGGGGAGTTCCCGTTATTGGTGCCAAGGTTCTTTTCTCTACCAGATTCAATCCCAACAAGGTCTGCAATAAATCAGCATAGTTAGAGGGAGGCTTCTCGAACACCCTTCTCGGCTTACCACCCTGGAATTTTCTCTGAGCCTGCTGTGCCCCCTGCTGAGGCTGCTGCTGCTGTGGCATTGGTTGCTGCTGAACCTGTTGTTGTTGCTGGATTGGTTGTTGTTGATACGGGATGGTGACACTCGACACTTGCTGCTGCTGACGATATGGATTTCTTCCCCTGCCTCGGCCTCGGCCTCGGCCTCCAAATACCGCGCTAGCTTCGCCCTGACGGCGCCCACCATAAGCTTTCCTATTACTGCCAGATGCAGTTGATTCATCGACTTGGAACTTTCCTTGCTTAATGTTCCGCTCAATCTTTTCACCCATCAGAATCAGATCTGAAAAACTAGCCAGAGACGTATGAAACAACATATCATGAAACAGCCCGGTGAATGTGCCAACAAACATGTCGTTCATTTCTTTATCTTCCACAGGAGGACGGACCCTGGCAGCCATATCGCGCCACCTTTGCGCGTACTCTTTAAAACTCTCCCCCTTCTTCTGCGAAAGCCCGGCCAACTGGACCCGATTGGGTGCCAGGTCACTGTTATATTTGTAATGGGCTACGAACGCCTCTGCTAATTGCTTCCAAGTCTTGATATCAGTGGGCTCCAACCCCATGTACCACTCTAAGGAAGGACCCGATAGGCTATCCTGAAAGAAATGCATGAGCATTCTTTCGTCAGTGGAATATGCAGACATCTTTCTGTAATAAGCTCGTACATGAACCTTCGGACATGTATCTCCTTTGTACTTATCGAACGCAGGCGCTTTGAATTTAATGGGCACCCTCAAGCCAGGTACCAAGCCCATAGTTGCCATGTCCAGACCCACAGCGCTCTGGTTTAGGACTCCTTTCATTTGCTCTTCCAGCATTCTAATCTTTTGAGAATCATCCATCGGCCCGTCAAAACCCCCTCCAGAGAAGGCGTCCTCCTGCTGATCCTCTTGCCACATACCGTTCCCAGCCCCGTATCCATCATACGCATTATTACGTCCAGCTCTGACCTGATTCATCCCCGGAACTCGGCCTCTGTTGCCATACCCTTGAACACCTCCAGCAGGACCTCCAGCCATAAAACCAGCACCGTTTCCGTTTCCAAAACCTCCGTAGCCCTGATTGACCATACCATAACCATCTTGCCCAAAGCCTTGAGCATTAAAGCCATACTTGCCAGTATTGTCGAATCCCTGATCGTTGAATCCGAACCCAGCGTTGACAAAGCCATTGCCTCCGAGATTATCTCCCACATTGACATCACCCAGCCCAGCGTTATGGACAACAGTTTCATTTCCAACTCCGACGTTACCATTCACAGCAGCGGTAGCGTTGTTGACGTTAGCAGCATTCACATTGACGACAGGCGGAGCCACTGGCGTGGGAGTGCCGTCTCCATGAGCAGTATCAACCCGGACAGACTGATGATCTTCGTTACCATGACCAGCGTTGCGAGCCAATAGAGGCTGGACCATGGCCTGCAAATTCTCTTGCCCTTTTTCTATAGCCTCCATGGTCTGCATGAAGAGGGCGAGCTTCTCGCGTACATCCTGCATCTCGTTCTGAATCTGGTCCATGACTTTCCGACAGTTGGATCGTGTAGAATAGCGGTGCGGATGTTGATCTGGAATCCTGTTAAGTACCTGATACAGAGCAAGAGATAAGACACCATTCATAGATTACCTGTTATGCAATATGAATATGAATGCAATGCAATGTGTCTGTGCATTAGGGAAGTTCATTCCCCCAGTTCTAGTGCGAAGGTGCCGGTGCAGTGACAGTGCTGACAATAAGAATACCGGAGCTGAATCATAGAAAGCCTCATATATAACAGAGAGAATCAATAAGCCCAGGGTACAATATCACTGAGAGTACAAAGATGGCATGACCTCAACCAACAATCCTGGTGATGGTCAGCACTATGCAAATAAAGCATACAAATAATGGAATGATCAGATCCTCCCAAAAGTCTGGTACTCCTCTATCAACTTCTTGGTCTCCGGATGGCTTGGTCGATCAAGCAGCCCTTCAACAAGCAGGTTTCTCCTCTTAAGGACACGGCGTACGTCTTCAGCAGTTTCTTCCCATGTTGCTTCTCCGAAGCAATCTTCTAGCTTTCGCTCCTGAGACACTGCTTCATCTCTGGATTTGATTGCCTTGTTCAGTGCATGCTGGACACTATACCGGTTCATCACTTCTTCCTCGCACTTCTTGATGCTAGACTTCAACTTCTCTTCGAGGTCGGAAATTTGCTGCTTCAGCTTATCTTCCCTCTTCTTGTTGTTGGTGAGTGTAGCATTCCAAGTCTTATTGCAAGAAGATATCTCTCGGTGTGCTGCGTCAAGCGCCTTCTTTTTGGCTTCCAGCATGTCATGGGAGCTTCTGAACTCTTGCCCCAGACGTTCGCGCTTTTTCTTTTCCTCGGTCAACTCGGCTCCTAACCTGTTTACCAGCTCAATCTGTTGTTGGAAAGCATATACAGCCTTGTTTTTCTCACTGCGTGCCTGGGCTAGCTCTTGCTCTAACCCTTCATTAATCTTTATCAAGGCTTCTTTCTCTCTCACAACTTGTTCATAGACTTCCCTAGAAACAGTAGTCGGCTCTTCTACCGGAACGGGAACAAGAATTGGTGCATCTGGAAACGGCATCTTCAACTGACTAGCCCTCTCCTGAATCCAAACTCTATAAGGTGCATAGGCCTGACAGTCATTCTTTCCTAACAACGGCTTCCCTTTGCAGTTAATACGCGTCCAGGCACGTCGCAACTTGGCTAATAACTCCCCCTTCACGTCACCGGTGAAGTACAGAGATTCCTGTACTTCTTCCTCCTGAGGTGGATTCTTCAGTGCATATCCGAACTGGCGAATGAATAGAGAAGGGTTGTAATTGATACACCCTTTTCTTCCTATCAACGACACATTAGGGTACCCAGAGCAACTGAAGATGAGCTCAGATCCCAACAGGTCTCTATCAAACCACTCCATATCTTCCGACGATAGCCTCATCAAACGCTCCGGCCAACCAACTGGAATTGTAGTCTCTGCAGCAGATCCTCTCTTAGGAAGGTGACTCTCAAACCACATACTCAACAAGGGTACACAAAGATGAACATTCTTCCCTCTTCCCTTCTCATTCTTGTAATGCAGCGAGTGGTAGAGATCTCCGAGCAAGGTAGGTACAGGATTACCAGCGGCGAACAAGTAGAAAGCATCGAAGTCCACAAAATCCGGTATATTGGGGAATAGTACTATGCCATAAATGCACAAGGCCAACACAGCATTGAAAGCGACCCAGCACCCATTCTTGGCGTACTCTTGGGCTTTACCAACTAAGAACTGAAATGAGAAGCCTGGAACTCCACGGGAAACAGTAGTCACAAGTTCAGAAGCATCAACATGCAAGGCTTTTGCCAATTCCTCCGGCTTGGGTTTGGCATCATAATGAATGAACGGAACCTGGTTCTGCACAGGCAGCTCAACATACTCAGCGTATTCCTCCAAGGTTGGTCCCATAATAAAGTCAGAGAACGTGAAACACCTCAAAGCAGGGTCGTAGAATTGCATCAAAGCATACAGCCCATCCAACTCTACCTCTGTAGGTTTGCACACCAATCTCAATAATCTACCATAGCTCATCCGGAAACTCCTACGAACACCCTCATCAGCAAGAGAGATCAACCCCAGTAAAGGAACAATATCAGGCGTAGGCAATTTGTAAGCAACCGTTCTCCGTAGGCTAGTCATGATCAAACACTCAGGAGTCTGGGCACTAGAACTAGGGAAATGCAAATGCACCTGCAGCACATACACACGTTAGTGAAATGCAAATGATAATGGATATGCAGGGATGCAATGCAAGTAACATTCAACAGGGACCAGAGCTGCAGCTGAATAGCCTAAACCCAATCAAGAAAGGTCTCAGATAGACCATCCAGAAGTCATCAAACCCTGGTCTCAGATAATAAAACTCCAATACTGGTCTCTGACAGACCTCAAACCATAACTCCAACTGGTCTCTGATAGACCTCAAATCACCTCCATAATTGGTCTCTGACAGACCTCATGACTCTCCAACTGGTCTTTGACAGACCTCAGAACACATCTCCAAATGGTCTCTGACAGACCTCATAACTCTCCATAAATAACCAGGATCTCTGATCAAGAAATAACCGGTAGTCTGGAGGTCTAGTTACCTGCATAACCCTGAATCCCCTCACAGGTGGGTGGCCCTATAACTGGCACAAGGTACGGCATCCTATGCGGTCGTCAGCGTCACAGACTTTCAGGGTTGATGATACGATTCCCAGAAGGAGTGGCATCATCAAATCCTGAAGAGGCCTCACTCAGCCAACTTCCAAATGATCGGTCCCCAGAGTCGACAATCCAACTAACCAGCAACCCACGCCAACCAAAGGAAGGGGCAGGAGGCCAACCAGAGGAACCTCGTCTGAGTGTAGATTTCATGGGACACCAAAGCAAGCAAAGCAAGCGGGCGCCCACTAATTTCTACTCTAATTCTAGGTGCACTCAAGCCCAGGTCCGGCTTATCTCTCAATATCAGAACACCCGTCACACCCCAATACAGCAATAATAAACAATATATAAAGCTGAAAATACAAGGTTAGAAATATACAATAACTCCATACAAAATCCTCGACGGGAAAACAAGCGTTAGGATTGACTCTCTCAAGGGACGTTGGATCCCAAATGCATAAGAACCATCGCAGTCCTTAGCAGCCAGGGGACGTTGGATCCCCAGCAGAGTCGCCAGCTGTCGCTACTGCGAAAATCGGCGCCGGCTGAACAGAAGAGTCGCCACCGTGCGTTATTTATCCCTCAGAGCGGGAAAGGAAACGCTCGAAGTAAACCTCGCAAAGACGGGAAAAGGTATGGTCATCGCAACCAAAACCTGGATTCGGGAGTCGGTTACGCAAGGGGAAGGTATTAGCACCCCTCACGTCCGTCGTACTCGACGGGATCCACGCTTGTTTTCGGGTATGGATTATTATTCTATCTACGCTAAAGGTCTGGGGTTAAAAGAAAAGAAAATGAAAATAATAAAAAAATGACTCGGCAAAGTATCGCACTTTATGCCTACGTATTCCCGTCTGGAACGAGAAATCAGAGTCAACGTAGTTCGCCTACCTACGGGAAAGGAGGGGAAGGTTGCTCGCTAGGATGTCGCATCCTATGCCTACGTACTTTCATACAGCATGAAAGATCAGAGCAAACGTAGTTCGGGCCACGTACGACACAAGTCTGTCTTGGTTGATTTTATTCCTTCTGAAAAAGGTTTTTCTGATTAACAGTCCAAGGGGACAAAAATGACGTTTTGATGAGTTCACATTCTTTTACGGAAGAAGTGTCTTTTATTGTGTTTGAAATCTTTATGTGTTTTTTCTGTTTGTTTTGAGAAAGAAAGAGACAGAACTCTAACCTACGGTTGCGAAGGGAAACAAACTAACCTAATGTTATCATGCATGGGTTAAGACCTAGTGTCTATCATGCTCCTCTCTTGCACAGAGAGAAACAGAGATCCTACGGGATAGGCAGAAACAGAAACAATATCAGATATATACAGTAAAACAGTAAAATGCATGGATGCAACAATACAAGCGAGGCAAGGGAGTCCCACTCAACCTCGAACCTAGAAAACAATAGGCAAAAAGTGAACAGGCTTCACTTTCAACCCAACAGGGTAAACAGCAAACAATACAGTTCAGAAAACCAATCAATACATCAACAAATGAAATACAGCCAAAAGAAACAGCATCAGCAGCTCTGAATCAACAACTGGCTTCAAGTAACCTCCAATCAGCTACAGGCTCCAACAAGCATCAATCTCCATCTTCATGGCCTTCAGACAAGGGCTTTGATCATCAGTCTTCCATCTGCAACGGCTTTTCTTCAAGCTCAAACCTCCAGGATGAGGGATCAGTCACAAGAGTGAATGGGTGTTAAGCAATCAGCTGACTACCAAAGGTGGTGAACAGACTGCTTCTAACACAAGAGACATTTTCTCTCAAGAGTTCTATCTCATAGACACTATCACCAAGCCTTCCAAAGGAAGGGGGTGAGTGTCTTAGAGAGACTCTGAATCACAGAGAAGAATGGATGCAGACAAGGCAATCCATGTTTGAGAAACAAAATTTCTAATCTAGAGCTCTGCCTAGCTCCTAAACCCTAATCTCCTCAGCATCTGCCATCAAGAAACTCCTCCTCAACTCTGACAGTTGATCTTCAATCTTTGAATCTCCAATAGCTTCATCTTCACAAATCTTCAGCTTCCCCAGGGCCCCAGGCAAACCCAATACCCAATCAAACAAGCAACAATCCCCAGAGGGCACACCACACCAGACAACAGATATACAGACAGTAATAATAGCAGTAGGGGAATCCTAACTGTTCTCTAAGGGATCTAATAACTACCCATAGCCCCTATAGTCCCATAACTAATCTATTCAAACCCTAAGTCCTAAGGGAAATGAAATCAAACTCCTAAGTTGTCACCTAAAACCCTAGTTTTGTTCATGATATTCAAGCATTTATTAATCACCTAAAATTAACCTCTAAAAATGGGAACTAAAATATTTCTACAAGCCTAATATCTCATCTAAACAATATGAAAAGAATGATCAAAAAATATCAAAGCATGTGAGAGAACAAAAATCATAAACATGATGCATGAAATGAATTATTTAATGTGACATTTATTTAGAAAATATGTAAAAAATATGAAATAAAACTAAAAATGAAAATTTATTTTCCTATAATATTCTAGACATTTTAATGAAGATATGGTAAAAAGAATGGATTAAAAAGCATTTTTTATGAATTATTTATGAATTAATGAAAATGGTAAAAATTAAAATGAATTAAAACAAATAAACCAAATAAAATGAGGGAGGGGGGTCAGAATAGGAACTCGCCCCAGTTCAAATACATTGGGCCAGCAAACAGGGGGGTGTTGGTAGCGTTTTATCAAAGCCCAGAGTTCACTCAGAATTCAAAGAAATAACCACAACGCGCTGGGGGTAAGAATAGTAACAGAAACACGTTAGAAACTAGGAATTGGGCTCACACGGGGGTGGGATTAGCATAAATCAACTCAGGCCCGCCCGTTTCAATTAATGAAACGGTGCGTTTTGGCCAAAACGTCAATTCCCTCCAAACGCTCAGATTAAATGACAGCCACAGGATCATGCTGATGGTCAAAGGTCCAAACCACAATGAACGGCTATGATTGCATCTTCCCCAAATAACCTGCAACCTAGGGTTTCACTTCACCATGCGAGCTCATGCACGAGCTACTTTCCCCCTCTCTGTTCTCCATCTCCAAGCCACGAATCATCACGCCATAAACACGAAAGTTGCTCAGGATCTTCCCCTCTACAATCCTATACCACTAGCTCAGTCTGAAACTCACAGAATCTCTCAACCCGATCGAGGTAAAAACTGATCATCATGAAATCATACTGATATGCATCATCACCATTCTTCCCCAAACTTACCCTAAACTAAACTACACCTAATGGAGATTAATCTGATCAATCACGCTACAATTATGATGCACTAATCTAAGAGATATAAGCACCAACAGTTTGTTACACCTGTCACTAACCATCACCAATCCTTTCCAAAATCATCTAACTTAATCTCCTAACCACCTAGATCAAGTCTACACTAATAAAATCATGTGAAACCAACAGAATCAAGCTAATCGAATGAAAACTTACCTGATGAGAAACCTTGAAAACAGCTATGGAAATGGAAGATATGAAGCTTTTGAGACTTGGATCTTGATTCACCAATTCAATACTCAATTCTGTATGCACAATTTTGGAGGTTCCTTGCTTGAATCATGCAATTCACTTGAACTTGTGATTTTGATGTTGATGAAAGAAGCACTCGAAAATGGATGAGAACTACCAAAACCTTGCTTCAATTATGATCTAAGATGATGATGGAGTGAAATTGAATTGATCTTGATGAAGATTGATGAAGAATTTGAGAGATTTGGAATGAAACTTTTGAAGAAAGAATGAGAAATCTTGTGGAATTCTTGGTGCAAATGAGGCCAACCCTTGCCAAATTCATCTTTCATGAATATATAGACCCCAATGGTACATTCTAGATCCATCTTGCACATTCCCTTGTTTTCAAACTTTGGCTCATTTTGATTATGTTTCTTAAAAGGTAAGCAACCATGGATAACTTCATTTTTTCCTTCTAAACTCAAAAAAGTGTGTGAACCATTGTTCTTAGAATTGTTTTTCCATTCAAAATCATATATTGGAAGTCTCCATTTGGACTTGTAAATCTCCCAAACCATTTTTCACTTTGAAATCATTCACTTTATAAGCCTTTTTAGTTCATATTTTGACCAACCATGCAACTCCATGCTATGAGCTTCTCCAATAACTTGTGACCTTCTTTCTAGACTTAAAATCCCCTTTGGAGCAAGTTTGATGTTGTAAGTTTTTCCATTTGAGGCCTCCTTGTATGAGTTTTGGGTATAGGTTAAAATGACCTGTAATTCACAAATGCCCAAAATACCCTTTGCTTGTCAAGACCATAAGTTGAGTTCTCCACATCATATGAAGGCATGCCATACCATTCTAGAAAGCTAAGACAATGAGGAACAATTCTTATGTTGACCAAGAATTCATTTGAAATCTCCTTGAAGGGCAAAACTAGCTTGGAAGTCAAGTCACTTTCACAGACAAAAATTCAGACACCCCAGATGACCTGTAACTTGCAAGGACCATAACTTGAGTTCTATAAATCTCCTTGAGGTCTTCCACCACTCAAATTAAAGGTCTTGAGATCCTCTACAAGTTTCATGTTGGCCAAGAAGCCATTTGAAGCTAGCATTTTGACTTATCTTGCTTGGAAATTTGACCTAAACTAGGGGATTTTACAGAGAAACCCTAATTTAGTAACTCCTCTTCTCCTTGATTTTTCTTGAATTCTCCTTGTCATATCTCCATATCCTTCTTTATATGTTCAATGATGATCCCCACATCTCTCCAATAGACTTGAATGCCCTCTTAAGTCAGTCAATTGACCTAGGGTTGACCTAGGGTTGACCCAGATGAAACCCTAGTTGACTGCCTTCAACTGTAGCTCTTGTGCTCACATCAACAACTTGTTTTCTTCTCCAAATGACTTTATAAGTCTCTCAAGATGTCTAGATGCTCTCCATGTCTTCACTCCACAGCTCACAACCCTCTTGTTGATCCTCAGATACCCTCAGCTAGGAGATGGACTCAAGGCTTGATCTGCTGAACTCTTTGCTTTCAAATTCTTTCCTGATGACTTGAATATGACTGAATTGGGATAATAACCTCTTGATAGGCCTCTAGAGATGAAAATAATGATTGGTCCCCTGTTGAATGACTTGCTATGCTTATGCTATGCAGATGGTTAGTCTATGTACATGACTCTACATGCAAATGCTAATGATGATGAAACATAAACCAAGGAATAAGGTTGGGCAAATTTTAGGGTGCAACAGTAGGTCCTAAACTTAAGCGATCAACTTGAATGGGATCAAGGATCATGGGAATTATGATGCAAATGATGTGCACTACACACAAGTGTTGACTCATGTGTAGGTTTTTCCTTTGGACGGATGCGATGCAGAAATATAAATGACGGTAATGTAAATGAAGAAATATTAAATTACTGTAAGATAAATTGTAATGAAAGTAAACCATACACATACGCATGAAAGCGCTGAGGTGTAGGTGCAAGTGTCGTGAATGTGAATGTGCACGATTAAGCTGATTAAATTGTTTGCGATGTTGATTGATTTTTAGGCGAGATTAACCGATTTTAGTTTGAATTATTTATAAGAAAATATTGATTTGGATGAATTGATTTTAGAAAAAGCTATTAATTTTGAATTATGATTCTGAATTTATAAGTTGAATATTATTACTCTAGACGAATAATTATTAATAAAATGGCTAAATTATTAAATAAATAGTTTTAGTTATGAAAAAAAAGGGTTATTATTATTAAAATACATACGAATTATTAATATATGATTTATTTTGTTATTAAATAAATAGAGGTCACCTTAAGTTAAGAAACAAACAAACAAATAATTTCAGTCGTTATTATAAAAAAAGAGTTTGTTTTAAAAAAGAATTTTGGTTATATTATTAAGAACATGTATAAAATACGCTTCATTATATTAAGTTAATAAATTGAAATTATTAATTAGGGTAAATTGTTATCAAATAAATGGTAATTTAAAATGGGAGCTGGTTAAAGATTAATATATATTAGTTAATTAATTTAATTATCAACCAAGGGGTTAATTAGTTATTTGATTAAATGATTTTAAATTAAATGATTAGGTGAGTTAATTAGCAGATTAGGATGGTTTAGTGGGTGGTTAAGTGGTGTGTGTGATATTAGTGTGTGATTAAGCATTACAACAAAATAATAAAAATAATAAAAAAACAAACAGAGTAAACCCTAATTCCCAGGATTGGCCCCAAATTCCCCTGCGTCTTCCTCGTTTCTCATCTCCGTCTCCCTCGCTTCTCACGAATCCATTCCTCTCTGTTCTCGATCTTCCGTTTCTTTCTCGCCTCTTCCGCTCTCGTCTTTTTCTTCTCTTCTGCTCTCGTCTTCTTCGCCTCTTCTGCTCTGTTCACTTCATCAATTCCTCCTCAAAACCATTTTTGGAGTTATCCTGAAATTCAAAACAAAAACAAACAAACAAAAAATAGGTCAAGCCACAATCAATGTTCGAAAATCCCAGCGTATTAGATGGAGAACAAATTCACCGATTTGAAGAGGTGTTGACGGCGACGAGGGATGGCTTCGGTTTCTCCGGCGGATCGTTGAGATTCACGGTGGAGTTTGAGGACGGGGACTACTTGGAGTTCATGGATGGAAAGTCAGTATGAGATAAGTATTCCTCTTATTTTTTTCTTTTTTGTGATTTGCTTATCCAAACGTTAGGTTTTATCAATTGGGTCCTTGTGAATCGATTGTCTCCCCTTCTTATAGTGGATTCATAAAACATTTGAATTGAATGGGGGTAACATTGTCGGGTCTGGTTTTGGTAAGAAAATAATGCTTGTCTAAACATGTCTCTAAGGCACTAAAACTCCTTCCACTTTTGTTTCAGCATGTTGTGCTTGCTATGGAAACCGGTTGATTCTTGATTCTCTTTTCAGGATGTTCATTGAGTCCAATATTAATGATCAGAATGAGACATTGAATTTCGTTTTGAGAAGTTTTTGTTTTGACCTAAGCATGTTTGGAACACGTATCTGATCTTTCTGTTCGAATTTGAATGTTTTATTGTTTGGCTGTTTTGGAAGGTAATTGAACATTTCTTTATGGTACTAAAAAGAACATTCTCTTTTGATCCAAAACATGTTTAGACAAAGCTATAACTCACTGTTTTTCCGGTTTGATATGTTGGGATGCACTCGAAAAGAAAATGAACCAATTATGATGTTATGCGCTTCACTTGGCTTAATTGGAGAAGGTTGACTTTTTAATATTGCTGCTCTTTTTTAGCTAGCTCAAGGCTCTTGATAGTAGTTAGTGTCGTGCAAAAGGATATGAGGGAGAGCAATCGAGATGCTTGGAGTGTGGATTTGTCTGGCGCAAAGAGGGTTCCTGGCATAAGCTAGCGACCTACGAGGATTCCGGGGCATAAGTGATTCAAAGCTTATGATAGTCTGTGATTTGAACCGATACTGCTTATAACTTTAATGGTTATTCTTCCTCGGTCTGACTGTATTGCTAATGTGCAGGTGAAAGAGAAGAACATGTTCATGATGCGGTATATCAGAGCTCGCATTTTACTGCAGGTTGGATTATTTGTTTTGAGATTATTTGTATGATAAAAATAGGATTACTTGCATCTTGTGAGGTAACACTTTGCATCCGTTCCACTACAGGTCCTTGTTTCTTCAGCTCTATCTCAGATGAAGGTTGCTCTAATGGCTCTGCTTTATTCACTATAGACGCAACTGCTTTACTGTGGATATCTATGAGATTATACAAATGACGATGCCCTGGAGTGAATTTATTTGTTCCAATTGCAACGTATCAAAACTGACCGAGCGTGCACGCAAGCTTTCGACCTTCTAAATAGTTCAGAAACATGTGCAGCAACCATAGCTGCTGCTACTATCTCAATTGAGTTGTAACTCCAAGGGGTGCCAACAGAAGAAGGCTAAAGAAAACAGTGAATGAACCATAGTGCAAAGTTCTGCCACAACAAGGTTTTTAGAGACTGAACCAATGCCAAATAGGTAACTTGCTTTTTGTTTGTTCTGTACTGGATTCAGGTGGAAATGTCTTCTAAAGAATGGCTCCCACTGTAGCAAATATTTTGTAACTCAAGTTGCGAATGAAGTTGAAATTTATTGCCATATGTCTATTCAAAAGTTGAGCAAAACAGATGAACTTCTTTGTGAATGTCTGAATATTTGATGATGGTTATGTGTGATTGAAGGTTGATGCTTCTGTATTCATGTTGACCAATTATACTTTGCTTCATGTTTCAGGTGATACTGGCATACCAATCTATCTTATCCAACGGTAAAGGTCGGTGTTTAGCTTGTACTTTCGATTTGTTGATGGAGTCAGTTTGGTGAGTTCAAGGCGGTGTTTCTTCTTTCACACGATCCAGCCTGATTTTGTTTTGATGGTGCTCTAATTTAACTCAGATTTATGCAGGGACGTTATCCTCATTGATGTCGTAACAAACGGTTAAGGCTGACGACGCCCTCCTCAACAGTGGTGGCATTTAGCATTTGAGGAACACAGTCATGCTTGAAGGAAATAGGTCCAGACGGCAACAACTCACGAGTACCAGCTCACTTGCCCGGAAACTAGGCTCCACAAACTTGGTACTTCGAGAGTTTTGCTAACAGATAAAACCGAGCTTGCGACATGTCAGCCACCTTCTGTAACAGCAGTTTTATTTATCTGCAGAATTCTATTCTTGTAATAGGAGTGTGATGGATAGATTCTAACAGCTGCACATAGTGCTTCTCCGTGTTTTTATAATCAGAAAAGGTATTCAAATCCAAAGTCCTGGTGTGATTATGTTTTAGAAGTCAACAACTTCTTTTTGGTTACAGATAATCTACTGAATAACCGGTAACTCGCAGGTACCCTTGCGGCGGCATGACGGAACCTTCGGTATGATGAAGTTGCAACAGTGTGGGATTCAAAATTACTCTCAACATATGCTGAATGTTCAACATTACGAGCCATAGTAACGTCCTGCGACTTTCCCTGTGAGTATATCTACTGTGAGCATGCTTCTTAGTGATGCTTCTATGTCATTACTTTATGTTCTTTATATTGGATGCTTGCATTTAATTTGAGCACAAACGCTTTGGTACAGGGAATGATTGGAGGGATTTGCATATGATTATGAGATTATGGAGCTGCAGGCTGGTGAGGAGGTGAAAACTGCAAAGAACCAGTGAGGATACCACTTCTGGTATGGCTTGGAAATGTAGGGTTCAGAGGTAATTCGGTTCGTAATTCCTCAGCTTGCCCGTGTTCATCTTCTGAACTTACATATCATTGTGCATAACTTTGTATTTTCAGCAGGTTTGAGGAAATGTGGCCGTTGCAGAATCAGAATGGAACAGGGAGTCTTGGTATTCCAACGTTAATGATGTGGTATGAAGCTTAGCTTTCAAACACGGGAATCCATTAATGAAAAATAAACCAAGTGAATTAATCAAAATGCCCTTGTCTTTGCAGCAGTATAGATACCGACAAGGGAGCATAAGCTGCGGTTGAATTGATACGGGTTAACACACCTTCTCTACAAGTGTGCGGACTTGACTGTAGAAGCAGTAGATCCGAGGTTGTGTCCAAGGGAAGAAAACGAGATTCGGGTGTTGAGACACCGATTATCAAAGAACTGTACTACTGATTCAGCATCAGTTTCTTGCTGAAGAGTTTGATCATAGTTACTCCCCTTTAAAAATGAGGGTTGCTTGGGCTTTAGTCTATTAGTATCAATTAGTCTCTTAATGGCTCTTAAACTCACCCACATGTTTGTTGTATCTATGAGTTTGATTTTGTATTTCAAATGTTTATCTTGGTTTCGAGCAATCTCCTGAAGCTTAAAAAAAATCATTGGAGTTAAGATCAAATTAGATGAATGGCTTGGTGTCACCTCCATGTATAAAGGAATCATTAGTGATGTAATATGTTGTATCTTGGTATAAAAAATGCCTTAGTTACACATGAACAACAATTCTTACAATAAGCATCAATGAACCACTCTTGAATGAAGCATTGTAGAGTTTTAAAAAAAAAGCTTGGTGGCTGTATTTGGAATTCATAGTTGAACCTTCAAATTTTTACTTTGTAAAAGAAAATCCCTTGAATTTTGTATTAAAAAATATGGTACACCTTCGTAACCTTGGACTCATGAATTATCTTGAATTAGGAATTAGCTTGGACTTAAATTGTCTTCAAACACGAACATTTATAATGAATGATATTTGCAGCCTTGGGTACTTGAATGTTGATGACTTGGATGGTTATGCTTGAACCTGAAGCTTGAAATTATAACTTAAACCTTATATCTCCTTTCCAAACTTGGCATGCTTGTCTCTTGATTTCATTGAATCAAAATCTAAGGCAAAAGCAATCGAGACAGCACCAAAACTTGTACCCTTAATGAAAACTTGATTGTGCGAATATGTATCATCTCTACTTGAAATTTGATGCGCCTGTATAAAATGATTAGTTATAATAAACATATAAGAGAAAAAACCTTAAAGATGCTATGCGAGAAAACACATAAAGAAAAGGGATCTTAGGTCAAAAATTAGGGTGCAACAGCTGGGCTCTTTTCCTTTATATCTTACTCTTGATCCCCTGCACAATGGACTATGCTATGCTATGCAAATGCTAGAACTATGTTAGAATAATGCTATGCTATACAGTGAAACATAAACCTAGTGATAAAAAGGTTGGGCAAATTTTGGGGTGCAACAATGAGTTGGTTTTAATTATGAGAAGATTTGGAGTTTGATTTGATTTGATTTGAACAAATCTAAATTGGTGTTAATTATGAAACGATTTGAAGAATTATCTTTTGAAAAGATTTGAAGAATTATTTGATTTGATTTTATCAAATCTGAGGAAGCTTTTGCTAAAGTCCAAGCCCATAATAGAAGAGTATATAAATAAGGAATTGCTAGAAATAAAGAAGATAAGGATACACAACAAGAAAATCTTTGATGCAAAATAAGGGTTTAGTATTTTGAGAGTCTCTTGTGTGTGTGACTTTATAAGTCACCCTTTGTATCTTTTGATGCATCATGGTAGACATATTTAGATTATAATTTGTTCACTCAAAGCTTGTAAGCAAGAGTGTGTTGTTCTTGATTGAAGTTGTTAAGCAAGATCAAGTATTGTCTTTGAAGAGTGTCTTCTAAAGTTTTATTAATTTGTTATCACTGCTGTGATTAAGGGGGAGTGAGAGGTGTCTCATATCTAGGAGTGTCCTAGGTAGAAGTTGCACTGGTTGGGATTAAGTGAGGGGTTGTAAACGGGGGAGTTTAACTCTGAATTGATACTACTGATAGTGGATTTCCTTCTTGGCTTGGTAGCCCCAAGATTTAGGTGATGTTGCACCAAACTGGGTTAACAATTCATTGTGTTATTTATCTTTCAGCATTTAAAATTCTGCACAATTTAAATGGTTGGATAAAGTGTTCTGTCATTCTGCAAATGTTACAATATCTGTCATGACATTGTTAATTCTTAAAGTAAATCAAATTGCTTGTGTTCTGTTCTTGTTTTGTTTTTAGCAGAGATCAATGTCTAGGACATCTGAGATCTGCATACCAGAATTTCAACATTTAGTGATATCGAAAGTGTATGTTTTCTTTGGGAATCTATCATTCTTTTCAGATTCGACAAAACTCTTTCCATGTTGGGGAGCCAATACTTTATAAGCGTAGGGGGTCCCTGTTTTAATTCCGCAACATCTACTTGATTTTCGTCGAAGTATATTGGATCCTCACCTACGCCTTCGATGTTTTCGTTATATTCGACAAAAGTTCACTTTCTTACTTTTATTAAGTTTGGCCTTTTCATCTTTAATACACTCTAGCTGTCGAACCCTATCGGCCAGTTGGGCCATGTCCCTTAAGTACTGAGTGTCTAATTTCTTTCTAATGGAGTAGTCGAGGCCCCCAGCGGCCATTTCGACTAACTCGTATTCAGGTACTTGAGTGAAACACCTCGCCTTGAGTAGCCGGAACCTATTCAGGTACTCTTCTATTGGTTATGAAAATTTACGTTTCACACTAGCCAGTTCCTTCAAGCTAATTTTGGTTTGCCCCATATTTAACTATTCATCAAATAAACATTCTAACTGGGTCCAATTACAAACTAAGTTAGGGGGAAAAGTTGTAAACCAAGTGAAAGCATTTTTGTTGAGAGAACTAGGGAAGTATTTTATCCTAAGGCTCTCATCATTAGTTATTTCTCTGGCTTCGATTATATAACGAGCTACATGTTCGACAGTAGACTCCTTCGTGTCTCCTAAGAATTTTGTAAACTTGGACACCTTAGTCCTAGGAGGTAACTCTGACTGGAGAATATAATCCACTATTGGTGACGTGTAATTTGGCCTAGTAAAACCAGTGTTTATCCCGTTTCAAGCCATTATTCTTTCGACCATGGTTGCTAAGTTATTATCGACAGGCATGTTATTATGTTGAACCTGTTGGATAACATTGTCCGCATCTTGGTTTCAATTTACTATGATTACCTCTGGGTCTCTTTCTCTCGGGATTGGTATCTGATTCCTCGATGGTTCGACTCTATATGGTTCGAGTATGGGGAGTTAGAACCTTCCTTGATTCTCTAAATTGGGCTCAGGTAGGTTCCTTAAGTCCTGTCGTGGAATGTTTTCCATAGTAGTTGTGTTTCTAACACGGGCTGGTACACCCATGAATTCTTCCAGCCGTGTCAATTGCACTGCTAACTGTTGGTTGGTTTGAGTAGTATTTTGGATCAAGGGTTGAAATATTTCACCCATAGTCTGGGACAAAGTTTGAACCATTTGTAAATTGCTCTCATCCATTTGGCATAAAGTTTCTCTTTCATGGCTACTTGGTTGTACATTCTTTGAATAAACAATTCATTTAACCAAAGTTCTGGTTTTTGCTTGTGGTACCTTCTTGTAATATCATCAAATAAACCCTTAAACATCATAACATGAGCTAACTAAATGGTTATGAGGGATTTGGCTGATTTATGCATCCATTTTTAAGAGTTGTACTTGATTTTGTGACATGACAAACCTTCAACTTGCCTCCTTCGATTCTCCCTAACCATAAAGGCTGAGAAAATGCTCTTGTACTTTTTAAAAATTATCAAATATGATCTACAAGTTCCATTTTTAAAAAAATTTCAAATTCCAAAGGGAACTACGTCAAGAATCCTCTTGAAATTGGCTGCTAATTTGACTTACAAGACAAGAAACATGAAAAAAATTTAAGTGTTGAAATTCTTCACAACTTGATGAGCTAATAACTCAAAATCCATTCATTTTTCCCATAGGCCAGCAAGACAATTTTTTAGGGCTCCTAAAGAGCTTTCCAACAAGCTTTAAACCACTCCATTTGGATCTGTGATTAGGCAGTTATGATCATTTCAAGTTGGCTTAAAAATTAGGCTTTTTACATTAACCCTAGTTTTTTAATTTGCAAGTTATCCATCAATATTTGATTAAATCTCCACCAAACACACTATTTAGGCACAAAATGATGTTGGAAAACTTTCTTGCTTCATTTTAGGGTCAAAACCCTAAAAGTCAAAGAGTTGACTTTTCAAACAGACGAACCGAATAGTTGAAATCTTCAGGATCGATCTTTAGTGTTCTGGGTTCTTTGAGCCTCCCAAACTTCTTGAGGAGACTTTAATAAATCATATGAGTACCATGAACCATGATTCAAGCCTTGAGAAACCATCTAAGCCAAAAGTCAAACTTTAGTTGACTTTTTCCACTAGAAACCCTAATTAGGGTTTTGCACTGCACTGCTCCTATTCTTTTGGTAACAACCTCAAATTACACTTATTCTTATAAAGATATAAGCCTCTTGATGATATGAAGACTTGATTTGTATAAGACCAATCCAACACCTTGATTGATCAGTCCACAGGGTCCTTGATTTTGACAATGTGAAACCTTAATTCATCTCCATCTTGACAAAGACAAAACTTGAAAGAGATTAAGTTAGATAACATATGCTTGATTCACCTAGAATGATAATGGAATATAGGGTTAAAATTTTAGGGTATGGAAAGTACCCTTAATCAAGTAGAAATTTGCTAATACATTCATACCAAGCTCTAGGGGCTTGCTTGAGACCGTACAGAGCACATTTAAGCTTGTAAAGGTGATCAGGATACTCATGGGATTCAAAACCAGGATGTTGGGCTACATAAGCCTATTCATTGATATATCCATCTAGGAAGGCACTTTTTACATCCATTTGAAATAACTTGAAATTCTTAGCGCGTGCGTAAGCAAGCAAAAGGCGTATAGCCTCGAGTCGGGCAACCAGAGTATAAGTTTCCTTATAGTCTATATCTTCCTCTTGTTTATACCCTTGCGCCACTAAGCGTGCTTTGTCTCGTGTTATAAATCCATTTTCGTCAAGCTTATTTCTAAACACCCATCGGGTGCCAATTTCTCGATGGCCTCAAGGAGGAGAGACAAGGTCCCAAACCTCATTCCTTTTAAACTGATGTAGTTCCTCTTGCATTGATAAGAACCAATGTTCATCATGTAATGCCTCTTTAGGGTTTTTAGGCTCAATCTGAGAGACGGAAGCAAAGTGATAACATAAGTTACTTAGCCTGGATCTTGTGGTCACTCCCTTTGAAATGTCATCGAGAATGTTGTCGATTAGATGGTCTTTAGTGGACTTCCATGCTAGAGGAAGGTTCTCGGTGCTAGTCGGATGATCCTCCTCAAACTCCTCATGATGGTGATATTTTCCTCCTCAACTTTCACTACTCCAGGTTGATCAATTCCTTTTTCAATGTCTTTGAGTATGTCTTCTGAAGATACACCTGCACCATGAAAAGAAATACCTTTTCTGACATTTTTTGGATAATTTTCGTCAGAAGTAACGTAAACAGATTCCTCAACAATAAGTAACCTCTTATTATATACCCTATATGCTTTACTTGAATGAGAGTATCCAAGAAAGATACCTTCATCGGCCTTAGAATCAAACTTTCTAAGGATCTTCTTACTATTGTTCAAAACAAAACATTTACAACTGAATACATGAAGGTGAGATACATTGGGCTTCCTCCCTTTCAAAAGCTCACACGGAGTTTTATTAAGAATAGGACGTATGAGCACCCTATTCAAAATGTAACAAGCCATACTAATGGCATCGGTCCAAAAATATTTAGGAATTCCACTTTCATTTATCATAGTTCTTCCTAATTCTTCCAAAATTCGATTTTTACATTCCACAACCCCGTTTTGTTGAGGGGTATGCGGCGCAGAAAAATTATGATCAATTTCATGCCTACCACAATTTCCTTCAAAGAGATGATTTTCAAACTCCCCTCTATGATCACTTCGAATTGATAAAATGTTTGTGTTCAACTGATTTTGAGAAAGCTTGGCAAAATTTTCAAAAGCGGAAAAGGTATCGCTCTTGCTAGCTAAGAAGATAGTCCAGTAAAATCTAGAGTAATCATCGACAACCACAAATCCGTAGTAGTTACCACCTAGACTATTAATTCTAGATGGTCCAAAGAGGTCCATATGGAGGAGTTCAAGGGGTCTCGTGGTTGAAACAATGTTTTTAGATTTGAACGAGATCCTTGTTTGCTTCCCCATTTGACATGCATCACATAAGTGATCCTTTGAAAACTTGATTTTGGGTAAGCCAGTTACTAGGTCCTTAGAGACTATCTTGTTTAGAAAATCAAAATTGGCATACGTCAACCGCCTATGCCACAACCATGAGTCTTCACTCATAGTGACAAGAAATTTTTTCACTACTAAATGATACCTCACTCAATTCAAGCATATACACATTATTCACCCTCAAGCCTTTAAAGATGTCTCCTTTTTTATCATTATTTTCAATTATGCAACAATCTTTTGATAAAGGCACTTTATATCCCTTGTCACATATTTGACTAATGCTTATAAGGTTGTGTTTAAGGCCCTCAACTAACAACACATCAGAGATGGTAGTAGACGAGGGATTACCTACAGTACCTTTTCCAAGTATTGCCCATTTATTATTATCTTTGTAGATCAAAAATCCCTTCTTCTTTGCCACGAAGTCAGTGAATAGAGATATGTCTCCCATCATATGTCTTGAGAGTCCACTATCGAGAACCCATCTTCTCTCTGTAGACTCAAAACTTTGTACCTACACAAACAATCGAGGGCAATAGGCACCCAATTTTTTATTGGGTCCTTGGTTGTGAGTGAAATATTGGTTGCATTTTGGCAACCATTGATAAACGCCTTTAGGAACCAAAAACCTCCTAAAGTGAAATTTAGAAATGGTATGACCCCTTTTGCAACAATACAGGAAAGTGAGGTTAATATTGGTATCACTTTTGTTAACTTGACCTTTGATCACATACGTTTATTTTTTATAAGGATTAATCATGATTTTTTTTCTAAAGTGTGATCTATCAATAGGAAAAGTGATATTTGGTTCTAGAGCTTTGTTAAGTTTGGATTTAAGAGTCCTAACCTATTTTTGCTAAATATGACAAGTATCACAACCCTAATTTAACCATATACTATTGTCTTCCTCAACATTTACCTTTGTTGCTTCCGACGCTTTGAGAGCCTTTAATTCCCTTTCGGAATCGAAGATCTTTTTTTCCAAGTGAGTAAACATTTGTTTGTTAGAGGCCAAAATTTTAAAGGCTTCCTTAGCCTCATGGTGTAAGGTATCAAAGGCATAGTAATTCAGAATGATAAAACTTACTAGATTTATCGTATTTAACATGTCTTATCTTTTTATTCTTCTTTTTTTGATGAGCAGCGAGGAAAATGTTAACAGACTCCTCTTCATCACTTGAACTATCATCGCCAGGTGACACGCTATCACTTTCCCAAGCAATGTAAGATCTTCTAGGCTTTCCTTGTTTCTTTTGTGAACGATTCATTTCCTTCCCTTTGTCTTTCTTCATTAATGGATAATCCGGCTTATAGTGCCCAGCTTTTCCAAAATTATAGAAAGACTATTTTCCTTTACTACTCTTGTTTCCTTCATTCTCAGAAGACCTTGTTTGTCTTCTAAAGTTGACGAATTCTTTTCATAATGTCGAATACCATTTTTCTTTACATAGCGATTATATCGCTTTATGAATAGCCCCATATCCTCATTCATTTCTTCATCATCGTCATCACTCGATTCATTATCACTTAGCTCTTTTATGGAGGACCTTGAATAAGAAGGCTTTAGAGCTATTGTCACTTAGCTCATTCATTCCAATAACTTGTTAAAAATAAACTCAAATTGAAAACGACCCAAATGGTTTGTGTTTAAGCAGTTTGTCGAACACTTGGTGTGTGAGACACCCCAAGTTAAATTCTTTAAGTAATGTTAGTGATAAACTTTTCCAATTACAATCAAAAGGATTGTAATGAGTTTTCCAAATACTTTTCAGCACTACACTATACTAGAATTTTGCTCAAGCAATTTGATTGTACACAAATGTTAAAATCCAGAAATTGAAAAATAGCGAAAGAGAGAACAACACCAAATTTGTTGAGGCAGTTCCCCGTCATCCTTGGTTGGGTTACATCAGTCCTCAATTCTAGAAATAGAATTGAGACCTATACAAACCTGTTGCAAATGTTTGTATAAGAGAAGCAATAGAAGTCAAACACTCAAGCCTAGTTGTTGATGTTGAAACTATGTCTTCTCTCCCCTTGATTTAAGATGAATCAAGTGCCTCAAATGTGTTGAATAAACCTATGATTCCAACTACACGTCTGAACAACCCAATAGCCTTTAAATATTTAGCCCAGTTGATTTCAATCACACATAACTCGAACCCAAATTTTCCTTCCACAATTCTCCGGTTACCGCTACTAGATTGATAGAACCACCCGTTCTTTAATCACCTTCGTCCGACTGAATTTGTGAAGAAATGATTTGTGCAAAAAACCCAAAAATCATAAGATTCTTGGAAGACAAAACCCTAACAGTTGTATTCAATAAAAACCCACTGATCTCTCAACCCAAACCCGATACAATATTATATGTTTGGATGTTATCACCTCAATGATGCAGAGTGATCAACAAAAATGGATATGTGTAGTTGTTGAGGAAATGCAAGAAAAAGGATGAAGATGATGAGAGAAAAATCAGTGTCAATATTTCACTTTTCTTGTTTTTTTTAAATAATGAGCCCCAAGGAATATATGCATGAACCTAAGACCCAGTAACCAACATAACAAAAATTTAAAATTCAAACACATCATAAAATAGGGTGACTCGAGCGAACGGTCGACCTAAAGAAAACGGGGAGGGGTCGACCTGAGCACTCCCACTTTCAAAGTTATGCAAAAATTAACTCTACACGTCAATCAGGACAGATCCATGCTAACACTATGAGTCGACCGAAGGGTCGATGCAAGCACTCCTAAAAGCAAGAGCTCAAAATTCAATTTGTATGAGTTGACCTAAGTAGGGCTTTGAGTCGAATCAAATGCTCAAAATTTACAAAAGTGATATTTTTGACATGTCTTGCTATATTTAAACGCTACTAATTCACATCTAAGTCTTTTAAAAAGATCAAACCCACAAAAAACACATATATTGCTTTTCTATATGAATAAACTCGTGTTTTTGAAAGTTTTTATGCACGAGAGAACTACGAATGCAGATGAGACTTGATGATATCGTCCAAAATACAAAGTACTAACTAGATATGTTTTGACATCATTAAAATAAGGATTGAGACAACTCTCCCTCACAAGAAGTTAATATATTAACCTAAATAAACAAAAACATTAAAATCAACCTTTCAAGATCAACAAGGACTTGGTCAACGCCAAATTTCCATTTTCAAAAGCATTGTTCCAATTCCAATTGATAACCATTTTAGATCCTTTCCATTGACAAAACTTTTTTCAAACTTATCTTGATTCAACATCAAGCCCTTTTAAAAATACGTGACTTGTAATTTGATTGCTTCACGCATCGCCATCAACCTTTCCAATCATTTCAAACTATTTCATGAATAAACCTCGATCGACATCGAACGCATTTTCTTAAAAAAAGTTTGACCTATTTCATAACAACCTTAAAAGTCTTTTATTAACAAATACGAAAGAAGAAGAATGTTGGAATCTAGCATTCTAGCAGAACCCTCAAATGATCACTCTCAAGTCTCTCACTTTGGGATAGCCATTCGTTATTTTCTTTCGTTCTTAAAAATTTTAATATCAACTTGGACAAATAAGGGCCGTAAAAATCTAGCATCTTGACATAAATATTTGAGTAATTGATTATCATCAAGTGTTCGTTTTCCATCAAACAATTTTCATAACAACTTAAATGAATAAGGGCCATTAGGATCTAGCATTATGACAAACTCTTTGAACATTTGATCAAATGTTCGTCGTTCACTTAAAACACATCCAACTAATCAAACTATTTTTCTCGTCGTCATGTGAATAACCCTAAAATCTTTTTCATAAGTAAGAGATATTGTGTCTTGAGACGACGAAAATATTGCTTCTTCCATAAACTACTTTGAGTTGGGTCATACCCTAAATTTTGACCATAAGATTCAACATCATTTTCATATCATATGAATAATACTTCCATGTATCACTAACCCATCACGAGTACAAGATATATGTGTGTCTACTTGTTTCACAGGTTATGTGATCCCCCTAAAGCTCAAGCAGATTATTTATCAAGGGATAGGCACCATATTCAACAACACAATTCTCTATATCATTGATGAATATCAACAAATTTAACTCATTATTAATCAAGTGAAAATTTGCATCTTGATAAGCTGGTCAAGCCACAAGACCCTCAGTACACCAAAATTAGGGTTTTGACTTAATTCAATCCTTGGAATGACTTGTGGAGCAAGGCATGAACCAAGACCTCAAAATATGTTTCAAGGACCTTAAATAAATCATATTGGATAATTCATATGATTTTATCTATCCAAATAACTTGATTCATGAGAAAAACAAATATTCAAATTCATTTGGACCACAAGCTAGGGTTTTCGATCAAAAGTCAACCATACCTTTGATTTTTGAGCAAAGCATGATCTAAAACCTTGGGACATGACTAAATACATTCAAAAACACCCTTGGAATCCATCCATGATGTTTATTTTATCCCAAGAATTTGATTTTATAAAGGATCACAAAGTTCAGGATTCATTTTATATAAAAAATCAACTGTGTTCAAAATCAAGTTTGACTTTTTGAGTTTTTGGTCAACCATGCCCTTTTTAAGTCAATAACAATGTTAATATGTGATTTGAATCATGATTGATCAAGAAAAATCAAGAAAAGTGAGGTTACTTGTAAAAAGGGCACCCATAAAGAAGTGAAAATTTTCTAAGTTATGAAAAAACCCTAATTTGGAACAAACTTTGCAAGGTCATAACTTCCAAACCAAGCAACCATTTTCTTGGATCCAAATATCAAATTGAAGAGCTTGTTACATACTACAACTTTTTCACTTAGGGTGGATTCTAAAAAAAATGCATATATTTTGAGATATGAACCAATGAAGTTAGGGTTTCAAGACTTTTTGAATCTTGACACTTAGAAATATTTTAGGCTGAATCTATTTTGTGTTTTGGCCAACTTTAAGGTCATTTTTCACAATAATCCAAATTGAATCTAGACCAATTGTGAACATTAAAGTTAAAGTAGGATATCTCAGCTTTCTAACAAGTACAAGAACATCCTTTGATTCCACTTAAGCAAGAAGATATGATCCTCACAGTATTCCTTGATCAAACCAATTTTCAAGACATCATTGGTGCATTACTTATGTCACACGATTTTCACCTTCAAATTTTTTCACTTTGCAAGCCTTTTCCATCCTCCAAGATTAGAAGGAATCTTGTTGAATCACATAATATCTTCAACTTTGAATCATAAGTCAACAATTATATCTCTTAGCATGTGAAAACCATCATTACAAAGTCATGAATTCAAGTTTTTCATTTGGCATTTATTTGAAGCATTGAATTAGCATGAAATGAGCCACACTAGTTCATATTATTTCAAAAACAATCAGTATTCAAACCTGCAAATGGCAATTGAGTCAAGATTCTAGTTATGCTATAAAAGACTTTTGGTACCTTGGCCTTTAAGTTAGAGCTACATGGCTATATCCATTTGATAATAGCATGCTCCCTCATCCTACACTGTTGATCCAAAACCAAAATATTTTCCTATAAATAGAGGTTATTTCTGATCATTCAAAACACACCAAAACAATACCAAAGACTTGTTTTATCATTCTCCCTCTTTTACTTCAAGTTTTCAAAGTTTCAAAGAGTAAACTTAGGGTTTTCAAAACCATATCTTAAACCACTCAAACAATCATCCAAACACATCACAAATCATCGCTTGAAGGTTTCCAAACCTTCATCTTCATCTCAAACCACCAAAATCAGAAAGTCAACTATCAAAACCTCATATCTTTGACTTTCTGCATTTTTCAAGCCATGTCTTGATCCTGTCCATTTCAAACCCATCCACCACTCCACACACTCTCTAAATAACATACTTAAAAAAATATAGGAATTTTTAGAAAAATCTAAAACCACCATTGAATTCCTCATGAAATTCTAGGCAATTTTCATTTTTATTTTACCTGATTTCATTAAGAAATGAATGAGTTAGGGTAGATTTTACAAATGGTAAGAAACTTGGCATTCTTGGGCAAGAACCAGGTCATGATGCCTTTATTCTGGCCAGGCCTGGGTCATTTTCACCCTTTTAAATTAATAGGTGTGGTTTGATACACGGATGTATCACCACCCCAGTGGTTAAAGCTGTGCGCCTTGTGTTCTTTGAACCTTTGAAACGGGGGTCCAAATCTCCCTCGCCCCAGTTTCTTTTATTTTTCTGATTTTTTAACTGAATAACACATCTTATTTCATGCTTTCCCCATATATTCATAATATGCGCATGGTAAAGATGGCTAGTGTTTTGAGCTACAGGCGAAGTGACATGGGTTCAACACCTATGGGGACCATTCCTCTTATTTTTAGTCACTTATTTTCTTCACATTTTTAAACTATTATAACTTTCTCATTTTTTCTCATTTTAAACCCATTATTTTTCCAAATTGTTCATGTTAATATCTATTTTATATTTCTAAAAATAAAACATAAAAAAGATATTTTTCTCACACTTATGAGTACTTAAATTATGTGACCTTTTAGGGTTTTCTTAAAACTTCTTTTGAACCTTTTGAATGATACATTGCCATTTCTTGCTCACAATGACTTGTTTGGACCATTTACATCTTGTATGAACCTTAAATGAGTTTGTGAATTTGTAGATATTTCGTCTTACTTAATGCTAATGTATTTTCAAGTATATGTTTATATATAAATGAATGTTGAACTTTCAAATCATGCCATGAACTTTTTGCTTGATATTTTTCCTTAACATGTTGGTTCTCTTCCATGTCTATACCATTTTGATATGTATATATGTCTTTGTGTTGAATATACCATTTTTATGTGCTCCTAAAACACTTTAACTTTATCTTAAAAAATGCCTTTATATACATGTTTGTTGTATGAACCTTTGTGATGTTTCCACTTTGTTCAAAACCATGTTTGAACCCTAATATTCATGCTTGGTTGTTATCAACTTGTTATTAACACGTCCAAACTTGTATCTATGCTTAAATGTTCAAATATTTATTTCATAAACTCTTATCATATCTCTTTGAAGTTCACACCATCTTTTCAAAGTTAATCTTTCAAAATCCAGCTATTCAGAGTGTAAGTCTCATCTCTTTCTTTCAAAATCATCTTCTATTTTCAAAACACTAATAACTCATGGGCCTCTTCTAGAGTGTAATTTCCAACCCCTCCTAATTTTCAAATCATCAAAATCTTGGGCCTCTGCTTAGAGTGTAAGACCCAACAACTTTGTACATAGAATAAATCTTAGGCCTCTATTAGAGTGTAAGTTCCTTACCTCTTCTCAAAACTTTCTTCAATTTCTCAAAGCTTTCAATCTTTCAAAATTCAAATCTTCAACTTTCATCAAACATAGGCCTAGTGACATTCATCTTTCAAAACTCTTGGGTCTCTAATAGAGTGTAAGACCCACTGTAATACCCCAAATTTTTCCCTAAGATTTGTCGTCGCATTTCATTGCATTTTTATTGCATTTAATCAATTACTAACAAATTTGTGTAGTCGTTTGACTTTTTGCAGGTAAATATCATATGGCATGCATTTTTTTTCTAAAAAGTAAAAATGGCATAATTGGCAAGAGGACATGTGTAAGGAGTTAAGGTTTTCTTCAGAAAAGAGGAGAGAGAAAGGGAGAAACAAAGGAGATCCCCAGAGAAGAAAGGCGGTCGTTCCCACAACTCGTCAGAAGGATTGGAGCTCTCCAGTGTTCCCTTATTCAAACCTTTTTTCACATTTATCGAAGCAAACCTCCGCTTCGTAGGTTAAATTACTAAATCTTTTGCCTTTTCATGTTTATGTGCATATTTTGCCATGTTAATGTGTTTAGGTCCGTTAAATTATTAAACCTTTTGCTTTTTCATGTTTATGGGCATATTTTGCCATGTTAATCTCCATGTGTGTTTAGGTCCGTAGATTTTAATATCAAAACCCTTTTTTATCAAAACCTTTTTTTAAAATCAAAACCTTTTTTTTATTTTATTATTAAAACCTTTTTTTTAGTAAGACCTTTTTTAAAAACTGAAAAGCCTTTTTGTTCCCAAGAAAAAAAGCCTTTTTGTTCCCAAGAAAAAAAACCTTTTTGTTCCCAAGAAAAAAAAAACCTTTTTGTTCCCAAAAACCTTTTCCCAAAAAACTGAAAAACTTTTTTTTGGGATGAAAAGCCTTTTTTGTTCTAAAAAAAACTGAAAAGACTTTTCCCCCAAAAACTTTTTTTTATAATTTTAACTTAAATATTTTTTATTAAAAAAATTAAAACTTTTTTTTATAATTAAAATATTAAAAAAATTAAAACCTTTTCGTAAGGAACTCCTGATGTTTGATGTTTGTCGTGTCATTTTATGTACCCTTTTATTACTTTTCTTTCTTTTGGCATTTCATGTGCATGCTCGAGGTTGAGATGTGCTTGTGGTGGCCACAGCCCCACACTATTTTCCTCCCTCACTTCATTATAAGTGTCATTACATATTTTCATATTCTTCATGTTTTCAGAAATGTTTCTTTGTTTCTTTATACCCTCTGCCTTTATTACTTTTCTTATTTCTGTACCTTAATTATTCCTCCATATAATGATTTGTCATATTTTCACATTTTCTTACAGTTTTATCCTTCCGAAGAATTAGGTCCAGCCTTTTGGCCGCCGAGTCAATAGCCTTACCCCTTTAATGGATCAAACCCTGTTTAGCCTAGGTGTCCCGCCGTGGGCAAAATTGCTTTTATCCTAGTGTTAGGCCAAAAGAGTCGCCGTACTCTGTTTTAAGGTTTTCCGCCGTGGAATCCCTAATTTAACCCTATTTTAATTTTAATTAACATTTTTTTAACATAGAGATTGGAGTCTCTGAACAAACCTTGGGCACAGTCAAGACGTTTCTAACCTCCCTTTTGAGGGGAACTACAGTTACTCTGATTCCATTCCCGTAAGGATATGTAGGCACAAGATGCGATGTCTTGCCGAGTAAACTTAGAATTAACCCCTTAGGTCTTTTAAACCCTTAATCCTTTGTACATACCCTTAAAGCAAAAAATGAAACAAAAAATAAATAAACAAAAGGTTCCCGTAGAGTACTACGGAAGTTTAGGGTGCTAATACCTTCCCTAAATTTAACCAACCCCCGAACCTTAGATCTCTCCCTTTTAGGTTTTTCCTTTCTTTAACCTTTCCTTCGGATAAATCAAAGACTGGTTGTAAATGAATTAAGATTCAAGTTAATCAATAGCTTGACATCCAAATTTCATCGCAACAGAAAATGGCGACTTCACTGGGGATTCCTAACTATTGAGGGTTATCCCTATTTTGTTTATTTTTCTTTATATATTTGTTTTATTATATATTTTGCTCACTTGTATGTATATATTGGGGTACCTTACTTGGAGTTACTGTGTTGTGAGATAAGTCCTACACCCGGACTTGAGCGACCTTATGATAGGATGGTTGATATATTCGACGAGGCTTATAGGGAGTGAGTCCCGACTAAGCTAAATCGAGAATCACCGCTCAGTTGAGACACTTTTGAAAATGGTTCGGTTGATCGAGTGTAGTCGTGAAAACTTTTACCGTTATCGATTGGAGTCTGTGATACTGGGAACCGTAGTACCTTTACACCATCTTGACCTTATATAGGACGTAGTACGGGAACTATGTGGGAGTAGTCCTACAATGGTTGCTACGCGATACTACACTCGAACGAGGTTCTCTTGAGAATATTATCGACCCTTGAGTCAGTCGAGAAGTTGATAATATCCAAAAGATGGGCTGATGACTTTGGGAACTTTTTAGAACCCTTGTTCTGCAGGTACAATTAACCTATAGTACACACCACTTTGGGAAGGGTAGACCCTAACTCCATTCATTGTTCCTCTAACCTAGGACCTTTGTTTTCTTATGTATATTTGTGCTTTGCATCCATAAGCATCAATATCAATTCTAGTTTCAAGGAATTCAACAGTCCTTTGCAAATTCAAGAAGTCCTACATTTTAAAGTCTAACAGCTTTTCTCGCTTTCCTAAAAGGGAATGTTTGCAATCGACCGTTGAAATTCTTGAGACCATTGCATGGCATTAGCACCACATTTTTGCATTGCATTTATCCCCCAGTTTCTCCTTCTTGGTCCTATCGTCTTCTAGTGTACCTTTGAGTCGTCAAGCTGATTCCTCGACACAGATATCAGACCAGAAACGGAACAGGAGTCACTTTGATCCTATTCTCATGACTTACACAGAGCTATATCCTGACTTAGTCTGGCAAGGACTGATTACTACAAAGGCTTTACCACCTCCTCTTAATCCTCCGGCTGGATTTAGGGCTGATCCCCATTGTGCTTCCCATGAGGGTGCCCCAGGCCATGACTTGGAGCATTGTTTTGCATTGAAGGCTAGAGTATGTGAATTGGTTAGAACTGGAATACTTGATTTTACAGACAGTCATCCGGATGTTCAGAAAAATCCCTTGCCAGTACATCGGAAATGAAGTATTGTCACTAGGCCTTTTGTTTCTCGTTGTTTGCACTTTCCTTATTTTGTTTAAGTTGTTTGCTTTTAATTATGTTTGTACTTTCATTAATGAAATAAGCATTGCGACTTTTGATTCAATTCATTTCCGTCCATTTATTTGCATCTTTATGCTTTATTTTTCAAATGTTTACTTCTTGTCCAAAATTTTGATATGCTAAGATTGGAGGGAGGATGATGAAAACGTTATACCCATAATTGCTGTCAGTATGCTTTCAATCAAACCTTGTTGACAATGTAAGGCATTGTTTCAATTCCCAAACACTGGAGAAATAAGGAAGTTAATCCCTCGTTACCCCCTTCGAGCCTAGAAGTTGGAGTTTCTTTCGTTACAAAAAACCCACAATTTTAACCTTGGGATGGGTAGTTCTCAGTTAACTTGGTTGTGTGTTCATACGATACACCTTTCATTAACAAATTTTCCTTCGCACACGTCAAACAAGTGTCGAAGATGTTTTCTAATCAAAAGGTCGATGATGGTTCACCGTAATCATTAAAATCAAACAGTCACTTTCCTTCACACAAAAAAATAATATAAAAAAATCAAAAGAAGCCCGCTAAGTCAAAACCTATGAAGGAGACTTAGGCAAAACTGGGGCATCCCGCTGACTGTAAACTCTAAAATAAACAGTTCAGGAAAAATTTAGGGATAATACAAAGAGATTTTTAAATCCTTATCTTGAAAATCCTCAATGTCAAAACAATCAAATGTTATAGGGGAGTAGTGGCTGCCTTTTCATAGGTCCCTTGACTTTGAACCATCATTGCTACCATCAGTGCAATCCCTAACTTATGGGAACCTGAATGCATAACATGAGTTAACTGAGCATAGGACTGGAGATCATCACGTAGATTGGGTGGGTACAAATAAATTTCGAGCCTTTATCTTTTGTTTCATAAACCGTGAACCAGACCACGTTATAACCCTCAAAAGACCTAACTGAAACAGGGTTATTTTGAAAGTATACTACAACAAGGTTGCGTAACCTGACTCCAAAAGATCTTTGTGAATCATTTATTTTGGCAGTACACCTTTGTTTTAAACTTTGAGCGTCTTGAACCGTTGTGTCCTGACTAACGACTCATGTATTTTCCATCTTTCAAAAATAATTTTGATTTCAAAAGTCGCATGAACTTTGCATTACCATGTTTGTATGAATATTTTTGTTTGCAAACTGGCTTTCCTCTAAGGAATTTTCAAACAATGAGAAACTTGGTCAAGTGATCTTATCAGGGGCAAGTTCCTTTTACATCCTGTCAAAGAATCAGTTCAAGATTTGTTCAAGGCAATATCTTCTCAGATTTGGTTTATCCAGAGAATTGTTCAAGACCCAGACTGGGGCAAGCCCTCCGAGGATACAGCAAAACAGTCGATTCCATGAATTAGACAGCTGAAGCAATTATCAGTTTATTTGACCTGGGGCAGTTTACTTGCATAATCCATAAGCAGTTATTCATCATTCCTACAGTGACTATCAACTTGATACAGTTTAACAGAATGACAGTGATCTCCGTGTTAAGGAATCAGTCCTCCAGTTTTGTCATCTCGTAGAAAGAGTCGAGTCTTGTCGTCGACGTCTGCATTTGCATTTGATCATATGTCATAGCATAATTCCTATACATGTGCACATCTTGGGTGCTTTATTCCCCATTTACATTTCTATCTTGGGTGCTTTACTCCCCATTTACATTTCTATCTTGGGTGCTTTATTCCCCATTTACCTCTCTATCTTGGGTGCTTTACTCCCCATTTACATTTCTAGCTTGGGTGCTTTACTCCCCATTTACATTTCTAGCTTGGGTGCTTTACTCCCCATTTACATTTCTATCTTGGGTGCTTTACTCCCCATTTATATTTTTATCTTGGGTGCTTTACTCCCCATTTACATTTTTATCTTGGGTGCTTTACTCCCCATTTACATTTTTATCCTGGGTGCTTTACTCCCCATTTACATTTCTATCCTGGGTGCTTTACTCCCCATTTACATGTCTATCTTGGGTGCTTTACTCCCCATTTACCTTCTATCCTTGGGTGTTTTATCCCCCATGTACCTTTTATCCCGGGTGTTTTATTCCCCGTTTACCATATATTCCTGGGTTTACCTAACATCATGGTGTTTTACCCCCATTTGCTTTTTTTTCTCCCTGAGGTCGTGTTTTACTCGTGTCTTACCTTGTGGGCAAAATTTATTTACTTGGCATCATGGGTGTTTTATCCCCATTTGCGTTTTTCTCCTGAGCTCGTGTTTTACTCGCGTCTTACCTTGCGGACAATTTCTAATTTACTTGGCACCTATCAACAATTCTGTGTCGTGTCTACCCGACGTTCTTCCAGATATGACATGTCTTCTTCCCTAGTGCAATTCCTCGGTGGGTCGTCCCCTGTGACGTTGTTTCATCTGTATCCGTGCATTTTTCATTTTCATCATACGCATCATATCAGATTCATATCATATTTAGCATTATAGTTCGTTTTGTTTTGTCCATATCATTGCATAGCACTGCGTATAAAGGCAAAAATTTTGGTTATCTGTATTTAAACCCCTCCACCATGATTTCTCGAGTCTCCGTTGCTCGAATCACCCGGTGAAGTTATTTAAATAGGGGCAACTGTAATACCTCAAATTTTGCCCTAAGATTTGTCGTCGCATTTCATTGCATTTTTATTGCATTTAATCAATTACTAACAAATTTGTGTAGTCGTTTGACTTTTTGCAGGTAAATATCATATGGCATGCATTTTTTTTCTAAAAAGTAAAAATGGCATAATTGGCAAGAGGACATGTGTAAGGAGTTAAGGTTTTCTTCAGAAAAGAGGAGAGAGAAAGGGAGAAACAAAGGAGATCCCCAGAGAAGAAAGGCGGTTGTTCCCACAACTCGTCAGAAGGATTGAAGCTCTCCAGTGTTCCCTTATTCAAACCTTTTTTCACATTTATCGAAGCAAACCTCCGCTTCGTAGGTTAAATTACTAAATCTTTTGCCTTTTCATGTTTATGTGCATATTTTGCCATGTTAATGTGTTTAGGTCCGTTAAATTATTAAACCTTTTGCTTTTTCATGTTTATGGGCATATTTTGCCATGTTAATCTCCATGTGTGTTTAGGTCCGTAGATTTTAATATCAAAACCCTTTTTTATCAAAACCTTTTTTTAAAATCAAAACCTTTTTTTTATTTTATTATTAAAACCTTTTTTTTAGTAAGACCTTTTTTAAAAACTGAAAAGCCTTTTTGTTCCCAAGAAAAAAAGCCTTTTTGTTCCCAAGAAAAAAAACCTTTTTGTTCCCAAGAAAAAAAAACCTTTTTGTTCCCAAAAACCTTTTCCCAAAAAACTGAAAAACTTTTTTTTGGGATGAAAAGCCTTTTTTGTTCTAAAAAAAACTGAAAAGACTTTTCCCCCAAAAACTTTTTTTTATAATTTTAACTTAAATATTTTTTATTAAAAAAATTAAAACTTTTTTTTATAATTAAAATATTAAAAAAATTAAAACCTTTTCGTAAGGAACTCCTGATGTTTGATGTTTGTCGTGTCATTTTATGTACCCTTTTATTACTTTTCTTTCTTTTGGCATTTCATGTGCATGCTCGAGGTTGAGATGTGCTTGTGGTGGCCACAGCCCCACACTATTTTCCTCCCTCACTTCATTATAAGTGTCATTACATATTTTCATATTCTTCATGTTTTCAGAAATGTTTCTTTGTTTCTTTATACCCTCTGCCTTTATTACTTTTCTTATTTCTGTACCTTAATTATTCCTCCATATAATGATTTGTCATATTTTCACATTTTCTTACAGTTTTATCCTTCCGAAGAATTAGGTCCAGCCTTTTGGCCGCCGAGTCAATAGCCTTACCCCTTTAATGGATCAAACCCTGTTTAGCCTAGGTGTCCCGCCGTGGGCAAAATTGCTTTTATCCTAGTGTTAGGCCAAAAGAGTCGCCGTACTCTGTTTTAAGGTTTTCCGCCGTGGAATCCCTAATTTAACCCTATTTTAATTTTAATTAACATTTTTTTAACATAGAGATTGGAGTCTCTGAACAAACCTTGGGCACAGTCAAGACGTTTCTAACCTCCCTTTTGAGGGGAACTACAGTTACTCTGATTCCATTCCCGTAAGGATATGTAGGCACAAGATGCGATGTGTTGCCGAGTAAACTTAGAATTAACCCCTTAGGTCTTTTAAACCCTTAATCCTTTGTACATACCCTTAAAGCAAAAAATGAAACAAAAAATAAATAAACAAAAGGTTCCCGTAGAGTACTACGGAAGTTTAGGGTGCTAATACCTTCCCTAAATTTAACCAACCCCCGAACCTTAGATCTCTCCCTTTTAGGTTTTTCCTTTCTTTAACCTTTCCTTCGGATAAATCAAAGACCGGTTGTAAATGAATTAAGATTCAAGTTAATCAATAGCTTGACATCCAAATTTCACCGCAACAGAAAATGGCGACTTCACTGGGGATTCCTAACTATTGAGGGTTATCCCTATTTTGTTTATTTTTCTTTATATATTTGTTTTATTATATATTTTGCTCACTTGTATGTATATATTGGGGTACCTTACTTGGAGTTACTGTGTTGTGAGATAAGTCCTACACCCGGACTTGAGCGACCTTATGATAGGATGGTTGATATATTCGACGAGGCTTATAGGGAGTGAGTCCCGACTAAGCTAAATCGAGAATCACCGCTCAGTTGAGACACTTTCGAAAATGGTTCGGTTTATCGAGTGTAGTCGTGAAAACTTTTACCGTTATCGATTGGAGTCTGTGATACTGGGAACCGTAGTACCTTTACACCATCTTGACCTTATATAGGACGTAGTACGGGAACTATGTGGGAGTAGTCCTACAATGGTTGCTACGCGATACTACACTCGAACGAGGTTCTCTTGAGAATATTATCGACCCTTGAGTCAGTCGAGAAGTTGATAATATCCAAAAGATGGGCTGATGACTTTGGGCACTTTTTAGAACCCTTGTTCTGCAGGTACAATTAACCTATAGTACACACCACTTTGGGAAGGGTAGACCCTAACTCCATTCATTATTCCTCTAACCTAGGACCTTTGTTTTCTTATGTATGTTTGTGCTTTGCATCCATAAGCATCAATATCAATTCTAGTTTCAAGGAATTCAACAGTCCTTTGCAAATTCAAGAAGTCCTACATTTTAAAGTCTAACAGCTTTTCTCGCTTTCCTAAAAGGGAATGTTTGCAATCGACCGTTGAAATTCTTGAGACCATTGCATGGCATTAGCACCACATTTTTGCATTGCATTTATCCCCCAGTTTCTCCTTCTTGGTCCTATCGTCTTCTAGTGTACCTTTGAGTCGTCAAGCTGATTCCTCGACACAGATATCAGACCAGAAACGGAACAGGAGTCACTTTGATCCTATTCTCATGACTTACACAGAGCTATATCCTGACTTAGTCTGGCAAGGACTGATTACTACAAAGGCTTTACCACCTCCTCTTAATCCTCCGGCTGGATTTAGGGCTGATCCCCATTGTGCTTCCCATGAGGGTGCCCCAGGCCATGACTTGGAGCATTGTTTTGCATTGAAGGCTAGAGTATGTGAATTGGTTAGAACTGGAATACTTGATTTTACAGACAGTCATCCGGATGTTCAGAAAAATCCCTTGCCAGTACATCGGAAATGAAGTATTGTCACTAGGCCTTTTGTTTCTCGTTGTTTGCACTTTCCTTATTTTGTTTAAGTTGTTTGCTTTTAATTATGTTTGTACTTTCATTAATGAAATAAGCATTGCGACTTTTGATTCAATTCATTTCCGTCCATATATTTGCATCTTTATGCTTTATTTTTCAAATGTTTACTTCTTGTCCAAAATTTTGATATGCTAAGATTGGAGGGAGGATAATGAAAACGTTATACCCATAATTGCTGTCAGTATGCTTTCAATCAAACCTTGTTGACGATGTAAGGCATTGTTTCAATTCCCAAACACTGGAGAAATAAGGAAGTTAATCCCTCGTTACCCCCTTCGAGCCTAGAAGTTGGAGTTTCTTTCGTTACAAAAAACCCACAATTTTAACCTTGGGATGGGTAGTTCTCAGTTAACTTGGTTGTGTGTTCATACGATACACCTTTCATTAACAAATTTTCCTTCGCACACGTCAAACAAGTGTCGAAGATGTTTTCTAATCAAAAGGTCGATGATGGTTCACCGTAATCATTAAAATCAAACAGTCACTTTCCTTCACACAAAAAAATAATATAAAAAAATCAAAAGAAGCCCGCTAAGTCAAAACCTATGAAGGAGACTTAGGCAAAACTGGGGCATCCCGCTGACTGTAAACTCTAAAATAAACAGTTCAGGAAAAATTTAGGGATAATACAAAGAGATTTTTAAATCCTTATCTTGAAAATCCTCAATGTCAAAACAATCAAATGTTATAGGGGAGTAGTGGCTGCCTTTTCATAGGTCCCTTGACTTTGAACCATCATTGCTACCATTAGTGCAATCCCTAACTTATGGGAACCTGAATGCATAACATGAGTTAACTGAGCATAGGACTGGAGATCATCACGTAGATTGGGTGGGTACAAATAAATTTTGAGCCTTTATCTTTTGTTTCATAAACCGTGAACCAGGCCACGTTATAACCCTCAAAAGACCTAACTGAAACAGGGTTATTTTGAAAGTATACTACAACAAGGTTGCGTAACCTGACTCCAAAAGATCTTTGTGAATCATTTATTTTGGCAGTACACCTTTGTTTTAAACTTTGAGCGTCTTGAACCGTTGTGTCCTGACTAACGACTCATGTATTTTCCATCTTTTAAAAATAATTTTGATTTCAAAAGTCGCATGAACTTTGCATTACCATGTTTGTATGAATATTTTTGTTTGCAAACTGGCTTTCCTCTAAGGAATTTTCAAACAATGAGAAACTTGGTCAAGTGATCTTATCAGGGGCAAGTTCCTTTTACATCCTGTCAAAGAATCTGTTCAAGATTTGTTCAAGGCAATATCTTCTCAGATTTGGTTTATCCAGAGAATTGTTCAAGACCCAGACTGGGGCAAGCCCTCCGAGGATACAGCAAAACAGTCGATTCCATGAATTAGACAGCTGAAGCAATTATCAGTTCATTTGACCTGGGGCAGTTTACTTGCATAATCCCTAAGCAGTTATTCATCATTCCTACAGTGACTATCAACTTGATACAGTTTAACAGAATGACAGTGATCTCCGTGTTAAGGAATCAGTCCTCCAGTTTTGTCATCTCGTAGAAAGAGTCGAGTCTTGTCGTCGACGTCTGCATTTGCATTTGATCATATGTCATAGCATAATTCCTATACATGTGCACATCTTGGGTGCTTTATTCCCCATTTACATTTCTATCTTGGGTGCTTTACTCCCCATTTACATTTCTATCTTGGGTGCTTTATTCCCCATTTACCTCTCTATCTTGGGTGCTTTACTCCCCATTTACATTTCTAGCTTGGGTGCTTTACTCCCCATTTACATTTCTAGCTTGGGTGCTTTACTCCCCATTTACATTTTTATCCTGGGTGCTTTACTCCCCATTTACATTTCTATCCTTGGTGCTTTACTCCCCATTTACATTTCTATCCTGGGTGCTTTACTCCCCATTTACATGTCTATCTTGGGTGCTTTACTCCCCATTTACCTTTTATCCTTGGGTGTTTTATCCCCCATGTACCTTTTATCCTGGGTGTTTTATTCCCCGTTTACCATATATTCCTGGGTTTACCTAACATCATGGTGTTTTACCCCCATTTGCTTTTTTTTCTCCCTGAGGTCGTGTTTTACTCGTGTCTTACCTTGTGGGAAAAATTTATTTACTTGGCATCATGGGTGTTTTATCCCCATTTGCGTTTTTCTCCTGAGCTCGTGTTTTACTCGCGTCTTACCTTGCGGACAATTTCTAATTTACTTGGCACCTATCAACAATTCTGTGTCGTGTCTACCCGACGTTCTTCCAGATATGACATGTCTTCTTCCCTAGTGCAATTCCTCGGTGGGTCGTCCCCTGTGACGTTGTTTCGTCTGTATCCGTGCATTTGTCATTTTCATCATACACATCATATCAGATTCATATCATATTTAGCATTATAGTTCGTTTTGTTTCGTCCATATCATTGCATAGCACTGCGTCTAAAGGCAAAATTTTTTGTTATCTGTATTTAAACCCCTCCACCATGATTTCTCGAGTCTCCGTTGCTCGAATCACCCGGTGAAGTTATTTAAATAGGGGCAACTGTAATACCCTAAATTTTGCCCTAAGATTTGTCGTCGCATTTCATTGCATTTTTATTGCATTTAATCAATTACTAACAATTTTGTGTAGTCGTTTGACTTTTTGCAGGTAAATATCATATGGCATGCATTTTTTTTCTAAAAAGTAAAAATGGCATAATTGGCAAGAGGACATGTGTAAGGAGTTAAGGTTTTCTTCAGAAAAGAGGAGAGAGAAAGGGAGAAACAAAGGAGATCCCCAGAGAAGAAAGACGGTCGTTCCCACAACTCGTCAGAAGGATTGGAGCTCTCCAGTGTTCCCTTATTCAAACCTTTTTTCACATTTATTGAAGCAAACCTCCGCTTCGTAGGTTAAATTACTAAATCTTTTGCCTTTTCATGTTTATGTGCATATTTTGCCATGTTAATGTGTTTAGGTCCGTTAAATTATTAAACCTTTTGCTTTTTCATGTTTATGGGCATATTTTGCCATGTTAATCTCCATGTGTGTTTAGGTCCGTAGATTTTAATATCAAAACCCTTTTTTATCAAAACCTTTTTTTAAAATCAAAACCTTTTTTTTTATTTTATTATTAAAACCTTTTTTTTAGTAAGACCTTTTTTAAAAACTGAAAAGCCTTTTTGTTCCCAAGAAAAAAAGCCTTTTTGTTCCCAAGAAAAAAAACCTTTTTGTTCCCAAGAAAAAAAAAACCTTTTTGTTCCCAAAAACCTTTTCCCAAAAAACTGAAAAGCCTTTTCCCAAAAAAACTGAAAAGCTTTTTTTTGGGATGAAAAGCCTTTTTTGTTCTAAAAAAAACTGAAAAGACTTTTCCCCCAAAAACTTTTTTTTATATTTTAACTTAAATATTTTTTATTAAAAAAATTAAAACTTTTTTTTATAATTAAAATATTAAAAAAATTAAAACCTTTTCGTAAGGAACTCCTGATGTTTGATGTTTGTCGTGTCATTTTATGTACCCTTTTATTACTTTTCTTTCTTTTGGCATTTCATGTGCATGCTCGAGGTTGAGATGTGCTTGTGGTGGCCACAGCCCCACACTATTTTCCTCCCTCACTTCATTCTAAGTGTCATTACATATTTTCATATTCTTCATGTTTTCAGAAATGTTTCTTTGTTTCTTTATACCCTTTGCCTTTATTACTTTTCTTATTTCTGTACCTTAATTATTCCTCCATATAATGATTTGTCATATTTTCACATTTTTTTACAGTTTTATCCTTCCGAAGAATTAGGTCCAGCCTTTTGGGCGCCGAGTCAATAGCCTTACCCCTTTAATGGATCAAACCCTGTTTAGCCTAGGTGTCCCGCCGTGGGCAAAATTGCTTTTATCCTAGTGTTAGGCCAAAAGAGTCGCCGTACTCTGTTTTAAGGTTTTCCGCCGTGGAATCCCTAATTTAACCCTATTTTAATTTTAATTAACATTTTTTTAACATAGAGATTGGAGTCTCTGAACAAACCTTGGCCACAGTCAAGACGTTTCTAACCTCCCTTTTGAGGGGAACTACAGTTACTCTGATTCCATTCCCATAAGGATATGTAGGCACAAGATGCGATGTCTTGCCGAGTAAACTTAGAATTAACCCCTTAGGTCTTTTAAACCCTTAATCCTTTGTACATACCCTTAAAGCAAAAAATGAAACAAAAAAAAATAAACAAAAGGTTCCCGTAGAGTACTACGGAAGTTTAGGGTGCTAATACCTTCCCTAAATTTAACCAACCCCCGAACCTTAGATCTCTCCCTTTTAGGTTTTTCCTTTCTTTAACCTTTCCTTCGGATAAATCAAAGACCGGTTGTAAATGAATTAAGATTCAAGTTAATCAATAGCTTGACATCCAAATTTCACCGCAACACCCACCACATTTTCTTTTCTTTTAAATAACTCTTGGGCCTCTTCTTTGAGTGTAAGACCCAACATATTTGTACATAAAATAAACCTTGGGCCTCTATTTAGAGTGTAAGTCCCATCCCTTTCTTTTAAATCATCAAAAACTCTTGGGCCTCTTCTTAGAGTGCAAGACCTAACACCTTTGTGAATAAGCACACAAAATAAAACATTCAACACATCAAACCCTCAAAGATGTGCAATCTTCCATGAATTCAAACATATCTATACTTGTTAATCTTCAATCATGTTTGTTCATATTTTGTTAAGTTTCTCTTGACATGTACATTGTCCCTAGTTTAGGCATAGGTCAAATAATAGGATCCCTTCAATCACAAATTAGTTCAAATAACTAGTTCCCTGGCCTCCTCATCATTGCCTCCTCTTGGGCATCATGACAAGAATCCTCCCAGCAAGATAACCTCCTCTTGGGCTTCATACAAGGAGACTTGGGAAGTATCATTCAGTTCCCCACAACCTTCTCTTGGGCTTCATACAAGGACCCTCAGGCTTCTAAAAAGCATAAGTCAAGTTTTAGTAATCTATTAAAATAAATATTTTAGTGTCACCATCCTGGGCTTTGTACATGATACAAATAAATATTTTAGCCTCACTATCTTGGGCTTTATACAGGATACAAGTAAATATTTTAGCCTCATTCATCATGGGCTTTGTACAAGACACAAATAAATATTTTAGCCACACCATCGTGGGATTTGTACAGGATACAAATAAATCTTTTAGCCTCATCATCTTGGGCTTTGTACAGGACATAAATAAATTCTTTTAGCCTTATTCATCCTGGGCTTTATATAGGACACAAATAAAAATCCCCAAAAGAGTCAGTAAAATCCTCAGTATTAAGTCAATCTTATTTCCTCAACAGTTATTAGCCTTCTCTCAGACTTTTTAACAAATAATTTCTCCAGTCAGTCAGCCTCAACCTTGGGCTTTGCACAAGACAAATAAAACTCCCCAATTGAGTCAATTTTCAATCTTTTAGCTTCATATCTTAGGCTTCAATCAAGATACATAAATCAATTTCCTCACATATGAGACTTCGAGTCATCTCTATAGGAAGACATCTCTTCTAATCACTACAATTCAAATCAAACTTTAAAAATCCCTTTCCATATAAGTGATGTAAGTGGCACAAATGTTGATTCAAAATCTAAGCTGAAGCCCCTCTCTTATCATGGTTCAAAACTTTTCTTTCATTTAACTGATGTAAGTGGTACACTTGTCGATCCTATATCAAGTTAAAGTCCATGTCTTAGTATGTAAAGAATTCAAAAAGGAAAAAAGTGGCATTGCTTAAACACAATAAGTTCAAAGCTTTCTTCCCTTATGACATCATTCTCATATGATTGTAGTGGATAGGTGAGATATCTTCCTTAAAGATGACAAATTGTCAAATCTTTCCAACACTATTTCTAGCTTCATCATCTTGGGCTTTAAACAAGATACAAAACAAAATTTTTCCTCCCATAGATTAGGAGAAACTGTGAACACTCGGATTTCTCAATTTTGAGAATACGTAGGCATAAGATTGTGATATCTTAGCAAGCACACTAATAAAAAAACCCTTAGGTCCCGATACCTTCCAAAAACAATAGAAAACCATAGAAACACCAAACAAAAATATCCCCTCAGTTTTCACAAAGGAGAAACCTTCTCAATTAAACAACAGATAAACCTAAATAAGCAAGTAATTCAATAGTAAAAATATACAATCAAGGTTCCTATATATTAATATAGATACTCAAGGTGTTAATAGCTTCATTAGTATAACCAACCCTCGATTCCATATCTCTTAGCATTTGTAGCAAAAATACTTGCAAGCAGGGTTAACTTAAGATATCTTCCCCTTCCTTTTAAGCATCATAGGATAAATATTAGAAATCATAAAGTATCACTAAATACGGTAGTGGCTGCGTCACAAAAACCGGAGCTACAAGTTGAGATAAGATGCATTTCCCGCGAATGTTGATTTGTAAATCCATTATGTTGTGATGCAAGTGACCACTCCTCACCTTTTCCCGAGAATGTGTCTAAATATCTTTTTCTAAAACCGACCAACAAACAAACATTTTCTACCCAAAACTATGGACGCTCTGATTTTTCATTTATCAATGAGAATACGTAGGAACAAGGGCCCTAATCCTTGGCAAGCCACCTTTCACCTTTTCACCTCCAACCTTTTTCTTTTCTAATCGTAGTCCCCGAACTACGAAGGCTCTGAGTTCCTCATTGCATCATGAGGATACGTAGGCACGAGATTACGAAGTCTTGTCGAGCCCCTTAACAATAAAAACATTTTTAGGTCCATTTCTTGTTAATAAAAAAAACATATATCTTATCTCTTTTCTCATCAATAAATAGAATATTAGAAATTAACTTAAGCTAACATCCACTCAACACTAACTAAATAGTTCTCATTGAGTACAACGAAGATGAGGGGTGCTAATACCTTCTCTTTGCGTAACCGAATTTCAAACTCAAATATTAGTTATGATGACCATATCCTTGTCTTTCTTTTAGGGGTTTTATTCGATATTTTTTCTTTCCCTCTATGGGAATAAATAAATATCGGTGGCGACTCTGTTAAGTCTATCATGCAAGCGCACGATTATGCTCCACGAGGTCATTCTCATTTCTCTAGGTACGACACATCCCCTTCCAAACATTGATAAGGTGGTTTATAACTTATTCGAGAAAAGCTTTTGTTATTTATGGACCCCTATTTCGAGTATAACCAAATCCCAATGCACAAGAAGGACTAAAACATGAAAACGTTCATGATAGACCATTTCAACAATGTAGTTTATTTTGGTTTGAAAAATTCAGGTGCAACCTACAAGAGGATGATATATAATATATTTGAGTAACAAATTGGTAACATGCTAGAGGTACACATGGATGACATGATAGTCAAATCTACAAAGGAAAAAAATACATAAAGTCCATATCACTAATTTATTCAACCTCTTAACCATTTCAATATTAAGCTTAACCTAATTAAATGCACATTTGAAGTCAATGGAAACACATTCCTAGGATTCTACCTTGCATAAAGATGGAAACTCTAGATAATGAGACTCAATCATTAAGATGGAAACTTCGTCCCTAAAAAAGGAATAATGAATTTGATCAAGATGTTCACCGCCTTCAGTAGATTCCTTTTTTAGTCCATTCAACACATCATCAATTTAACACACTATTGAGGAAAAGGTTACAATTTAAGTGGACACTGAAATGTAAACAAGCCTTCACATAAATGAAACATGCTCTCTCTAAATCTCGGTCCTTTTAAGATCCATTTATGGAGAAATCTTATCCATATACTTGGCATTCGCAATAGAAGTAGTAAGTGATATTTTTGTGAGAAAGTTAGGATAAACTAGATCCCAATCTATTTCACCTCCAAGGTATTAACTGTTGGTGTAAGCCCTAGAGGCTATTACTTTTGATACTTGTATCGAATTATTTATTAATAATAAAATGAATTTCTTTATTATGTTTGCTTTTGCAGAATAAAAAGTCTCTAGAAGAGGTAGTTCGTTTAATGAAATATTAAGTGTGACTTATTCACGAGGTCCCATTAAACATAAGGACACTATTCTTAAAGTATCCGTAGTCGAGGATTACTGTGAAGTGAGATAACCTTAAAGAATTAAGACTATTATGTAGATAGACTGATGATCAAATCTCATGGATCATGGATAAGGAGTTATTAAGTCTTAACATATGTATGAACATTAGGAATAATATTTATACTGGATTGACCCTCTATGAGAGTACTACATAGAATATTATGCAAAGTGTCATAAGTTACTCTCATGGTGATAGTGTTGTATACCACCCTTCGACCTGAAACCACTATGGATCCTAGATGTAGAGTTGATTACTTTATTACTAATCTAATATTATCTGTAACTGGATGACCATAAAAATAATTGATGGGTACTCCACAAAGAATGTTGAAGGAAATGAATGACCTAGATGGAATTTTCCCATCCTGCATAACAGGATAAATATCTAAGGTCCAATATTGAATTGGACAAGGATGACACGGTATATGCCTTGTGTTTAATATAGACATAAGGGAAAAAGGATAATTATACACACAAGTACTATCGCAAAAGGTTTTGTTAGATCACATGACATTTTTGTGACTTGGGTAGCAGTAATGTGTTGCTAGATACCGCTCACTATTTATTATTTTAAATATATGATTTAATATAATTGTGAACGTCACGAGTGAATTATGGAACACTATAAGGTACGGTGTACTTAAGGATAGATTGATGAGAGATAGAATAAATAAGGAACACTATAAGGTACGGTGTACTTGAGTGAATTATGAAACACCGTAAGGTACGGTGTACTTAAGTGAAATATGGAACATCATATAATATAATAATAAGAGTTAATATTATTATTATTATTATTATAGTTATTACAATATAATAATAATAATAAAATATGTTTATTATCATAATGGTTATTATAATAATAATAATAATAATAATAATAATAATAATAATAATAATAATAATAATAATAATAATAATAATAATAATAATAATAATAATATATGGTACACTTAAGTTGGACTTTTTAACTTGCAGGTCACAAAAGTGGTTCTATAAATTCAACCCTTGTGTAGAAGTTTTAGAACTTTATGAAATTTAGTTGGTGAAACCTTGACCATATTTCTCTCTTTCTCTCTATCTAACTCAAAGTCTTCATTCGTAGCAGCTAACACTAAGATTGAAGGCACTCTTTTCGTGTGGACTGAGTAGAGGAGATGTTATTTAGTCAACGCTCGTGATCATTCATTCGGATATGCATAAAAAATTATTAATCACCACAAGAGGTAACCGTTCCTATCAATGATCATGCTCATTCGTAAAGATCACTAAAGGGAAAAATTTTAATTTCCGCTGTATTTTGGATCGCGTTTTCCCTTCACTGGTATCAGAGCCACTTAAGAAGCCATGAATCTGGTAGATATTTATTTTCTGTACTTTCTGATTTAATTCGATTAAAATACAGAATAAAATAAATAATAAAGAAAATTAATCTTTGCATCATGTTGTGTATATTTGGATGATTTGATGTTGACTACGCTTTTGAATCCGACTTTTTAATGGTAAAGCAGTGATACATCGATCGTTCATAAGTTACACAATAGTGATTGATCAATTTCATAAAAGATATAAATAATTTGGATGCAACGACGGTATATTTGATATGCCTTTTATTTCATTGATTTAATTCCTGTGATGATTGTATTTCATATGATTGGTCAATATTCTTTTACTTCGGAATCCGAAGTTTGTATGATGAAGCAGTGACATTTCGATCAATCGATTTGAATAATCGATCGTTACAATTTTCATAGTATGAGTGAGTTGCATTAGAGTTTTTGACAACACAAGAGTTGTGTTGTCAAATTTTTTTTTAAGGTTTATAAAATTTTATATTATAATAATTGTTATTATTATTATAAGTATTTTATTTTATTTTATAATTTAATAATAAATATTGTTATTGTTATTATAAATTACATAAACATGTTGCGGTAACATCAACGAGATGTTGTCTATATCATACAATAAATATAATAAAAGTTATTATAACAATATTTGTATGTAATACGTAATATGTATTACAGTGTATAAAAATACCGATTTCCTGTACCGAAACACTCATTCATGGTTACCTCACGGTTATTGTGTATATGTAGAATGAATTTTTTTCAAAAGTACATGATAAAGTATCATGTTATTATTTAATTAAATAATAATAAATTGTTGTTATTATTTATTTTAAATTCATTTGGTATACGTTAATAACTGGACAGTAGAAACGCCAATTAATTCATGATCAATCGCCAAAGTTTAATTTAATTTATTTAATTAACAGAATTTAAATTCATATAATAATAATAATAATAATAATAATAATAATAATAATAATAATAATAATAATAATAATAAATATGTTTATTATTGTTTTCTTGTGGTGAATGGTTATGTTTATTATTGTTTTCTCTATACACTCTTTATGTAACTTCTTTTCTCATCTCACTTCCTCGTATGTAAAATGATTATTCTTTAATGTGATGTAATAAAGAAAAGAAGAAGACAATATAAAAGGAGGACAACCATGAATGTCTAGCTTGGAGAAGCATATATCGTTATTAGGTTTAGCTTTGGCTCTCTCATTGGCTTGGGAGAACAATTGTGCTAGGGGCCTAATTGTTTCATATTTTGTATGTATGTTGATGAATGTGATTGTATGTTGATGCACGTGAGAGACGATTTTTATGATAAATATGTCGGTGAGATCAAACTAATTGAAAATTCCCTCAAAATTGAATATTGAGTTTATACTTTCCATGTTTTATAACTCATCAAGACTAGTATCAAATAATGTAGGTTTTCTCCTAACGCGAGGTGCATATTATATATTGGTAAGAAACGATGAGATGAATGTAATATCCAATTTCTAAAACAATGGTTTAAACTTAACTAAAAAATTTATAATAAGATTATATACGTTTAGAAACAAGAGTTGGGAATGATCCATATGATGGATTAGAATAAAGGAGTTATTCACCCAACTAAAAATATTCGAGAATTGTATTAGATATAATTGGAAAGATTTCCTACCTAAATAACTGAGTTTTGTGTAATCAGCCTAACGTTGAATTAAAACAAAGTGAATTATGGATCTTGGTCCACTAGAAAATCTTCCAACGGGATTTTCCGAATCAAATGGTGAGGGTCATTTGGTTTGAGTAAAATAGTGGGAGCATATTTAATTAAATACCTAATTGAATATATTGGTTTTAACTGATACTTATAATTTCATATTTTTTATGTAGATTACCATGACAACAAACACCTCTAACAACATTTTCCGATCAATCCTTGATAAGGATAAATTGTCTAGGACAAATTTTCTGGATTGACATCGAAACCTGAGGATTATCCTCAAACATGATAAAAAGTTATATGTCTTAGAGACACATGTTCCTAAAGAGGAGCCTCCTGGTTCTGCTTCTAAGGCTGAAAGAGATGCTTATAAGAAGCATGTCGACGACGCCAACGAAACTGCTTGCCTCATGCTGGCTACCATGAATTCTGAATTGCAAAAGTAACATGAAAACATGGCAGTGTTCGATATGATCGAACACCTGAAGATGCTTTATCCATAGCAGGAAAGGCATGAGAGGTTTGAAGTTTTAAAAGCCTTTTTTTCAAGGAAAGCTAGTTGTGGGAGCCCCGATAGGTCCCTATGTACTCAAGATGATTGGGTATATGGAGAACCTTGAAGGATTGGGTTTTCCCCTAAAAAAGGAGCTTGCGAACAATTTGATCCTGCAATCATTATCGGAGAGCTTCTGTCAATTTGTCCTTAATTTCAACATGAATGATATGAACAAAAGTCTTCTAGAGTTGGTAAGCATGTTAAGAACTGTTGAGCAGAATCTGAAGTCAAAAGGGAAGTCCATTCTGATGGTTAGTAATGGAAAGAAGCAGAACTAAAGGCCCGCCAAGCAGGGTGGTAAAGGGAAGAGCAAGGAAGTTGTCAAACCCAAACCTATGGCTCATGCTTTGAAGCCTAAAGGAGGCATAGCAAAGGAGGGCACTTGCTTCTATTGTGGTAAGACCGTACACTAGAAGAGAAATGGCCCAAAGTACCTAGAAGATAAGAAGAATGGAGTAGAGACTTCAACTTCAGGCATTTATGTTATAGAAATAAATTTATCTACATTTACCTCATGGATATTGGATATTGGATGTGGTTTTTATATTTGTACTAATGTGCAGGGGCTAAAAAGGAGTAGAGATTTGGAAAAAGGTGAAGTTGACCTACAAGTTGGCAATGGAGCAAAGGTTGCTGCTTTAGCTGTAGGAACTGATGTATTGATTTTACCTAGTAGTTTAATAATTCAGTTAGAGAGCTATTACTATGTACCTGCAATTAGCAGGAATATTATTTTCGTTTCTTGTTTGGACAAGTTTGGTTTTTCATTCATAATAAATAACAATTGTTGCTCTGTTAGTTCAATGGCTCTATGATATAGAATTGTCCATGGTTTTATGATTGGCTAAATTTTGGTAAAACATGATCCTGTACTGATGTTAAGCAGGATGTTATAACATCTCCATCTGCTGTGGTGACAAAACTGCTGTGGAGTGTTTTAATATGAATGTCATGTTGAATGTCGTGACATTCATCTGCTGTCATGACAAAACTACTGCCATGTGTGAGAAACAGCAGGAGTAGTGGTGCAGTGAGATCTAGCAGGAGCTGATGACAGTACTACTGCCATGTGTTTTGAACAGGATGTCATTACCAAAGTCATTACATCACTGTCTAGAGCAGCAGGAGCTGAAGAAAGAACTGTTGTCATGGATGTCATACTGAACGTCATGACATCACTGTCTGGTGCAGCAGGAACTAGCAGGAGCAGAAGAAAGAATTGTTGTCATGGATGTCATACTGAATGTCATGACATTGAGCGTATGACATCAGGTAGCTGACAGTAGGGGCTGCTATGGTATATCTCTTGACAGAAGTGGTTTGGTACTATGGACATTCCTCATCAGTATGTACAACCCAAAGAGGTTCATTAGGAACAAAGTGCAGATTTAATTAATATTCATAAAAAAGATCTTGATACTTTTTAGGGAACTATAAAACATTTGTTTCTACTGTCATGAAGAAGATTTTGCAGAAGAGTTCAGCAGGGCAAGCTGGAAAGCAAGTTTCAGTGAAGCTAAATGTCATGACCAATGTTATGACATTGACCGTATGACATCAGACGTGCAGGGTTTGTTTTTCTGTTATAATACCTGATATATCTCAAGCTAAATTTCAGGAAACCTGTTATGGCTTCTTAGTTATCTCAGGCGAGATACTAGACAGGGCTGGGCATAACATAAAGCTGTTGTGACCTAATTTGACAGCATATTGAATTGTGGAAATTAGTTTTAATTTGTTAAAACTAATGTTTGTTACTTTTGAACAAGCCCAAGCCCAGTTTGCATTGCTATAAAAGGAAGAGCAGAAGCAAGGAAAAATTAAGCACTCACATCAAGAAAAACCAGAGTGTAAAATAGAGGTCTAGGGTTTGAGAGTCCTTTGTGTGTAAGTCACCCTTTGTATCTTTTGATACATTGAGGTAGACATATTTGCAAGTGAAGAAGGCTAGTCTTCACGTGTAAAAGTCAGTTTAGGAATGCTTGTAATCCAAGTAACTGTCTGTTTGATAATTGCTTTGGTTAGGTACATTCTAGGCATTGTCTCACTCAAAGCTGTAAAGCAAGAGTGTGTGAGTTCCTTGATTGAAGCTGTGAAGCAAGATCAAGGTTTGTATGAGGTGTCTCTTCATACTAAATTGTGTAATTGTTTAATATCACTGTTGTGTGATTGTAGGGGAGTGAGTGGGTATGCTCTGGTACTAGAGAGTCTCTAGGCTAAAGTGTCATTGGGTAGGGATTAAGTGAGGAGTGTAAACTGGAGGTTTAGCTCTGAATTGATACTGCTAATAGTGAATTTCCTCCCTGGCTTGGTAGCCCCCAGATGTAAGTGGTGTTGTCACTAAACTGGGTAATCAATTGTTGTGTTATTTATCTTTCTGCATTTAGAATTCAGCACTTTAAATTGTTAGATAAATAGGTCTGTCAGCCTGCAGATGTCACAACAGACATCATGATGTTGGTCATGACATTGGTACAATTTAAGGAAATTTAAATTGGTTAGCCCTATCCTTGGTCTGTTCAAGCAGAGATCAATGTTCTTGTAACATCTGAAATCTGCATACCAGAATTTCAATTGGTATCAGAGCAGGCATCCTGTCTGTTCTGGATGAGATCTTGGGAGATACTTTCTGGTGTGTTGAACAAGGAAAAGTTGTAGATGAGTTGTTGATCTTACTGAATGGTTGAGCTACTGCTTATGGAGCTAAGGAGAAGCTTGTATTTGTTGATGTACTAATATAGGAGCTTCTCTGACCTGTTGTATGTTCTGTCAAAGGAGAAATGGCTACTTCTGTCCAATAGGATGTTTTGACTTCCTATTTAAGGCATGTTCTTTTGGTGTTTCCGCTGCATATGTTTTCTGATGAAAGAACTCTGGTAGCCCTAGAAGAAGATTGGCCTAGATTCATGTTGATACATGATTGTGGCAGTTGTGAAAAAGATTGGAAGATGGTGTTTGCAGATGTGCTTGGCTGTGTGACTGGGCTGTTCTGTTATATAGACTGCTGGAAGCTGTGCCAGAGAAGATAGTGGGAGGTGATTTATTTTCACCACTCATAACTTGGAAAGGATCTATCAGCAGAGGAAGACATATACAGGTTGAGTCAAGGGTGTAAGACTTGATGTTTCAACAATAAAGATACTGTTACTAAAGAGTACCTTTAGCATTAGTGAAGTATCTATTAGATGGTTTTCTCAACAAGTGGATGATCCAAGTTTGGCTTCTGAAAGAAGAGCTCCTAATAAAGATTCACTACTATGGTCTGATGTTCAACCAGATGTTGAGACATTCAGTCAGCAAAGATTGTGCAGAATTCTGGTGATTCAAGGAGTAAATCACTAGGTCAATGGAGATATTCTAGTAAGGTTCTTGGCAAGAAACTAAGGCTAGAATGGAGTGTTGATGGAAGTGAAGATGAAGATATATTGATCTGCTTATATAAGAGTATTAAAGTGCAGCAGTTGTATTCTAGTTTCTACTAGAAGGACCTGATCTATTAGCTAGAAAGTTTCCTGGCAAGAAACTTGTCTAGAAGGTGGTGTTGGTGATAGCACTGCTTGGATCAGTTTATTTCTGATCTAAGTGCATATGAGCATGTGACCTTGCTCATCTTAGAAGACAAGGATAAGTGGCAGTTATCTTTGATTCTCTGAAGAAGTCTCTACCTAAGGAAAGTGGGAATCCTTGTGTAAAGATTTTTGTGATCTTCCTTCTCTAAAGAATCAAGCTTTGGCATGTTTGGTTGTTTAAAGAGGAGTCTTAAAGCAAATTCACTTCAAGGTAATACAACAAAGCAGAATAGAGGTTGTCTACTCCAACTTGATACCAAGCCTATGTACTCTTGTAAAGAGAATCTTCTAAGTGGCAGAATGAAAGCCTAAACTCTCCAGCTGGATGTCTTTACCAAAGTTGTGACATCAAGCATAAACTTCAAGGCCTCAAGTGATGTTGTGGCACATCATTTGAAGATAAGTTGATCTTTTTAGATATGAATGGAATGAATGCTTCATCTCATACAGTTTGCGGGAGCTGTGTGAAGGAGTAGATGCTTTGCTTTGGAGCAAGAAGAATTTGAGACTTGAAGATCAAAGTGGCTTAGTGGATTAGCAGATTCTCCAGAGATCTGAAAGATGCTGAGTAACCAAAAAGTGGCATTTGGTTATTTAAGCAGTGTTCCTTTAGAAAACTATTCTTGTGCAGAAGGGTAGCTATTTGAAGACCAAAGAAGGTTCTGGATCTGTTCATGCTTGGAACTAATTACTCTTGTGCAGAAGGGTAGTTGGTTGAGGACCAAAGGAGGTTCTAGTTCTGTTCATTCATTGGAGCTTGTGGTAGAAGCCCTAAAGTGTGTATGGAATATTATCTTCTTTTGGAGATGTTTTGACCAAGCTGGTGGAGCTGTGAAGATCTTCAGTTGGATTACTAGGCAGTAGTAAATCCAGTTATGGGCATATAAAGGACCAGTGGATGTTGTGAGATGTATCAGCTGGTGTAAGGAGTTGAAGATCTGGTGTGGAACTAGTGATTCACATCTTGACTAAGAAGTACTCTAACTTGTCATACGGGAGAATGATGAGGTAAAAAGAACTGTCTTGGAGTATGATGTGAAGGTATGGATTAAGTGCATTTTGATATGATAAAGTCCTTAGGAGAATCAAGAGTGTTCTAACTTATCATATGGGAGAATGATGAGGAAAGAATGTCTTGGATCATGCGGTGTCTATCTTGTACTCAGCCTAAGACTAGAATACTTGTGGATAAGTGGTTTCTTCTGCTACAAGTAACTCTAAGAAGAGGTGGATCAGTTTGGTGTCTTTTCTCTGTATGAGAATGGAGTTGGCCATGAGAAGATCATCTTAGAGCAGCTTTTATCAAAGACATGGGGAGAGCTTTTGTTTGATGGGTGTACTACTTGCTTGTGGTTCAAGCATGGTATATGAGAATGCGTTCAACATGTGGGTTGAACAGAGAATGAGTTCTTGAAGACATGAAGATGCGTCTTATGTTTTCCATTCATGTGCACTGGGTACCCTTAATTTGGGGAGTTATACTTCTATCCAGGATCTGTTGCTGCAAGAGTGTAGCTATGTATCAAGATTGTTTGTGGGTTCAAAAAATTTGAGTTTTGTGAAGGTGGAATGTCACACAAGATGTTGTGACATTGAGTTACTGCTCTAGCTCATGGTGAACATGACAATGTATTCCTTTTAGGCCTGTCATCAAGTGCAAATGGATCAAATCAGACTTGCACAAGCATTGTTGGGAGTAATATGAAGATGAAGATCAATACATCAGCAACCTTGTTCATGTGCAAATGGAAGGACTTTCACTCTGAAGAGTCTTCCAAATAGTAATCCTGCAACTACCTCTGATATTGGTTCCAGTTTGGGTTGTGAATAAAAGGGTGCAGAGATGCATGTGCTGCCAGTGTGTGAATATGAAGATGTTGAAGTAAGTCTTCATGTGTTTTGGATTCTCTCTGTCAGGGGGAGTAATGTTTATGCATGACAGGGGAAGATGTGTACCTGTCTGATGTGTAGCTGCTAATATGGAGACCTGTTCATGGACAAGCTTGGGTTCTTGGGCCACTGATGTTGGTTTGAACTAGGACTGTGATGACTGACCTAGCAAAAAACATTGGTTTTTGTCTGGGAGAATTTATTTTTCTCCATAGAATGGTTGTATCTCAAATTAGGGATTCAAGATCAATTGTTAGTTGTGGCAAGTATTTAATTGATTATCCTTTAATTGGAGATGTTAAAAGTGTCCTTCCTGAAGGTACAACTTCATACAAGGCATGTTTCAAGACTGTTCAAGGTGTACTCTCAAGGAGCAATGGTTCATCTCTGTCTATGTTGAGTTCAGCAGAGGGGTTTGAATCCTTACCAATGGATTGGTGTTGAAGTGGTGCAGTCTTTATTAGAGGTTAAGCAGCTTATGCACATCTACTCCAATTTTTGTCAAGTTTTGACTAAACCAAGGGGGAGTAAAGTGTAGGTGCAACTATTAAGGGGGAGCATGATAGTTTGTGTAAACCACTGCTGCTGTCCTGATAAGTTGTTTTAGCCAAAATTTGCCAAAGGGGGAGATTGTTAGTTCCATGGCTCTATGATATAGAATTGTCCATGGTTCTATGATTGGCTAAATTTTGGTAAAACATGATCCGGCACTGATGTTAAGCAGGATGTTATAACATCTCCATCTGCTGTGGTGACAAAACTGTTGTGGAGTGTTTTAATATGAATGTCATGTTGAATGTTGTGACATCCATCTGCTGCCATGACAAAACTACTACCATGTGTGAGAAATAGCAGGAGTAGTGGTGCAGTGAGAGCTAGCAGGATTTGATGACAGTACTACTGCCATGTGTTTTGAACAGGATGTCATTACAAAAGTCATTACATCACTGTCTGTAGCAGCAGGAGCTGAAGAAAAAACTGTTGTCATGGATGTCATACTGAACGTCATGACATCAATGTCTGGTGCAGCAGGAACTAGCAGGAGCTGACGAATGAACTGCTGTCATGGATGTCATATTGAATGTCATGACATTGAGCGTATGACATCAGGTAGTTGACAGCAGGGGCTGCTATGGTATATCTCTTGACAGAAGTGGTTTGGTACTGTTGGACATTCCTCATCAGTATGTACAACCCAAAGAGGTTCATTAGGAACAAAGTGCAGATTTAATTAATATTCATAAAAAAGATCTTGATACTTTTTAGGGAACTATAAAACATTTGTTTCTACTGTCATGAAGAAGATTCTGCAGAAGAGTTCAGCAGGGCAAGCTGGAAAGCAAGTTTCAGTGAAGCTGAATGTCATGACCAATGTTATGACATTGATCGTATGACATCAGACGTGCAAGGTTTGTTTTTATGTTATAATACCTGATATATCTCAAGCTAAATTTCAGGAAACCTGTTATGGCTTCTTAGTTATCTCAAGCGAGATACTAGACAGGGTTGGGCATAACATAAAGCTGTTGTGACCTAATTTGACAGCACCTTGAATTGTGGAAATTAGTTTTAATTTGTCAAACTAATGTTTGTTACTTTTGAACAAGCCCAAGCCCAGTTTGCATTGCTATAAAAGGAAGAGCAGAAGCAAGGAAAAATTAAGCACTCACATCAAGAAAAACCAGAGTGTAAAATAGAGGTCTAGGGTTTGAGAGTCCCTTGTGTGTAAGTAACCCTTTGTATCTTTTGATACATTGAGGTAGACATATTTGCAAGGCTAGTATTCACGTGTAAAAGTCAGTTTAGGAATGCTTGTAATCCAAGTAATTATCTGTTTGATAATTGCTTTGGTTAGGTAGATTCTAGGCATTGTCTCACTCAAAGCTGTAAAGCAAGAGTGTGTGAGTTCCTTGATTGAAGTTGTGAAGCAAGATCAAGGTTTGTATGAGGTGTCTCTTCATACTAAATTGTGTAATTGTTTAATATCACTGTTGTGTGATTGTAGGGGAGTGAGTGGGTATGCTCTGGTACTAGAGAGTCTCTAGGCTGAAGTGTCATTGGGTAGGGATTAAGTGAGGAGTGTAAACTGGAGGTTTAACTCTGAATTGATACTGCTAATAGTGAATTTCCTCCCTGGCTTGGTAGCCCCCAGATGTAAGTGGTGTTGTCACTGAACTGGGTAATCAATTGTTGTGTTATTTATCTTTCTTCATTTAGAATTCAACACTTTAAATGGTTAGATAAATAGGTCTGTCAGCCTGCAGATGTCACAACAGACGTCATGACGTTGATCATGACATTGGTACAATTTAAGGAAATTTAAATTGGTTGCCCTCTATCCTTGGTCTGTTCAAGCAGAGATCAATGTTCTTGGAACATCTGAAATCTGCATACCAGAATTTCATGCTCCATTTATTTGAATGATATATTATATGCTACTGCACAAATGAACAATGGAGTATATGTCCTTGATCCTGAAACGCTAATTTATAACATTAATACTAAAAGGATGAAAACTAACGAGTTAAATCCAAGTTACCTTTGGCATTGTCGCTTAGGCCATATAAATGAGAGGCGCATCTCCAAACTCCATAAAGATGGACTCTTGGAGTCCTTTGATTACAAATCATATGATACATGCAGATCATGTTTAATTGGAAAGAAGGCAAAGTCCCCATTCACAGGAATAGGTGAAAGGGCTAATGATCGTTTGGCCCTCGTACATACTGATGTATGTGGACCACTGAACATACCAGCTAGAGAAGGTTTTCAATACTTCATCAAGTTTACAGATGATTTCAGTAGATATGATTATGTGTATTTAAGGAAACGAAAATCTGAATCCTTTAAAAAGTTCAAGGAGTTCAAGAATGTAGTACAAAACTAACTAAGTAAGAATATTAAAACTCTTCAATCAAATCGAGGCGGTGAATATTTAAGCCTAGAGTTTGATGACCATCTCAAAGAGTGTGGGATTTTATCCCAACCCACTCCTCCTGAAACACCACAATAGAATGGTGTATCTGAGAGAAGAAATCGAACCTTGTTAGACATGGTATGTTCTATGATGAGTCACACCGATCTTCCAAACTCCTTTTGGGGACATGCACTACTGACATCAGCTTACACATTTAATCTTGTTCCATCCAAAAAGGTTGAGAAGACACCATATGAGATATGGAGTGGTAAGAAACCACATATGTATTACATGAAGATTTGGGGTTGTGAAGTTTTTGTGAAATGACAAATTATAACTAAGCTTGAGCCCAAATCTGACAAATGCTTATTTGTGGGGTATCCTAAAGAAACAATAGGGTATTACTTCTATAATACTTCTGAGGGAAAAGTGTTTGCTGTTCGAGCTGGGGTTTTCTTGGAAAAGGACTTCATTTCCAAAGGAATCAGTGGGAGAAAAGTCGAACTTGAAGAAATTCAAGAATCACAAAGCATTGATACACCTATGGATGAATTAGAGTAGGAATCACAAGTAGTTATGGAAGAACAACCTACTCAAGTAGAACAAGACCAACATAGGTCGAGCAGGATATATCACCAACCACAGAGATATGGGTATCTCGTAATTGATCAAGGTGATTTATTACTCATTGAAGCTAGCAGGATTATACCTGAGTGAATCTCACACTCAAAGATACAACAGAGTTGCCACCGAACTTTATTTAGTCCCAAAGCACAGAGAAAATATCGATAAAACTCAAGGGAAGAGAAACGGGAAAGGGGTAGGTTATGCGAAAGGAATGTACTAGCACCTTAAGCATCCGCCGTACCCGATGGGAACCATTTTGCTTGCTTCTAGACTTTGATGGGTTATCTATCTAAAGGCTTCTAGAAAAAGAAAAGAAAATGAGAAAAAGAAAAAGAAATAAATTTCTCGCGGAGGATTGGGGCCGTTGTGCCTACGTACCCTCATAGTGCAATAAGGAAGTTAGAGCTCCATAGTTCAAGGAACCAGGGAAAGAAAGAAGAGGATATGGATGGATCAAAGAGATAGAAGAATGGGAGAAAGTGAAGGAAGGTGGCTCACTAAGATTTCACAATCTTGTGCCTACGTACCCTCATAGTGCAATGAGGAAATCAGAGCCTACGTAGTTCGGGGAACCAACGGTAAAAGAAAAGAAAAAGGAATGGAATCAAAGCCAAGAGATAAAAGAGAAAGAAAGACCCAATTGGGGAATGCAAGAGGAATGGTGTCAAAATCAATAAAGAAAACGAAAGAAAATTCTGCTGAGGAACAGAGAAACAAGGCAAGAATTCTATCGGGGAATGCAGAAGAAAAGAGATGACTCTGCTGGGGATAAACCAAAAGAATGGCGACGTGGCCAGGGAAAAAGGGACAAGAATCGAAGTAGAAGGTAAGATCTGCAGGGGATTTGGTGCATTAAATGGTGAGAAGTGATTAACCAAATAAAGATAAGAGTAAAACTATGTGGGGAGATCAAAAAGGTTGGTGTCATCAGACGGACTACATGAACCAAGAGAAAGAGAGTACTGAACCAAAGGGAGGTGTTTGACTCTGAGGGGAAATTGGTATATTATCAAATAAACAGTGGTTAATCGGAAGGAGAAAGGAACTGGTTTTAACCGATAAATGGTGATCAACCAAGAGACGGGTTTGGAACAAAGCAAAGGTTGTGACCCAAAGAATGGTACATTGACTAAGCAAACAACACTTGACCAAAGGAAAAGGGTATTCGAACCGAACAAAGGTTACTAACCCAAATCTGACAGTATTTGAACCAAAAAAAGGTAGCTAACTGCTGGGGGTTCGGTGAGTGATTAACCAAAAGAAGGTGATTAACTCAAAAGAAACTCAGTATCTTAATAGACGAATTGTGGTTAACTAAGAAAAAGGGTGATTGGTTCAAACAGGCGGACTGTGATTGACCAAAAGGCGGGTGATTACCAAGACAAGGTGATTAACCCAAAGAAAAAGTTGGTTTTAACGGGAAGACCATGATCAACCAAAGATCGGGTGATTAGCCAAAACAAGTCGATTAACTCAAAGAAAGCTCAGTATTAACAGGCGGGTTGTGATTAACTGAGGAAAAGATGACTGGTGTTTAACTGACAGGCAGTGATTAACCAAAAAAGAAGGAGAGAGAACCAAGAGAAGGTTGTGAACTCCGATAGGGACTAGGTTTTAATAGGAAGACTGCGTAAACCCGAGAAGATAGATTGATTTCCCTGAGGAAGAAGAGAATTTGGTCTTAACCGAAGAATGGTTGATCAACCAAGGAAAGAACTGACAATAAGACTCTGGGTGAACAGAGAATGGATTGGCCTCAAGAGAAAAGAGTGTTCAATTGAAAAGTGAGAGTCACTTTCAAAGAGGAGATAAGGGTGCAAGTGATCAAGGATCGACTCGACGGGAGAAACAGGGATACCATAGTAAGGAGATAGAGGCGACTATTCCAAGCACAGGGTCATTTGTCCCCTACCTAAAATAGTCAAAATAAGTGTAGGAATACTTCACTCTCATTCCTTCTCTAACACCAATGTGCGGTGCAAGAAATGAACGAACAGTACAATGGTGCAAAATTTATACAGTGCTCTAATGCGTTGCGAATCTTGAACTCCACGGGGGAAAAGAGAGGACAAAGCTATAGAAGATCCAAAGGAGAAGAAAAAAGGAAGGATCAACTAATTGAAACGAAGTTTCGATTAATTAATCAAAAGGGGATGATGCTAACAGATTTCCAAAAGAATGAAAAATCATTAAAGCAAAGGATGAGTTATTAATTATACAAGATTAAGTTCATTCCAAAGAGGAACAAACTTAATGCAAATATGAATGGAAGTGTAAATCAGTACCAAATGTGATTTAGTATGCATCACAAATCATGTAGCATGTGATCAAAGAATGTGCAAGAATGATCATGATCATACAATGATGTCAAAAATGTGAATAAAATCGAGAATCAACAAATCACACATTGAAAGTTTGCATGTTTGCCTCAAAAAAAAGTTAAACAACTCAAAAACATCCCCAAATATCAATCATATCAAGCCATGGAAGTTACATGAAGAAAGAAATAACAAACAAGCTTGAAAATAGGCACACAAAAAAAGACATTTAGTTATAGTGGTAATCGATTACCACATGCAGGTAATTGATTACCTGCTTAAAAATTGCAAAAACACGTGAGAATCATGCAGGGTAACCGATTACCACATATAGGTAACCGATTACCACTGTAATAGTGGCAACTAAACATCTTTTGAAAAAGCACTTTCAGCGACCAAAACACTTATCTAATCATTTACCCTTTAGTAAAAGAAGGAGCAGAATCATATTCAGGAGAGCACGATCTTGAAGTATGAAGAAGTTCATTTATCCTTCAGTAAAAGAAGAATCAGAATCGTATTCCAGGCGCCGACCTTAAATATGAGAAGATTTATATATCAGATAAGCAGCAGCCTCTTTATTTGAGTGCTTATTCATTTTGGCACATAAGTCCCTTCCAACGATAAGTGACAGTTCTCCCTCGAGAAGCTTATCAGGGCATTTCCTATTAAAGTCCATTTATTTTGGCATACATCCGGTTTTTACCCTGTATTTTTGCTACGGATTCCCGAAAAGTCCGTTTGATCCTGTCACGAAGGATAGTTTACAGAAGCTTGGATGTTATTCTTTGCTCAATGCTCCAGCATTCTGTGATCGATCTTGCAGTCGTACATGATCCAATTTTACTTTTAGATTCCCCAGTGGAGGCCGTCTCATAGGTACCATCTCCATTTGAGAATCTCGTTCCTTTTCTAAAAATGACAATTGGTCGTGTTCGCACCAGTTGACCATCATTTTAGAATTCCCCAGTGTTGTACTGTGTCCCAGCGCGTCGTTTTCCCCAGTGTGTTCTCCTCGTAGCATCTGTCCCTGTGTCGTCGCATTCGTCAGCATTTTCGCAATTCATCATTCCAGCATACGCATCATATCATCTGCATTAATCTGTCCTCGCTTTGTCCATAGCATTGCATATCACCGCCTATAAGGGCAAAATTTTCGGTTATCTATATTTAAATCTCTCCACCACGATTCCTCGAGTCTCTGTCACTCAAATCGTCCGGTGTAGCTATTTAAATAGGGGCAACTGTAATACCCCAAATTTTACCCTTATATTTAGTCAGTCATGACGCATGACATTTCATTTTTTTTGCATCCATTAATCGCTAACCAATCATTGAGCGTGATTTATTTTGCAGGAATTACCCCTAAGGGAGTTTTGGTCATTTTGAAGCATAATTCGTAATTTTGGGCCCGATGAGGTTTTATTCCGAGTCATTTATTTACGTGGGTTGATTGTATTAAGATATCAATTTGGTTTGGTTCAAGGCGATGCGAGAATCTGATCTGTGGAACAGGGTTTTAACAAGAATTCATTCTTCTATCTTCCAGGGAAAACAGTGAAAACTTCGACTGATTAATGGAACTTATTCATGTTGAAGGTATTAAGCTTATTATGCAAGATTGGATCGAATTAATTTCAACCTTTATTCAGGGATGTTTGACTGGTGAGGTTTAATCGGATGTTGAGGTGTTTGCAAATTAAATCATGGAAAAGAAATTGGAAAATGATTTTAATAGAATATGTGAAGTTCATTCATAATATTTTATTATTATTATTACAATTTGTAAAGTAAATTTGGATGGAAATTTGAAGTTTATTCATATCATGATTTAGAAAGAGGAAGTAATTTGGATAAAGAATATTATTGAATTTATTCATAATATTTTTTTATTACAAGTTACAAAAGAGAAATGAAATTGTATTTCCTAAAGTCCTAAGTCCTAAAGAATCCTAAGTGTCCTTCATGATGCTCCCTCGATCTTCTCCGCAAATCTCCGATTAACCTGCACAAAGGGAAACAAAACAAAACAGAATAGAGAAAAAGATGTTAGAAATTGTTTGACACTCTCAGAACATCGTCATCATCGAGTGCCGGGAGTGGCACAACCGAAGCCGCATCCTACCCCCGTTACCGATCCGCGCCGTTGGCGTCAGATCGGGTAACATCTGTTCTTATCATGCGGGACAACCGAGAGATAAAAGAGATAAAAGAAGCGGGACTGATTCGCTTTTGCCGCAATTGGATTTCCAAACTGATACAAAGGTAAATTTGGACTTAGACCCAGATGCCGGCAGGTCTGAGTCGTTTTGTTTTCGAAAGTTTCCAACACCTAAAATTCCACAACAGCATCAGTACAAAACTGATAACAGAACTCAAAGCCAAAACAGTTCATAAGCTGCATAAATAAAACAGCCAAAGGTAATTGGAAATTCAAAGTAGCAATCAAAGACAGCCATCAGGTGGGCTCAATTTAGAAACATCACGGCCCAATGTCATCAGGAAATGAAATTCGCAGCTGACGACAGCATCCATCAGAAAATCAGTTCACAAATCCAAAAATCCCAGCCCTGAAACGCAAGAATCGAATAGCATCAGCAAAGTTCATCACAGGCTAATGGCAAATTAATTCACTTACAGCCAAAACAGCTCAAAAAATGGAAAAGCGAAGAGTAAGAACAGAAGGTGAATTAAGTTTAATTCATGTTCAAAAACAAGGAGCTACGGCTCATTTCAAAAATAGGAGAACGAGTTCAATACAAAGGGCAAGTTCAACCCCACAAGAAAAGAACTAAGTCAAGCCAGAAAAAACAGAAACTAGGTGTGGTTCAGCAATATCAAGCCCAGTTCGAAGTTCAAAGAGCCACAGGCCATACCAAAATAAGCAGATAAGCTCACATGATCACATTAATATGTCAGTTCAGATTGGGTCCCAAATGTGCAAGGCACATCGAAAAAACAAAGCACCAAGCATAGAGGGCTCAGATGAACATCACCGCCCCAAATTCGCAGCCTCCATCAGTTCACTAAAAGAAGAAGAAGAAAGGTGAGTTCGCTTCGATTCCCCAAACGAACGAAAGAAGAATCAGAAGCCCTTCACAAAACCAAGTGCAATATGGTTCGAATCAGAGACTAAAATGCCAAATAGAGATGGATGTGAATGTCTGCAAAATCCAAAACATAAAAGTATCAAGGTTCGAACAAGGTATTACGGCCCATATCAGAAAACAAATCAGAATCAACAACAACACCAAGCTGATATGTTTAATCATGCCCTCAGTAAACTCATCACTGGGCAGAGGTTCGAGCTGCCGGGAGAGAAACTACTAGAGTGTCTCCAGCTCCCGACCAAGCGTCGAAAACAATGGAAATTCGAAGGCTCCCAACAATCATTGAGAGTAGAAACAAGAACGGATGCCCTGGTAGCTCAGACTGTGAGGTCGTCATCGCCCAAATACCTCTCAACGGCTAAAACCGGCAGTATCAGAACTCAAGGAAGCATGGTTTCCCCTGCGAAAGAAGAAGGAAAAGACGGTCAGTGAATTTAAAACCAGAAGAACAGATAAACTGGTAATCAGGACAAGCCGATGCAGTTCAGTGTGAAACAAACAGTGCACCAGCAATCTAGACAAAACCATATCAGATAAAACATGAAAATCCATATCTGATAAACAACCAAATCGACAAAGGAAATGGGTATCAGAATGAAACCAGTATCCAAACCGAATCAGCAAAACCAATCAAATCCTAAAAAAGGAAACAAGATCCAATCAGTGTATCAGAAAAATGATCAAGCAAAAATCAATCCAAAACGGGCTCAATCAAAGGATCTCAATCAGAATATCATATCATTTTGTGCAAATCGCTTCCGAAAACGGAAGGTTTTGAGATCAAATCAAAAGGGTAAATAACATCAGAAAAATTGAATCCAAAGGCCCATTCAAAATCGAGAGAGGAGAATATATAAGAACAACATCACCTCGAATAGAAACCCTGGTGGTCGCGAGAGAGAAAGGGGAGACGAAAACGGCAAAGAACACCAAACCCTAGCGACCGCGAGAGGGAGAGAGATCGAAACCAATCAATCGCGAGCAAGACCGCCTTCACCATTCATCAACGGCGGGCAATCAGCAGCCGGCCTCAGTCTCCATCATAGGCCCCTCAATCGCAAACGTAAGCCATCGCATCGACATTTATTTCCGCTAAGTTTCTTTTGTTTTTTTTCAGCATGTTATGAGAAGAGGGAAGTGAATGAGAAGAACGAAACATGCAAAACGAAGAGAGAATCTCAGCATGTTATGAGAAACGGAAGCAACCGAGAGAGATGAAGGAGAAAGCATTGAAACGGCGCCGCGAATATGATAACAGGGTTTCAAACCCTAAAAACCAGTTGCCCCTTTTTGGCCATCTGTTTGATGAGCCGGGTTGGGTCCGGAAGTGATGACCGGCCCAACCCATTTTTTTTTAAAGTTGTTTTTTATTTATGTTTTTTGTTGTTTTTAAATAATAGATTTTCTTGTAACACTAACTTCTGTTTTTTTATAAAAATTAAATAAACTAAACATTTTTAAAATAAAGATTAAAAACTTTTTTTTAAAATATAAAACTAAAACCTCTTTTTCAAAAGAATAAACAAAAACTCTTTTTTAAAATAAAAATAAGAAAACTTTTCTTAAAAATATTAAAAAATAAAACTTTTTTAAAAGATTAAAACATTTTTTTAAATTAAAATTAAATCTTTTTGCAAGTTAATATTAAATTACTCTTTTTTTTTAAACTTAAATCAAGATTTTTTTTATTTAATAAAACAATAATAAAAATCTCAAATTTGCATCTTTTTCTTCATTGTCTCATAATTCATTTGATTGCCGCCTAACTCTGCCCACTAACGTTGTTTGTTCATTTTGCAGCTCATTACGTTTACCGTTATTTATTTCATCTTATTTTTTCACTCAAAACTCATTATCATATTGTATATGTTTCTCGGTTGTAACCTCGCGAATCCTAATAATCGCGCTTTAATTACTGCCCTTTAGATTTCCGCTTGCATGGTTTAAATTAAGACATTATTCTCTGTTTGCATAATTCAATTATCTCACGCATCCATCAATTATTCTGTCACATTACGCACATCCGAAGGTTAGGTCTAACCGTTTGGCCGCCGCGCCAATAGTCCTCAACTTCAAACCCTTACAACCTCACAAACCCTAATTTTCACAAATGTCTCGCCGCAGGCAAAATTACAGCTTTACCCCTAGCATTAGGTCAAAGAGCCGCCGCGCTCATTTTAGGGTTTCCCGCCGCGGAATCCCTAACCTAATTTAACCCTAATTCACTTAACAATTCAACGTAGAGATTTGGAGTTCCTACACTCCACGTAAGCGTGTCCTTAAGATGCGTTTATTCCCCTTGAGACCTTGACCACAGTCAAGAAGTCTCTAACCTCCCTTTTGAGGGGAACTACGATTACTCTGATTCCACTCCCGTAAGGATACGTAGGCACAAGATGCGATGTCTTGCCGAGTAAACTTAGAATTAACCCCTTAGGTCTCTTTTCTCACCTTTAATCCTTTGTACATATACCTTAAGCAAATAAATAAAGCAAATAGTAAACATTTGAACAAAAGGTTCCTGTAGAGTACTACAGAAGTTTAGGATGCTAATACCTTCCCTAAATTTAACCAACCCCCGAACCCTAGATCTTTCCCCGCATTGTGTTTACGATGCAAAAATAGGTTTTCCCTCTTTTGACTTTTTCCTTCGGATAAATCAAAGAGCGGTTGTGAATTGAATTGCGATTCAAACTAATTAATAGTTTGATATCCTATTTCCACCGCAACAAAGGTCCTTGTGAAATGGTGGTGATTTGCTTATATAGAGTTTTGTTTCAGAGTTTATAGGTTCAAAGTGAGCTTTGGATATAGCCTTGGAAATAGCCTTGGAGTTATTTAGCCTCAACTCACTGAGTTGGAGGTTAATTCAGTCAGTTAGGTAGATGACTCGATAATCATCCCAATGCAAACTTGAATCTAAGGGCTCATATGCTTGGGAATGAAGCAACATGGTGGTCTTAATCCAAATTGATGTATTGGAGCAAATGCCTCGAAGTGTTTAGAAAAGTCTTGAATTTTCTAGAGATGTCTAGAATGTTCCATACAATGCTAGAACCAAGTAGACCCCAAAATGTAGAGTGAAATTTGTTGTCATAGAAAATGCAGCAACAACTGCATTTTTACACAGGGTAATCGATTACCCTACTTTGCTTAGCAAAGTGGTAACCGATTACCACTGGCAAAACTTGCATATTTTGCTTGCAAAATGGTGTTGTGACCATGGTTTTTATTTTCGACCTTTTCCTTTGATTAATAGGCATAGAAACCATAATTTTGTGCCTGTTTTGGTGATGTGATATCTTTGAGAGGATGTGATTAATTGGGCTTGGAAAACATAAATATTCCTGCAACAAAAATCACAGAGAAAAAGTGAAAAATGCATATACCAATGATTAGAATGCACATGCTTATGCAAAAGGAAAAAGGGAGGTCAAATTTTGGGTTACGACACTAATGGACCAAGATGAGCCTGTAACATACCAAGAGGTTATAACTTGTCTTGAGTCTTTGAAGTGGCTAGAAGCCATGAAATCTAAAATGGATTCCATGTATACAAACCAGGTTTGGACCTTAGTATAGCCTCTTATAGGAGTTAATCTTATAGGATACAAGTGAGTTTTCAAAAAGAAGACTGAATTGGATGGTAAAGTAGATACCTATAAGGCAAGACTGGTTGCTAAAGGCTATAAAGAAATTTATAGGGTAGACTATGATGATACCTTTTCACCACTTATAATGCTTAAATCTGTTTGAATTTCACTTGTTATCGTTGCATGTCATGATTATGAAATATGGCAGATGGATGTCAAGACTAATTTCCTTAACGGGAATCTTCTTAAAGACGTGTACATCACACAACCTGAAGGATTTGACATGCCAGAAGAAACCCAAAAGATATGCAAGTTACAACGATCAATCTATGGGTTGAAGAAAGCTTCCAGAAGCTGGAATTATCATTTTGATGAAACTGTAAAATAATATGGATTCATAAATAATAAAGATGAGGCTTATGTCTACAAGAAGGTTAATGGGAGCATGATCGTCTTCCTTGTATTATATATAGATGAAATATTACTCATTGGAAACAATGTCCCTACCTTGCAACAAGTGAAAACTTGGTTAGGGAAATGCTTTTCTATGAAGGATCTTAGTGAAGCAGCCTATATATTAAGAATCAGAAGCTATTGAGATAGATCACAAAAACTATTTGGCCTAAGTCAGAGTACATACATAGACAAAGTGATGATATGCTTTAATATGCATGATTCAAAGAAAGGATTCATACCTATGCAACATGGCCCGTGTCTATAAAAAACTCAACCCCCCTTAACTAAGGAAGAAGATGATCACATGAATAAGATTCCATATGCATCTGTAATAGGATCTATCATGTATGCTATGTTATGTACTCCACCAAATGTCACATATGCTTTAAGTGCAACGAGTAGGTACCAATCTGATCCTAGTGATGCTCATTGGGTAAATGTTAAAAATATCCTTAAGCACTTAAGAAGGACTAAGAAATCATTCTTGGTATATGGAGGTCAGAAAGAGCTTGTTGTAATTGGATACAACGATGCTAGCTTCCAGCCAGATAAGGATGACTTCAGATAGCAATCTGGTTATGTGTCATGCTTAAATGGTGGCGTTGCGAGCTGGAAAAGTTCAAAGCAAGAAACAGTTGTTGATTCTGCAACTAAGGTCGAGTACATTGCTGCCTCAAATGCAACAAAGGAAGTTGTTTGAATCAAGAAGTTCATTAGTGAACTTGGCATAGTCCCTGACATTGTGGATCCCATTGATCTCTATATTGAAAACCATGGTGCTATAACACAAGCTAATGAACCTAGATTTCACCAACGATCCAAACACATACTTAGGCATTATCACCTCGTTTGAGAGATAATAGACTAGGAATATGTGAAGATATGTAGAGTACCTACACTTGAAAATATTACTGGCCCAAAAATAAAGCCTCTTGCACAGTAGAAGCATGATGGCCATACTAGATCTATGGGTATTAGGGGTATGCTTGATTGGCTCTAGTGCTAGTGGGAGATTGTTGGTATAAGCCCTATAGGCCATTAATTTTGGTACTTCTATCGAATTATTTATTAATAATAAGAGGCATTACTTTATTATGTTTGTTTTTCCAGAATAATAAAGTCCCTAGAATAGCTAGTTCGTTTCATGAAATATTAAGTGTGACTTAATCATGAGATTCCATTAAACATAATGACACTATTCTTAAAGTATCTGTAGTCGAGCTTTACTGTGAAGTGGGATAATCTTAAAGCATTAAAACTATTATGTAGATAGACTGATGATCACATCTCATGGGTCATGGATAAAGAGTTATCAAGTCTTAACATATGTATGAATATTAAGAGTAATATTTATACTGGATTGACCCGCTATGAGAGTACTACATAGAATGTTATGCAAAGTTTCATAAGTTACTCTCATGGTGATAGTGGTGTATACCACCCTTCAACCTAAAACCACTACGGATCCTAGATGTAGAGTCAAATACTTTATTACTTATCTAATATTGTCCATAATTAGATGACCATAAAAACAATTGATGGATACTCCACAAAGCATGATGAGGGACATGAGTGACCTAAATGAGATTTGTACATCCTACATAACATGATAAATGTCTAAGGGTCCAATATTGATCTGGACAAGGATGACACGGTATATGCCTTGTGTTCAATATAGACATAAAGGCAAAAGGGTAATTATACACACAAGTACTATTACAAATGGTTTTGTTAGATCACATGACATTTTTGTGACTTGGGTAACAGTGATGTGTTGCTAGATACCGCTCACAGTTTATTATATTAAATATATGATTTGATACAATTGTCAACGTCATGAGAACCTACAGGGTCACCCAAATAAGGACAGATTGATGAGAAATATAATAAATAAGGAACACGGTAAGGTACGATGTACTTGAGAGAATTATGGAACACCGTAAGATACAATGTACTTAAATGAAATATGGAATATCATATAATATAATAATAAGAGTTATTATTATTATTATTGTTATTATTATAATATTTATTATAATATAATAATAATAATAAAATATGTTTATTATAATAATGATTATAATAATAATAATAATAATAATAATAATAATAATAATAATAATAATAATAATAATAATAATAATAATAATAATAATAATAATAATAATAATAATAATAATAATACTATTATTATATGCTGCACTTAAGTTAGGCTTTTTACCTTACAGCCCACACAAGTTGTTCTATAAATACAATCATTGTGTAGAAGTTTTAGAACTTGATGAAATTCAGTTGGTGAAACCCTGGCCGTATTTCTCTCTTTCTCTCTCTCACTCAAAGTCTTCATTCAACGCTCGTGATCATTCATCCGGATCTGCATACAAAATTGTTAATCACCACAAGAGGTAACCGTTTATATCACTGATCATGCTCATTAGTAAGGATCTCTAAAGGGAAAGTTTTAATTTCCGTTGCATTTTGGATCACGATTTTCCTTCATTAACATGCCTTAAATGAAATTGCAACACTATTTTCTAACCCTTTTAATATTTTTATGTACTTACTAACCATTGAAACAAGTATTATTCAAACAAGACACGACAAGGTGTATGAAAAAGTGGTTCATCGAGATCTCAAAGTTTTACATCCTTTGAACCCAGTTAAACCATTAAAGTCTAGGTGTTCATCATCATGGATAATGGTCTCAAAGCTACCTCCATGTTTCTCTAAATCATACTACCTATATGCTTTATTCGCAAATGCGTCCTGCAGAAATTCCACAAATTTTCTGGTGCATCAATGTTGAAGGGGACAATAAAGAACTTATCCTCAAAGTTATTGAAGGAGTATATAAACACTCCAAATACTTGTGACTGTGTTTAGAGAGATAAACCTTGAGGTTGGTCGGGGGTTAAATAACATCCTCATTACATGGAATAAGTGAAAGAACATAACCACCATGGGTGATCTCTTCTTGTACTCACACTAGTTATGGGAAGAATTTACATATTTCTAACTCATCGGATGCAACTGTGCGAGGAAAATTTCCATATGATTGAGAACCCCAACTTCAAAGCCTTAGAAGGGAAGTGTAACCCACATTGGAAAAACAAATATTCACACATGGGGAGCCCATATACATCAAACTGATTATGGTTGTACTTATCACTCGTTAGAATAGTCACTTGTTAGTATGATAACGATTCCATATTTTGGCACACAAGTTCTATCTTGTGCTCAGCGATGTCTATAGATCGGGTTTCCAAAATCTTATCATCTACCTTTGAGTAATGTTTAGAGTTGGTAGGAAACTCTAGAACTGTTAAAGACACCTTCTTCACCATATATTTTTTTGGTCAAAGACCATTGCTTGAACAACCACATTAATTTATCGACAACCTTACACCTGAATTGACACTGAAAACCCCTAGAAACCTTTTGCGCCTCTGATTATTCATGATATTTTCAATAACATATGAGTTTGTCATCTTGAATTCTCAAAAAAGTAAATCCATCCCCGACCAGTGAGATAAGACTCTGTATCACCATGATTGACTACTATTGATTAAATGGCAACTACTACATTCAACGTCACCATGTAGTGCCTTATCCTTGGAGCACTTTCTCAACCAGAAGTTTCTCATAGGAGTTCAAATCCTTAAGAAGACCTTACTGAATTCTACACCAACAATCCTTGCTTCAAACCCGATAGCAAGGACTAGGGAGGAAAATTTTTTATGCTTGCCACTTACTGATGTACAAGTTGACATGCATTCATGGATGCCACATAAGAGCACATTTCTCTTTCCATTAGAACCGTTAATATACATTCAACGGCTATCTGCGCTTCATGTCGAACAAATAGAAGACGATTGTAACTGTCCCTTCTATATAAGTGTGGCTTTAACTCACACTCATGCACATTTTCCCTCGTACTTGTAAAACTCCACCTCATTTTCATCCTGACTTAAACATTAAATGCAAACTTTTTTTTTCAGAAACCCATTTCAGTTTCAGATAAGTATCGCCATCACTCTAAAAACTTCTTCATCATGCTTATAGTTTCCAACCTATCACCAATTCAGTGTGTTTTTATAAAATAGTAATTAAAAATAACCATCTAAAAAAATTAGCTCAGTTGATATGAAATTTGTTCCACTGTCAATTCACATAAAACCCGCATTTACAAAACAAAATTCAGAAATTACTTTTTCAAAGGAAATACCCACATCACATAAAAAAATAAGAAACTACATTTAAATACAATATAGAAATTGGCTAGTGGGACTTAAATAAATGAAAAAAAAAAACATTTTAATTAAGATGACATGGTTTTGTCAAACCCACATAATAACTCTTAACTCTTAAGTAGAGTTTGCATTAGAGATGCTCTTAAAATCCAAACCAATGACAAATAATGGAAGAAAAAAAAAACCTTATTATAAGTTAACTGAAAATTACACGGAAGCAATATTTCACAAACAAATATGTGTTTCCAACCTTACCTTACCGGAACAAATTATTCATAAAGGTATTATATTATTACACAAACAAATTATTACAGCAAACTATAATATTACACAAACAAGTTATTACAGCAAATTATAATATTACACAAACAAATTATTCATTCCCCAACTAAAGGATACAAATTACAAATTCATAAGCTAGTTCAGCACAACCATGAAAGAAAACCCCAAGGGACAAAGATATTACAAAACCGTAACTAGACTCAAACATTGTAAAGCGTCCAACGTTACCGGAACTTGTGTTGTTGAAGCGTCCAACGTTACCGGAACTTGTGTTGTTGTCTTTAGTAGAATATAGTTGTTGGATGGCTTGGCCATCTGAAACTGTTATCTCAACCTTCCTTTGTTGTGATGGCAATATTGTTGGATACATAATTGACTCCTTGTCAGAAGAGTGATTAAGTCCAAGCAGATGACCTATTTGATGCATCACTGCAGTCTCCAAATCAATTTCTCCATCCTTCCAAGACCAAGCGAAGTTGTCAGTTGGCAACACCCAGTATTTTGAAGCGTCCAGTTGTATCACACCTGACGATACATTAGAATTGAGTTGCTTGTTTATAAAAGAGTCTCCTATCACAACATCTTCAACCCTATCATCGTAAATGTAGAAACCAATCTTAATGTTTGCAACATCGTAAGTTGTCTCAGTGAAACTCAAAACGTTTGTTGTCTGTGACCATCGCGTTAATGCATTTTTCAAGACTTGTGTAAAGTTTAATGGGATTTCATTCTCTGGAGCAAATCCATATGTAAGGTTTCTAGTGCCGAAAGGAAACCAGCTGTTTCCGTTCGGCCAAGACACATTAAGTGTCTCTGTAAAACCATACTCGAAATTCATGTCAGGGACACCACATCTTGGTAACAAGATTTGTTGTAAAGTCTCGTTGTTTAAATCACCAGTAATTTGGAGATTGAAATATTTCTGGTAGGTCTTAAGAGCTGAAATTGTTACATCGTCTAGAGTGTCATTGAATGGAGCCGATTGTTGGAGGTAACCGAAATCAGAGAAATACTGTTTGATTTCAGATAGGTCCTTGATCTCTTTGGCTGACTGTGCATTTGGTGGAGGTAACTTTTTGAACTTGTCTAACGTCTTCTTCCATATATAGTGATTCAGTTGGTCCTTGAACTTTGTTATTATTTGTTTTGTTAAAGAAGGAGGGACTCGAATAGCTGAAAGGGTTGATGGGTTGAGAATGAAAAGGAGAAGGAATAAGAGAAATTGAAATAAATATGGCTTCATTGTGTTAGTAATGCTATGAGAAAATGTGAGTGTTCATGTAGATGAAATGAATATATAGATGGATTTATGTGGATAATCCCTTGTACCAGCAAGAAAATGAGGCTGATTTTAATCTGTTTATCTATCTAATTGTAATAATATTTAATTCAAGACTTAATTATTGCCAACATCATAATCTGTGGCACACAAATTTTATCATCCATTGACTAATGTTTCGAAAGTCCTTTAAGAAAAATCAATAAGTACGAGTTTAAAACATTACCAGCGCCACATCTTTGTATTAGTCTCACCCTTATCTCTAAATTCGACTAAGTATAATAATTGCGGACCCTAACAAGAAACAAATATTCTGTTCTACATCTGCCCGCATAATTTATAATATTTTTAAAAATATATATTTTTTTCATAGCAACTAAAATTAAAAATTAAATTAAATATTTTATAAGTTTAGTATTATTTTAATATTTGATCATTTTTTTATTAGTGCATGAGACATAATGAGTGGAGAAGAAATGAGAGGGAGAATCAAAAGTAATTAATAAATTATTATTATTAAAAAACTGAATTATAATTATGTGTATATTTATTTGTAAAAATTATATAGACTACTCTTAATTATTTGAACACTAACAAACACACGCGCGCATATATATATATATATATATATATATATATATATATATATATATATATATATATATATATATATATATATATATATATATATATATATATATATATATATATATATATATATATATATATATATATATATATATATATATATATATATATATATATATAATTTAATTAAAAATATTTATAATTAAAAAATTTTATTATGTTTTATTAAAAAAAGTAAATAATATAAAATAAATTTGTCCTTTCATCCAGTTTTATATAATTTATTATAGAAAAATAAAAAACTAATTTACTTAATTTAAGTATACAACAAAATAATGAATAGTTTTATTTTAAATTTTTATTCTGTGTTAATATAAAAAATAAATTAAGAAACCAAAAAAATATATTTTTTTTAATATAAAAAGTTAATTAAAAAACTAAAAAATACGTATATATTAATTTTTATTTTGTTTTAAATATAATTCTTTTTATTCAGTTTTATTAAAAAAAAATTAATACTTTTTAACATATCTACATAATTAATATAAACTAAAATCCTAATATACATACTATTTTAATATATACTGTTAAAAATATATACAATGTTTTAATTTTTTAACATTATAAAAATAAAACAAAATTAATACCCTAACATACTATCTAAAAGTAACATGACTGTTTCTTTGTATGAGGATGGATTTTCGCTTCAGCTTCGTGTAATTAGAGACTGATACTCGTATTTTCTTTTGGCATTCGTGTTGGATTGAGACGACACTGCTTAGCAGGTCATTTCGAGGCTTATACCAACTCTCTATCAACAAAACTACCGATGTTTTTGACATGGATAATTGGTTAGGGTTGACTTGGACGTGGAGTTTGGATTTACAAGAAGAGGATTTTAGTGCAGAATTGCGCGGGATAGCATTAGAGCTTCTATCATTGCTGGAGGATATCGTGCCAATGATGGGGGAAGATGATTTGTTTTCTTGGTCCAAGGCTCCGTTTAATCCATTCTCCGTCAAATTGAGGTATGCGTTTATACAAAAGGCTTGTGATATTGACGACTTAGATATTATTCCCAAAACGGTTTTTTATCTTGTTTGGTATTCTAACATTCCTATGAAAACTAAGATCTCCGGGTTGAGGTTGATTTTAAATAGGCTTTTGACTCGTTTGAACCTAGCGGCCAGGAGAATAATTTATAACCCCCATGATCTAGTTTGCGCCTTTTGTTTTATCAGTGTTGAATCCTTATACCACTTGTCCGTTGTGTGTCCTAAGATTCCTCTAGTATGGAGGTATGTTCTAAATTGGATTGAAGTGTCGTTATCAAATTCGGTAACTTGTTAGGAACCATTTGATGGAATGGTTCTTGAAGGTGGTTGAATTTTCATCGAACGGTAATGCTTGCCTTTTTTGGTTTTGTATAGTTTGGTGCATTTGGTGGCAACGTAATCAAATTTTGTTTAACGACAATTTTTGATGTTCATAGAAATTGTTCCATAAAATTATTTTTACGTTTAGGTGGTGGTTAGCTATTAACTCCAAACAAAAAATTTCGTGTAATTTTTACGAATGGTTTAATTTTTTCCTCAATTTTTTGTAAAGTGAGTTAGTAGTTGGGTTTGATGTTTTGCATCCCTTTTTGTATCTATCTGTTTAGAATACTACTTGTATTCTATTTGTGTTAATATATTTGATTATCAAAAAAGTAATAATAATAAATCACAAGACATTATAATATCAAAACAAAATGAATACCCTCATAAAAAATATCTACAAAAATAAAATTTAAAACAACATAAACAATGATAGAAATATCAACAGACATTTAAATTAGAACAACCAAATATTATTAAAAAAAAATTGAAAATGAATTGTGTACCTTATAATAACACTGAATCGTAAATCAAAAATTTGATATTGGAATGGAGAAGATGATAGAATTTTAGACTAAGAGATGAAAAATTTTGTGAGCTTCTGTAAAAAATTTGTGTGATATATGGATGAAGAAGAAGAAGAAGGGTGAGAGGATGAAATCGGTTGTGAGGAAGCAGAAGAAAGGGAAAGATTAATAAATATGTTGCCTTGCCTTAATGACTGTTGTAGTGTTTCTTGAAGTCTATGCATGTCAGTTTGTTGGGTGTTTAACACTCCATAATGCATGTGAACATTGCTAAGTGATATGCAGGTCGCAATGTTAGTTGTTGCTGGGTGGATAACATGTGCAAATCATGTGACCATTGCTGAGTAATTTCCACGCCGCAACCTTCTGACACAACTCTGCCAAACTCTGCATTGAATTGACTTGCCATAACGTTCAAAATTTGAATTTTGAAAAATATCTTGCGAGGTGAATAACACCTCTCAAACATTGTTTTAAAAATTCATTTCCCTCCAGATGACTTACGAGGTGATATATATATATATATATATATATATATATATATATATATATATATATATATATATATATATTATTCGGATAAATGGCTTGCGATGTGAGTATCATTCAGCAACCATCATTTTTTGCGAGGTAAAATTCACCCAGCAAAATTACCCAGCTGATTTTAGTTTTTCTTGTAGTGGCGGTTCAATGTCAGGAAGAGGTGTGGGAACCTGTTGTCTGTGTTTTCTTACATATACATAACTTGGTTTATAATGTGTTATATATTGAGGCATAACAATACTAGAAGAATGAGAACATTTCCCTTTCTTTTCCAGTAGCTTCATTGAAATTACGACACTATTTTCTAATTCATTCAATAGTTTTACGTACTTACTAACCATTGAAGCAAGTATTCAAACAAGCCGCGGTAGGGTGTAAGACAAAGTGCTCCATCGAGATCTCAAAGTTCTACATCCTTTAAACCAGTTAAACCATTGAAGTCCAGGTCTTCATCATCAGAGATAATGGTCTCAGAGCTACCTTCATGTTTCTCAAAATCATACTACCTATCTCCTTCATTCACAAACGCCCCCTGCCGAAATCTCAAAAAATGTCTGGTGCATCAAGGTTAAGGGGGAAAACGTATAACTTATCCTTAAAATTATAAAAGGAGTTCATATACACTTCAAAGAGTTAAGACCGTGCTTTAGATAGATAAACCTTGAGGTTGGCCAAGGGTTAAAAAACATCCTCATTACATGGAATAAGTGAAAGAACATAACCACCATGAGGGAGCCCTTCTTGTGCTCACACTAGTTATGGAAAGCCTTTACATATTCCTAACTCATTGGATGCAATTGTGTGGGGAAAAGTTCCAGATGATTGAGAACACCAATTTTAAATCCTTAGAAGGGAAGTGGAACCTACGTTGAAAAAACAAACATTCATACATGGGGAGCCCATATACATCAAACTGACTACGGGTGTACTTATCGCTCATTATAATAGTCACTTGTTAGTATGATAACGATCCCATATTTTGGCATGCAAGTCTCATCTTGTCCTCTGCGATTAGACCGGGTTCCCAAAATCTCATCATCTACCTGTTACCTTGGATTTTTTTACTACTATAAGGGACAAGTATTAACGAATACGCCACGTGGAAAGTCAAGACAGAATAGAGTCACATGATAATAAAGTTGACTCAAGGTCGGAAGTCACACAGAGTGATATTGGTCGAAGATGGTAGAGTCAAAGTACATTGTGAGAAGTTTAGGGACTTGTGAAATTGAGTATTATGCTATGTTGGCTAAGGTTGGAGTTCATCATTACAATGGAAGCAATGTCGACTTGGACACTACATGTGGAAAGTACTACAGAGTGTGCTATCGTGGCATGGTCAATTTCAAAGACCTCGACGTGGTTAATCAGTTCTTGGTGACCATTAAAAGTAGTTAAAATACTTGAATGGTGTTAAAAGAGTGGGAATTGGTTTAACACAGTGTTGGATGAAAATTAGCCAACTAGGAACAGCGACCTCGACAGAAGCTAGGTGAAGAAAGAGTGAAGATCGACCAACTCCTTGCATAAAAGCCAAGGGTCGACAACAACAAACTTGGCAGCATTACGCCATGGATCGACACCATAAGGTGGCTTGGTCGACGGGTCCCCTTGTCGATCAACCCAAGGAAGAAAACCAACCAGGGTGTTCTTGACGGGAGAAGTTAGTGCCTAGCGGGAAATTATTTTGAAAAGAGAAACGTGGAGGCAGTTTTCCAGAGACATGGGATGACACATGGCGCATCCTAAAGCCTTTTGACAGTTATTTTATATCTCTATATAAAGCATGGTTTTTCTGGGAAATGAGGGCGTCTTTTGCCAGTATTGGAAGAAAAACACTCTGAGTACCGCACTAAAGAGAAAAGAGTTCACTTTGTCATTCCAAAATGTACAGATACGTCCAATTGTCTTTTTACTTCTTGCATTACGTTTACCAAGTGTTTATGTTATTTAAAGTACCAATTTGTTCAGAATCTCTCTAACGTTTTGCTTCAACATTTTCTTTATCTTAACTAAACTTTATTTGCCTAGAGTTTAATTCTACATACAACACGAAATACATAACCGTCAAAGGTGCACCATAACCCAAGTGAACGATCCACCAAAAACCAATTATCCTAGGACTAGTTTGGTCGGTCCCGCAAGAAAACCCGCGGAGGAAGGTCAGAGGTTGTCCGCGCGAAAGTCACGTGCGAAAAAATCGGCATGCCCAGTGGGACCCGAAGGTTTTGGTGTATGGAGTTATGTAGCGGAAAGATGGTGACACCGCGACAAAACGGAGAAACATCTTCGCAGGGAAACCAGGTTTCCTCGCCAGGGGCGACTCTGGCCACCGCATCCACGACAACAGTCACTTCAACCGCTGGCACCGCACTATTCACGAATCCAAGTAGGCCCGAGGTAAGGCTCGTTACGACAAGAGTCGATGGGAAACACCTGCCCAATTTCAATATGTCAGCACCCTAACACTTAGGGATGCCACCAGAATTCATGTCAAGTTGGCGCTATGGTGGAATAGGCGCATGAGAGAATTCCTTGCCAGCGTTATCGCCATATCAAAACTTAGGCCTCGTAACCCAACACGTGGGAAGGCCATCAGGTTTCGGGTCACTCCCCACATTGATCCCAACTTTTACCACTAGCTCTGTCACGATCGTGCGACAGCAAATGGACGAAAGTAATCATGAGATGGTGCATATGTTGACCTAACAAATGAGCACCATTCTGAGACCCTTAATATAAGATTCGACCCAAAGTTACCAACAATTGGCAACTCAGATAACCTGAATAGGGGAATTCTTAGGGGCACCTAGGAGCATAGGAGGACAAACCCCTCCATCCCGCCCCGACACGCCGGGTCGACAAAATGAGCCGGTCGAGGAGAGAAACGACCTACAGGCGCGTGAGAACGAGCATATCCCTAGGGTGGCCCAGAGGCCTCCCATTCTGATGGTTCGCAGGGAACAAGACCCAGACCACATAGTTAGACAAGTTAGAAACGAGAATCTCGGGGGTGAAGCCAATCTAGAGGCCATGGTCGAACGCATTATGGTTCGAAATGGTGTGAACCCTAGCCTTCGACGGCCAACCTACACATCCCCTTTGCTGGATTTCGTGTTACAAACGGAGCTACCAAGAGGCTGGAATGTCCCAAAATTCACTAAATTTGCGGGTGAAACGGAGGAATCCACTGTCGAACATATAGCTAGGTGATCAGTGCATTTTAATGTACCTTCCTCTATGTTTAGACTTAGGCATTTCTACCATTTAGTTTATTTAATTTCCTATTTTATAATATTTTTACAATTTATTTTATTTTAAGCTTTATTTAATTTTCGTTTGTTATTTTTCAGCATTAATAGCTTTTAGTGAAAAATTCATAACTGGAGCTACAGGAATCGGATTGAGGCATTCTACCAGTCGTTGGAAAGCTAAGAAAGAGATCTACAACTTTCATGTTGCACAAAGGAGCTGATTCGGATTTCTTGAGTCTAGAATAATTCGTTGAAGTTTCTGACTTGTGACAATGTAGTTTTCCTTGCGGGCCTAGTTTAGGTTTCTGGCCCAGTTATTTTCTATTTAAAGTTGTTGTTGTGATGCAAAACAGGGACCTAGTTTATTTTTCCGAATTTTTTCCTTTATTTTATAGTTTTCATGGAGAACTAATACCTCCGGGAAAATCCTGCTGTGTACGGTTTCAACACTTTGAGGTTATTATTATGTCAATTTACTCTGATTCCTTTCAATCCTTTTCTATGAAGTCATCTGCTTAATTTGATTACAATTGTTTGCTTAATTCAATTGTTGTTTATAGGATAGAATTGGTTAAATTCGATTGTATGCATGTTCCTAAATTTAATTGCGTATTATCGTTTGCTTAATTCGTTAATTCGTCATATTCTTAACCGTTTGCTTAATTCGGTAAACAGGAACATAATTCATTTGATGTTGATAAGCGCTTGTCTGATTAATATCATAATCGAATAGGATTGGTACCGCTTAGGGATTGATGTTATAATAACCGATGATAAGTCGGAACCCGAATCAGTAGGATTAACCGTTTTAGTTTATCTGATAATCACTTTTGTTTTCTTATTTTATAAATCAAAACTTAAAACCCCCATAAACATTTTCTTTAGTTGGTTGAAATAATACAAGAATCCTTGTGAGAACGATATTTCGAGTCATTTGTCGCTATATTACATTTTTACAAAAATAACTCGTTTTTGATCCACGAGCGACAGCGGATCAAATTGGCGCCGTTGCCGGGGATTCTTATTAATTTTAGCCAAATGTAAAATTTTAATTTTAAAGTTTTTGTTTTTTTTATGTTTTTTGTTTTTTGTTTTTGTGTGTAAATTTTCAGGGTTGCAGTACAGTGGTAAGCGTTTCAGCCTATCAGGTGAGTTTGTAAGCTATCGCAAATTAGTTATTTTTCTATTTTATTTTATTTTTTTTTCTATTTTCATATTTTCAAAAAAATCCGAAATTTTTTTTATTGACTCATTTTGATTTTATTTGATTTTTAGTTATATTTTTATAATTTTTAGATTTATTTTTGTTCGGTTTTCTATTTTTCCATTCTTTTTCTTAACGGGGACATTGTTGGTATTTTTCTAATTGTTGCTGCATTGCCGAATTTGTTCTTTGTTTTATTTTCTTTGTTGATTTTCCTATTAAATTTAATATGACAAATCAAATAACTCTTAGAGAACTTGTTGCCTATGATACGAACTATAATGCTTTATGTATGGAATATCCTGTTGTTAGTGTACCTTTCGAATTGGAATCTGATTTAATACACTTGTTGCCAAGGCTTAATGGACTTGCAGGTGAGGATCCGAATAAGCATATGAATGAATTCCAAATTGTATGCTCTACACCTTCTGAACCTTCATTAGAGGACCTTGTCAAGCAAATGGCTATAAATGATCTTCAGTTTCAGCAACAAACAGATTCAAGTCTTCAGGCTCTGCAGACACAGATTGAACAGTTTGCCACTATACTGAATGCCATGCAACAAGCTCAAGAATCAAACCAACTATCTGCCCAAACAGTAGTGAATCCAAAAGAGTTACCGTCTGATTTAGTTGATGATATTCATCCTGAGTTGTTATCTGATTTTCCATCTTTATTAGATTATGATGATACTTACTCTTGTGATTCATGTACCGACACTAACATTTGTTCTGTTTGTGCTGAGATTAATGCTGCCGTACAGGGTGATGTTTTTCATGCAGATGAAGTTGTTTATGTAGCTAAAACTCTTAACATCACGGCTGCCCCAACCTCACCATCCATTGAACAACCTTCCCCCTTGGAGCTTAAACCACTTCATACCAATCTGAATTATGCTTATTCAGATATGGATAAAAAGCTTCCAGTTATAATTTCTTCTAACCTTGATTTTGATGAAGATAATAAACTTTTACAGGTTTTGAAGAAACATAAGAAGAGAATTGGATGGACCTCGATGGAAGTGGGAAGAAAAGCAATGAAGCAACCCCTTAACCCATTGATCTCTGATGTTGTGGAAAAGGATATCAAATTCACGTGTCCATTCGACACTTTTATTTATCGAAGATTCTTCTTTGATCCTGGAATAAAAGGCGAAGACACTAATACAAATTTCAAGGGCGATGGATGCTATCCAAAGTTACTCCCCACTTTGGAAGAGGAGACGGCAGGAAATCTCTCTTTGGGAAAGGATGCATATGTGATCACTTATCCACCTTGACTCCTCGGGTGTGTTCCTTCCTTTCTCTCACTCTTATTTTATATTTATGTTCTTTCGTTGAGGACAATGTATGCTTTAAGTGTGGGGGAGGGAACCATTTACTTTGTTTTATTTCTTTCAATTTTCTTTGTTTTGTTTTCATTTAATAAAAAAATTGTTTACTCAGAAAAACACAATGCATTTTTTGAAATTTTTGGGTTGTAGATTGATTGGAGGTCAGATTGTAGAGACTTGAGAAAAATTCATAAGATCGGTATCGTTTTAACACCTTGAGTCTCCAAAATATGGAAATCGATTTAGATACTTGTTATGGCTTAGTCTTGAGTTCTCGTTCTTTAATAGCTCTTAAGTAGTTTATCTAGCAGTCAGCACCATCTAAAAATCACATGCTAAGTAATTGAGCTGATGCAAATAAGTGAATGATCCCGTGCTTAATAAGAAAAAAAAAAAAGAGAAAAAGAAAAAGACAAAAAGTGAGAAAAAAAAAAAGAAAAGACAAAGAAAAATGTCTAATTATGAATTGTTGAAAAAAATATGGATCACAGTCACTAACAAGCTTAGTTACCATGCGTGTGAATAGATAAAGGGCTTAATGTGATTGCACTAGAATGAAAGAGAGCAAAAAGGAGGATGAGTAAGTTAGACTTAGGCATAACGACATGATTTGGATTGGTTTGTATAGGAGGGAGTCTTATGATTGCAAAATTGCGGATTTGTGTTCTTACGATATCCTTAGTATGCAAAAGTAGTACCGATCAATGCAATCTTGACCAAAGAGGAGTTCACAGCCTAGATTGAATAGCTGAATGTTTTTGTGTTTCATGAGTTTTGACAATACTTTGCTCGGAGTGCAAAAGTTCATGTGTGGGGGAATTTGATCAGTGCATTTTAATGTACCTTCCTCTATGTTTAGACTTAGGCATTTCTACCATTTAGTTTATTTAATTTCCTATTTTATAATATTTTTACAATTTATTTTATTTTAAGCTTTATTTAATTTTCGTTTGTTATTTTTCAGCATTAATAGCTTTTAGTGAAAAATTCATAATTGGAGCTACAGGAATCGGATTGAGGCATTCTACCAGTCGTTGGAAAGCTAAGAAAGAGATATACAACTTTCATGTTGCACAAAGGAGCTGATTCGGATTTCTTGAGTCTCGAATAATTCGTTGAAGTTTCTGACTTGTGACAATGTAGTTTTCCTTGCGGGCCTAGTTTAGGTTTCTGGCCCAGTTATTTTCTATTTAAAGTTGTTGTTGTGATGCAAAACAGGGACCTAGTTTATTTTTCCGAATTTTTTCCTTTGTTTTATAGTTTTCATGGAGAACTAATACCTCCGGGAAAATCCTGCTGTGTACGGTTTTAACACTTTGAGGTTATTATTATGTCAATTTACTCTGATTCCTTTCAATCCTTTTCTATGAAGTCATCTGCTTAATTTGATTACAATTGTTTGCTTAATTCAATTGTTGTTCATAGGATAGAATTGGTTAAATTCGATTGTATGCATGTTCCTAAATTTAATTGCGTATTATCGTTTGCTTAATTCGTTAATTCGTCATATTCTTAACCGTTTGCTTAATTCGGTAAACAGGAACATAATTCATTTGATGTTGATAAGCGCTTGTCTGATTAATATCATAATCGAATAGGATTGGTACCGCTTAGGGATTGATGTTATAATAACCGATGATAAGTCGGAACCCGAATCAGTAGGATTAACCGTTTTAGTTTATCTGATAATCACTTTTGTTTTCTTATTTTATAAATCAAAACTTAAAACCCCCATAAACATTTTCTTTAGTTGGTTGAAATAATACAAGAATCCTTGTGAGAACGATATTTCGAGTCATTTGTCGCTATATTACATTTTTACAAAAATAACTCGTTTTCGTGTTACAAACGGAGCTACCAAGAGGCTGGAATGTCCCAAAATTCACTAAATTTGCGGGTGAAACGGAGGAATCCACTGTCGAACATATAGCTAGGTATCAAACTGAGGCGGGGGACATAGAAAATAACGAGGATTTGAAAATGAAATATTTTCCTGGTTCCCTCACAAAAAATGCATTCACGTGGTTCACTTCACTTACCCCTCAGTCGGTCCATACATGGACGCAACTGGAAAGGTTGTTCCACGAACAATTTTACATGGGACATCTAAGATCGGCTTAAAAGAATTAGTTAGTGTAAAACGGAAAGTAGTGGAGTCCGTAGACCAATATCTGAACATGTTATGACTGTTGAAAGTGAGATGCTTTAAGCAAGTCCCTAAACACGAATTGGTCGAAATGTCCGCGGGAGGATTAGATGATTCCATTAGGAATAAGTTAGATACACAATACTTAAGAGATATGGCACAGCTGGTCGATTGCGTTCGACAGGTCGAACGCTTGAGGAGCGAGAAATCACAGACTAGCCGATACCGTAAGAAATAAAAGGTGGTGTTTGTCACTACCGGCGGATATTCATCGGACAATGAGGAATTCGTCGAAGAAAACACCTTTATTGTGGCTAAACTAAAAGCTAGACCCCCATACGCGTGTAGGGTTCTAAAACCGTCAAGCAGAAAGAATCTGGTCGATACGAAGAAAAAAGACAAATATGTCGCAAAAAAATATTCTTTTGATGTATTAGTTAAGGATGATCAAATTATCGTCCTGGCTGGGATAAAAAATCCCCCTCAAGAACAAAAGAAAAAGAGAGGATTTTGTAAATTTCACAAATTTCTTGGTCATAAAACTGCTCAATGTGTTCTTTTCAGGGATTTGGTGCAGAAGACGTTGAAGGAAGGAAGGCTGCAGTTCGGGGAAAGACCAAAGATGCAGGTGGATGCGAACCCTCTAAAAGTAGAGGAAGCAATGTATTATGAAGTGGCAAAAAGCATGATAATCGAGGCTACTAATGGCCTTAAGGAGCAAGTAACAACCCCAATCCTAGATTGCATGGTGATTGAAGCTACTGATGGTTTCAAAAAAAAGACAGATCGATTTCGGGGGAATCTACCATAAAGCTGGGGAAAGTCTAGTAGAATTTCAAGAAAAAAGCAAAGTCGGCGTCTCCACAGCCGCCCTCTATCCCAGGTGTCATGCTGTGTTCGACTAGAAAGCGACGAACATGCTCAAATTCGATAAAGCAGCAGTCCCAAGGTTCGTATTCTACAAAGACGACACTCCTCGACGAAATCAGGAGTACCGGAAGCTGTCACAGCCCACAAGGCCCAGAACTTTTGTACCTCCGTTGGATATCCCACAAGACCAATGGGTGACCTCTGTGACCCAGAAAGGGAGCAAAAGGCCAAAATAGAAGGTGTTGGATTTGGAAAAAGAGGCTAGGGCCTTCGTCAAGAACGCTAAATCAAAAGGGTATGTGGGGTCGCCCAATTACAAGGGCAAGAACCCAATGACGCGAACCCAGTGGAGGCTACATCAGCGAAATAAGAAGGCAGCCAGAGAAGCATCGACTTCACAGCCGCATCCAGTTGGGAACCTTAGGTCGAAGAGTCAACCCCCAAGAACCAGATGGGTAGAAAAGGAGAAGGTGATGGTCAGCCAGACCATAGCACTGACCGTGGAAGACTCGGGGAACAAAGCGGTAGTGTCAACACAGAAGTCGACGTTTACTGCCAACTCAGAAGACAAGAAATGGCCAGAATATACCCCTCTGGAAGACGAAGGTGAACCAGAGTATACACCCCAGTCAGATGACGAAGAATACACCCCATCTCCCAAGGAAGACCTAGATATGGACATGTACAATGAGACGAATGATGACACATATGGTGAAGACTTCATCCTTAGCTGCGGAATTTTGTCAATCCTTCCAGTAGAATATGATAGGGTATTCGAAGTGTCGGAATCAGAAGATGATTTCTTACCAGACGAAGCTATAGAGGACAAGTCATTATATTACTACGTAATGAACAGTGGTGTGGTAGAGGAAAGAACTACGATGTTTGAGAGGCTCATCCTAGGGATGATGTATCACTTGAAACTGTTGTTCATAAAGGCGAAGGTCGATGGCATGACAATAAACAAAGTCTTCGTAGATGGTGGGGTAGAAGTCAGTCTAATGTCCCACACGTCATTCAGAAGAATCAGCAAGACGGAAGCCGACCTTAAGCAACACAATATGGTTTTGTCCAATTATGAAGGTGTTTATTGTGAATTTTGGTAAACAATTGTTGGTCTATCAACTTCTAAGAAATTGACTAACATGCAGGATCGACCATACTAAATCTTAGGACACGTGCAAAAGAGTGTTTTCGACTGCGTGAAATCAAAGCTGGAAAGCGTAGAAAAGGTGTTGTAAAAGTAATGCTAAGATTATTGCCAAACTCCGCGTTCGATGCCAACCTCTCGAAATTGTAAAAGACTTTAAAATAAAGATGCAAGCAAATAAATGGCTTGAAAAATAACTCTAATCAAAACTCCGCGTTCAACTAGGGGATCTTTGCAAAGAAAATGGGTAGAAAATTGTAAAGGGCAGTTTGAAATGTAAAAACTGAAAGTTAAAAGAGGTAGTTGAATTGTAAATACAAATCACATTGATAGTAAAAGGTTTGGTGTTGTATCATGTACATTCTCGTTGCACTCGTTTCTCTACACGCGGATACTCAGAGTTGTATGAACTAGTACGATAATGAATGAACACCTTTATTACATAAATTTTACATCTATTTATAGTGTTAAAAGTAACTTCTATATGACGGTTGAGACTCCCCATCATGCATCTTTTGGCGCTTCTTTTGTCTAACCGTTCCCACATTTTCCATTTTAGCTTGAATTTTGAATATTTAGAACTTCCCTCCAAGTCTTAGAAAATCTATTTACGCTCCTTCCTTGCTGTAGTCGTTGTCGAGTCTTTCCCAACACTTAACAATTTTTTAACGTTTTCCTCTTTCTTCGACTAGAACCCCCTTGATGCCGGTCGAAACTCTGTTGTTTCTATTGACTTCAGATAATACAATCCTTGACTGAAGTCGAAAATTCATGGTTAACAGAAGGCAAGACCAGTAATATTCTGGGAGTGGTCCAAGTCGAATTAGATGTTGGAACCACCACAAGGTCGACGCTCATGATGGTCATAAATTCTAAGACAAATTTTAACCTTCTATTAAGAAGGGAATGGATTCATGGAATCGGAGCGGTCCCCTCGACGATGCACCAAAGGTTAACTATCTAGCGAAAGGACGACATCATGGAAAATGTGGAGGCCGATCATAGTTATTATAGAATCGAGGAAACCAAAGAGACAAAAAGATCTTTCAACTAACACTTGGCGAATGTGGTGCCATGTGACGATGAATCGGGCTCTTATACCTCCGCCAATACCGAACGTACCCTCAATTTGGACCTAGATCATGGTTTAGTCTGGGATTCAACTGATCCCCCAGCAGAATCGTCACAAAGTTGTCCACCAATGGGGTGGCCTCCCATAGATGAAGATGGCTACTGAATCAGAAAGTCTGAATCGGATTTCGGCCTATGTGGCTGAAAACAAAAGGAAAGCGACACTCGAAAAAGAGAAATATGGAGATACCGTTAAAGACACATGTATAAGTGGCCAACAAGGCAGACAACAGCTTCAGAAAGCCGGAGGCTCGAATGTATCTATGACGATGAGCCTTTGGGGTTCAAAAGGAACTCAACCTTCGATGCGCAGAAAATACAGGTGCAAGACCCTCTGGAAGAGGTCGACCTAGGGGAAGGCGCCACCAAGATACCCATGTACGTGACTACAAAGATCAACTTGAGAATGAGAGCCAACCTAATCAATATGTTGAGGGAGTACAAAGATTGCTTCGCATGGGATTACGACGAGATGTCAGGACTAAGTCGGGAAGTGGTAGAGCATCACATGCCCATTCAACTAGGCAAGAAACCAGTCAAGCAGCAGCCACGTAGATTCGCCCCAAAAGTGACGTAAAAAATCAAAAAGGAGATCGAGAGGTTACTGCAGAGTCGTTTCATTCGCACGACAAGATATGTCGAATGGTTGGCGAACATAGTCCTGGTCGTTAAGAAAAATGGCACTCTGAGAGTTTGCATCGACTTCAGAGACTTGAACAGTGCACTCCTAAGGACGAATATTCCATTCCTGTAGCAGAGATGCTAGTCGATTCGGCCGCCGGTTTCGAGTATTTAAGCATGCTCAATGGATATTCTGGATATAACTAGATTTTCATAGCCGAAGAAGATGTCCCTAAAACACTGTTCCGCTGCCCAAGGGCTTTGGGGACCTATGAATGGGTCGTCATGCCGTTCGATTTGAAGAACATTGGGGCAACATACCAAAGGGCCATGAACGCTATTTTTCACGACTTCATCAAACAGTTCATGCAGGTATATATTAACGACATAGTCATAAAATCATCGTCGAAGGACGATCACTTGGATCACCTTCGACGATCATTCGAAAGGATGAGGAAATATGGATTGAAAATGAATCCACTAAAGTGTGCTTTTTGCGTACATGCAGGGGACTTCTTGGGGTTTGTGGTGCACAAGAAGGGTATTGAAATAAACCATAATAAGACAAAAAGCAATTCGAGATATCGAACCCCCGACGACGAAGAAGCAACTCCAGTCCCTACTTGGAAGGTGAACTTTTTGCGAAGATTCATATCGAATCTAAGTGGCAAGGTAAAAGCATTCTCACCACTATTGAAGGTCAAGAAGGAAAGTGAGTTCCATTGGGGACAAGAGCAACAAGAGACTTTTGATGCACTCAAAGAATATCTCATAAAGCCTCTCGTGTTGCTGCCACTGAATCTGAATAAAAACATGAAGCTATACATTGCAGCGTCTGACACAACGATAGGAAGCATGTTAGCCTAGGAGGATAATAATGGAGTCGAAAGACCCATTTATTACCTTAGTCGAATGTTAGTTGATGCTGAAATTAGGTATTCCATGATTGAGAAGTTATGCCTATGTTTGTATTTTTCATGTATTAAATTGAAACAATATATTAAGCTAGTCGAGATTCAGGTTTCATCACATTTCGATGTCATCAAATGCATGTTGTCGAAGCTTATTTTACATAGTCGAGTGGGAAATTGGGCCTTGGCACTCACAGAGTTTTCCCTTACCTACGTCCTGTTATGGGCGATGAAGGGACAGATAGTGGCAGACTTCGTGGTCGACCATACTGTGACAAGGAAACTACTTTGGTTGATTAGCACAAACCCGTGGAAATTGTACTTCGACGGGTCAAGTCACAAACATGGAGCCGAAATAGGCGTCATCATCGTTTCTCCTCGAGGGAACCCACAGAGTTTAAATGCGGGGTCGAAGGCAGATGCTCAAACAACGAGGCATAATACGAAGCTTTGATCTCAGGCCTGAGAATCCTCAGAGGATTGGGCACCAAGAGTGTCAGCATTAAGGGCGACTCTTAATTGGTTATCAAGCAACTCACCAAAGAATACAAGTGCGTCAAAGAGCATCTAGTGAGGTACCTCGCAACTGCAAAAGGTCTGTTGGAACAATTTGAAGTGGTAAGCATTGCGCACGTGCCCAGGATAGACAACCAGGAAGCCAACGAGTTGGCACAAATCGCTTCAGGATATAAAGTGTTAGAAAAGAAACTTAGAACACTCATAGAAGTAAAATGTACGCCGATGGACAAGTCGTTTGGAGGCCAGGAAGTTGGTGAAAGTAACGGCTTGACGAGAATAGGAGATAACAGTAGAAGAAACGGTACGATCTTCGTAGGGGACATAATGTCTCCGAAGGATTGGCGAAGGCCTTTGGTCGGGTATCTAAAAGAGCCAACAGCAGCTACCGATAGAAAGATCAAATATCAGGCTTTAAGTTACATCCTAATAGGGGACGAACTGTTCAAGAAGACACCCGAAGGAGTGTTGCTCAGGTGTTTGGGGGAAGCATACGCGTAATTGGAAATATCAGAAGTGCATGGTGGGGCATGCGGAGCCCACCAAGTCGGCCAAAAGATGAGGTGGGTATTGTTCCGACAGGGAGTATATTGGCCAAAGATGCTCAAAGATTGCATAGATTTCACAAATGGTTGCTAGGAGTGCGAAAAGCACGCCGACATACAACGGGTATCGGCCGACGAATTACATGTCGTGGTCAAGCCATGGCCTTTCCGAGGATAGGCTCTAGATATAATCGGGGAGATTTGACCGGCCTCCTCGAGGAAACATAAGTTTATCCTTGTCAGAATCGATTATTTCACAAAATGGATTGAGGATATACCATTGTCAAAAGTGAACCAAGAAGAGATCATCAACTTCATTCAGAAACACATTTTGTACAGGTTCGGAACTCCTGAGACGATCACTACGGATCAAGGGTCAGTGTTCGTCAGCCAGAAAATGCAGCAGTTCCGGTAGACGAATGGTTTAAGTTGGTTACTTCGACCCCCTATTACGCCCAGGCGAACAGTCAAGTCGAAGCTGCTAACAAGGTAATAATTGGGCTCATTATGAAGCACATATCTAAAAAACCTAAGAATTTGCGCCAGATGTTGGATCAGGTATTGTGGGCATGTAGAATATCTCCAAAAGAGTCCACCGGATCGTCACCGTTCCGTTTGGTGTTTGGACATGACATCGTTTTGCCAGCAGAAATTCTCCTACAGTCAGTACGTATCCAGCGTCAACATGATATCCCGTCAGAGTAATATTGGAACATGATGATGGACGAGATGGTAGGCCTAGACGAAAAAAAGGTAGAGGCACTCGATGCATTATTACATCAGAAGGCTCGAGTGGCCCAAACGTACAACAGGAAGTCCAGAAAAAGGTCTTCATGGTCGGGGATTATATTTTGAAGACAATCCTTCTGATGGATCAAAAGGATCAAAGGTTTGGAAAATGGTCCCCCAATTGGGAGGGGCCATTCCAAGTGTCCCAGGCTTTCAATCACAATGCTTATGAGGTCCAAGAAGTCGGGGGAGACCAGTGGGTCATCCGGATAAATGGGAAATATTTAAAGGCCTATAGACCCACGTTACAAGAAATTCAGAAGACAAAATGACGATTTTCATTAAAAGAGACCGACGGATGTGGACGGCCAACACAAGTTAAAAAATAATGAAAGAAAACCCAGTCATTTTGAAAATTGTTCCTTAAAACCTTCGAGCAAAGTGCGTTCATGGTCCAACCGACTCTCTAAGATGAACTTCCTATGACAAATTTGCTCAATAGAGGCCTTAATTTTCAAGGCAGCCTCAACATGGACAATCCCTTTGGCCACGTCTTGGTCGATAACCTCCTTGGCTAGCAAGGGTGTATCAACATCCAAAGAGGCTTTCTGCCTCTCGACATCTGCGATCTTCTGCTCTAGCTCCACTATTTGGGCACGATAGCCAGATATCTGTTGGTCGAGGGCTAAGCGTCTGTCAGAACGTGACTGTTGGGAGGCCTCATAATCTTTCAAGTTCTTTTCACAGACAGCACTGAGATACCACTCCCACTTTATCTCGTTTATTTGGGAAGGGATTTGAGCATCGATGTGTTTTCATAGAGTCACATCTTTCTCCAGCTAGGTAAAAAGGCTTCAAACTCAATCAGATTGGCGGCTGTAGAAGTCCGCACGTCGAATGTCGAAAGCGCGTCCAGAATATTGAAGACGTCTCGAGCGACATGTGCCTCCACAGCTGCTTCGAAAAACTCTTCCCTAAATAAGTATGTCCTCAACTCCTGCAGCTTGAGGTCAAAAGTGATGTCTTCGGCCGGATTAACTGTATTCTTCGAACCTGCGGAGTTAACGGCCTCGACAGTCCTGCGCAATTTGAGGAGAGCTTTTAATGTCTCTGCAGGGTTCGACAGTTTGAAGGCCAAGATAACTTCGGGAGTGTCGGGTGAGCTTACAACGCCATCCCTCGGGGTTGAAGAAGGTCCAGCCACATGGTCAACACCTGCACCCGCCTCTCCATTACTGGAAGCGACATTCTCAACACCTCCCTCGAGATCGACAATAACAACCGGGCTTGGTCTAGAACATCCTCCGTCAAAACTCCCAGAAATTCGTCGATTTTTTGGGGACTTAGCGAATGAGTAGTTCCAATTAACTGCCCAACAATATTGGCCATAATATTGGCAAACGTAGGAGAAGTTGGATCCTCGACATCCTGCGAAGCAAACGAAACCAAAAATGTCGATTAAAAGGCGCGAGAGGTCTATTAATAGAAGGGTTGGAATGAGCATTACCTTAGGAGTTTTGGGCCAGGGGAAGTTCTAGTAAAAATGATTTGAAAGACTTCAGTTAAGTCTTCTGGTACGACGGGTGTTGGAATCGACGCAACCTCCTTTTGAAGGGTTTTCTTTGTGGGCGCTTTCTTTTTTCGCCTCAGTGGAGTAGCCGGGGGAGAGTCTGACGGTTCAGAGGGAAAACCCCGAGAATGGGTACTCTCGTTCGACACCACCACGTCAGGGATAATTTGTTGCTAAGAATCTTGGGTGGGACAATCCAAATAAGTCGACCGACAAGGACAAGCGCGACAAAAAACAAAGGAAACATGCCATACCTGGACATCAAGAAATTTTTGTTTTTTGGTTGGTTGGGTCGAAGTCGACCCCACAGGAGGAACCCTCTTATGCACTTGGGAAACAACAGGAGACAGTCAGAAAACAATACTAAAAAAATCAGCGCAAATAGATAAAGACAAAGAGGAATGAGCTTACCCTTTTTTGAACATCCACCAAGGGTGCTGATGGGCCAAGAGCTTCGCTGGAGAGAGCAACAAAAGTGTTGACCACGTTCTCTAAGAAAAGGTCGTGGTCGAAATGCTACGCTTGATACTCTGACCAACAAACATTAAAACTCTCGATGGAGAAGAATGAGGGCTTGTAACGAAACACAAGCAACTCCAAGTGTTGAGTCGACTGAGCAAACTTAAGATAATTTTTGTGACCCGTCTGGTCAAGCCTTCAACCAGCCCACACGACATTGTCACAATGGCGAACCAGTGGATTTGGCAACATCTGGCTTAAGCCAAACTATTAGGCAACTAAATTGTGTTGATAGTTCATAAACCCGTACCCATTGTTGCTCGAGTCGATACGAAACAACAAAATCGTCGGCGTTAGAAATGCCCTCCAGATAGAGTTAGATACGGCGGCGGTGCTGGGGGAGGTACCAGGGAAAGGATTCCAGAACCAAGTCGGCCCAAACTGTCGATTGGAAAAGGGGACCATCTCAGGAACAAAGACATTTTCCTCACCAAACATAGTGAGATATTTCATAAAAAGAGTTGTGTTGGGAGTCTCCTGCATAGTCATAAGAGCCAGTTGAACCTTTTGGCAGTTATTTTATATGTCTATATAAAGCAATGTTTTTCTAGGAAATGAGGGCGTCTTTTGTCAGTATTGGAAGAAAAACACTCTGAGTACCGCACTAAAGAGAAAAGAGTTCACTTTGTCATTCCAAAATGTACGGATACATCTAGTTTTCTCTTTACTTCTTGCATTAAGTTTACCAATTGTTTATGTTATTTAAAGTACCAGTTTGTTCAGAGTCTCTCTAATGTTTTGCTTCAGCATTTGCTTTATCGTAACTAAACTTTATTTGCCTAGAGTTTAATTCTACATACACCACGGAATACATAACCGTCAAAGGTGAACCATAACCCAAGTGAACGATCCACCCAAAACCAATTATCCTGGGATTAGTTTGTCCGGTCCTGCAAGCAAACCTGTGGAGGAAGCTCAGAGGTTGTACACGCAAAAATCATGTGCGAACACACAGACGATTACTGAAAAGCATGTGGAAGCTCGTCAGAGGAAACCACTGCATGGGATTGATATGTGTCATGACAGGGTTAGTCGACCATTCTTAGGTAGTTATTTTATAGTAGTATATAAGGGGACACATGTCCATATTGTAGAGAGTCTGCAATTGTACACAAATTTCTCTAAACTCAAAGTATTTGTGCGTTGAGAAATGAATAAGGAAAAATGAACTATGTGTTCCACCATTTACACACTTCAAGCATTTTACATTCAAGTACTTGTTATGAATTAAGTTACCTTTCTATTGCCTTTACAATTCTTGTTACTTTGTTTTATTGCATTTCAACTTCAAGCCTTTTCACCCTTAAAAACTTTTTATTTCAAGTTTCATTCAGAGGTTACATCAAACAATTTCAAGTAAATTTCGATTTCAACAGTACGATGGTTTTAAAAGTCATAAATGTACACAAATATGATCCAAGAAATTTTCAAGTTTGATACTTTAAGTATTAATAGAAACTTGTTTTTGTTTACCAAATTTCACAGTAAACAAATTTGCACATCCAGTGGGACATTTTATGTGCGTTATTTTTCATTTATATTGAAATTATAGTATTTTACTTCATTAAATTCTTAGTCTATGAGTGCAAGTGTGCATGAGATTAAGGTGAAGTAAAATAACAAAGAGAGAAATTAGAAGACCTATAAGAAGATACGTCAAGAGAATCATAATTCCTAGGAATAACAATGGAGAACAACCTTCCAATAGCGCTGGGTCGGGTATAGTTTATGCAACTGCGACTGAACTCATTCCTTCAATCGCTAGTACTTTGGAAATAACAACTACAACGATTGCACCAATAACTTTACCAGAAGGGATGGGTTTATCCTCAATACCCAAAGTCTCCCAGTGACTCCTAGACCAATTGTGGCGTCTGACTTCAGGACTTTTGCCACAAATTTTACAATGCCCATATAAGCGTGTAAACAACCTTATGGAATGCCAATGACAGTGATGGAAAGTTTACATAATAATCCTTTGACATTTACTGATAATGCTTTAAATGCATATTCGTCTATTATGGCATCTGGCTCAGCCATAAGCAACCATGGTCAAACTATGCCATCCCATATGGGGATGGGATTCGGTTCTCAGGCAATGTCTGCTTTGATGACAAATTTTGTAATAGAGATGCAACAACAGATGGATGAGAGTAACCATGACATGGTAAATACTCCAACACAACAGATAGGTACAACATTCAACCCATTGATTCAAAACACGAATCATTATTACCAGTAGTTGGCAGCTAAAATGACTAGAATTGCTGATTCTTTTGGCGCTCCTCTAGTACATGTTCGATTAGTTGGCCAACCCCAAGAAGTTAGGAAGGTTTGAAATGAGAGGGCAGTGATGGAGGAAAATACTGTGAATATAAAATAATAAGTGATTCCCTAAATAGTCAAACAAGAGATGCCTAAAAAGGAAGAGTATACACCTGTTATAATAGTTAATCGAAACCAGGATGCTGACCAAGTTGTCCATCAGGTTCGACAAGGAAAACTGTTGGGAGAAAATAACCTTGCAACCATTGTCAAAAGGATAATGGCACAAAATAAGGTTAATTTGGGCCTAGAGAGGCCAAATTACACATATCCATTTTCAAGATATGTGTTGCAAACCGAATTACGAAGGGGATGAAAGATCCCTAAATTTACTAAGTTCATTGTAGACACAAATAAGTCTACTATCGAGCGCATTGCTTGATACCTGACTGAGGTTGGTGGCATAGGTAATAATGAGAACATGAGGATGAGATATTTCCCTAGTTCTCTCACCAAGAATGCTTTAACATGGTTTACTACCTTACCTCCTCATTCGATCAATGATTGGACATATTTAGAGAGGTTGATTTGTGAGTAGTTTTACATGGGGAATCTAAGATTAGGTTGAAAGAATTGTCGATCGTCAAGTGAAAGTTTGTTGAGTTAATTGGTGACAACCTGAATAAACTCTGTTTATTAAAAACAAGGTGCTTCACCCAGGTGTCTGAACATGAACTTGTTAAAATGGTTGTTGGGGGACTATATTATGCCATTAGGAAGAAACTAGATACTCAATATCTAAGGTACATGATCCAATTGGCAAACAGAGTTCGACAGGTCGAAAGAATAAAGGCCAGAGTAAGTAAGGGTATGAAAGAGTGTGTAGCTTATGTTGACATGGAAGACCATGACCTAGTGTCTAAGATCGAATATGGCCATGTTGAAGAGTCTGAGGTTGACGTGGCTGAGCTAAACCCATGTGCCCCATATGTGTATGAGTTGTTTACGCTTGAAAATGGGAAGAACCCTACAAAGCCTAAAGAAAATGATAAATTCCTTAAGAAAAACTACACCTTCGACATAATCAAATACGATGAGATTTTCAATTTGTTTGTTGCAGATAATCAACTGCTTGTGTATCTAGGCACAAAAGTGCCATCATTAGAGAAAAGAAAGAAACGAGGGTTTTGTAAGTATCATAATTTCTTAGGGCATAAAGCCTCACAATATTTTCTTTTTAGGGATCTTATGTAGAACGCACTAAATGAAGCCAGGTTAAATTTGCTAAGGGAAAGACAAATATGAAGATTGAACATGACCCCTTATAAGTTTGAGATGCTAGTTATGTAGAGCTTACTGTAGTTAACATGGTCAAAATTATAATGGTTTTCAATATGGCTGAATTGAAGAAAGTGAGAATCATATTGGACTTGTATTCCGAAAGGCTGGTGAAGGTCTCGTGGAATTTCATTACAGATGTCAAGCTGAGGATTCAGAGGTGATGTTATGTCCTCGATGCAGTGTTGTGTTTGATAAAAAGGATGCAAGAAAGGTTAAAAGTGCTTAGAAAGAAAAGGAGAAATAAAATTAGAGGAAGAGTAGGCCTTAATATTACTTTGACAGAAGGAGAGTGCTACACAAGAAGGAACGGGTGCCTGGTCAACAAAGGGCTAAGAATAATACTTATAGATCTACTCCCAATGCTCCTTAAGGAAAGTCGACTAAGCCTTCTGGAACAGAACATGATGGGAATCAAAGTGGAGGAATTTTGAGATAGTTCAAGGGTCTTCCATAATTTATCGAGAGAATTTCTAGATGTCAAAAAGACGTTTTTATGGGCCTAGTGCTAACTATAAAGGGAAAAATCCCATGAGAAGAACACAATGGAGAAGATTCCATAGAAAGAAGAAGGCAGAGAGAGATTTGTAGAGTCTAGTAATAATAGGTAACCTCAGAATCAGAAAAAAGATCCAACAAAGAAGTTAGTGGAAAGGAAATTGTTTTTTCCCAAGGCAGGTCAAACGAAAGAAAAAGTTAGGAAAGAAGAGCGAAAAAAAAAAGATGAGTTAGTCGCAGACAACTTTGACTCTGGGTCAGAAAGGGACTTCTATGTCTTGTGTAATGTAGTTTTTGTGCTTCCTAGGGAGTACGATTGTGTGACAGAGGTTGTAGAGATTGAAGATTATGAGGAGGAAGAGCTAGCAAAACATAAGCTAGTATGTTATTTTGTGATGAATAATGGATCTATCGAAGAGCAGAACGCGTTCTTCAAAAGGTCCCATGAGGGAATGAAGAGTCACCTAAAGCCCCTTTTTATAAGGGCGAAGGTCGAAGACACCATGGTGAATAAAATTTTGGTTGACGGGGGTGCTGTGTTGAATTTAATGCCTCAATTCCTATTAGCCAAGATAGGAAAATTTGACATAGATTTAAGGCCCCATAAAATGGTACTTTCTAACTATGAGGGAAAGACTGGCCAAACTATGAGGGCCATCTAGGTGGATGTAATTGTGGGGTCCATTTCTCGAACCACTGTTTTTCTCGTAATAACATATAGTTCCAGTTACAACTTGTTGTTAGGGAGAGAAGGATACATGGAATATGAGCATTTCCTTTGTCTCTTCACCAAAGGATAACTCTCTAATGTGAAGACAGAATAATTGAAAACATTGAAGCTTACCATGGCTACTACATGGCCGAAGTTAACCATGTGGGCAAGATAAATTTTGACATAAATTTGGCAAATACAACGCCATGTGCACCGACAAAATTAGCCTATGAAGGTGAGAAAAATACACAAGAAGGGGGGTTGAATTGTGATTTCTAAATATTTTCTAATTCTAATCAGAGTTCAGAATTTAAACAAAAGCTCATACTCTAATTAATAAATACAGTGGATAGAAAGACAAAAGTAAATAAATGGAAGAGAACACACAAATGTTATCCTAGTTCCTTTCCATCTGAGAGTAGTCCAATCCCCTTGCAGCACAAGATATTTCCACTATAATCAACTAGATTACAACAACTTATGCCTCATATATAGATGTGCTCTTTTCAATGATGTCAAAACTCAGCTCCATATAAAACTGTATGTTGGATGTTGTCACCATGTCATATTTGCATGTCTTGTCTCTCATAAGTCAAACACTTGTCAAAAACATGATTGTTGCATATAGCAATGGTCAAATCTATGTTTCATTTAGGGTTGGCTTAGTTGGTTTTGTTTGCCATACTATATGTTTCATCATAAGAATCTTAATGCATGAAAATTGGCATTTTTGCCTATTTTAGGGCTTTGAGTCGACCCAAAGCCTGCTCCAGTCGATTCACATAGCTAGTCATTTTAATGAATTACTCTCAGGAGGGATCGCGTCAACCCTCTGATCGAATCATACTATGACCATATGTATCTGGCTAAATTTGCATGATGTGCATCGACGCATGTCATGCTCCGGTCGATGCATGGTTCTGATTTTTGCATAATCATGTATATGGGTAAGCTCAGGTCAACCCCTTTACTACATAGGTCGACCGCTCGCTATTTTGTGTCAAAATTTTGTTATGTCAAAGTGTTTTTGTGAGTCTATTTTGTTTGTTAAGTCAATTATGTTTTTTATATAAGTTGAGTTGTACTTTCCTTTCACATAAACTAAGAAAATAAGAAAAGTGAAATTTACGTGTCGACTTCGTTCTTATCATCTTCATTCTCTTCATAGCATTTCACAACAACTACACATAATCATTTTTGTTGTACATTGTGCATGTTCGAGGTGATAACGTCCAAAGCCGAAGATTGGTTTAATCTGGTTTGGGTTGAGTAATCGGGAGGTTTTTCTTGAATAAAACTGTTAGGGTTTTATCCTTATAGAATCTCAGATTTTGGGGGGTTTTGCACGAATCGGTCCATCACAGATTGAGCTGAGCGAAGGTAATCGAAGAGCTGGAGGTTATGTCGGTTTAGTAGCGATAAAAGGAGGATTGTGAGTGGAAGATTCGGGTTCGACACGTGGGTGATTGAAATCAGTCGGGCCAGATTTAAAGACTGAGGGTTGTTCAAAGAGAGTGTCATAATCGGAGGTTTATTCACCGCGTTCGAAGGACTTGATTCAACTTGAATCAAGGGGCAAGAAGAAATAGGCTGTACAACAACAAATTATGTTCGATTGTTTGATCTCTATTTGCTTCTTGTATAAACATTGACCAATAGGTTATATCTATTTATATACAGGTCTCATTTCTATTGTTAGAATTGAGGCCAGACGTACCTCGAGCGAGGACGACGGGGGAACTGCCTCAACAAATCGTTGTGTCTTTTTCTTTACGTTTATATTGCTATATTTCTGAGTTTGTAGTGCAAATGATTATGTCAATCAAATTCTGATTTGAGTTGTGCTGAACTATTTTTTAAGCTAATTATAATTGTTGATTGTAATAGAAAACTTGAGTACTCAATTCTCAAAATAGAATTCACTTGTAGTGCTCCGCACTCCAAGTGTTTGATCAATTGTGTGAACTAAAAACATTTTGTGCTACCTTTTCAAGTTGTCTATATTTTAAAGGCATTGGAACTAGTCACACCTTATAGTGAACATAATCTAATTGAAGTGTGATTGAATTGTGATTCTCGTATCTCGTTTATCAAATTCCACAGGTTGTACGCATATCCGGTTTTCTAAGTAACTATTTATTTTAGACGTGTATAGTTCCTCGGCCGCTTCCGCCTTAAACAATTAATAAACCAATTTTTGGTAGCGTCGACTATGTTTTAAACAAGTGATCTATTTAACCCCCCCCCCCCCTCTTCTAGATCTGCGCCATCGTCTAACTAGTGGTATCAAGAGCACCTGTTAATTTTGTGCTTCAAGTATAACTTAGTAGGAAATGGCTAACGAACCTAAAGGGGCTTATAATAGAGCACCTGTTTTCAATAGAGAAAACTATAGTTACTGGAAAGACTGTATGTTTGGATATAAATTCCATTGACAAGAAGGTATGGAATGTTATTTTGAACGGTCCTATGGAAATAACCATGACCGATGAAAATAACATGATTGTGCCTAAGCCTAAAGCACAATGGAATGATGATGATGATGAGAAAAAGTATAATTACGATTAGAAAGCTAAAAATATTCTGATCTCCTCCTTGGGAGTTGACAAATACTATAGAGTTTCCCATTGTTTAACTTATAAGGATATGTGGGACTCATTGCAAGTTGCCTATGAGGGAACCAATGATGTCAAACTAATCGGTCACACAAGAAGCAAGTTAAGCTGAGAAGAGTTTACATCGCATGGGAAAGCGATAATGAGTCATCCGAGGATAATAGTTCTAGTAACGAAGACGAATTTTTCAACCTTTGTCTCTCCGCTCATCAAAAGAAGAAAAACAAAAAGGTACGACATGCAAAATATGATAATTCTACTAGATTGTCTCATTCTGAATTACAAACTACTTTTGATACCTTACATCATGAAGCCAAAGAAGCCTTTAAAATGATAGCCTTAAATAAACAAATTTTTGCTCACTTAGAGCAAAAGATTCTTGATTTTGAAAGGAAACTAGAGGCGTTAAAGGCTTCCATAGTGGAAGGTACAAAAGTGGATTATGAGGCTAGAAATCACAAGGCCAAACTTAACAAGGCTCTAGAACCCAAAATCACATTTGTTATCGATAAAGCGCATTTTAAAAAGAGTATGGTTAATCCCTATCAAAAATACACATATGTGGTAAAGAATCATGATAGAAAAAGTGATACAAGAGCTAACTTTTCTTGTTTGTATTGTTACAAGAAGGATCACACTATTGCTAAATGTCGCTTTAGGAGATTTTTGGTTCCTAAAGGGGTTTATCAATGGTTTCCTAAATGTGACCATGTTTTCACTCACAACCAAGGACCCAATAAACAATTGGGTACCTATTCTTGTTAATTATGTTCATAGGTACAACGTCTTGAGACTACAGAGAGAAGATGGGTTCTCGACAGTGGCTACTCAAGATATATGACAGGAGACATATCTCTCTTCATTGACTTTGTGGAAAAGAAGAAGGGATTTGTAACCTATGGAGACAATAATAAGGGAGCAATACTTGGAAAAGGTAGTGTATGTAATCCCTCATCTACTACTATCTCTGATGTATTACTAGTCGAGGGCCTTAAACACAATCTCATTAGCATTAGTCAATTATGTGAAAAAGGATACAAAGTATCATTTTTAAAAGATTGTTGCTTAATTGAACACAATGATAAAATAAAGGACGTGTTTAATGGTCTGAGGGTAAATAATGTCTATATGCTAGATTTGAGTGAAGTATCATTGACTAGCGATAAATGTCTCATGAAAATGAGTAAGGACTCATGGTTGTGGCATAGACGTTTAGCGCATGTCAATTTTGACTTGCTAAATAAGATAGTCTCAAAAGATCTAGTCATAGGCTTGCCCAAAATCAAGTTCACCAAAGATCACTTATGTGATGCATGCCAAATGGGGAAGCAAACAAGGATCTCGTTTAAATCTAAAAACATTGTTTCAACTACGAGACCTCTTGAACTTCTTCATATAGACCTATTTGGTCCATCTAGAATTAAAAGTCTATGTAGTAATTATTATGGTTTTGTTATAATCGATGATTTTTCTAGATTTTGCTGGACTATCTTCTTGGCTAGCAAGAGCGATACATTCTCCGCCTTTGAAAAATTTGCTAAGCTTTCTCAAAATAAGTTAAACACAAACATAATATCAATTAGAAGTGGTCATGGGGGTGAGTTCGAGAATTATCTGTTTGGGGAATATTGTGGTAGACACAAAATTGATTATAACTTCGCCGCTCCGCGTACCCCTTAATAAAACGGGGTTGTGGAGCGCAAAAATCAAATTGGAAGAGTTAGGGAGAACTATGAACAACAAAAGTGGGCTTTCTAAGTATTTTTGGGCTGACACCATTAGTACGGCATCTTACGTTTTAAATTGGGTGCTCGTTCGCCCTATTCTAAATAAGAAACCGCATGAACTTTTAAAAGGGCGGAAGCCAAATGTGTCTCACCTACATGTCTTCGGTTGTAAGTGTTTCGTGTTAAACAATGGAAAAAAAAGTCTAGGTAAATTTGATTCCAAGGTAGACGAAGGTATCTTTGTTGGATACTCTCAGTCAAGTAAAGCTTCTAGAATATAAAAACAAGAGATTACTTATTGTAGAAGAGTCTGTTCACTTCACATTTGATGAGTCTTATCCGAAAAGTGTCGGAAAAGGTAGTTTATTTCATGGTGCAGGTGTATCTTCTGAAGACATACTCAAAGGTGCTGAAACAGGAATTGATCAACCTGACCCAGCCAAAGTTGAGAAGGAAAAATCACCTCCATGAGGAGACTGAGGAAGTTCATTTGCCTAACAAAGATGATCTCCCTCCAGCTTGGAAGTCTTCCAAAGACCATCCCATCGAAAATATCCTCGGTGATATCTCAAAGGGAGTGACGACTCGATCAAAGATAAGTAATTTATGTTATCATTTCGCTTTCGTTTCTCAAGTAGAACCTAAAAACCCAAAAGAGGCTTTACTCGATGAACATTGGTTCCTATCAATGCAAGAGGAACTTAATAAGTTTAAAAGGAATGAGGTTTGGGACCTTGTCCCTCCTCCGCGAGACTATCGAATAATTGGCACCCAATGGGTGTTTAGGAACAAACTGGACAAAACAGAGTAATAACACATAATAAGCCGCATTTGGTTACGCATGAGTATAACCAAGAGGAAGGCATCGACTATGAGGAAACTTATAAGTCAGTTTCCCAACTCGAGGCTATACTTCTACTTGCCTTTGCTTATGCGGAAAATTTTAAGCTATTTCAAATGGATGTGAAAAGTGCGTTCCTTAACGGTTTTATAAATGAAGAGGTGTATGTTGCCCAACCTCCGGGGTTTGATTCCCATGAGTATCCTGGTCATGTATACAAATTAAAACGTGCCTTGTATGGACTCAAGCAAGCCTCTAGGGCTTGGTATGATCGTCTAAGAAAGTTTCTCCTTAATCAAGGGTACTCAAGAGGAAAGGTTGACACAACTATTTTCATTAAGTGTCAAGGAAAACACTTAATTTTGGTACAAATTTATATTGATGATATCTATTTCGGGTCAACTAACATGAATCTGGTAAGGGAGTTTTCTACTTTAATGCAGGGAGGATTCGAAATGAGTATGATGGGGGAGCTTGCATATTTCCTCAGATTGCAAATCAAGTTACTATAGGAGGGTACCTTTGTGAGCCAGACGAAATACTGCCTTGAGCTTCTCAAGCAGTTTGACATGGAAAACTCCAAAGCTATCAATACTCCAATGCCAACATGTGAGAATCTTAGCCGAGACGAAAATGGTAAGGACGTAGAGGTGAAAAAGTATCGAGGTATGATTGGATCTATCTTCTATCTTACTGCCTCTAGACCCGACATTATGTTTAGTGTCTGTATGTGCGCTAGGTACCAGACATCTCCTAAAGAATCCCATTTAAAAGCAGTAAAACGCATACTTAGATACCTCTCGGGTACTCCAAAGTATGGGCTCTAATATTCTAAAGGAAATGATTGCTCCTTGGTTTACTTTTTCGATTCTGATTTTGTGGCATGAAAATCATATAGAAAAAGTACGAGTGACACGTGTTATCTATTTTCAAACTCTTTGGTAAGTTGGCATACCAAAAAGAAGGTCTATGTAGCTTTGTCAACCACCAACGTGGAATACGTTGCGGCCGACAGTTTTTGTGCTCAAGTCTTATGGCTTAAGCAACAATTGCTTGACTTTAACCTCAAACTTGAGTGTGTTCCAATTTTTTGTGATAACACGAGTGCTATTAACCTAACCAAGAATCTTGTGCTACATTCACGCACCAAGCATATCGAAATTCGACACCACATCCTTAGGGATCATGTGGAGAAAGGCGACGTGGTGTTTAAGCGTGTTGACACTAAAAATCAACTTGCGAATATCTTTACAAAACCTCTCGCTACATAGCCTTTCTTTCACATCCAACGGGAACTTGGTGTTCTTGATATTTCAGATCGTGTTTAGAAAATATCTCTCGCATGCTATATATATCTATATAAATATGTGCTTTGTCCATATTTTACCTAATAAATGAAGATGTTTAGAGCCATATGTGAGGGTATTCCGTTACATTTGGAGCTGAGGTAATATCTTTCCTTAATTAGAATATCTCAAAATTCCCATGTTCATAAAATGTAATGTATCAAATTTGTGTCATTATTGTCGTGTATACCATGATTGTTCTTATTTCATTCCTTTGTATGCTTGAAATATGTTTTGGCTTGGTATTTATGTCTCATTGTATGCTAAATTGATCAAAATTGAAGTTTTGCTGTTTTTTTTTCTGTTTTAGTCGACCTATGCAGGGTAACGGTCGACTCACAAAAGTGACATTTTTCATGCCTGAGAAACGGGTATGCTCAGGTCGACCCTCCGGTCGATGCATACCCAAGTAATTTCCAACGTGCTATTTTTCACACAATATGCGCCGACGCATAACCCTTCCGGTTGACGCATCGCGTGAATTTTCTAAAAAATGTCTGCTAAAACTGTTCATTTTCCACTATTTTCAATATAATTTAATTCATATTGTCAATTCAAAGTCATCATCATTAAGACATTTGCATTGAGCTTTGTAACCTACATCAAGGTTATCTATCTTCTTCTCCTCTTCCCAAAACCTAGCATCTACAAAAAGGGGTAAAATCATCATCCTCTCTCTATCTTCAAGAATACCCTCTTCATCAAAAATTCTTCATCTCCAAACTTGAAAGTAAAAACATCTACCTGAAGGATAATCTGAAAAAGAACTACCAGAGCATCCTCCTCACATGCAAGTCCATCATCTGGAACCCTACTGGTAACTGTTGTATCCCTTGTACCCCCTGAGTTTGCAAAAATCTATGAGAAAAATTTCAGTAAACGATATGTGGTTAAGCAACATGCTTACTACCGAAAGTTTGTTGAACGTATGCATATTCCACAAGTGATTGATCTTCTTGATACTCAAGGTTTCAATAACTTTTTAAAATGCAACACTAAGTACAATGAAAACCTTGTGAGGATACTCTACACTAGCCTTCAAGGGAAATTTTAAGGTTTCTAGTTCAATAGGAAAGTAGGGAATACCAAGGTATGTGTGAACGACTCGGTCTGGAAAATGTTGTTTGACATATCACCAGTATCCTCTGAGCCCATTATTAAGGCCACAGATGCTCGTATTGTCATAAGCTACAAGCTCAAAGAGGCTTTGAACTCCATGCTGAAGAAAACATATACTGACGATATTGTGGCAAGTGACCTCTTCCCTAAGACGGTCACAACGGGAAAATTAAAACCAATGGATAGAATCTTACCGTGGATTGTGGCGCACATTCTGCGGCCAAAGAAAGGCGGCTTTTCTCGCATCGACCAAGCTGAGGTACATTTGATCTATATTCTGAAGAAAAAGATCAAAATCAGTTGGCCTCACTACATTGCAAGTCGAATTTATTAACTGAGGGATTCAGGTAGAGGGAATGCTCTATCGTACGGGTCTTTATCTAAGAAGTTCTCAACAACGCCAAAATCACAGTTCAAGGCATACCATATAAATCACTGACCTCAGATCAAGAGTTTTTTCAAAAGACACTTACCATGATGGGATATATTTGGGATCGAACATAAAGTCGTTACAAGTTCATTGTCAAGGCGACTACCTCTTGGTTGGAAGAATCAGACAAGAGTGATGACCAGAATAAGGAAGCACAGGAAGAAGAACAAGAAGAACAGGTAGGCGGACAACCTATGGAGGATGATGTCCAATATAGTAGCGGGCGGCTGAAATCAATCACCTCACTTGGTTTTATGTACTTATGTGTGTTTAATGACATGTCTTTTGTTCATGACTGAGATAGAAAATCTTATTGTTGTTTTGTTTTACGTAGCTCTATTTATCATTTTGTTTATGTGTTCATTAACTACATTGTATATGAATGTCTGTTAATGTATAGCCTGTTGCGAGTGTCTGGAACTTGCGTTTTCTTTTACTTTTATGCAATTGATTGACAGGTGTTTCTTTATTTTTGATGTTGTCAAAGGGGGAGAAAAGTATCAAGCACCGCAGTAGAAACAGAAACATCACAGGTGAAGACTTTATATTCAAGCAATAGAGTGTGTATGGATGAAGGCATCAAGCAAGGGGGAGGATAACGTGACATATCATACATCAAGGTTCTATTTATTTTGCCATCATCAAAAAGAGGGAGTATGTGAGGGAAAAGCCTCATATATAGATGTGCTCGTTTCGATGATGTCAAAACTCAGCTCCATATAAAAATGTATGTTGGACGTTGTCACCATGTCATATTTGCATGTCTTGTCTCTCATAAGTCAAACACTCGTCAAAAACATGATTGTTGCATATAGCGATGGTCAAATCTATGTTTATTTAGGGTTGGCTTAGTTAGTTTTGTTTGTCATACTATAGGTTTCATCAAAAGAGTCTTAATGCATGAAAATTGGCATTTTTTCCTATTTTAGGTCTTTGAGTCGACCCAAAGCCTGCACTGGTCAACTCATACAACTAGTCATTTGTATCTGGCTAAATTTGCATGCTGTGTGTTGACGTATGTCATGCTCCGGTCGATGCATGGTCCTGATTTTTGCATAATCATGTATACGTAAGCTCAGGTCGACCCCTTTACTGCATAGGTCGACCGCTCGCAGTTTTGTGTCAAAATTCTGTTATGTCAAACTGTTTTTGTGAGTCTATTTTGTTTGTTAAGTCATTTATGTTTTTAATACAAGTTGAGTTGTACTTTCCTTTCACATAAACTAAGAAAACAAGAAAAGTGAAATTTACGTGTCGACTTCGTTCTCATCATCTTCATTCTCTTCATAGCATTTCACAACAACTACACATAATCATTTTTTTTTGTACATTGTGCATGTTCGAGGTGATAACGTCCAAAGCCGAAGATTGGTTTAATCTGGTTTGGGTTGAGTAATCGGGAGGTTTTTCTTGAATAAAACTGTTAGGGTTTTATCCTCCAAGAATCTCAGATTTTAGGGGTTTTTGCACGAATCGGTCCATCACAGATTTAGCCGAGCGAAGGTAATAGAAGAGCTGGAGGTTCTGTCAGTTTAGTAGCGATAAAAGGAAGATTGTGAGTGGAATATTCGGGTTGTTCAAAGAGAGTGGGTGATTGAAATCAGCCGGTCCAGATTTAAAGACTGAGGGTTGTTCAAAGAGAGTGTCGTAATCGAAGGTTTATTCACCGCGTTCGAAGGACTTGATTCAACTTGAATCAAGGGGCAAGAAGAAATAGGCTCTACAACAACAAATTGTGTTTGATTGTTTGATCTCTATTTTCTTCTTGTATAAACATTGACCAACAGGTTATATCTATTTATATACAAGTCTCAATTCTATTTTTAGAATTGAGGGCAGACATATCCCGAGCGAGGACGACGGGGGAACTGCCTCAACAAATCATTGTGTCTTTTTCTTTATGTTTAAATTGCTATATTTCTGAGTTTTTAGTGCAAACGATTGTGTCAATCGAATTCCGATTTGAGTTGTGCTGAACTATTTTTTTAGCTAATTACAATCATTGATTATAATAGAAAACATGAGATCCTAAGATCTGCGCCATTGTCTAACAATTAGATCCTCGGATCCTAAGACTTTCCTGCTTAAACCCATCAGGTTCAAGACTTCCTAACTTAGACCTCCAGTCTAAGACTTCCTTCCTAAATCCCTCAAATTCAAGACTTCCTGCTCAGACTCAACGAATCCAAGACTTCATTACTCAAGCCCACGACACGATACTTTTATCTAAATTGACTGTTTAGAGAAGGAATAACTTACAAAAAACTTGATTAACAATCAGAGGCATTCAAGTGTAATACAATACACTTTAACACTAAGGATTCTTAACCTAAACAAGAATAATAACTCCTAACAGATTAGTTTCTCTTGAGCTATCACAAGTTATGTGAAGTGTGTGTATATTTCAGTTGTAGTTGTAGTGTTATTCTCTTAGTTGATCTTTAATACTTCTTCTCCTTTTATAGCTAAAGAAATAGAGTCACTGCAGCAACTCAACGACTATATTCAGATCAAATCTTCTTGTACATTATCTTTTCCAATAAAGCATGTTTTGGAACTTGTAGCCATAAAGTTATCCGCTGAACAAGGCATTTGTCTAGAGAACTCTTCTGTGAAACAAGTAAAACACAATCTATTGAAGATAATATCAACTTTTCTCGAGAACTCTGTTTTAGAAGCAAGCACAACACGCTTCTGAGTTTGAGATGTACTTTTGACAACTTTCTAATTAGGCTTTCTCACGAGTACACAATCAGATTTGAACCATAGCTTCTCTCGCGACAGATCTGGTTTTATCAAGTAAGTATAATTTTGTACACAAAAACCAGCTAGTTAAAAATCCTAATTGTGTTTCAAATACTTTGTTATTATCAAACCCTTGGAGGATGCATGGTATGAAACAAATTTGTCTCAATAATCTCCCCCTTTTTTATGATGACAACCTTAATTATTTTAAAAAAATTAGTTGCAGATTAATTACTCAACAACTTTCAGGGTCTGAGGTTTGTAAGCTCCCCATGTGTTAAACAGTCTTAGAGGTGAGGTTTGTAAGCTCCCCCTGAGTCCTATTTGTGAATTCTATGAGGTGAGGTTTGTAAGCTCCCTCTATATAAGATAATTGAATCCACTCTAAGACTAATCTAGAAGAATACTTAACCCATTTCTCCCCCTTTTTCATCAACAAAAAGACAAAAAAAAAACTAAACTTCAGCGATTAATAATGGTTTCTGAATAATTCAACGCCGAACACCAGTTAGGAACAAGTTTATAAACCAACCCAGCTCGGTGCATATGATCAACAACACGTTGTTAAACAAGAATAATTAAAAGAACCCTACCAAAAGGAATGAGAAAAGATAATTTCTCACAAGATGCAAGTATCTCTTCTTTCAAATGATTGAACATGGTTTGAGGCAGACTGATTTTAGTTCTAGAGACTAGTAAAAGAATGAAATGTTTATCATCAGGAGAAATCCATCCTATATCCTTTTCTATAGGCCTTAGATTGGTTCCTATAATATGGTACCATAATTTTGCCATAGGAGTAAGAATAGAAGTGTTTACAGTAGGGCTTCATTATCATAGATGTTGTGAATAAGATTCATAAGCACAGTGTCATGTTTGTAGTCTTCAACAATAACTCCACCCTCTTCATAATTTATTGCTTGAGAGATGAGTTTAGAGTTTATCACAATAGTAAAACTGTAGACAAAAGATAGAATCTAATAATCATCTAGCTCATTCTGATGAACATGAGCATTCGCCCAAAAATAATTCACAAGATTTGGATAGATTGGTCCATTAAGAATTAAAAAATATCAATTCCATTTCTGAAAATGAATATTTGAAACTATCTGAGAAAGATTAATCGACGTCGATTCATTTAGGTTCACCGTGTATTGCTTTAGAATATCTAGATTATAGATTTCTCATTTAATGGTCTTTAAAAACATATTGAGAAGAAAATAAATCCCAGTATAGAACAATGATTTCATAATATTATCTTATATAGAAGATAACACATAAAATCAGGTAAAACTCAGATGCAATTGTTGCACCCCAAATTTTGACCCCTTAGATCTTCATCACCATTTTAGGATCATATTCATTTGATTAACTAACCTTAACCTATTTCAAGTTTATCTTTGTCAAGATACAGATGAATCAGGGCTCCGTACCGTCAAAAACCGAGACTTCGATGGTGTGATCAGTCAATGTTTTGGATTGATCCTCCATAAAACAACTATCAACAAGGTCAAGAATACTATATTGGGTCAAGCATGAATCCAATTTGAGGTTGTCACCCAAAGATTGAAGACAGTGCAGTTCAGGATCCCCGTTTAGGGTTTTCGATCAGGAAAACTCAACTGTAGTTTGACTTTTGATTTAAAAGGTGTCCTAATGATGCAATCTTGGTCCATAAGGGTCATAGGGCTTAGTGAAATCCACTCAAGAAGATTCAAAGTCTTGGAAGATCCGGAACATGAACCGTCAGCTCGATAGTCATCGATCGATCGTACGGTTGACCGAAAAGTCAACTATTCAACCATAAGGAATTGGACCTCATGATATGAATAAAAAATCTTCCTTATGTCATATTTCACTTGCCCGTAAAATTTCATGACCATTGGATCAAAGGTTGAGGAGTAATCGAAAAATCGGGAAATTAGAGTTTTGAAAGGGGCTAGACCCTAACTCCCTAACCACACATCCAATTGAGGTGGTTCAAAGCTTGTTGGAAAGGTATTGACAAATCCTACAAAAGTCCCACAGTGGTCCATGTCCAAAAAATGCATAGAATTGGAGTTATAACCAAAATCATTTCAAGACTACAAAACACTTAGAAAAATTCTAAGTATTCTGGCTGTATAATTCACATTTTCAGCCAACTTGAAGGGGTTTTTTAACCTACTTCCACCCAGAATCTGAGGATCTTATAAACATGAAAGTTTTAGAGCTCCATGAGGGATTTCCAAAAAGTAATAGAACTCCTCAATAGCACTTGTGAGCTGAGAGTTATGGATCATGGAAGTTGGGTCTGCCACACTTGAAGTCACCATTCCAAATTTTCTCCAAATCCATTTTTCAACAACTTGCGCCATCCTCAGCCATTGGATCATGCTTCATTCTGATAATTAAAGGTTTATATGAGTGAAAATGCAGGAGAAATGACAGAAATTGAAGAGAGGAGCATGTTGCAAACAAGTTGCAATATAATAATCAAAGAAATCCAAGAGAAGAAAGAGAAACTTTATGGCTCCAAACTGTAGCAGCTGTGACATCTGCACTCTATGCCCTATTTAGTCAACTAACATATCTCATTCCACTTGATTTCTTGCTTGCATTGAGCCAAGAACATGATGGATGAAGATGTCTCAAGATTTTGTGGAAGATTTTCTCCAAATTTCCCTCCAAAGGCCAATGCAACCAAATCTGCCCCAAGCCTCTCATGGCCTATAAATAGAGACATATTCACCCTCTCCAAACCACACCAGAGCTATCAAGAATACACAGAAACTCATAGCTCTCTCATTTCCTTCCTTGCTTGAAAGTGCATAACTTTACAAAATCATCAAAATCCACCATTTTGAACTTTTCATGCCATTTCTTGCTCCAAACACCAAAACACTTCAAAGATCACATACACATCCTTAAAATGGCCATTTGAAACTGTTCCCATTATTAATTTCCTCAAAAAATCCATCAATCTAAAAGTCAACCTTCATACCTCCATATTTTGACTTTTATGCATTTTGAGAGCCAAGTCACTACCTAAGTCCATTCCTACACTTCAACACCCCCAACACCTCATAACCATCTTGTTTTAACTGTCCAAAAGCTCAAAAACAAGCTGGAAGTTTGTTTACTCAAACTGTCCCAAAAGTTACTTATTGCTTCAAGAGGAAGAAAGCTTCAAAACTGGTGCCAATAGAGGATCTTTGGGTTTCTGTGCTGTTAAGCTTGCTCAAGAAGGTCTACAAGAGGTATGTAATACTAGGCCTCCTCATTATACATCACATGTCATGTTTTGTAGTTGTTGGGATTGATTGAGTTCTGTTGTGAAAATAATGTTCATGCTGTCCCAAAAATGATCTTTGTCAAGAGTTTGTCTTTGTTGCAATATCTTTGCTTTTATTAAAGTATGATGTGTATAAAGTGATGTGTTGATGATATTCTTCCAATAATGTGCCTTGTGATGCTCCAAATGTGTTTTTAAGAAAACTGTCCACAAGAGAAACCTTAGGAGTTTTAATATGGAATGGTGATTTGTTGATACAAATCTGTTAGCTTTTGATTTTTGTTGTGACTAGGTAGCTTGTTAGTTACTTCATGATGTATCTCTACCCATAGGTCATGTATGAATTTAGAAGGGTTGTTCTTTCACAACTGTGATGATTGTTTTGGTTGCTATACCATGTTTACTTTCATGAATCTTGTCACAAGATGTTATGTGCCTAGCATAAATTGCTGAGATGAATGATCCTTGTTGTGCCAGTTTTGGAGAAGTATGTATGTATGCCATGATCAAAAGCTGTTTTGAGTTTACTGCATTATTGTTCAATCATATTTGCCATAAACATATCATTTTCTGTTTTAAGATGTTCCCTAGATGATCTTTGATCCTAGAACCTTTAGTTAACATATTTGAAATTGGTGTGTGGTTTTTAGCATGATCTAGCCTGTCATATATGGTTCCAAAACAGTTTTTACAACTTTCAATCATTTTGCAACAGCATATTCATTGTTTGCTTTAATGTGTTTATGATTGAGCTTTGATCCTAGAACCATTAATTAACACATTTTAGATTTGTGTGTGATGGTTTAAGCCTACCAAGTATGCCATGACCTCCTTGCTGCATCAGTAGTTGATTTCTGGTTTCAATAGCATTGCATTTTCAGCCATTTTGCAACAGCATGTCCATTTCCTGTTTTAATGTGTTTTTGATTCTAAGACCAATAGTTAACATATTTAGGACTTATGTGTGATGTATAACTGCTTTATTATGCCAAGACCTTCCATGATACATCACCAATTTCATTTTTTGCATTTCATAGCTGCAACATCCCAAAGTCTGTTTTGAATGAGATGTGTTTGAATCTTGAGCATAAGAGAATCAGTTAGCATGTTTGAAATGTGTATGTATTGGTTTCATGACATGAATCTCCTTGTAACACCCTTCTAAACCCCACGGAAAATATAAGCATAATCAGAGTAAAATTAGCATGCATTCACAAAAGGGCGTCACACATATCTTTCAAATTATCACAAATACCTGTCATGCTCATTAGCACTGAAATAAATAATCATACTTTACAAAATTTCATTGCATGTAGCAGCGGATTCATTTATATCACAATTTTCATAAAAGAAATACTTGTGTTTAACACATAAATCAACATCACTTAGGCACTGAGGCCAACATCATATTATACATCTGAAACATAACCCAATCGATCTCAGTGTTACATAACCAGAGCATGACTCGACCCAACATAATTAAATCACTAAACAACTACTCCAATATCGACCTCGCGACTACGAGCAATACTACACCCGGATACCTGCACGATGTCATGTAGGACATCATTCCAGCAGAAGGGTGAGAAATATTATCATAATAACAATGTAAATAATCATGTATATATAAAAACATAAAAGTATACATACTTCGCATTCTCACCACATTCATCATAATTTACTCATATACATCATCATATATACACATATGTATATCCAGGAATAACATCATGCACACTTCCACAATTTTAATCAATCCACATAAACATACACATTATGTTTAATTCACCACAATTCATATAAACACATACAATCATGTTTACATAACTAAGTGTATTCATCAATCATACTTCCACACTTACACCATTTCCACATAAACATTTACAATTATGTTTATTTCACCAATGCATCATATAAAGATTATAAATGCAACTCATAGAGACCGACACACGACTCTATGCAGATGCAAATGCGGTACCGACTCATTCAGCAGGATCAATTGAAGAACCAAATGGAACCATCGCTCATTACCAAAGTAACTCCCCGTCGGGCCTATGATGTTTACCCATCGCTCACACCTCACATGGGCACATGATGTTTCCGGATTGCTCACACCCCACACGAGCACACAATCCGATTGCTCACACCCCATAAGGGCACACAATCATTCTGCAGATTCTCCAGGGAATCAAAAATAAACCATCGCTCACACCCCACAAGGGCACACGATTGTTTTTGCAGATCCTCCTAGGGATCAAGATATAAACCATCGCTCACACCCAACAAGGGCACACGAGGTTTCTGCAGATCCTACGCGGGATCAGACATACAAGAATGCAATCATGATGCTTCACATGCAAACAACTCAATACACTCTTGAAATGCATACATATTCACAAACATATAATTATGCATCCATCTCACACAAGCACATACAATTATGCACATAATTGCCAAACGGCCACATTTCACACTTTCATACGACAATCACATACATATATACATATCATATGGCTCGTATAAACTCATCAACTCTCACAAATCCTCATTTGGGATTATGGGTACATCGCTTATACCCCACCACGAACAACATCTCAGTTATTCTACCCCGGTATTTAGTCCACTAGGAACGACATCTCAGTCATTCTACCCCAGTGTATATGACCATGTTACTATACCTCACTAGGAACAACATCTCGTCATTCTACCCTAGTGATCACTCCACTAGGAACGACATCTCGTCATTCTACCCTAATGAGTGAGAATCTCGCACGTCTCATATTCAACATCATCATCACATTACCAAGCAACACACATATATTCACTATACCCATATATTCTCATGCATTCTTCACACATTATTACATAAAATCAATATGCACTCACTAGGTCGTGCCAACTGCAACAAACTCAATTGCACTTTTAAATCAATTAAACAATGCATATATTGTCAAAAGACCATGTTTCATAATCTAGGATTCACGTCATAAGGCTACCCACATCACATTTTCACAACACATAACTATGCTTAAAAGGAAGGACCAATCATACTTGAATTGAAGAATCGACATGGAAGTGAAAATACAAGAAAAACAACATACTACTATGCTCGCTACTTCGCTCGCTAAGCGAGCTCCTAGCGAGTGCTCGCTATCTGTTCGCCCAGCGAACAACCTCGCGAAGGAAAACAGAAGCCTCTGACTTGGTTTGCTACCCCGCTCGCCACAACAAAGCCCTAGCGAACCTTCGCTACCAGCGAAGTCCCTCAATTCCATTATGTCCCAAGTCTGGGACCATTCGCTACTCATTCACTACAGCATCGCTTAGCGAACGTTCGCAACCAGCTCGCCTAGCGAACTTGCTAGCGAGGGTCTGCGAACTCATAATTCCTCACTGTCCAAAACTCCGAAACTCACTGAATCTAACCGATTTAATTCCAACGACTTTCAGTAGTCTTAGCCTAACATTCCTCGACTAAACTTTACCACTTATTCTCATTTTTAACCGTAAAAACTCGGATTCTACCGATTAAACCAACTTCTGCCCTAAAATGGAAGTTGTGGAAAAAATCAAATAATCTAACCCAAGCATACATAATCACATACAATGTCAAGATAATAATATTTCACACCCTTACCTTGATTAATCGGAAGCTAGAAGCGGATCTTGATGATTTCCAAGCTCTTCCCCTCTTTCCCCTCTTTTCTCCTTTTCTTCTTTCTTTCTCTCCTCTTTCCCTTATGGTTTCATTTTCTTTCCTTTCTCTCTACTTTTCCTTTATTTCTCTTTCCATCATATTTCCTTCCATCATAATTCTTCTCAAAATATCCACCAATTCATTTTCTCATAAAATATCTCATCTCATCATCAATTAGAGAGTATCTAATAAATCCACATTATTCTACCAAGTAGAATAAATCAGTTAAATCCATTAACTCATATAAATTAAATAAATCCAATAATTCACTTAAATCAGATAAATCACACAAACCAATTAATTAGTATAATTAATCAATTATTGAAAATTGGGTTGTTACAACTCTCCCCCACTTTAAGAATTTTCGTCCTCGAAAATGTTACCCCAAAGTTGCTTCTCATCCACTAACCTGAACTAGCAACGCTTCCACAATCAAATTGTCTCTCACTTGCACACCATCCTTCTAAATCAATGTACCTCCTCAAGTTGGACATTTGAACACATCATGCAATTTTTCCACGAGTGACTGCGGTAAAACAGTCTAAAGTGTTAATTTCCCCATACTTCTGTTGCACCACTCTGAAACAGATCATCAAAACACAATGGGTGCTCCCGAGGCCTCAAGCTCGACCAACACAAGTTACTATCGTAACTCTCAAAACACGTATTCCCTTGGATCCTTTTGATCTTTCCAGTCGTCTCTTGCACAATCTCAGGTATGAGTACAACACTCTCGCCGGACACACATCAACATAAAAGGGGTTCTACACCTCCCACCATACCAAGCCTCATACGATGTCATTCCAATACTAGAATGATAGCTATTATATTAGGTAAACTCAAACAACGACAATTAACTGTCCTACGATCCACCTTGGTCCAACATACGAGCTCTCAACAAATCCTCTACATACTGGATAGTTCTCTTTGTCTGTTCTTCCGTCCACGGATGCTAGATAGAGTCTAACTTCAACCTGACACCCAAGGCGTCTACAAACCTTTCTAAAATCTCAACGAAAAACTCAGATTCCTATCTAACATAATGATTCATCCATACTGGAAAGTAACGAGTCACTCTTGTTAATCCATTCTTAATCACCCAAATCGAATCATATTCCTTCAAATTCTTCGGAAAACCCGACACAAAAATCCATCAAACACTATCCCACTCCACTCAAAAATATTCAACAGCTGCATCAGGCCCAACAGCCTCTGATGTTCAAACCTCGACTCTCAACCAGTCTACTCAGCATAAACAACCTCAACCACTTCTCTCTCTATCCATGGCCACCAAAACAGTTTTTCTTAAATTCGGTCATATCCTCATAGTACCTGGGTGGACACTCAATCTATCTCAATGTCCTTCTACCAGAGTACTCTTATCCAACTCCCACTATTGGGACACATACTCCATCACGACACATCATGGCGCCACTTTCCTCAATCCGAAAATCAGCTATTCGACTTTTATCCATTAAATATAATCAATCTATTAAACCAAATTAGAATCCCGACCTCCTCGAATCTCATCGAGAATACCAATAGTCAGTCTCAACATACAAAGCTCAATCCCATAAAAAGTCTCTTCGCAGATCAAACTCACATCCTGAATTTGCTTAATCAGTTCTAACTTCCTTATCATCGTCATTGGTATACACAAAAGTTCCCAACTATTTACTCTGCATCATATTCAACCTTTCAAATCAAACAAATACCTTAAGCTCTTAAGATCATTAACCATCTCAAATCTCAACTAAACAATTGAGGCTTCCAATTCTGGCACAAACACGCAACAACAACCAACTCCAAATTACTTGTTATATAATTCTCTTATGTACTTTAAGTTGCCTTAAAGCATAACCAAAACTTGCTGATGTTGTGCTTAACATATCTCTCAATCATATCAACCAAACATCACAAAACACAACAAATAATTCCGTCGTATTCGGCAAAACCAATACACGAGTTGTTGCCAACTTTCCCCAAAACTCTTTGAATTATCTTCATAGTGACATATCACTACTTCTTCTTAAACACTGGTAACTCAAGTCCCCGATGCTCAACATGATCCTCTATACTCTTCGAGTAAACTCAAATATCATCTGTTACACACCATTGACTCACTCAATTGAGCATGGAAAATCCCAAGCCAAACGGACACTCGATATGTGAGTTCTCGCGGAAACACAAACCTCACTATTCGCGCTTACTGCAACATCCAAACATATTCCATAAATAACTAACTTAATTCCATGTCATTACTTCACCATCACATAGAGCATTGTAATAACTTTTGACGCTTCTAATCTTGCGTTATTCCGAGTTACGGCTCTCCCGTTACATCAAAAATACAAAAACAAAATTTCAACACTCAGAAGGCCATTCAACACATCTTCAACTCTCGAAATGTTTAAAGGTCTAATCTTACCAATATAGTATCCCATATCTTACTTCCTTCAACATTCACCAGAAGTCACTATCCACTCTCCTACATACTCAACCTCATAATCTGTTGCCGTAGCACACCCCAGACACAAGTCTCAAAATTACTCAATCAATTTAATTCCTTGACTATCCAAATAGACATATGGCATGGAGTTCTCAATATTCGACTAGTTCCCGTAACTAGGTCAGTCACAACTCTACTTTGCGTCCTGGCTGTATATCACTATCTCGTCAGGATAACTTACAAACAACCATAATTAATAGGCAAACCGCCAACTTCTCTTATTTTCATTACATTCAAAATCCCCATCAAAATTAAACATCTCTACACTATCCTGTGCCGACTCATCAAAACAATTCCCAAGTATTTGGCTTAACTCCAAACAATTCACTGCTCACGCCTTCCAAGCTTGCAAGACACGTCTATCCCATCCAACACAATCCCAACCACTATCAACAAGAGATTAAGGGTGATCAGTTCCTCAATTTGTCAATAGACAACTGAAATCATGATGGGGTATAAACCATCTTTACCAAACTATAAAAGCGTTCAACCATACTCTGAGCTACAAATCCACACTTGCAGCATCCTAGAGAAGCACAACCCTCCCCCCCACTTGAATCATTCTCAATTCTGCAGACAAGGTTAGACAACAAACATGTATTGACAATGTTTTCACACACATGTTTCATACAAGGGAACAACCAACATTAGACAACTTGGCCGGATGGACCGACCTGCTCTGATACCATTAATGTAACCCCCTTCTAAACCCCACGGAAAATATAAGCATAATCAGAGTAAAATTAGCATGCATTCACAAAAGGGCGTCACGCATATCTTTCAAATTATCACAAACACCTGTCATGCTCATTAACACTTAAATAAATAATCATACTTTACAAAATTTCATTGCATGTAGCAGCGAATTCATTTATATCACAATTTTCATAAAAGAAATACTTGTGTTTAACACATAAATCAACATCACTTAGGCACTGAGGCCAACACCATATTATACATTTGAAACATAACCCAATCGATCCAAGTGTTACATAACCAGAGCATGACTCGACCCAACATAATTAAATCACTAAACAGCTACTCCAATATCGATTTCGTGACTACGAGCAATACTACACTTGGATACCTGCACGATGTCATGTAGGACATCATTCCAGCAGAAGGGTGAGAAATATTATCATAATAACAATGCAAATAATCATGTATATATAAAAACATAAAAGTATACATACTTCTCATTCTCACCACATTCATCATAATTTACTCATATACATCATCATATATACACATATGTATATCCAGGCATAACATCATGCACACTTCCATAATTTCAATCAATCCACATAAACATACACATTATGTTTAATTCACCACAATTCATATAAACACATACAATCATGTTTACATAACTAAGCGTATTCATCAATCATGCTTCCACACTTACACCATTTCCACATAAACATTTACAATTATGTTTATTTCACCAATGCATCATATAAAGATGATAAATGCAACTCATAGAGACCGACTCGTGACTCTATGCAGATGCAAATGCGGTACCGACTCATTCAGCAGGTTCAATTGAAGAACCAAATGGAACCAACGCTCGTTACCGAAGTAACACCCCGTTGGGCCTACAATGTTCACCCATCGTTCACACCCCACATGGGCACACGATGTTTCAGGATTGCTCACACCCCACACGGGCACACAGTCTGATTGCTCACACCCCACAAGGGCACACAATCGTTCTGCAGATTCTCCATGGAATCAAAAATAAACCATCGCTCACACCCCACAAGGGCACACAATTGTTTTTGTAGATCCTCCTAGGGATCAAGATATAAACCATCGCTCGCACCCCACAAGGGAACACGAGGTTTCTGCAGATCCTACGCGGGATCAGACACACAAAAATACAATCATGATGCTTCACATGCAAACGAATCAATACACTCTTGAAATGCATACATATTCACAAACATATAATTATGCATCCATCTCACACAAGCACATACAATTATGCACATAATTGCCAAACGGTCACATTTCACACTTTCATACGACAATCACATACATATATACATATCATATGGCTCAAATAAACTCATCAACTCTCACAAATCCTCATTTGGTATTATGGGTACTGATGCGTCCGCAAGTGCACGGAAATATCGAAGTAATATAAAAGATTGTCGAACCCACAGAAACCAATGTCAATCTACCGTTATCTATTATTACGGCGTAAAGCTAAGGCAAATGGGATTAGGAAAGTTGAATGCGAATGAAATTAAATGCAAAGGAAATAAAGATAATTGGTTTAAAGCAAAAGCAGTAAAGGGATATCGGTATGCAAGGACTTAGTTATCGGGGATTCGACAGGTCACCGATTCTTTCTACTCTTTGAAAACACTTTTAAGAAGAAAATAAAGGTTTAAAGACCTTTGTCTCACGATGGTTGTTGACGCTAGTCGCAACTCTAAGGCGGAACGTATGCTGTCGCAATCCCTTTCGGGGTTAAAATTACTTTTTGAAAACCATTAAGTTCTAATCCCTTTTAAAGCGCTGTCGCTGTTTTTAAAACGAATGCCTAGTTTTTACTATCTGGTCCTAGCCTCAGCTGTCGCTTGTTGGTTCGTACCTTTATGAATTTCCCACTGTCGTGGCGAAACTATGGTAAATAATTTCTCGCTGTCGCGACGAAGGTTTATTTAGAAATTAAGATTAAAAACTACGGCCAGAAAGGTTGTTTGTAAAAAGGGAAGGTACCGGTTACTATCGAATCCTGTCCTACTAATTCGGTTACATACCGATAAAACTAATTTAGCTAGACATGATAATTAATGCAAACATAAATAAACAATGGCAGCAGAATAATATAACATGCATACTGATAGAAATAAAATAATAATTCAATTAATAAAAACCTGTAAATCGTACTGATCTCGAATCCTTGAGTAGTCCTCCACAATGTCGGCAGGATTCTACTTTGGCGAGAATTAAAAGGTACAGGAATAAATAAAGCGATACAAATGAAATAAAAGGAAAAGAAATGGAAAATAATGCAGGAAAGTAAATTTGGCTTCAATGGGAATTTTGGCAGCACTTCGATACATCGAAGGCTCCCCCTTAAAACTGTGAATCTAAGGCCTATTTATAGGAGATAATTCACTCTTCAACTTCCAGAGATCATGGGTGAGTTATGGAGGGAGTGGGAGTAACATCCAGTTAGTGGGCAGTGAGTGGAGAAAGTGTAGGAAGAAATTAAGTTGAGATTGATCGTGGCTTCTTATGATTTGAACGTACTGATATTTTGCCTGCGTGGCGGTCATCATGAAATGTGACGGTCGTCACACGCATGACGGTCGTAATGGACCCATGACGACCATCATATCAGCAGAATCCGTATCTGCTGTTTTTCATCTATTTTTCATCTCTTTTCCTTCCATTTCTTCTCCTTTTCTTTCTTTAGTCTAAATTCTCCCCAATCTGCAAAACGAAGTAAATTAATCATATAATAGAACATAAATCAAGATAAATTAATAATAGTCATAAATAAATACATGTAAATCAAGCCAAATAAACGATATGATTTCGCGTTATCAGGTACATCGCTTATACCCCACCAGGAACAACATCTCAGTTATTCTACCCCGGTATTTAGTCCACTAGGAACGACATCTCAGTCATTCTACCCCAGTATATATGACCATGTTACTATACCTCACTAGGAACAACATCTCGTTATTCTACCCTAGTGATCACTCCACTAGGAACGACATCTCGTCATTCTACCCTAATGAGTGAGAATCTCGCACGTCTCATATATTCAACATCATCATCACATTACCAAGCAACACACATATATTCACTATACCCATATATTCTCATGAATTCTTCACACACTATTACATAAAATCAATATGCACTCACTAGGTCTTGCCAACTGCAACGAACTCAATTGCACTTTTAAATCAATTAAACAATGCATATATTGTCAAAAGGCCATGTTTCACAATTAATTCATAATCTAGGATTCACGCCATAAGGCTACCCACAACACATTTTCAAAACACATAACTATGCTTAAAAGGAAGGAACAATCATACTTGAATTGAAGAATCGACATGGAAGTGAAAACACAAGAAAAACAACATACTATTATGCTCCCTACTTCGCTCGCTCAGCGAGATCCTAGCGAGTGCTCGCTATCTGTTCGCCCAGCGAACAAGCTCACGAAGGAAAACAAAAGGCTCTGACTTGGTTCGCTACCCCGCTCGCCACAGCGAAGCCCTAGCGAACGTTCGCTACCTCTTCGCTACCAGCGAAGTCCCTCAATTCCATTCTGTCCCAAGTCTGGCACCATTCGCTACTCATTCGCTACAACATTGCTTAGCGAACGTTCGCGACCAGCTCGCCTAGCAAACTTGCTAGCGAGGGTCTGCGAACTCAGAATTCCTCACTGTCCAAAACTCTGAAACTCACTGAATCTAACCGATTTAATTCCAACGGCTTTCAGTAGTCTTAGCCTAACATTCCTCAACTAAACTTTACCACTTATTCTCATTTTTAACCGTAAAAACTCGAATTCTACCGATTAAACCAACTTCCGCCCTAAAATGGAAGTTGTAGAAAAACATTAAATAATCCAACCCAAGAATACATAATCACATACAATGTCAAGATAATAATATTTCACACCCTTACCTTGATTAATCAGAAGCTAGAAGCGGATCTTGATGATTTCCAAGCTCTTCCCCTCTTTCCCCTCTTTTCTCCTCTTCTTCTTTCTTTCTCTCCTCTTTCCCTTATGTTTTCATTTTCTTTCCTTTCTCTCTACTTTTCCTTTATATCTCTTTCCATCATATTTCCTTCCATCATAATTCTTCTCAAAATATCAACCAATTCATTTTCTCATAAAATATCTCATCTCATCATCAATTAGAGAGTATCTAATAAATCCACATTATTCTACCAAGTAGAATAAATCAGTTAAATCCATTAACTCATATAAATTAAATAAATCCAATAATTAACTTAAATCAGATAAATCACACAAACCAATTAATTAGTACAATTAATCAATTATTGAAAATTGGGCTGTTACACTCCTCATTTTAAACTGTACCAACTTGCATCATCAAACTTGCTTTCAAAAACAATTTTGCATTATGACAGCCACACATCATACCAACTTCTGTTTGAACATTGTTTGATGATCCATGAATCCTAGAGCCAGCTAGCTGACATCATTTGAAGCTTGTATGTGTTGAACTGAACCTTCCATCTGCATCTTAATAGCCTGCCCACATTAATACCATACTTGCAACCATTGAACCAATTTTGGTTGTGTTTGTTTTATGATCAATCTTGGATTGTAGAATTATCTGTGGACACATTTGAAACTTGTGTGTAGAAATTATGTGATCTGAACTTATTCAATCCATGCCATGAAGTTCATTATGCATTTCAACTACCATGCCTGCCATAATGGGGCATAAATGTTTTGTTCTCATTGTACCTTTTGCCAGCTCTCCAATTAAGTTGTTACTTTGGTTGATCTTGGAATTTCTCTTTGTGATTTTCCTCCTCCAACAAAGAATTCAACTCATGATGGCAATTCGAGTGAAGTCACGATGTTGTGACCTAAGAAGATTACTCTCTCCCAGAGACGGTTGTAACTGTGGAATGGAACTGTGGTTCTTCATGACCATCCCTGTCACTGTCCAATTTAGTAAAGTTGGTTGGGTCTCCATGTTGCTATGTTTATTTTATCTCCAGTTTTTGTTTTGTCTGTCTCGTTAGCATCATCATAAGCATGGCATAAGCATATGCATAACATCTGTGCATGTTTGCTATCTCTGGTTGTTACCTGTTCCTGTTTCACTTTGGTATTTTTTCTACCAAATGATTGGGTGTTTTGTCTCTATCCAATAGATTTGTTGGCCTTTAGGCATAAAATGTCCATCATTTCTCAATTCCCCATAGAGTTTAATCCTCGTGGATGATGGTTGCTTCAGTTATCTTTTTTCCATGTTTGGATAAGATGCGTCCCCATTCGAGTTCTTTCCTCAATGGTTGAAGTCTTTTTTTTTACGGTTTCTTTCTAGCTCGGTTCTAGATTTAACTTCGATCCCTGTCAATTGCCGAACCTACCTGGACGTGCATTTATTTTGCACCATGTCTTGTGAGAAGTACTTATCTGCAATTATAATTCCAAAGAAAATAAGTGGCGGTCCCGTTTGAGAAGCTTATCTTCGGTCTAAAGTCCAGTGGTTACTGGCATTACTTGAAAATCCAATGGTTATTGGTATCTTGATACGGTTGTTACCAATCTTTGTAAGTCCAGTAGTTACTGGCATTACTTGAAAATCCAATGGTTATTGGTATTTGATTTGGTCGTCACCAATCTCTGTAAGTCTAGTAGTTACTAGCATTGCTTAAATCCAATTGTTATTGGTATCCTTTGATTTGGTCGTTACCAATCTCCATTCCAAAGTTCAGTGGTTACTAGATTTTTTTAAATCTAATCGTTATTGGTACCCTTTGATTTGGTCGTTACCAACTTCATCTGTTAAAATCCAATTGTTATTGGTACCCTTCGATTTGGTCGTTACCAATTAATCCAAAGCCCAGTGGTTACTGGCATCTCTTAAATCCAACTGTCATTGGTATCCTTTGAAGTCCAGTGGTTACTGGCATCTTTTAAAATCCGACTGTTATTTGTATGCTTTGACGTGGTTGTCACCAGTCATCTTTGAAAGTCTAGTAGTTACTAGCATTGTTCAAAATCCAATTGTTATTGGTACGCCTTGAGTTGGTTGTCACCAGTCATCCTTGGAGGTCTAGTAGTCACTAGCATTTCTTAAATCCAATTGTTATTGGTACCTTTTGATTTGGTCGTTACCAATTTTCGACATAAAAGTACAGTGGTTACTGGCGTCCTTTGAATCCAATCGTTATTGGTATCCTCTGATTTGGTCATTACCAAATATCTTTCTAAAGTCTGGTGGTTACTGGCAGTGCTTGAATCCAATTGTTATTGGTATTTGATTTGGTCGTTACCAACGTCATCTGTTAAATCCAATTGTTATTGGTATCCTTTGATTTGGTTGTCACCAATAATATTCAAAGTCCAATTATTATTGGCATCGCCTAAATTCGATTGTTATCGTTACTTTAATGTGGTTGTCACCAAACCCTCTGAAAATCCAATGGTTATTGGTCTCCCTTGATTCGGTCGTTACCAATCTCCCTAGTTAAGTCCAGTAACTACTAGCATTATCATAACCAATTGTAATTGGAACCTTGTTTCGGTAGTCACCAATTCTTTCTATGTCCAGTGGTTACTGACATTGCTTGAAAGCTGATTGTTATTAATACCGTAATTTGGTTGTTACCAATTTCCCCAGCTGAAGTCCTGTATTTTATCAACATCGTCCGAAATTCCCAACTGTGATTGGAAGTTTGTGTTGGTCGTCACCATTACCCCCAGGAAGTCTAGTGGTAACTAGCACTTTTGGAAAACCGTTTATGGTTCTGGTCGTCACCAGTATCCCCTTGAAGCCTTTGCTTTTCCCAGCCGAGACTCGGAGAACTAGTGGATACTAGCTTCCCTGATGCGTCTGGTCTTGTTTCTGGCCTTTTCCTGAAGATCCCGTTCGAACTCTTCGTTGTAGGAAATTCCTCATTTGGTTTTCCCCAGTGAGGTTCGTGTCTCTGTTCAGTCTTTTCCCCGGCAAGGATTTATTTTCTTCCCCAGTGGAGTTTTCCCCAGTGTGTCGGGTCCCCTATGAGTAGTTACTCGTTGTATTGCCGTTCTTTTATCTTCTGCTCGTGCGTCTGCATCTGTCTTGCATTCAAACATCATAAAGCATCATTTAGAATTCATTGCATTTCAGCATTGGTCCTTTTGCATACCATCGGATATAAGGGACAAAATTTCTGGTTTGCTATATTTAAATACCTTTCACTACGATTCTATGAGGATTTCATCTCTCATTGCCATCTAGTGAAGATATTTAAATAGGGGCAACTGTTTCACCCCAAATTTTGACCCCTTAGATCCTCATCACCATTTTAGGATCATATTCATTTGATTAACTAACCTTAACCTATTTCAAGTTTATCTTTGTCAAGATACAGATGAATCAGGGCTCCATACCGTCAAAAACCGAGACTTCGATGGTGTGATCAGTCAATGTTTTGGATTGATCCTCCATAAAAAAACTATCAACAAGGTCAAGAATACTATATTGGGTCAATTATGAATCCAATTTGAGGTTGTCACCCAAAGATTGAAGACAGTGCAGTTCAGGATCCCCGTTTAGCGTTTTCGATTAGGAAAAGTCAACTGTAGTTTGACTTTCAATTTAAAAGGTGTCCTAATGATGAAATCTTGGTCATAAGGGTCATAGGGCTTAGTGAAGTCCACTCAAGAAGATTCAAAGTCTTGGAAGACCTAGAACATGAACAGTCAGCTCGATAGTCATCGATCGATCGTACGGTTGACCGAAAAGTCAACTCTTCAACCATAAGAAATTGGACCTCATGATATGAGTCAAAAATGTTTCTTATGTCATATTACACTTGCCCATAATATTTCATGACCATTGGATCAAAGGTTGAGGAGTAATTGAAAAATCGGGAAATTAAGGTTTTGAAATGGGCTAAACCCTAACTCCCTAACCACACATCCAATTGAGGTGGTTCAAAGTTTGTTGGAAAGGTCTTGACAAATCCTACAAAAGTCCCACAGTGGTCCATGTCCAAAAAATGCATAGAATTGGAGTTATAGCCAAAATCATTTCAAGAGTACAAAACACTTAGAAAAATTCTAAGTATTTTGGCTGTATAATTCACATTTTCAGTCAACTTTCAGGGGTTTTTCAACCTAGTTCCACCCAGAATCTGAGGATCTTATAAACATGAAAGTTTTAGAGCTCCATCAGGGCTTTCCAAAAAGTACTAGAACTCCTCAATAGCACTTGTAAGCTGAGAGTTATTGATTATGGAAGTTGGGCCTGCCACACTTGAAGTCACCATTCCAAATTATCTCCAAATCCATTTTCAACAACTTGGGCCATCCTCAGCCATTGGATCATGCTTCATTCTGATAATTAAAGGTTTAGATGAGTGAAAATGAAGGATAAATGAGAGAAATTGAAGAGAGGAGCAAGTTGCAATATAATAATCAAAGAAATCCAAGAGAAGAAAGAGAAACTTTATGGCTCCAAACTGTAGCAGCTGTAACATTTGCACTCTATGCCCTATTCAGTCACCTCATATATCTCATTCCACTTTATTTCTTGCTTGCATTGAGCCAAGAGCATGATGGATGAAGATGTCTCAAGATTTTGTGGAAGATTTTCTCCAAATTTCCCTCCAAAGGCTAATGCAACCAAATTTGCCCCAAGCTTCTCATGGCGTATAAATAGAGACATCTTCACCCTCTCCAAACCACACCAGAGCTATCAAGAATACACAGAAACTCATAGCTCTCTCATTTCCTTCCTTGCTTGAAAGTGCATAACTTCTCAAAATCACCAAAATCCACCATTTTGCACTTTTCATGCCATTTCTTGCTCCAAACACCAAAACACTTCAAAGATTACATACACACCCTTAAAATGGCCATTTGAAATTGTTTCCATCATTACTTTCCTAAAAAAATCCATCAATCTAAAAGTCAACCTTCATACCTCCATATTTTGACTTTTATGCATTTTGAGAGCCAAGTCACTACCTAAGTCCATTCCTACCACTTCAACACCCCCAACACCTCATAACCATCTTGTTTTAACTATCCAAAAGCTCACAAACCAGCTGGAAGTTTATTTACTCAAACTGTTCCAAAAGTTACTTATTGCTTCAAGAGGAAGAAAGCTTCAAAACTGGGGCCAATAGAGGATCTCTGGGTTTCTTTGCTGCTAAGCTTGCTCAAGAAGGTCTACAAGAGGTATGTAATGCTAGGCCTCCCCATTATACATCACATGTCATGTTTTGTAGTTGTTGGGATTGATTGAGTTCTGTTGTGAAAATAATGTTCATGCTGTCCCAAAAATGATCTTTGTTAAGAGTTTGTCTTTGTTGCAATATCTTTGCTTTTGTTAAAGTTTGATGTTTATATAGTGATGCATTGATGATATTCTGCCAATAATGTGCCTTGTGATGCTCCAAATGTGTTTTTAAGAAAACTGTCCACAAGAGAAGCCTTAGGAGTTTTAATATGGAATGGTGATTTGTTGATACAAATCTGTTAGCTTTTGATTTTTGTTGTGTCTAGGTAGCTTGTTAGTTACTTCATGATGTATCTCTGCCCATAGGTCATGTATGAATTTAGAAGGGCTATTGTTTCACAACTATGATGATTGTTTTGGTTTCTATACCATGTTTACTTTCATGAATCTTGTGATAAGATGTTATGTGCCTAGCATAAATTGCTGAGATGAATGATCCTTGTTGTGCCAGTTTTGGAGAAGTATGTATGTATGCCATGATCAAAAGCTGTTTTGAGTTTACTGCATTATTGTTCAATCATATTTGCCATCAACATATCATTTTATGTTTTAAGATGTTCCTAGATTATCTTTGATCCTAGAACCTTTAGTTAACATATTTGAAATTGGTGTGTGGGTTTTAGCATGATCTAGCTTGTCATATATGGTTCCAAAACAGTTTTTACAACTTTCAATCATTTTGCAACAGCATATTCATTGTTTGCTTTAATGTGTTTCTGATTGAGCTTTAATCCTAGAACCATTAATTAACACGTTTTAGATTTGTGTGTAATGGTTTAAGCTTGCCAAGTATGCCATGACCTCCTTGCTGCATCAGTAGTTGATTTCTGGTTTCAATAGCATTGCATTTTCAGCTATTTTGCAACAGCATGTCCATTTCCTGTTTTAATGTGTTTTTGATTCTAAGACCAATAGTTAACATATTTAGGACTTGTGTGTGATGCATAACTTCTTTATTCTTCCATGACCTTCCATGATACATCACCAATTTCATTTTTTGCATTTCATAACTACAACATCCCAAAGTCTGTTTTGAATGAGATGTGTTTGAATCTTGAGCATAAGAGAATCAGTTAGCATGTTTGAAATGTGTATGTATTGGTTGCATGACATGAATCTCCTCATTTTGAACTGTACCAACTTGCATCATCAAACTTGATTTCAAAAACAGTTTTGCATTATGACAACCACACATCATACCAACTTCTGTTTGAACATTGTTTGATGATCCATGAATCTTAGAGCCAGTTAGCTGACATCATTTGAAGCTTTTATGTGTTGAACTGAACCTTCCATCTGCATCTTAACAGCCTGCCCACATTAATACCATACTTGCAACCATTGAACCAATTTTTGTTGTGTTTGTTTTATGATCAATCTTGGATTGTAGAATTATCTGTGGACACATTTGAAACTTATGTGTAGCAATTATGTGATCTGAACTTATTCAATCCATGCCATGAAGTTCATTGTGCATTTCAACTACCATGCCTGCCATAAGCAAATCACTTTTCTGTTTTGTTTGTTCTATGATCAATCTTAGATTGTAGAATCATCTGTCAACTTGTTTATAACTTGTGTGTAGTGATTATGTGATCTGAAACAGCTCAATTCATGCTTTGACTTCCATTATGCAATTCAAAATGCCAAACTGCACTTGTCATCGTGTTTTTAATTATGAGCATTATTTCACAAATTGATTGATACCATCACATTCCTTGTTTAATTCTGAGTGATTTAGACTCTTGGTTTGTAAAAATTGAGGTCTTTTTGGGAAAGTTTGAAACCAATCTGCCCCTTGCATTTTGCCTCAAGCCTGGCCCAGTTTTCATTACAAAAGAACCCTCATATGTTATTTGGGGTGGCTAAATACTTGGATGTATCGCCACCCCAGTGGTTGTCACATGCGCCCCTTATGCCTTTCCTCCCTTGTATCCTGAGTTCAATCCCTACAGGGGACACTTTTTGCACTTTTTATTTCATTTTCTTAATGAAAATTCAATAATTCATAACTTGCTCATTTTTTTTATTATTTTCAATCCATTCTTTTTGCAAAATGTTCATAATATTGTCTATTTTCATTTAATAAAAACATATTTCAAATTTTTCATATTCACAATCCCTTTGCCTACTTGAAAGTTGGTTCCTTGTTAGGGTCGTTACCTTGCATCTTGTTTAATTCCTTTTAAACCATGCTTTACTTATCCTGTAAGATTTGATTGTGATTCACTCCCTTGTGTTTGTTAACATGTTAAGGCTTTGTTTTTCATTGGTTATTACCATAAACTTGTTGTTTCCTTCCTAAGATTTTGAACTTAAACTGTTATGACATTCCTTACATTCTTGCTTATCACTAATGCCTAATGTTGTTACATTTGATGCCCTTTGAATTCATAGCATGCTTATCTTAAGTTCTGACTTATTTGCATGATTACTACTTTCATATTTGTTAATATGTATCTCTTGGGTTGTTACCTTTATCTTTGTAAAGATGTGTCATACTTGGTTGTAACCAATTTGTATTATTCTAATCATTTCCTATTGTGATATGCTTGCTTGCTTGGTTATAACCATACCCTTTGAATTCATCATGCTTAAGTGTTTATTTGCTTTGTTAAGTATTTCTTCCCCGAGTGATGGAACTCTTTAGTTCTCATCCAAGTTACCTCCTTCCTCTCTCCTTCCAAAGGAAAAGTCTCTCCATTGACCCTTGTGTCATGGATAGCTCATTACCCCTCCCTTGAATTTGTGAAGTCACCTTGAACCTTAGTTTAAGTATAAGCCATTAGACTTTGCTCTAAGTCTAAAAGACCCACCTTTACTAGGAGTGTTCCTCAACTAGAACCATAGGATAGAGTTTGTAAACTCTATGTAAGAATCATGGTGATGAATTCTTACTCCCCCCCCCCCTCTTGAGTGTTTCAACATGGATTTAGAGAGTTTTTTCAAACTCTATACAAACATTGTTATGCGTGTTCCCCTTTGAACCTTGATCATAATCAAGTGTTCTTTAACCCTTGTGAGGTGAACTACGATTGCTCTGATTCTATCCTAGTTAGGATACGTAGGTAGAGGACGCGATGTCTTTGCGAACAAACTTAGAAACTATCATTAGGTCTTTACCTACACCCTTAACCTCTTACCCAGTTCCAAACCTTAGAAAATATTTAGCAAACTTAGCATGCAAACAAACAAAAGGTTCTTGTAGAGTACTACATACGTTTAAGATGTGAAATACCTACCCTATGCATAACCAACCCCCGATCCCCGAATCTCTTAGCGTTGTTGTTACATCGCGAAAAGGGTTTTTCTTTCTTTAGACATTTCCTTTGGATAAACTAAAGTCCCGTTGTGAATTTAAGAATTAAAGATTCAAGTTAATTCAATAGCTTGGTATCACGATTCTCACTGCAACAACAATAATATAACACATAGAAGGTTTATTTATAATAAATGAGCAAGCATGTATTAAATATTTGGATGATAATGAGTCTGAATAAAAATGAATTAGAATCTTTATCAGTACACTCCTTTTAAGAACCAAATTTAAGAGCAAATTTTGAAAATAAGAGAGATAGACATGTCCCTTCAGTCTCAAGAACATTTACTCCTGAGAAAACACAACAACCAAGGTTGAATACTAACAATACTTTTGCTTGAAAAGCAAGAATATGAAGAATTAGTTTTACAAGAAAAAAAGTTTCAGAGACAATTGTCCATCAAATCAATATTTTTTAAAGAGCTTCAAGTAATAGAGCGTATTTAAGACAAGGATTCTTATTTTATCAAAACTCACGATTAGTTCTGTAATGCCTTGTATAATATATATATATATATATATATATATATATATATATATATATATATATATATATATATATATATATATATATATATATATATATATATATATATATATATATATATATATATATATATATATATATATATATATATATATATATATATATATATATATATATATATATATATATATATATATATATATATATATATATATATATAAATATATATATATATATATATATATATATATATATATAAATATATATATATATATATATATATATATATATATATATATATATATATATATATATATATATATATATATATATATATATATATATATATATATATATATATATATATATCATACAAGTGTTATTATTTGGTACTGACATCAACATAAGTGCCTACTGGAAACATTTACATACTTGACCATTTTTAAAACAATAGAACAACCTATGGTACAAAATATAGAAAGTGCCAAAATAATAAAATTTAAGATCTAAGTACAATATCCTTCATTATACAATATACACATAACATAACGGAATAATTTAATCTAATCTTTCTTTGAAACATTCATGTATAACTCCACTTGTAAACTAAACCTACAAAATATACCTGGAGAATAACAACAATAATGGGGTGAGATGATAATCTCAATGAGTTCCCATATCTTATGGGTTTACTCGGCTCTAAAAGGTTCTAATCTAATCCTAACTCAAGTCAAGGGAAAATGGATATTAGACTTGAGCTCATAATCTTGAAATGCATGAAAATATGTCTCTTGAGTTCGTCAACTCAAACTATCACTAATCGGAAACCATACCAAGGCATCTTTCCCCGACCAACCCTACATCTAGAGTCACCGACACAGGTGATAGATCCTTGTATAATACTTTGACATGGGAAATGGATTCAGATTCAAGGTTCTTCCCACATGAATCGTCGCTTCCCATGGGACCACCCCCATCTCAAGCCTTTTATCCGTAGGCTCCATTCGTACATTGGACTCAAACCTGTTAAAGTAATGGTGTGTACATTCCAGAGGAGCTCTACATAATCATTAACTCTTGGGATGGAAAAAACTCAGGGTTGTTTTTGACTACGTGATTAAATACTACATAATGTGATCGTATTCAACAATCACACAACAATAACACATGTTCCATACAATGCATCTCACTCATAACTATGGTAACTATTCATCCATGACACACACCTAGGTATCATAGCATAAACTTCACCCTCTAGAGTTATCTAAATCATACTTGCAACATATTTCTCTTTTTAATCCATTTCCTAGTTTTAAGCCTAGATTTCCTCACTTATCTTCATATTATTTTAAGAATTTTATCACACAATCAAACATAAGAACATACACATATATCACACATATAATAGGTATAATGACATAACAAGTTGAGTATAAATGATTTACACAAGGCATATGGTCATCATAATAAATAGGACTTTCGGAGCCAAGTCCCTCACCAAAATAGGACTTCCAAAACAAAGCTCCTCAAAAATTATCAAACAGTTCTCATGGTACTCATCACAATGTTGGGTGTTCATCTTCATCCGCTCACATATTATTCCACGTAGAGCATTGGAATAGTTTTCCACCGTTTTTAACCGCACCTCAATCCGAGTTACGGTTCATAAGATATAAAGAAAACAAGAACCTAGAAACCTGCACCCTATCATGGTTGCACAGCAACCGCAAAGCGAGGGACATGCAGAACTGTAATTGTCTTATGATCGCTTAGCAAACTCAAAGTGGGGGCTCGCTTTCCGTTCGCTGGACCTCGCACAGCGACCGTAGCAGATGTGGGTGTTGTAACACCCTTCTACCTAACAAACATTCACGATAATTAAAAAATATATCAGAGTATATCACCACAAGGGTGCCACAATTTGTCATAAAACTTCATAATAACGTCCTACTCTGTACCATAGGTTTTGTCTTCATAAATTCAATTAAATACTACACAACAGAAAAAAGCAAAATTTTAACATAATTTGTAACTCAAAAAGAACATTTTAAAAACAAGAAACTCATAGCCTTTTGATGTCAACAAGGAAATAAAACATAAATATTCGACCCAAGCGTCCCTACCTGATGTTACATATCAGAGCAAGACCCTCTAATCAACTAAAATAACCAAAATACTTCAAGGTTAATCTTCACGCACTAAGATAGCTAATCTTGATCACCTGCATGTTACCCACGTGGAGGCAACATTCAAACAGGCAGGGTGAGTAATCACAAATCATTATACAAGATATAAGGAAAAGATATAACAGTCACGAATATCGTCATTGATTCATTCACCACGTCATCATACCATCAACTCACAATCATCGCTAAAACATCAATCAATTTACAACATCATCAACACGTCATTTATTCAATCATTATGCAATGTCACATAGTATGGAGTGCAACAACCTAGACTTATGCATATGGTACCAATTCATCTTGCTGATGGACACTGGGCCATCATCCTCCAAAGATCCCCACCAATAGGATCGATTCTACACAAGAACATCACAAAACACCTCAATCTACACAATGGGATTGAAGCTAATACTGTAACGAAGTCCTAACATCATCACTGGACAAAAGTCCTAACACCATCACTGGACAAAAGTCCTAATATGTTATGAACGCATGATGCAAAATTTCATAATCAATCATCATATTATTACATCATTATTGTAACACCCTGTTGCACCCCAAAATTTGCCCTCACAATACAAGACTTTGTGTTCCAAGAAGGTTCACAAGGTTCACAAAATTCATAATTGGTCAGAAGAGTTGACAATTCCCTCAGACAATGCACCTCCTAAGCAGTGCATCCAAAACTAGGGTTTTGACTTTAATCAGGCTAAATGGACTTCCAAGACTTCAAGTGAGCTTCATAACATCTTATATGTGTATAAGAACCCCCATGTCAAGTTTCAAGACTTTTCTCAAAAGTTTGCTCAGTCAGATGATCAGATAAGTCAAAAGCAGTCAATGCAGTTAAAAGATCAAACTGAGGTCAACTGTGGTCAAACCAAAGTCAAACTTCATGATTTTTTTTGCCAACATCAAAGAGAGGTTGGGTGAGAAATATTATCATAATAACTGTAATACCCCAAATTTTGCCCTAAGATTTGTCGTCGCATTTCATTGCATTTAATCAATTACTAACAAATTTGTGTAGTCGTTTGACTTTTTGCAGGTAAATATCATATGGCATGCATTTTTTTTCTAAAAAGTAAAAATGGCACAATTGGCAGGAGGACATGTGTAAGGAGTTATGAGTGTGAGAGGTTGAGAGTTCGAATCTCACCTTTGTCATTTTTTTTGTTTTTTATTATTTTTACTCTAAATTTTTCTATCTTTCATTAAAAAAATAACAAAAATAGTTTTTTATTATTATTTAATTATTATTTTCGTATTTTAATTAAATCATTTTTTAAAATATTATTTTTTTCACTTTTTTCTAAATTATTCATAAAAATATCCAAAAAATCATAAAATAAAAAATATTGAAAAAAAATTTTGTTCTTTTTATAATATTTTTTATTTTAGGAATCAATAGGATTATTAGTTTTTATTTTAAGTTTATTTTAATTATTTTAAATTATTTAAATTTTATTTTTTTCTTAACTAATTATTTAGTTTGGGCTTTAAAATGGGCTTTAGGGACATTATTGACAATTTGGTGTTAACCCTAATTTGTTCCCTATATATACATGTGTTGCCTTGTTGGAAAAGAGGGGAGAATGAAAAAAACCTAAGAGGAGTGAGTGCCGTTTGCCGTTATTTAGTTTTCTTCTTCATCCATTACTATTGTTTCTTTTTCTTCATCGTTTACCGTTATTTCTTTTCCTTCATCTATTACTGTTGTTTCTTTTTCTTCATCTTTTACCGTTATTTCTTTTTCTTCATCTATTACCGTTATTTCTTTTTCTTTATCTATTACTGTTACGTTTATATATATATAATTTTTAAATTGTTAGAGTTTATATATATAAGATTTTTGATCGAATTATGTCGATACGATGTTTGCACATTTGTGTGCATGACGCGTGACATTTGTGTTAGTTCGATCTGGTTGCGATGATCGCATTTTTGTGTGAGCAATAATACTATTTTTTGCTTAATTTCTTTTTCTTTGCGATAAATTTTGTTTCGTCCGATTTAGATCTGGTTGCGATGAGCGCATTTCTGCGTTAGCAACATTGTTGGGTTATTTGGCACATTTAAAATTCATTATTGCTTTATTATTATTATTATTATTATTATTATTATTATTATTATTATTATTATTATTATTATTATTATTATTATCATTATTTATTATTATTATTATCATTATTATCATTATTATTACCATTATTATTATTATTGTTATCATTAATTTATTAAAATTTGTTATAATATAAAAATCTGTTTTTTAAAATAAATAACATTAACATCTTTTCCAAATTAATATGAAAACCTATTATTTTTAAGAAAAACTTTTTTTTAGATAAATTTAAAATAATAACTAAAATCTTTTTTTTAAAATAATAACTAGAACCGTTATTTATTTTATTTTATTATTGTTCAATTCAAATTTCATTATCATATTGTATCTGCTCCTCTCATGTAACCTCGCGAACTTAACAATCGCTCTTTAAATTCTGCCTTTAAATTTCTGCTTGCATGGTTTAAATTATGACATTATCTCTCTGTTTGCATGATTCAATTATCTCACGCGTTTACTATTATTTCTGTCACATTGCACACATCCGAAGGTTAGGTCTAACTGTTTGGCCGCCGCGCCAATAGTCCGTAAAACTTCACACATTCAATTTCAAATCCTCAAAACTACAAACTACAAACCCTAATTTTCACAAATGCCTCGCCGCAGGCAAAATTACAATTTTACCCTTAGCATTAGGTCAAAGAGCCGCCGCGCTCATTTTAGGGTTTCCCGCCGTGGAATCCCTAATTTAACCCTAATTACAACATAACATTTCAACGTAGAGATTTGGAGTTTCTACACTCCACGTAAGCGTGTTCTTAAGATGCGTTTATTCCCCTTGAGACCTTGACCACAGTCAAGAAGTTTCTAACCTCCCTATTGAGGGGAACTACGATTACTCTGATTCCACTCCCGTAAGGATACGTAGGCACAAGATGCGATGTCTTGCCGAGTAAACTTAGAATTAACCCCTTTATTATTTATTATTGCTTATTTATATTTGCTTATTTATATTTTATTTATCTTTGCTATTTAATTATTTTACTTATTATTTTGTAATTGTTTCTTGGATGTAAAGTTGTTTAATTATTTAATTATTATTATGGTTAGTAATTAGGAATGCTCTGATATGTAGCACGGGACTTGGGCGTTTTTATTGTTTTCCTTGTTGAACTTTCTTGTTTCCTGTGAACGTATCATGTTGATGATATGTAGCACAGGCTTAGAGAAGGAGCTTAAACCAGAAGTTATTGCTGCAACTCTACATCTGAAGAAGTCTGACATTGTTCTAGAGACGAGAAGTGGAGTTAAAGGTATTCTTGCCAAGGTATTAGTGGATAAGGCTCAAATGTTCTTGAAGGCTATGAGCTACGATGCTTTTGAGGAGATCTTAGCCTTATTGATTTATGGCTTAGTGTTGTTCCCCAATCCTGATCAGTTCATAGACGTTCATGCCATCAACATATTCCTGAGTCACAATCCAGTGCCTACCTTACTTGGAGACATCCTACATTCTCTTCACACCCGTACTACAAGGGCAAGAGGAACTTTGATGTGCTGCATACCTTTACTTTCTAGGTGGTTTATTTCTCACCTTCCTCGCTCAGTAATGAAGAATGAGCAAGGGTTCAGATGGTCCAAGAGGATCATGTCACTTTCTCACTCAGACATCCATTGGTGCTCCAGATCTATGGAGAATGTCACCATCATTGACCGTTGTGGGGAGTTTCCTAATGTGCCACTTCTAGGCATAAGAGGAGGCATCACCTACAACCCATCTCTAGCTTTACGACAGTTTGGTTACGCCCGGAGCGATGGTCCACATGACATGTTGATTCAGGGCATTGTGTTTGACTACGACAACGATTTTCAGGGTTACCGTCAGAGATTCATACGAGCTTGGGGAAAGGTAAACAGGATTGACAGCAAGACACTGGAGCCTAAGTACACCATTCCTATGGAGGCTTATCTCAGATGGGTACGATTTCGTGCTCAGACACTCATGATGCCATATCCTGCCATCCTACCAGTTACCATGGAACCTGTTGCTGAAGGAGACACAGCTTATACCATCCTTCACCCAGACATGCCTACTGATATGGAAGACTTGCAGAGATCATGGATCCAACTGAAAGAGCAAAGGGATACTTTCGAGGCTCATTACAAAGCAAGCCAAGCAAGGATCCTAGAGCTAACAAAGCTACTTCATGAGGAACGAAACCTCAACTCATACCTCAACACCAAGAGGAAACGTCCATGGGAGACTTAAAACCCCATCTTTTGTACTTATTTCGTTTTCATTTTTTGTAAGCCTAAAAGGCAAAACAAGTTATTACTAATAAAAAGTTACTTTCTTGTTTGTTTAAGCAAATTTAAATCCTGCGGTCCTTGAAAACATTGCATATGCATTCCCATATCATTGCATCACAGGTTTATAATTGTGCACAGGTTTCTCATCTTCTCGCTGTTTATTTCAGCAATGGCTCTTGAACAATCAGTTAAGGATCTCCAGGCACAGAATGCACAGTTCCAAGAGCTGATCCTGAACCTATCCAAGGGGCAGGATGAATTGAAGACACTGCTGGCCAAGAAGACTAAGAAGGCTAGAAGGTCTGCTGGGTTGCTCAACATGGGAAGAAGGTTCAAAGGTCCTGACAAGACCAAGGAACAGGTTGAAGACTATGAATCTGAAGAATCTGAGCAGGAGAGAGGCAGTCTCCACAACACTATGGGGGACTCTGATTCTGAGGCTAACTACTACCATGAGCCTAACGAAGACAAATTCAAGATGCTGGTGGATAGAATGGATGCTATGGAATTACAGAAATCATCTGGGCTGGATTTTGAGGATTTGAGCTTGATATCTGGGGTGGTCATACCCATTGGGTTCAAAGTTCCTACATTTGTTGTCTATGATGGGGTCTCTTGTCCCAAATTGCATCTAAGGTCTTATGTCAGAAGAATTCAACCCCACACTGCTGATAAGAAGTTGTGGATCCATTTCTTTCAAGAGAGTTTATCTGGAGCTCAGCTAGAGTGGTATTATCAGTTGGAGAGTGTCAACATCAGAGATTGGAATGACCTTGCTGAAGCTTTCTACAAGCAGTATCAATACAATGCTGACTTAGCCCCCACTCGCATGCAGCTTCAAGGCATGTCTATGGGTGCCAAAGAAAGCTTTAAGGAGTATGCTCAGAAGTGGAGAGACTTAGCTGGAAGAGTTCAACCCCCTTTGACTGATAGGGAGTTGGTTGATATGTTCATGTGTACGCTGAATGGTCCGTTTTACAGTCATCTCATTGGAAGCTCATCATCTGGCTTCACTGAGTTGATCATGACAGGAGAGCGAGTAGAGAATGGTATCAAGAGTGGTAAGATCCAAGTGGGCACTTCTTCATCAGGTGCTGCAAAGAAGCCTCCCACTGGGAAGAAAGAATCTAATGCTGTGTATGGTCAGCCTGATCGTAACAGAAGGCATCAGTCTGTTAGTGCAGTTCATATTTCAAATCCAACTCCTGCAACAACAGAGCAGCCTCAAGGCAACCAACAGAGGGCTAGAAGACAGTTCACGAAGATCAACATGTCAATGGCTCAGGCATTGCAACACTTGTTGAAAGCTGAACTTATTACCCTGAGGGAGGCCCCTCAGAATCCCAATGTTACCTCTCCCAAGTACAATCCCAATGCACGATGTGCATATCATTCAAACTGTCCAGGACATGATACTAATAACTGCTGGGTCTTGAAGAACAAAATTCAGGATATGATTGATGCTGGAGAAATTGAGTTCGATCCACCAGGTACTCCAAATGTGATTACAGCTCCAATGCCAAATCACGAGAAGACTGTCAACGCCATTGATAAAGATATTGATGAAGATCTGCATGTCTATTCAGTTATGGAGTTGAGCACACCATTGTCTGTTATCAAAAAGAGGTTAGTACAAGCTGGGATCTTTCCAGGTTGTCATGAAGATTGTCTATATTGTACCTATAAGCCGGATAGTTGCTTCATTTTGAGAGATGGGATTCAACATCTCATGGATAAATATACTATAGTGTTTGAAAGAAGACCAGCATCTGTAGAAAGTATGGTAGATCATCTGACTCAGGGTAAGAAGATTGAAGAGGTTGATATGGTTGACAAAGTACCACTAAGAATCACTTCAAAGGGTCCCATTAAAATCACTCATCAGGGCCCAATCAAGATTACTGCTGAAGGTCCTGTGAAAGTTGTCGCTGAAGCCAAAATAGCTCCTCTGATCATTACCACTCCTGGTCCTATTCCTTATACATCTGACAAAGCTGTGCCTTGGCACTATGGGTCTGATGTTTACATCCATGGTGTCAAGCAGGAGCCTTTACCTGATATGCCTGTTGACATTGATAATATTGCTGGATCTAGCAAGATCACTCGTAGTGGAAGAGTCTTCTCTCCTCCAGTTGCTTCTAAGAGTGCAGTTACCCCTGCTGTTACTTCCACCACTGATGCTCGGGGCAAGGGTCCTGTTATTGAGCCTGTATCTACTGATGTGCCAGCTGCTGATGACCTCTCTAAACAGATGGAAGAAGTATTGAGAATCATTCGCAAGAGTGATTATGATATTGTTGATCAGCTGGGGCATACTCCCTCAAAGATTTCTATGCTCTCCCTGTTATTATGTTCTGAGGCTCATGCCAAGTCATTGATCAAGTTTCTAAAGATGGCTCATGTACCCAGTGCAATTTCTGTGGACCAGTTTGAGAATTGTGTTGCTCACCTGACCTATGACAACGGGTTAGGATTTTCTGATGCTGACTTGACCCCTGCCAAGAGGGATCATAACAGGGCCTTGCATATTTCAATTGAATGCAGGGGCACTACCCTGTCTCATGTGCTGATAGACAATGGTTCCTCTCTGAATGTGTTGCCTAAGGAAGTCCTGAACAAGCTGAGTCCTGAAGATACGGTATTGAAGCCCAGTAATATTGTGGTAAAGGCTTTTGATGGTTCTAGAAGAGTAGTGCATGGGGAAATTGATCTTCCAATCAAGGTTGGCTCTCAGGTGTTTACTGCTACATTCTATGTGATGGATATTCGTCCTTCGTACTCATGTCTGCTTGGTCGTCCCTGGATCCATGGGGCAGGTGCTGTGACCTCCACATTACATCAAAAGTTGAGATATCCGGTGAATGGAAAAGTTGTTACTGTCTTTGGAGAGGAAGAATACTTTGTCAGCCATGTAAACACTTTCAAGTATCTGGAAGTAGAAGGTGAATACATTGAAACTCCATGTCAGTCATTTGAAGTGGTTCCCTGGGCTGTTAAGGATTGTGTGACTCCTCCTGCTGTGAAGAAGGTTCCTGTGGTCATCAGAAACCCTCCAACAATGGCAATGGCCTCCCTCAATGATGCAAAAGCTGTGGTGGAAGAAGGTGGTTGTACTATTTGGAGTCAGCTTCCTGATATTCCATACAAGTCTGACAAGTTTGGTTTGGGTTTCACTGCAGAGTCCCAGAAGGCTGTTCGTCGTGCTCGTGCTGTTCGTATCACCAATCAAGGGGTTATCAATGCTGTGGGAGATCAAGATGAAGACTACAACTTGGAGGCATGGATTTTTCCTACTGTGGGTGCTGGACTCAATAATTGGAAAGCTGAAGATGTTATCCCTATCTCCTTTAGTCAGGAGTAAATACTATTACTGTGTTATGTTTTTAAATTTGTAATGTGCCTTACCCGGGGCACAATGGTGTGCTTGTTACGGGTTGTCATTTCATTTGCATACTTCATTCAATAAAATCCGTGGACGTTTCGTTTTCGTAAATATTGTGTTCTTTGTCTTTCTTTTTCTTTTATTTTTGCTTTATCAGCTATGTGTTCTTACACACACCCACGTCACTAAAATGCAGATCCTCATCCACTCTGGATCCAGTTGATAACAGTTCTACTATTGCCAATTACAATTTCGAGAATCCGATCTATCAAACTGAAGACGGAAACGAGGACGATTGTGAAATACCTGTAGAGCTTGCTAGGTTGTTACAACAAGAAGAGAAAGCTATACAGCCACATGAAGAGCCAGTCGAAGTTGTGAATCTGGGAACTGAAGAAAACAGAAAAGAGGTCAAGATAGGGGCTGATCTAGAGGACAGTGTCAAGAGCAGGTTGATTCAGATGCTACGTGACTATGTGGAGATCTTTGCTTGGTCTTATGAAGATATGCCAGGGTTGGATACAGACATTGTGGTTCACCGTTTGCCAGTGAAAGAAGATTGTCGTCCAAAGAAGCAGAAGGTTCGTCGTATGCGTCCTGAAATGTCAGAAAAGATCAAAGTAGAGGTAATGAAACAGTTCAATGCAGGGTTCTTGGCCGTAACTTCTTATCCTCAGTGGGTTGCAAATGTGGTACCAGTTCCTAAGAAAGATGGTAAGGTACGTATGTGTGTAGACTACAGAGATCTGAACAAGGCTAGCCCTAAAGATGACTTTCCACTTCCTCATATTGATATCCTGGTAGACAACACTGCTCAGCATAAGGTATTCTCTTTTATGGATGGTTTCTCTGGTTACAATCAAATCAAGATGGCACCTGAAGATATGGAGAAGACTACATTTGTGACACAGTGGGGCACCTTTTGCTATAAGGTAATGCCATTTGGTTTGAAGAATGCAGGGGCAACATATCAGCGTGCCATGGTGGCTTTGTTTCATGATATGATTCATCATGAGATAGAGGTATATGTGGATGATATGATAGCCAGGTCTCAGAATGAAGAACAACATCTTGATCATCTGCACAAGTTGTTTGAGAGGTTGAAGAAATACAGGTTGAGATTAAATCCAAACAAGTGTACTTTTGGAGTTAGATCTGGAAAGCTCTTGGGTTTCATTGTCAGTGGAAAAGGTATTGAAGTGGATCCTGCAAAAGTGAAAGCTATACGAGAGATGCCAGCTCCCCGTACTGAGAAGGAGGTTAGAGGTTTCTTGGGACGATTGAACTACATTGCAAGATTTATTTCCCAATTAACTACCATCTGTGAGCCAATCTTCAAGTTGTTGAGGAAAGATCAGGTGATGGAATGGAATGATGAGTGCCAGACTGCCTTTGATGAAATCAAGAGATATTTGCTAGAACCTCCAATTTTAATGCCACCAGTTGATGGAAGACCCTTGATTATGTATTTAACAGTATTAGACAACTCAATGGGGTGTGTATTGGGGCAACATGACGAGTCTGGTCGAAAAGAGCAGGCAATATACTACCTTAGCAAAAAGTTTACCGACTGTGAAACAAGATACTCACTGCTCGAGAAAACTTGCTGCGCTTTGGCATGGGCTGCTCGCCGACTAAGACAGTATATGTTGACCCGTACTACCTTGTTGATTTCGAAGATGGATCCAATCAAGTACATATTTGAGAAACCTGCTCTCTCCGGAAGAATTGCAAGATGGCAAATGATCTTGACGGAATATGATATACAGTATACCACTCAGAAGGCCATTAAGGGGAGTGTTGTTGCTGATCATTTGGCTCATCAAGCAGTAGATGATTACCAGTCAATGAATTTTGAGTTCCCTGATGAAGAGATTATGTCTGTTACCAAAGAACCTGGACAATATGACGGACCTGAACAAGGATCCCGATGGACTATGGTTTTTGATGGTGCCTCCAATGCACATGGTAATGGTGTTGGTGTTGTGATTAGTTCCCCTGAAGGTTGTCATACCCCGATTACTGCCAGACTTTGTTTCTATTGTACCAATAACATGGCTGAGTATGAGGCATGTATCATGGGTATGCAAGTTGCTATTGATATGAAGATTCAGTTCCTTGAGGTGTATGGAGATTCAGCTCTGGTAGTAAGTCAGATTAAAGGAGATTGGGATACAAAGCATGATAATCTCATTCCTTATAGAGAACATGTGTTGTCTTTGATCCCACATTTCAAAGAGATTACTTTTGGACATATTCCACGAAGAGAGAATCAGTTGGCAGACGCATTGGCCACCATGGCATCTATGTTTGAGATCAGCTGGGATGATGAAGCTCCCAAGATTACCATTGATAGATTTGAGAAGCCTGCATACTGCAATGAGATTGACACTGAAGGGGCAGAGGAGAAGCCTTGGTTCTATGAAGTGAAAAACTATCTTGAAGCTCAGGAGTTCCCTGAAGGGGCATCTGTCAAAGATAGGAAGTTCCTGAGAAGGTTTTCTGCTAAGTTCTTTCTGAGTAATGGCATTCTGTATAAGCGTAATCATGATTCAACTATGCTTCGTTGTGTGGATAAGAAGGAAGCTACAGAAATTATGGAAGAGATGCATGATGGGACCTTTGGCACTCATTCTAGTGGTCATACCATGGCAAAGAAGATTTTGAGAGCAGGTTACTATTGGTCTACCATAGAAGCTGATTGCTATCAACACTCCAGAACATGTCACAAATGTCAAATCTATGCTGATAAAGTACATGTACCTCCATCTCCATTGAATGTGTTGACTGCTCCTTGGCCCTTTGCCATGTGGGGTATTGATATGATTGGTGAGATCAAGCCTACTGCTTCTAATGGGCATCGTTTCATCCTGGTTGCTATTGATTACTTCACGAAGTGAGTAGAGGCAGCTTCATTTGCATCTGTGACTAAGAATGTTGTGGCTCGGTTCATTAAGAATAATCTCATATGTAGGTATGGTATCCCTGAAAGGATTATCACTGACAATGGCTCTAATTTGAACAACACTATGATTACTGATCTCTGTACGCAGTTCAAGATTAAGCACCACAACTCTTCTCCGTATCGTCCAAAGATGAATGGGGCAGTTGAAGCTGCTAATAAGAACATTAAGAAGATTGTACAGAAGATGACTGTTACTTACAAGGATTGGCACGAGATGTTACCATTTGCTCTGCATGGTTATCGTACTACAATACGTACTTCAACAGGGGCAACCCCATTCTCCTTAGTCTATGGTACGGAAGCAGTTCTGCCTATTGAAGTTCAGATCCCCTCCTTGAGAATTATGAAGGATGCAGGCTTGGATGAAGATGAGTGGATTCAGACTCGACTTGACCAGATAAATTTGATTGATGAGAAAAGGTTAGCAGCAGTTTGTCATGGCCAGATGTACCAGAAACGGATGATCAAAGCTTTTAACAAGAAGGTTAAGCCAAAGGTATATCAGGCTGGTGACTTGGTAATCAAGCGTATCATATTACCACAGGGTGATCCTAGGGGCAAGTGGACTCCAACATATGAGGGACCATTTGTAGTCAAGACAGTGTTCTCAGGAGGTGCCATGATACTGACTACAATGGATGGTGAAGACTTCCCACAACCTGTAAACGCAGACATAGTTAAAAAATACTACGCATAAAAAGAGACCCGCTAGGTTGACAGGCCTAGGCAAAAATAAGGGCATCCCGGCAAACCAAAAGGGTTTGGGCAAAAATTAGGGATATATATATAAAAAGATGTACACCCGGCAAGTCGAAAACCTGAAAAGGCGGCTTGGGCAAAAAAGGGTATCCCGGTGGATTGAAAACCTGAAAGGGCAATCCAGGCAAAAGTTAGGGATTAAAGCGTATGACTATGTCTCGTTTGGATCACTCATGAAACTGCAACCAGTTGTACTACTTACTCAAGCTCAAACAGATAAAGCTCAATCCAATCGTTTCCGTCTCAACAGCAAGAAGATGAGATACTTGAGTGGCAATAGTAGAATTGAAACTCAATAGGATTATTTCCCACATAGCTGATTCTTTTTGTAAAACTTCATGACAAAATTCTCTTACTAGGGTTTATGTCTCCTTGTACAAACTTACCCGTGTATGGGTCACTTTTGATATAAATAAATTCCATCTTTTGAATCCAGATTTACTTTTACCCTATTTACATAAGCGAAACGTCCATTGGTTGTGTTTGAATGTATGTATGCCTTTGAATATGATTGATGTTTACCAGAAATGCATGTATGCTTTTAATATGATTGATGTTTACCAGAAATGCATGAAAATGCAGTAATAGTATTTACTAAGGACGAACGAGGGAAGGATTTCAACGAAGCTTCGCCGGTTCATCTTTACAAGACAGTTACAAACCATCAGTAGGACTAATCCATTTTCACAAAGTCTAATCTCCCCTGGAATTTATATCCATCTCTTTTATCCTCATACGGATATACGGGAAATTACTTTCCAATAAGGGCACGATGAACGAAGACGGGATGTTATACTTATCCTACTATCAAACGACAACGGGAGGTTATCTATACCTTGTTATCCCCAACAACGGGAGGTTATCTATACCTTGTTATCCCCAACAACGGGAGGTTATCTATACCTTGTTATCCCCAGCAGACGGAGGGTTATATATTCTTCAACAAATCGGGATTTATTTTCCTTGGCCAGCAGTTGTTATACAAGGATATCCAGACACTTCCAGCAGTGTCATATCATACATACATCATTTACATCATACCATAACATATATGTCTATAGTACATTACCTAAGTGCATCATGTCATACATGCATACATAAAGCATAAACTAATGTTGTTATACAGAATGCTACCTTGTTTTCAGGTTAATTATCCAACAAACAAGCTTATGATCTTTGGGACTGCTTTATTGTAACCTCAGGGTTACTTTATCCTCCTGATGAGCTTCTTATTACTTTGGGACTGCTTTATTGTAACCTCAGGGTTACTTTATCCTCCTGATGAGCTTCTTATTACTTTGGGACTGCTTTATTGTAACCTCAGGGTTATTTTATCCTCCTGATAGCCTCTCATGACTTCAAGACTGCTTTAGAGCTACTGATTGCTCTATCCTCCTGAAGTCATCCTATTACTTCAAGACTGCTTTAGAGCTATTCATTGCTCTATCCTCATGAGGTCATATTACTACTTCAAGACTGCTTTAGAGCTATTCATTGCTCTATCCTCCTGAAGCCATCTAATTATTTCAAGACTGCTTTAGAGTTCTCCATTGCTCTATCCTCCTGAAATTACATTATTATTTCAAGACTGCTTTAGAGCTATCCATTGCTCTATCCTCCTGAAATCATTACTTCAAGACTGCTTTAGAGCTATTGATTGCTCTATCCTCCTGAAGACATATCATCCTATTACTTCAAGACTGCTTTAGAGCTATTCATTGCTCTATCCTCATGAGGTCATATTACTACTTCAAGACTGCTTTAGAGCTATTCATTGCTCTATCCTCCTGAAGCCATCTAATTATTTCAAGACTGCTTTAGAGTTCTCCATTGCTCTATCCTCCTGAAATTACATTATTATTTCAAGACTGCTTTAGAGCTATCCATTGCTTTATCCTCCTGAAATCATTACTTCAAGACTGCTTTAGAGCTATTGATTGCTCTATCCTCCTGAAGACATATCACATTATTATTTCAAGACTGCTTTAGAGCTGTTGATTGCTCTATCCTACTGAAGCCATTCTATTACTTCAAGACTGCTTTAGAGCTATTGATTGCTCTATCCTCCTGAAGCCATTATTACTTCAAGACTGCTTTAGAGCTATTGATTGCTCTATCCTCCTGAGGTCAGATTTATCACTTCAAGACTGCTTTAGGGTTATCATTATTGATTGCTCTATCCTCATGAAGACATGCTGTTACATCAGTATTACTCCAGACTCCTGACAGTTCTCATTATACTACTGAAGAACTTTCCCCTAGTGGCATCTTTAAGCCCACTCAATCATGTTCAACCAACCATCAATATCACTCCATGCACTGGTGAGTGCAAATTTTTGGGCTTTTGTGTTCAATCCCCTTCAACCTTCCAGGTTACGACTGGCAAATATACCAATCTAACCCCTCAGGTTTCAGAAAATTGAACAGGGGCAGCTGTTGCACCCCAAAATTTGCCCTCACAATACAAGACTTTGTGTTCCAAGAAGGTTCACAAGGTTCACAAAATTCATAATTGGTCAGAAGAGTTGACAATTCCCTCAGACAATGCACCTCCTAAGCAGTGCATCCAAAACTAGGGTTTTGACTTTAATCAGGCTAAATGGACTTCCAAGACTTCAAGTGAGCTTCATAACATCTTATATGTGTATAAGAACCCCCATGTCAAGTTTCAAGACTTTTCTCAAAAGTTTGCTCAGTCAGATGATCAGATAAGTCAAAAGCAGTCAATGCAGTTAAAAGATCAAACTGAGGTCAACTGTGGTCAAACCAAAGTCAAACTTCATGATTTTTTTTGCCAACATCAAAGAGAGGTTGGGTGAGAAATATTATCATAATAACTGTAATACCCCAAATTTTGCCCTAAGATTTGTCGTCGCATTTCATTGCATTTAATCAATTACTAACAAATTTGTGTAGTCGTTTGACTTTTTGCAGGTAAATATCATATGGCATGCATTTTTTTTCTAAAAAGTAAAAATGGCACAATTGGCAGGAGGACAGGTGTAAGGAGTTATGAGTGTGAGAGGTTGAGAGTTCGAATCTCACCTTTGTCATTTTTTTTGTTTTTTATTATTTTTACTCTAAATTTTTCTATCTTTCATTAAAAAAATAACAAAAATAGTTTTTTATTATTATTTAATTATTATTTTCGTATTTTAATTAAATCATTTTTTAAAATATTATTTTTTTCACTTTTTTCTAAATTATTCATAAAAATATCCAAAAAATCATAAAATAAAAAATATTGAAAAAAAATTTTGTTCTTTTTATAATATTTTTTATTTTAGGAATCAATAGGATTATTAGTTTTTATTTTAAGTTTATTTTAATTATTTTAAATTATTTAAATTTTATTTTTTCTTAACTAATTATTTAGTTTGGGCTTTAAAATGGGCTTTAGGGACATTATTGACAATTTGGTGTTAACCCTAATTTGTTCCCTATATATACATGTGTTGCCTTGTTGGAAAAGAGGGGAGAATGAAAAAAACCTAAGAGGAGTGAGTGCCGTTTGCCGTTATTTAGTTTTCTTCTTCATCCATTACTATTGTTTCTTTTTCTTCATCGTTTACCGTTATTTCTTTTCCTTCATCTATTACTGTTGTTTCTTTTTCTTCATCTTTTACCGTTATTTCTTTTTCTTCATCTATTACCGTTATTTCTTTTTCTTTATCTATTACTGTTACGTTTATATATATATAATTTTTAAATTGTTAGAGTTTATATATATAAGATTTTTGATCGAATTATGTCGATACGATGTTTGCACATTTGTGTGCATGACGCGTGACATTTGTGTTAGTTCGATCTGGTTGCGATGATCGCATTTTTGTGTGAGCAATAATACTATTTTTTGCTTAATTTCTTTTTCTTTGCGATAAATTTTGTTTCGTCCGATTTAGATCTGGTTGCGATGAGCGCATTTCTGCGTTAGCAACATTGTTGGGTTATTTGGCACATTTAAAATTCATTATTGCTTTATTATTATTATTATTATTATTATTATTATTATTATTATTATTATTATTATTATTATTATTATTATTATCATTATTTATTATTATTATTATCATTATTATCATTATTATTACCATTATTATTATTATTGTTATCATTAATTTATTAAAATTTGTTATAATATAAAAATCTGTTTTTTAAAATAAATAACATTAACATCTTTTCCAAATTAATATGAAAACCTATTATTTTTAAGAAAAACTTTTTTTTAGATAAATTTAAAATAATAACTAAAATCTTTTTTTTAAAATAATAACTAGAACCGTTATTTATTTTATTTTATTATTGTTCAATTCAAATTTCATTATCATATTGTATCTGCTCCTCTCATGTAACCTCGCGAACTTAACAATCGCTCTTTAAATTCTGCCTTTAAATTTCTGCTTGCATGGTTTAAATTATGACATTATCTCTCTGTTTGCATGATTCAATTATCTCACGCGTTTACTATTATTTCTGTCACATTGCACACATCCGAAGGTTAGGTCTAACTGTTTGGCCGCCGCGCCAATAGTCCGTAAAACTTCACACATTCAATTTCAAATCCTCAAAACTACAAACTACAAACCCTAATTTTCACAAATGCCTCGCCGCAGGCAAAATTACAATTTTACCCTTAGCATTAGGTCAAAGAGCCGCCGCGCTCATTTTAGGGTTTCCCGCCGTGGAATCCCTAATTTAACCCTAATTACAACTTAACATTTCAACGTAGAGATTTGGAGTTTCTACACTCCACGTAAGCGTGTCCTTAAGATGCGTTTATTCCCCTTGAGACCTTGACCACAGTCAAGAAGTTTCTAACCTCCCTATTGAGGGGAACTACGATTACTCTGATTCCACTCCCGTAAGGATACGTAGGCACAAGATGCGATGTCTTGCCGAGTAAACTTAGAATTAACCCCTTTATTATTTATTATTGCTTATTTATATTTTATTTATCTTTGCTATTTAATTATTTTACTTATTATTTTGTAATTGTTTCTTGGATGTAAAGTTGTTTAATTATTTAATTATTATTATGGTTAGTAATTAGGGAGTGTAACAACATGTATGTAATATTAAAATAAATTTAGATCACTTTTAAATAAAGATAATTAAAATAAACACGTCACACACGTAAGTCGATTTTAATCGCCGTCTCACTTCCTAAGGATATCCCTCAAGTTGCCTACGAATAATGGTTAAGTGGGGTGTATAAAGCAAGTCCCTCAAATAAAAAAAATCATCAAAGTCCCTTATGGTTGCCTTTACGAATCAAGTCCCTTTCGAAAAATGATGATGGTCCCTTATATGTGCTTATTACATCCCACAATGGCCTTCAAAGTCAAATTGTCCCTCACATACCCCTTAACATCCAAAGTAAGGACTACCTACTCCATTATAGTAGGGATAGTCTTACTAAAGGAAAGAATGAAGAATAAGAAAGACCTTTAAACATTAGGGTAGGTTACTCCTAGGTGCTTGCTCACTTCAAAATTGTTTCGCACTTAAACAAATTTTCAACAAGTTTTCAAACAAGTTCTTAACACATCCTTACATGGATTATTTATTAACTATTCTGAAAATTTTCTATTCACACACTACAATTTCAAAACAATTCAAAAGTGAGCTTAAGTACCTAAGAGCCCATGGATAACCATGGATGAAAAGGATGCTAATACCTTCCCTTTTCATAACCTACCCCCCGGACCCAAAATATTCTCTAAGGTCTTTCCTGTTCTTTTATAACCTTTCCTTATGGATAAAATAAAAGTCGGTGGCGACTCTTGCTATCCGCAACATTGTTTAAAGTCAGTTCACCGGGTTACACACCCCACTTCCCAGAATTTAAATAAATAAAAATAATTCAATTAAAACATCAGAGTCACCACTTTAAGTGGGATATCACATCAGAAATTCCACATCTCTTTCATTTGGAAAGATTTTCACCACAAAACAGCGGAAAATATTCATTTGTTTATCATTCACGGCCATTCGCCAAATTATAAAATAGTCATTAGAAAAATAACATCAACATGATACGTTCACAGGAAACAAGAAAGTTCAACAAGGAAAACAATAAAAACGCCCAAGTCCCGTGCTACATATCAGAGCATTCCTAGACTTGACTCGGACACCACTATCCAGCTAGTTAAGCACCTGGATTGTCTGTACTTCCAAGGAAGCACAGGTCACAACAACAGCAAAGGGGCGAGAAAACATGATTATAATCATCAACAAATATATACATGAAGAAAGGATAGTATTAACACCATCTATCATCACCCAATCAACATCAAACACGACCTACTGTCCAATTATCAAAACAACACATAAGTATGCACAAATGCAACCCAACACCATGCATGCGGTACCGACTCTCGGTTCATTCAATCGAACCCACCATTCTCCACAAAGGAGTACGGGTGAATCACTTACGCTCCATCCGAGACATGATTCAACCCCACCATTCTCCACAAAGGAGTACGGGTGAATCACTTACGCTCCATCCGAGACATGATTCAACCCCACCAAGACACCATGATATGTAAGACACCAAATGCATACTAAACAGTTCAACACACTAAGTGCACACGATCCTCCTGATCACATCACAATGTATCATACATGTACATAACAAACAAACATCAAGCACACTAAGTGCACATGATCCTACTGATCACATCACAACATACAACATTCATGCACAACACGCATCACCATACGTCACACTCTTCTCACTCACTAGTCATTTATATTAACCAAGTCCAATGTCATATAACTATCTTTCTTAGCACCAACTACACCCTATTCATCATCAAACATCGTTTCCATACCTATCAGAACCGCTCAGGTCTCACAGCACAAGAGCACAATACCAAAACGGCAAAATCCTCATTTTTGGCACTCCTGTCTGCCCATACGCGTATTGCCCTGTGCCATACGCGCATCACTTTTGCCCACGCCCAGGGCCATACGCGTATCACCTACTCATACGCGTATGATACGCGTACTGCCATGCCATACGCTTATTTCCTAGTGCCATACGTGTATTACCCTCAATTTGCCCTCTTCCGAACGCGTATGAACTAGTCCCATACGCGTATGACCATATCTGTTACGCATTTCACCAGAGCCGTCTCATTTGCAACTCCTGCTATGATTTTCATACTTTCTACACTTCTAATAGATCAAATGTGTTTCTATTATGGGTTCTAGGCCTATAATCTTCATCTATTTTGCATTCTAACACTGATATCGCAATTTAATCTTATTCTACTCATAACCCTATCAGTTTCTCTCCAAAAACTCGTTCTTAGGTTCCTCAACAATATCACCACAGTTCACACAGAAAATCATCAAATTCATATCAGTATGAGTATGATTTCATTATCAACAACATCAACACAAATAATTACAATACAGATCGTAATCATTCAAATTCCTACGGGGTTAAGGACTCCCCACTACCCCATTCATGTATATTTTCAATTAAAACCAGTTTCTCCCCCCTTACCTCGATTGGGAACGAATTGCTGAAGAATTCCTGGGAATTTGACAGCCCTAACCCTTGTTCTTGATCTCCCTTTGGTCTTTCCTCTTTACCCTGCTCTAAACTGTTCTATCGTGTTATTTCCCCTTTTTACCAAAAACCTCCTAATATTCTCTTAATCCTAATTATCTTATTTTTAACCATTTGTAATAATAATAATAATAATAATAATAATAATAATAATAATAATAATAATAAAATAATAATATTATTCTAATAATTAAATTAATATTATTATTATTAAATTAGTCATATTAATATTACTTCCTAATCTTACCCCATAATCCTCATACTCTAAGGGCACTCCCTAACGCACTCAGACACACTCCCACATAAGGCACACCAACACAAAATAACACCACAAAGACTAAATAATTAAAATGGGTGTTACAACTCTCCCCCACTTTAATTATTTTCGTCCTCGAAAATTTACCTGATGGAAACAATTCTGGATGCATTTATTGCATCCTGCTTTCCAATTCCCAGGTCACACTGCCTCCTGCAGCACCTCCCCAAGCTACCTTCACCAAAGGTATCTCCTTCCCTCGGAGTTGTTTCATCTTACGATCTTCGATCCTCAACGGCATTGTCTCGACAGTAAGATTCTCCCTGACTTGCACCTCATCTCTCGGAATCACATGAGATGGATCTGAGACATACTTCCGAAGTTGCGACACATGAAACACATCATGCAAATTTGAAAGTTCAGGCGGCAATGCCACCCTATTGGCTGCAGCACCAATTTTCTGCAAGATCTGATACGGTCCAATAAACTTAGGATCCAGATTCTTGGACTTCAACGCACGACCCACACCAGTAACTGGGTTAACCCTCAGGAATACGTGATCACCTTCACTGAATTCCAACTCTTTTCTCCTTCTATCATAGTAACTCTTCTGCCTACTCTGAGACGCTTTCATTTTCTCACGAATCATTTGAATTGTCTCAGTAGCTCGTTGCACAATCTCTGGTCCTAAGACCACATCCTCACCTGTTTCGTACCAACACAGAGGAGTTCTACACCTCCTACCATACAAAGCTTCAAATGGTGTCATTCCAATACTAGAATGGTAACTATTGTTGTACGTGAACTCAATCAATGGCAAATGAGTATCCCACGCACCACCTTTTTCCAACACACAAGCTCTCAGCAGATCCTCCAGCGACTGAATAGTCCTCTCAGACTGACCATCAGTTTGAGGATGGTACGCTGAACTCAACTTCAACTTCGTACCTAAAGCTTCCTGCAAACTCTTCCAAAATTCTGAAGTAAACCTCGGGTCTCTATCCGATACTATGCTCGACGGAACACCATGTAGTTTCACAATTACCCGAATATAAATCTCCACCAGCTTCACCAAAGGAAAACCAATATTAATCGGTACAAAATGTGCATACTTTGTAAGCCGATCCACAATTACCCAAATAGTGTCGAATCCTCTCGCCGTATTCGGCAAATCCGTAACGAAATCCATCGTGATACAATCCTATTTCCAGACTGGAACTTTCAACGGTTGCATAAGTCCAGAAGGTCTTTGATGTTCCACCTTCGACTTCTGACACGTCAAACATGCATAAACAAACTGAGTTATGTCCTTCTTCATACCTGACCACCAAAACAACTTTCTCAAATCATGGTACATCTTTGTAGCTCCCGGGTGAATACTCAGGCTACTACGATGTCCTTCACTCAGAATTGATTTCTTCAACTCATCATTATCCGGTACACAAATTCTATCTCGAAACCTCAACACACCTGCATTATCCAACCTGAAATCACTATCGGAGTCACTTTCTATTCCCGACATCAAATCAACTAATTTCACATCTGACCTTTGGCCTTCTCTGACCATATCCAAGAAGTCATTATTCACCTGCAGCATGCCCAACCTCACGCTATCTGCCGTAGACTCACAGACCATGCTCAAATCTCTGAACTGTTCAATTAGTTCCATTTCCTTCACCATCAATGCTGACATATGAATTGTCTTCCTACTTAGAGCATCTGCTACGACATTCGCTTTTCCTAGATGATAACTCAAGCTGAAGTCATAATATTTAAGGAATTCCAACCATCTTCTCTGCCTCATATTAAGGTCTTTCTGATCAAACAAATACTTCAGACTCTTATGATCACTGAAGACTTCAAATCTCGAACCATACAAATAGTGCCTCCAGATTTTTAACACAAACACTACCGCAGCCAACTCGAGATCATGAGTAGGGTAGTTCCTCTCATGTACCCTTAGTTGCCGCGAAGCATACGCTACCACCTTACCATCTTTCATAAGAACTCCGCCTAATCCCATCTTAGACGCATCACAATACACCACAAACGGTTCGCTCGGATTCGGTAACACTAACAATGGTGCCGTAGTCAATCTCTTTTTCAATTCTTCAAAGCTCTTTTCACAAGCAACATCCCACACAAAGGCTTGATCCTTCCTCGTTAACTGAGTCAAAGGTAGCGCCAAATTAGAAAATCCTTCTATGAACCTTCGGTAATAACCTGCAAAACCCAAAAAGCTTCTAATTTCTGTTGCCGTCTTCGGCGATTCCCATTGCAACACTGCATTTACCTTCGATGGGTCTACTGTTATACCATCACCAGATATCACATGCCCCAAGAAAATCACCGTATTTAACCAAAACTCACACTTGGATAACTTAGCAAACAACTTGTTATCCTTTAACACCTGCAGGGCGATTCTCAAATGTCCTGCATGCTCTTCATCGGACTTAGAATAGATCAGTATGTCATCAATAAATACAACAATGAATTGATCTAGGTAGGAATGGAAAATTCTGTTCATATACTCCATAAACACTCCCGGCGCATTAGACACTCCGAAAGGCATCACAACATATTCATAATGTCCAAATCGAGTCCTAAACGCCATTTTCTGAATATCACCTTCTTTAACCCTTATCTGATGGTAACCCGATCTCAAGTCAATCTTACTGAACACGCGAGCTCCTACCAATTGGTCCATCAAATCATCAATCCTCGGAAGAGGATATTTATTCTTAATGGTCATTTTATTCAACTGACGGTAATCGATGCACAGACGCATACTACCATCCTTCTACTTTACCAACAACATTGGGGCTCCCCACGGTGATACACTCGGTCTGATAAACTGTTTATCCAACAAATCTCCCACCTGAGATTTCAATTCAGCCAACTCCACTGCCGACATCCTGTACGGCGCCATAGATATAGGTCTAGTACCAGGAACCAGATCAATACCAAACTCAACTTCTCTCGTCGGGGGTAACTCAGTAATATCATCAGGGAACACTTCGGGAAATTCATTCACCACTGCCAATTCTTTCATCGACGTTTGACTGTCGACCGATAATGATGCAAATAAAGCAAACATTCTCGCTTCATCTTTCAACAGAGCCCGCAATTCCTTATTAGACAAGGAATCTGCCAACGCTTCCTCTTCTGGAGTGAGGAACAACAACACTTTCCGAAAACAGTCGATATAGACTCGGTTGAACTCCAACCAGTTCATACCCAGAATAACATCCAAATTACCAAGCGGTAGACAAATCAAATCCACTCCATAGTCTCTACCAAATATAGTCAACGGACACTTCAAACATACCAAAGAAGTAGTCACTGAACCAATAGAGGATGTTTCAATAGTCATTCGTCCTTCAACAGTAGAAGGCACCAATCCTAATCTCTTCACACAATCAATAGAAATGAACGAGTGGGTTGCACCCGTATCAATAATAGCAGTCAAAGGAACATTATTGATAAAACAAGTACCTTTGATGGAACGCTCTTCGCTAGTAGTTTGGGTTCCCGCCAAGGCAAACACTTTCCCACTAGCCTGAGGTTTCTTCGGCTTCTCACAGTGCGTACTGATATGACCTTTCTCGCTGCAGTTATAACAAGTAGGTACATTGGCCCTGCAATCAGCTATCACATGACCTGGCTTACCACACTTGAAACATTTCTTCGCCTCATTAGGACACTCGTTAGCACGATGACCCATGCCATCGCACCGGAAACATTTCAAATCACCAGTTGCCTTTCCGTCTCTGGGCTTCTTATTACCAACAGCCTTATGTTTCCCCTTATCAGCATGGACGCTGTAAGGAGCACCACTAAATCGCTGCTTACCCTTACGGTCATTCACAGCCTTGTAGTGAGCAATCCTCGCCCTGTTATCATTATCATAGATTCTGCTCCTACTTACCAGCTCAGGATAGCTCCTGATCTTCTGACAAGCAATGCCCAGCTTAATTTCTGGATGCAGTCCATTCTCAAACTTCAGGCACTTGGAGGTCATTGCTCCTTCAATATTGTAGTGAGGACAATATTGCACCAACTCTTCAAACTTAGCAGCGTACTCTGCCACTGTCATATTTCCCTGCTTCAGCTCTAGGAACTCAATCTCCTTAGCACTCCTTATGTCTTCCGGAAAATACTTTTCCAGAAAACCCTTCCGAACTATATCCCAAGTGATTACAGTTCTTGCCGCATTCAATCTCTGGCGAGTGTTATCCCACCAAGCTTCAGCCTCTCCCTCCAGCATGTGAGTACCGAACCTCACTTTCTGCTCATCGCTACATTCCATAGCTCTAAAAATCTTTTCAGTAGCCTTCAGCCACTTCTGTGCGGCTTCAGGATCCAAAATTCCTCCTTCAAAGGTTGGCGGCTTATTACTCCGAAACTGCGCCAAATCCCTGAATTGAGCACTCGTAGCCTGATTCTGATTAGCAACTGCCTGCACCATAGCTTGCATAGAAGCAGCCTAAGCAGCGTCATTCCTCCCTGCCATACTACTCAACAACAATAACACCAGATTAAAATACGCACAACTTCTATCCTACGGACAGACTCAACTACTACACTGGCCGGACGGACCGACCTGCTCTGATACCAATTGTAACACCCCACTTCCCAGAATTTAAATAAATAAAAATAATTCAATTAAAACATCAGAGTCACCATTTTAAGTGGGACATCACATCAGAAATTCCACATCTCTTTCATTTGGAAAGATTTTCACCATAAAACAGCGGAAAATATTCATTTGTTTATCATTCACGGCCATCCTCCAATTTATAAAATAGTCATTAGAAAAATATCATCAACATGATACGTTCACAGGAAACAAGAAAGTTCAACAAGGAAAACAATAAAAACGCCCAAGTCCCGTGCTACGTATTAGAGCATTCCTAGACTTGACTCGGACACCACTATCCAGCTAGCTAAGCACCTGGATTGTCTGTACTTCCAAAGAAGCACAGGTCACAACAACAGCAAAGGGGTGAAAAAACATGATTATAATCATCAACAAATATATACATGAAGAAAGGATAGTATTAACACCATCTATCATCACCCTATCAACATCAAACACGACCTACTGTCCAATTATCAAAACAACACATAAGTATGCACAAATGCAACCCAACACCATGCATGCGGTACCGACTCTCGGTTCATTCAATCGAACCCACCATTCTCCACAAAGGAGTACGGGTGAATCACTTACGCTCCATCCGAGACATGATTCAACCCCACCATTCTCCACAAAGGAGTACGGGTGAATCACTTACGCTCCATCCGAGACATGATTCAACCCCACCAAGACACCATGATATGCAAGACACCAAATGCATACTAAACAGTTCAACACACTAAGTGCACATGATCCTCCTGATCACATCACAACGTATCATACATGTACACAACAAACAAACATCAAGCATACTAAGTGCACACGATCCTACTGATCACATCACAACATACAACATTCATGCACAACACGCATCACCATACGTCACACTCTTCTCACTCACTGGTCGTTTATATTAACCAAGTCCAATGTCATATAATTATCTTTCTTAGCACCAACTACACCCTATTCATCATCAAACATTGTTTCCATACCTATCAGAACCGCTCAGGTCTCACAGCACAAGAGCACAGCACCAAAACGGCAAAATCCTCATTTTTGGCACTCCTGTCTGCCCATACGCGTATTGCCCTGTGCCATACACGTATCACTTTTGCCCACGCCCAGGGCCATACGCGTATCACCTACTCATACACGTATGATACGCGTACTGCCATGCCATACGCGTATTGCCTAGTGTCATACGCGTATTGCCCTCAATTTTCCCTCTTCCATACGCGTATGAACTAGTCCCATACGCGTATGACCAGATCTGTTACGCATTTCACCAGAGCCCTCTCATTTGCAACTCCTGCTATGATTTTAATACTTTCTAAACTTCTAATAGATCAAATGTGTTTCTATTATGGGTTCTAGGCCTATAATCTTCATCTATTTTGCATTCTAACACTGCTATCGCAATTTAATCTTATTTTACTCATAACCCTATCAGTTTCTCTCCAAAAACTCGTTCTTAGGTTCCTCAACAATATCACCACAGTTCACACAGAATATTATCAAATTCTTATCAGTATGAGTACGATTTCATTATCAACAACATCAACACAAATAATTACAATACAGATCGTAATCATTCAAATTCCTACGGGGTTAAGGACTCCCCACTACCCCATTCATGTATATTTTCAATTAAAACCAGTTTCTCCCCCCTTACCTCGATTGGGAACGAATTGCTGAAGAATTCCTGCGAATTTGACAGCCCTAACCCTTGTTCTTGATCTCCCTTTGGTCTTTCCTCTTTACCCTGCTCTACACTGTTCTATCGTGTTATTTCCCCTTTTTACCAAAAACCTCCTAATATTCTCTTAATCCTAATTATCTTATTTTTAACCATTAGTAACAATAATAATAATAATAATAATAATAATAATAATAATAATAATAATAATAATAATATTCTAATAATTAAATTAATATTATTATTAAATTAGTCATATTAATATTACTTCCTAATCTTACCCCATAATCCTCATACTCTAAGGGCACTCCCTAACGCACTCAGACACACTCCCACATAAGGCACACCAACACAAAATAACACCACAAAGACTAAATAATTGAAATGGGTGTTACAATTATTATGCGTCACAAATATTCAGATTACATCACAAATCATCACGTTATAGTCATCAAAATAAAGCACATCAAGTACTCAAGGAATTCGGACAACAAGGCACAAGAGGACACAAAAAGCATAATAAATAAAAACATCTGCTCCTGCTCGCCTGGTGCTCGCCCGGCGAAGCAGCTCGCTTGCCTGGGTTTCTCCCGGCGAAACAGAGGCAAAATCCCTCCCTCATAAAATTTCCAGTAGCACTGTTGCGCTTTTCTGCATACGAAAACCCTTTCCCCCATTTTTCCACATACCCAATTTCCATAAAGCAATGCATCACATATTTTTACAGGGTCAATACCATTTATATGTATAATCTCAATCAACTACAAACACCTAATTCATCACCTCACCACATCAACATATTCATACGATTTCATCATGATTTCAACAATCAACACATAACACACAAAAACCTACATCTACCTTAAACCACATATCAAATATAATAACTCGGATCACCCCGTACCTCGAATTCTTAGCAATGGATTTCTGTCTTTGCGTTCTTCTAATGACTTCTTGATTCTCTATACCCTAGCTCTCCTTTCTCAATTCTTTCCAACTTTTCATGATCGCGCAAGAGTGAACTTCTTCACTCTCTCTTTTCCTTTTTGTCACTCTTACCCATTGGACCCCTATTATGATTTTTCTCGTCATACCCTTACTTAATCCACCCAACATTACCACCTTACCCTCAAAATCTATACACATTTGTTTTTAATTTTAAATGTCTAAAATATTCTTATTATTATTATTATGAAATTCCACATAATCAATTATGCACTAATTTATTATTATAACTCTATATAATTTCCAACTAGATTATTTAAATAATAATAAGAGCCTCATTATTCATTAGCCCAACACTACCCCACAACACACCCTTAATCACATAAAGCATCATATAATTTATTAAAATTCACCATTACTTACTAATAATTAATAAATAATTAAATATAAAACTTGGGGTGTTACATCTCTCCCCCAATTAAAGAATTTTCTTCCTAAAAAATGACATAAAGGAAATAGAGTCGGATACGACTCACTCATCTGATCCTCACGCTCCTAAGTCCAACTCTCACCATATGGTCCACCCTATAACACCTTCACCAAAGCCATGGCTTTACCCTATAATTGCTTCATTTCACGCCCATCTGGAATGTATTTCCTCATTTGAGACACATGAAACACATAATGTAAATTCACAAGCGATGGAGGTAAAGCATTCTGATAAGCTACTTTTCCTATCCTCTGCAAAATATGATACAGACCAACAAAACATGGAGTGATCTTCTAGACTTCAAAGCTCGTTCCACACCAGTCATCGGTGTCAATCTCAAAAATATGTGATCTCTCTCTTGGAATTCAAGTATTTTCCTTCTCTTATCATGATAACTCTTTTGATGACTCTGCGAAGCTCATCCTCTCTTGGATCATCTTAATCTTCTCAGTCATCTGTTGTACAATCTCATGTACGAGTACAGTGCTCTTGCCTGACTCATACCAACACAATAGAGTTCTACACCTCCTACCATAAAACACTTTGTTCGGTGCCATCCCAATACTAGCATGGAAACTATTGTTGTACATGAACTCAATCAATGGCAAGTGGTTATCCCAAGACCCTCTCTGGTCCAAAACACAAGCCCTTAGCAAATCCTCTAAAGATTGGATAACCCTCACTGTCTATTCATCCGTCTGCGCATGATATGCAGAACTCATCCTCGACTTAGTACCCAAAGTGTCTTGTAAACTTTTCCAGAACCTCGACGTAAATCTCTGGTCTCTATCTGACACGATACTCGAAGGTATCCCATGCAACTTCACAATTTCCACAATGTACATTTCAGCTAGCTTCTGCATAGAATGATTAATCTCCATCTGTAAGAAATGAGCCAATTTAGTTAATATATCCATAATCACCCAAATTGAATCATTCCCCTTTGCAGTCTTCGGCAATACCGACACAAAATCCATGGAATTACTATCCCATTTCCATTCTGGAACATTCAATGGTTGCATCATACCCAAAGGCTTCTGATGTTCAATCCTAGACTTCTGGCAAGTCAAACACGCGTAAACAAACTCTGCGATATCCTTCTTCATACCTGGACACCAAAACAATTTCTGCAAATCCTGGTACATCTTCGTAGCACTGGGATGAATACTCAATCTACTTTGATGCCCTTCCTCAAGAATACCCTTCTTAATTTTCGGAACATCTGGAACACACACTCTATCTCTAAATCTCATCACACCATTTTCATCAATCCCGAATTCACCTCTATTACCTTGGTTAATCAAAGGCAATTAATCAACCAACCTCAAATTAGATTACTGACCCACTCTGATTTCTTCCAGAATGCCACTACTCAGTTTCAACATACCCAACCTCACATTGTCAGAAGTCTCTTCACATACTAAACTCAGATCTTGGAACTACTCGACTAATTATAATTCTCTCACCATAAGCATCGACATATGCAATGACTTTCTACTCAATGCATTAGCCATTACATTTGCTTTACCAGGATGGCAACTCAAATCAAAATCATAATCCTTCAATAATTTTAACCAATTCCTTTGCCTCATATTCAACTCCTTCTGATCAAATAAGTACCTCAAACTCTTATGATCGCTAAACACTTCAAATTTAGAGCCAAAAGGATATGTCTCCAAATTTTCAACACAAACACCACAACTTCCAACTCTAAGTCATGTGTAGGATAATTCCTTTCATGAACTCTCAATTGTCTTGAAGCATAAGCAACAAATTTCCCATTCTACATCAACACTCCACCAAGATCCATCTTTGACGCGTCCCAATACACCATAAAAGATTCATTCGGGTTAGGAAAAATCAAATTTGGAGCAGTCGTCAATTTCTTCTTCAATTCCACAAAACTCTCTTCAGATGCAACATCCCACACATAAGCTTGACTCTTTCGAGTCAACTGAGTCAATGGTAAAGTCAATTTAGAAAAACCTTCTATAAACTTGCGATAGTAACCTGCAAACCCCAGAAAACTTCGTATCTCAGTAGCAGACTTCGGAGTTTCCATTTGTAACACAACATCAATATTATAAGGATCAACATCAATTCCGCCACTTAAAATCACATGGCCAAGAAAACTCACTTCTTTCAACCAAACCTCACACTTCGACAGTTTTGCATATAACATATTCTCTTTCAAAATTTGCAACAAAATTCTCAAATGCCCAACATGCTCTTCTTCAAATTTGGAGTATATCAGAATATCATCAATGAAAACCACAACAAACTTGTCCAAATACTCGTGAAAGATTCGATTCATATACTCCATGAACACACCAGGTGCATTGGATACACCAAACGACATCATAGTGTATTCATAATGACCATACCTCGTCCTGAAAGCTGTCTTTGGAATATCATCTGGCTTAACATGAATCTGATGATAACTAGACCTTACATTAATCTTGCTAAACACACAAGCGCCTACTAACTGATCCATCAAATTGTCAATTCTCGGAAGTGGATATTTATTCTTGATAGTTATCTTATTCAATGGCCTATAATCAACATACAACCTCATACTACCATCTTTCTTCTTAACTAACAACACAAGAGCACCCCATCGAGAAACACTCGGTCAAATAAATTTCTTCTCAAGCAATTCTTCCAATTGTTTCTTCAATTCACTTAACTTGAAAGATGACATCCGATAAGGAGCCATTGACACCGGACTTGTAACACCCCCTTTCTATACCCCCAAATAAAACAATTACAATCATTTAAGCAATTAATAAAATTTTCATTAGAGTATAAATATAACATGGTATAAAAGAGGTGCGTCACATTATCGTCGAAACGAAACATAAATAACACCTGCTCATAAAGATATGTAACAAAAGGGATAAATCTCAACTAAAAACAAAGCATAACTCTTAAAACCCACATATCAACATTTAGAATAAAGCGGAAACATCTAAACATTGAATTACTTCATTTACATAGACATGTTTACATCATTAGATTAGTTCAATACATCAGTTAAGTATACAAAGCTTTCAGCAGCAGATACATACACAGATGTATCACAAAAGTATCAAAACAATTCCTAACTACCCAGTGTTACATATCAGAGCCATCTGACCAAAAAGAAATGAAGACTCGCTTCACAAAAGACCTCCAGCATCCTACTCTGCAATGTCTCATAGAGCATTATAAAATAGCAGAAGGGTGAGAAACATTATCATAACAAACAATGCACAAAATTATATATATTCATGTACACAATTATAAAATACAAATAATTCATATTTCTCACCGCAACTTATCATAATACATCACAATATATACGCACATAATCAAGCACATTCACCAAATCATGCTTCACAATTCATAGCATTTCACATAAACATTTACAATTATGTTCATTCCATAAAACATCATATAAGGATGATAATGCAACTCATAGAGACCGACTCACGACTCTATGCAGATGCAAATGCGGTACCGATTCGTTCAGCATGTTCAATTGAAGAACCAAAATGGAACCATCGCTCGTTACCGAAGTAACTCCCCATCGGGCCTACAATTTTCACCCATCTCTCACACCCCACATGGGCACACGATGTTTCAGGATTGCTCACACCCCACACGGGCACACAATCCGGTTGCTCACACCCCACAAGGGCACACAACTGTTCTGCAGATTCTCCATAGAATCAAAATAAACCATCGCTCACACTCCACAAGGGCACACGATCGTTTATGCAGATCCTCATAGGGATCAAAGTAACCAAACCATCGCTCACACCACACAAGGGCACACGAGGTTTCTGCAGATCTTACACGGGATCAGACACACAAGAATGCAATCATGATGCTACACATGCAACACGACCCAATACACTCTTAAAATGCACACATGTTTACAAACATATTCATGCATTCATCACATCCATATCACCATGCAATTCCATTTAATTCGAACAATTACAAAAAATTTCCAAACGACTACATTACACAATCCACAACTCAAAATCTAGGATTCACGGCATACGACTACCCACAACACAGTATAACTCGGCATGATCTATGCCTCGAGCAAGGAAATAATCAAAGTTAAGTCAGAAATCCGACCACGGATGGAAACATTAAAGAAAACAAAACCTGCCACGTTCGCTACCCTGCTCGCTTAGCAAGCTCCTAGCGAGTATTCGCTACTTGTTCGCCTAGCGAACAAGCTCGCGAAGGCAAACAGAAGCCTCTGACTTTGTTCGCTACCTTGCTCGCTCAGCGAACTCCTAGCGAACCTTTGCTACCCCATTCTCTACCAGCGAACACCACAACATGCATTCTGCCCAAGTCTGAGACCGTTCGCTACTGGTTCGCTACTAGCTCGCTTAGCGAACGTTCACTACCAGCTCGCTCAGCGAACACACTAGCGAATGTCTGCGAACTCAGAATTTTCCCACTGTTCTTCCACTCTAAAACTCTTGGATTCACCCGATTAAATCCCAACTCATTCCAGCAACTTAGCCTAACATCACCCGACATAAAAGCTATCACTTATTCTCACTTCTACCAACAAAAACTCGGGTTCTATCGATTAAATCCAATTTATTCCCTAGAATGAAAAATGAGTAAAACTCTCCCCAAATCCAAAACAAAACCAACAAGAACATACATAATTGTACACATTGCAAGAATAATAAAGCTTCACACCCTTACCCGATCAATCGAAAGCTTAGAAGTTGATTCTTGATGATTCTAGGTTTTTCTCCTCTTCCTCCTCTTTTCTCTTATCTTCCTTTCTTTCTCTTCTTTTTCTTTCCTCTTGGTTTTTATTCTCTCTATTCTATCTCTTTTCCGCTTATACTCTTTCTATTCTATTTCTCTCAAAAATAACCACTAATCAAGGATTATCTAAAGCACCCTCTAATTAATTCCCAAAACTCTCCAAATAATAAAATACCACAACATACACACATAACATATTATCACATAATTCCACAATAAAATAACAATCAACCAAATAAATTAAAAGACTCAACAAAATAATGGGAAATTCAGAATCGGGGCGTTACAACTCTCCCCCACTTTAGATATTTTCGTCCTCGAAAATATTACCTGATCCAAACAACCCCGGATGTGACTCCCGCATCTTACTTTCCAATTCCCAAGTCACATCGCCTTCTGCAGCACCTCCCCATGCTACTTTCACAAGCATAATATCTTTGCCTCTTAGCTTCTTAATCTCACAATCCAAAATTCTAATCGGCAAAGGTTCCACTGTAAGGTTGTCTCTTACTTCTACCTCGTCCATAGGAATAACATGTGACGAATCCGGAACATACTTCCGAAGTTGCGAAACATGAAACACATCATGAAAATTCGAAAGATTCTGAGGCAATGCCACACGATAAGCCACAACACCAACTCGTGCAGTGATCTGATACGAACCGATGAAACGAGATGCCAACTTCCTCGACTTCAAGGCACGACCCGGTACCCGTAACCGGTGTAACTCTCAAATATACATGGTCGCCCTCTTGAAATTCAAGATATTTCCTTCTCTTATCATGATAACTCTTCTGTCTACTCTGAGAAGTTCTCATCTTTTCCCGAATAAACCTCACTTTCTCCGCCGTTTGTTGTACCATCTCTGGTCCAACCACTGACCTCTCACCAGTCTCATGCCAACACAAAGGTGTTCGACATTTTCGACCATACAAAGCTTTAAATGGAGCCATACCAATACTTGAGTGAAAACTGTTATTATAGGTGAATTCAATCAACGCTAAATAACTATCCTACGTACCACCTTGTTCTAGCACACAAGCACGTAAAAAATCTTCTAACGACTGAATTCTCCTCTCGGTTTGACCATCTGTTTGCGGATGATAAGCCGAACTCAATCTCAACTTCGAACCCAAAGCCTCTTGCAAACTTTCCCAAAACTTTGAAGTAAATCTTGGATCTCTATCCGATACAATGCTCTTGGGAACTCCATGCAACTTCACAACCACCCGAACATAAATCTCGACCAATTTCTCCAAAGGATAACTAATGTCAATCAGAATAAAATGAGCAGATTTAGTAAGTCTATCAACAATCACCCAAATTGCATTGTGATCTCTCTGCGTATTCGGCAACCCCGTAACGAAATCCATCGAGATACTGTCCTATTTCCACTATGGGATATCCAACGGTTGCATTAATCCAATAGGTTTCTGATGTTCCACTTTAGACTTCTGGCAAGTCAAACATGCATACACAAACTGAGCCACATCTCTCTTCAACCCAGACCACCAAAAGATCTTCTTCAAATCTTGATACATCTTATTCGCTCTCGGATGAATACTCAAGTTAATACGGTGTCCTTCCTCCAATATCATCCTTTTCAACTCTGCATCATCGGGAATGCAAATACGACCACAAAACCTCAAAAATCCAAAATCATCCACCTTGAAATCTTCATTCTCATTTGTCATCAAATCAACAAACTTCAAATCCAACTTTTGCCTTTTGCAAACGGTTGCAAGAAAATAATTCGTGATATGAAGCATACCATGTCTCAAGCTTCTCGGTGTCATATCACAAACCAAACTCAAATCTCTGAAACTCTCCAATAATTCCCATTCCTTTACCATCATTGCGGACACATGCAAGGACTTCCGACTTAAGGCATCTGCCACCACATTTGCCTTACCCGGATGATAATTCAATCCAAAATCATAGTCCTTCAAAAGTTCCAACCATATTCTTTGTCTCATGTTCAGTTCCTTCTGATCAAACAAATACTTCAAACTCTTGTGATCACTAAAAACTTCAAACCTTGCACCATAAAGATAATGCCTCCAAATTTTTAGCACAATTACCACGACCGCTAATTCCAAATCATGAGTAGGATAATTCTTTTTGTGCATTCTCAATTGTCTAGAAGCATAAGCCAAAACCTTCCCATCTTGCATGAAAACACCACCTAAACCAGTCAAAGAAGCATCACAGTATACCACAAAAGGTTCTGTAGGAATCGGAAAATTCAAGATTGGCGTTGTTGTCAATCTTCTCTTTAACTCCATAAAACTCTTCTCACAATCAACATCCCAAATAAAAGCCTTTCCCTTACAAGTTAATTGCATTAACGGAAGTGCCAACTTTGAAAACCCTTCGATAAACCTCCGGTAATAACCTGCCAAGCCCAAAAAGCTTTGAATCTCCGTAACTGTTCTAAGGGTCTCCCATTGCATTACCGCATCAACTTTAGACGGATCAACACTAATACCCTCACCTGAAATAACATGCCCAATAAAGCTCACTACTGACAAACAAAACTCACACTTTAACAACTTGGCATACAACTGCTTCTCCCTCAGAATCTACAACACAATCCTTAAATGTTCCTCATGTTCCTCTTGAGACTTAGAATAAATCAGAATGTCGTCGATAAACACAACCACAAAACGATCCAACTGTTCATGAAAAATATGATTCATGTACTCCATAAACACACCTGGCGCATTAGAAACTCCGAATGGCATCACTAAATATTCGTAATGTCCATACCGTGTCCTAAAAGCCGTCTTTTGAATATCTCCTTCCTTCACACGAATCTGGTGATAACCTGATCTTAAATCAATCTTGCTAAAAACACGTTCTCCAACTAATTGGTCCATCAAATCATCAATTCTAGGAAGCGGATACTTATTCTTAATCGTCACATTGTTCAACTGTCGATAATCAATACATAACCGCATACTTCCATCCTTTTTCTTTACTAACAACACCGGCGCACCCCAAGGAGAAACACTCGGTCTTACAAATCTCTTCTCTAACAAATCATTCAACTGCTTCTTCAACTCTACCAATTCTAATGCTAACATACGATATGGTGCCATCAAAATTGGTCTAGTACCCGGAATTAGATCAATAGAAAATTCAACTTCCCTTTTCGGTGGTACATCCGTAACATCCTCCGGAAACACTTCTGGAAATTCACACACTACCAGAAACACATCAAGCTCAACCTTGTCCTCCACCGACAACGATGCAAACAAACCAAACAACTGAGCTTCGTCCGCTAAAAGTTTCTTAAACTCTTTAGTGGATAGAAAACTCTCACCTTCACCATCTTCCAAAGAAGGAAACCTTACCAACTCATGATAGCAATCTAAATGAACTCTATTAAATTGCAACCAATTCATACCCAAAATCACATTCAAACCTTCCAACGAAAAACACACTAAATCCATAAGAAAGTCCTTACCATACATGGTCAAGGGACAACTTACGTATACCAAAGAAGTAGTTACCGACCCTAAAGCAGGAGTCTCAATAACCATGCCACCACTCAAAGAAACCATGCGCAAACCCAAACGCTTAGCACACTCAAGATAAATGAACGAATGAGTCGCTCCAGTATCAATAATAGCAATTAAAGGCATATTATTAATAAAGCACGTACCTTTAATCAAGCGATCTGCATTAGTAGTGTCTGAACCGGCTAATGCAAATACTTTTCCACCCGACTGAGCTTGCTTTGGTTTGGTACACTTGGTGCTAATATGACCAACTTCTCCACAGTTAAAACACTTTACCACATTCCTTCTACACTCAGAAGTGATATGTCCAAAACATTCACAATTAGCACACTTCTCCGTAGACTTCTCACACTCAAAAGATTTGTGGCCCATCACGCCACACTTGTAACATTTGACTGTACCCGAACTTCCACCTCCAGATTTCCTATCGAAGTTTCCCTTATACTTGCCCTTATCAACAGGCGTCATATAAGGTCCACTCCTTACTTGTAGCTTGCCTTTCTTCTCACTCAAACTCTTGTAGTGAGTAGAACGAGCTCTACTATCCTCTTCAAAAATCCTACAACATTCGGTCAAGTCTGAAAATCTTCGTATCCTCTGGTAGCCCACCGCTTGCTTTATCTCCGAACTCAAGCCATTCTCATACTTAACGCACTTAGAGAACTCCGCCGTAACAACTGCATAATAAGGATGAAACTGAACTAGTTCCACAAACTTATCTGTGTAATCTACCACAGACATGTTGCCTTGCTTCAACTCAAGAAATTCCATTTCCTTTTTACCCTTCACACTCTCAAGATAGTACTTCCTCAAAAATTCAGTGCAGAATAAATCCCAAGTAATTTCCTCGTCATCTACCTCAAGAACTTGTGTCATACTGACCCACCAGTCATCAGCCTCTTCCCTCAACATATGAGTCCCAAGTCTCACCTTGTTTCCTTCATCACAGTTCATAACTCTAAAGATTCTCTCGACCTCCTTCACCCAGATCTGAGCACCGTCAGGATCAAACCTTCCTTTGAATATCGGCGGCTGATTCTTTCTAAACTCATCGTTCGCATTCACATTCGGTGCACCTTTCACCGCCCTTGCCATAGCCTCCAACGCCGCAACCATAACAATGTCATTACGACCAGCCATATTCTGAGGATTCCCAAAAATAACAACAAGGTCAAACAACCATTTAACCAACACAACAAGAAGACAGACACAACTGACTCAACACTGGCTCTGATACCACTTAATGTAACACCCCCTTTCTATACCCCATGTTGCACCCTAAATTTTGACCGTAAGATCCCACCTCTTCTTTCGTTTTCTATTTGTTATTTGACTTTATTTTAATATTTAATGTGTATGTGACTAACCGATCTTTGTGCAGACACAATAATATCGAATGGAGAGGGCGTTCTTTCTCATAGTCAATCATCCATGCATGAACTAACTGTTTTACTTAGCTTTTATTTTGTTTTATAGGTTGGTGGAAGAAAAGTTTGGAAACCATAAAGCCTGTGTGTATGCCCATCAGGATTCTATTCTCCTACAAGTTGTGGGTTTAAAGAAGGGCTATGCCCTTTATGTATATGGTAAAGTAGTTATGACACGACCCATTGACCCAATTTATATGATGGCATCAATACTAAGGTATTTTGTTCAAAAGGTTCGTTGGCATGATTAGAACAAAGATTATGAGCAAATTATGAAAGGGCCTTTGGATTTCAAGGTAGTATCAAAGCGTGATTAACTTTTAGGCGTCGACTTGTTGTAATGTGGGTTCAAGAAGTTATGCGTTTAGGACGCTTTAAGAGGTGGTAAGGTGATTATGGATAATGATTAAGTATAGATGTATATTGAGATATAATCCAAACACTTATGCCATCCCTATTCAAAGTGTTAAGCAAGATATGAGGTTTTGAGTTTGACTCATCTAAGCCTCAAGGCGGGACCTTAACTGTTGAATTTTGGCTCCAACTTCCATTACAAGGTGTCTCCAAAGCCTTAATTATTATCTCAAATCAAGTTTCATTTAAGGAAAACTCTCAAAGATCAAGAGATGAGGTTCCAGTTCGACGTCGAAATCCTACGTAACGTGTTGCGAGATGTAAGGTTAAGAATATTTCCAAATTTCAAGGATTCGTGTTAAAGCTCAAAGCTGAAAAGATAATTTCAAATTGTAAAGATGTACAAGATTAAAATGTGAAGAGGTTTGTTTAGGACTCACAATCCATTATGAGTTGGGGGTTAAAATAATATGGAAAAGTGTTCTTTGCCAAACATATTTAGGTGCCCCCGTCACAAGAGTGTCTTCGAAGTACTTGCCAGCAGCGGCGGTACGACCAAGCCCAGTTCAGGCCATCATCATTTTAGCAAGCGAAGATCCATTCAGCCGCGGTGCTGCAATATTTAAAACAGAGGAGTTTAAAACCAAAGGAATTCAGCGATGGAGATCCATTCGTAATATTGAAGATAACCGAAAAACTGTTTACATAACAGATTCTGAAGAGATACCTGTAGAAGGTCAGCAGAGAAGAAGAAGGGATATCTACGACGATGGCGTCATTGGTCTTTCTTCTCGTCATATCAAACCACTGCTATGCAGAATTTCCCACGAGTACATACATAAACAAAATGAAAGAGGTTACAAGTTTAAGGCATTAAATAATTAAAGGTACAAGACTCCAAGATTCACGTTATACCTGCATCTCAACCATAACGTCCCTCATTTGCCTCCATGGTTTCCAGGAGCCTGTTTGTGATGCTGCCTGCAAGTTATCAATTAATTAGCAAATCTTTACTACAAAGTTAGAGCAGTATGCATACAATCATTTCCAGGAAATTGGATCAAGGAAGTTATGATTTTCAAAACACATGAAACACTAAGCAGTAACTTCATACTAATACAAGAAAATCAGCTAACACAAGTAAATAAGACGTTGGTTAATTTTCGGCGATTCACGTGCAGCATCAAAGGGCAGAATTTGACGCATTCAAAATCAACATGGTAATGGATAAGACATCAGCAGCCTACAAAACCAAACCGCAAATGTAATAAATTAATCGAGAAAGGAAGGGGAAGCTCCATCAAATGATACCGCAAGTTCAGACCGGCACACATTTGCTATAGATTCTAAAACATTTCATGGCTTGAATTGTTTGTGCTGATCAAATTTGATTTGAAAGTAAACTTTGACTTGAATTGTTTCCACAGCTGGGGATAGCTGTTTGGTAGAAACAAACACAAACAACTAAATTGTATCTTAGGAGGTTGGAAAAGTTGGTGTCCTTTACCACAGAAAAGATGAGTCCTTTTGAGTTACTTATTCGGGCCTTCATGGTGTCACAGTTTGCTGCTGTCAAGAAATTGGAGAGGTTAGATTCAGTTGAGTTCTTAAATGAACATAATCGCACCAGAAATGGTGATGTTACCTGAAACATGAAGCAAAGTAAATGGTCAACATGAGTACACATAACCATTATCAAACACTCAGACATTCACAAAGAAGTTTATATGTTCTTCTCAACAATTTCATCCGCAAACTGAGTCCCGAAACATTACGCCGCAGAGGGAGTTCCGACCATACGTCTTGTGACCTCTGGCCGTCTTTACTACACCTACAAAGCATAGAACAAGAAAAGGTCATGGTAACCTATATATATGCCTGTCATGCGGTCCCCCATGTCTGAAGCTGCAACGAATACATGGAAGTAGACGGATGTAAAACATTAGTGTAATATAAGCACACAAGGATGCTGCCAATGGCAGAAGAAAACCAATTTGCAAACCAGAATGGCCATAACAAATCAAAAAGATGAATTGAGTTTTATTCAGCCCTCAGCTTGAATTCATCACCAGGCAGAAGCACGAGCAGCCGGGAGGGTAACAACCTAAGCTGTCACCAGCTTCCTACTGAACATCGATGATTGGAATTCGAACGCAAAAGATAACTAGCAGATAGTTCAACAGTGTGAAACACAGATGAGCAACTGCATTCAACAACACCAACGCGTTTCAGACCATCAAGTCATCATCACCATCAAACCTTTCTCGGCAGCAACAAAAATCGGCAGCTTCCGAACTTGGAGATGGGCCCTGAAAGAAGAAAAGGAAAAGTCAGTTTGGTCCAGAGCAAACAACCACAAGCATTTCAGCTTTTGCAAGCAACTGTAGCAACCACGACAAAAGCGTATCAACAGGCAAGCTCGTGCAAACAACCATAACAGGTATCTCAATAACAGAAGAGAAAAGCATTCCCACGAACGATAGCAGTTGCATCGACCACAACAAGTATCTTAATGCAGTTCACAGCAAGGTTTCCTCACATCGGCATCAGCAGCAAGTATTTCCGCAAACAGCGGATACGCATCCGCAAGCATCATCTGCAGGCACATCATTACAATCAGTGTTTCCGCAACAACCACGCCGGCCACACTGCAAGTTGAGCCTAATCCACGAGTTATAGTTTAAACGCAACAAAGTTGTTCCTGTACCACAAGAGGGGTTGGCTTCCTAATAAAAAACAACAGAGATGATAAGTCTATTAAGTTGCATAGAAACTCATAAATTCAACCAAAGGTCTTGCTCACGGGAGCAATATATGCAAATAAGCATAATGTTTTCTTCACCATCAGCTTTCCTCTTCACGCCTCCAAACCTCCCTTGAACAACATCGAGCGAATTCCCCCTGGGCCTCTAAGTCGTTTTCTGGCCCAACTCAATAGTTATCCACACCTGCCAAATCACAATCTGAAATTAGCAAAACCAAGAATATTCCACAAAAGATCCAAAAGATCCTATCCAAATCCCCAAAACATTGAACCTAGACAGATAAATATTTAACACAACAAATCAGAGATTGAATTTGTCATTTAACAGACATCAATACAAATCCCACGAAAAAGGAAATTATTTCAAATCTTATCTGAACAGAATTGGAAATCCAAATCAAGCATTCAACCATTTCAATCAGGCTTTAAACACAACATCAATTCCCAAGAATCTATATAAGATGATTGAAGAGGAGAAGAAATGACACGCAAAAAAAACCCTAGAACTACCGAAAAGCTAAACTCAGAAAAACCAAAAGGTTGGGAAGGAAGAACTCATCTTTCTGATTGACGAAAGCCCTCAGGCCGCCGTAGCCCAAACCCGTGAAGCGTCCATCGTCGTCTCCGACGCCGCCGTCGCTATTCTTTGGGTAAAGCTTCGTTCTTTCGTAGTAATCATCGAGCATATTAATCTTGTCGTTATGTTGCAGGTTTAAAGAAGAACCGCAACTTGAGAGAGGATAAGGAATGGAAGCATCGGAAGAGAGCAAGGTGGAGAGAAGCGAACGAGGGTGGCCGATTTGGGGGAAGGGAATCTAGGGTTCCGCTTTCATTTCTTGTTTGTTTTTGTTGTTCCTTTTTCTTTTTGTCTTATTATCTGTATAATGAAACACTTAATCACACACACACTTAATCACACACACCACCCCTTTAATCCATCGCTAATCTCACTTAACCAATCTAATAATCATTCTACTTAATTAATTAACCATTAATTAACCTTTTATCAACCGTTTTTTATTAAAAATCTTTTAAAATTAACCCTTTTAATTAATCTGGTTCTTTAACTCTTTATCTCAATTTACCCAATAATTTTATTATTTATTTAATTTAGTCATCAACCTTAATAACCATTTTATAATATTTAATTCACTCACTTTCCTAATAAAAATCTCTACTTCATTTTAATAAAATTAATTAATTTTAAATCATTTTGCTAATTAAATTTTAATTAACCTTTTTTCAAATCAACTTAATAACCTCCTATTTATTCACTATAATATAAAATCTTATAAATAAATTACTTTTGCCAATTTATCTCTAAATAAAACCTAGTTAGTGTTTTTAGAAATAAATAATGAAATACTTTTTTTAATCCGTATAACCTAATTCAATTATTAATAGTCGTAAAATTAAAATAGATCATTTTAGGTTCTATAATAACTCATTTAGCCTATTACAACCTTTTACTTAAAGAACATCGCCTAAAACCAATTCAACCTTCACCTAAAATCAACCAACATCGAAAATACAAATCGTGCACCCCACGACACATTCACCTACACCTTAGTGCTTTCATGCGTGTGTATGGTTTACTTTCCTCGCAATTTATCTTCTGCAATTTAATATTATTGCACTTACATTACCACATTTATATTTCCGCATCGCATCCGTCCAAAGGAAGAATCTGCGCATGATCCCAACAATCGTGCGTATGCATTCACATTTGCATCATTCTTCCCACATGATCCCTGATCCCATTCAAGTTGATCTTTAGGATAGATCTTACCCCATATGAAGGATCTTTATCTTTACAACATAGAAACAAACATAAACAACACAATACAAAATATTCAAACACGTTAAAGAAAGATGTTAATCATCTTAAGCGAGATAGAATCTCCACCCCACAACAATACAACTTCTTACACTGTGGCGGTTACATCTCCCTTAAAATGAAGACTCATATCTTCTCCTAAACCCAATCAAAACCACTACCCTAAACCCGTAGGAACTTTGACCACAGTCAAAGAGCTCCTCTAACCCTTTAGGGGAACTATAGATACTCTGATTCCACTTCCGTAAGGATATGTAGGCATAAGATGCGATATCTTATCGAGTATACTTAGAAATAAACCCCTAGGTCTTTAAACCTTAAGCATATAAACACTTAGCAATAAACAAATATACAACAAGAGGTTCCTGTAGAGTACTACAGAAACTTAGGATGCTAGTACCTTCCATAAGTTTAACCAACCCCCGAACCTAAACAATCTAGCTTGCATTTGCATTGCATTGTGGGAATTTCGATATTTATCCCTTCCTTTGGACAAATCAAAGATCGGTTGCAAATTGAATTGAAGATTCAAACTAATTAATAGTTTGGTATCCAAATTTCACCGCGATAGAAATGGCGACTTCACTGGGGACGCCTCAGTGGGTTTCCCTATCTTGTTTTATATTTTTCTTCTTTATTGCTTTATATCTGCTTATTTGCTTATTTGTTTATTTGTTTACTTGTTTATTCTTTATTTCTTTTGGGTTGTTACCTTTGAGTGGTGAGACAAAGTTCTACTCCCGAACTTGAGAGAAATTAAGATAGGATGGTGATATATTCGATGAGGCTTATAGGGAGTGAGTCCCGACTAAGTTGACTCGAGAATCCCACTTAGTTGAGACCCTTTTGAAAATGGTTCGGTTGAACGAGTTTAGTCGTGAAAATTTTTACTATTTTCAATTGGAGTCCATGATACTAAGGACCGTAGTTACCTTTAACCCCACTTTGGCCTTTATTAGGACGTAGTGCGAGGCTATGAGGGAGTAAGTCCCGAAATAGTGATACGCGATGCTACACTTAAAGGAAGTTCTCTTGAGAATATTATTAATCCTCGAGTTAGTTGAGAAATTGATAATATCCGAAAGATGGGCTGATGACCTTGGGGACCTCTTTAGAACCTTGTTCTGCAGGTACAATCAACCTTTAGTTCATAAACCGTTGGGAATGGGTATACCTTTGCTCCATGCTCGTTGAAAACCTAGGGTTCCCCTTTGTTTGTTTATCTTTGTGTCCTTATGTGCTTACTTGTGTTTGTTGCATTCATATATCATCATATTGCATTGGACTTCATGGGATTTACCTTTGTTTATAAACATTGTAGGGCATTATGGATCCTAACCGAAGAAATACCTTGCGATATACTTTTAAGAGTCCCAAATTGGATGACCTAACGGAGTTGGGAGCTTTGATTAAAGACCAAGAGAAGTTCAAGCGTAAATATGGGAAGTTACTATCTTTGTTAAGACGTAAGGCAAATGAAGATCTCCTTTCCGCTTTGTTGCAATTTTATGATCCAATGTACCATTGCTTTACTTTCCCCGACTATCAGTTGTTACCAACTTTGGAAGAGTACTCCTTTTTGGTAGGGTTACCTATTCTAGAAGAATCTCCTTTTCCTTTCTTGGAGAAGGACCCCGAAGAAAGAGACATTGCTAAGGCCATTTCTCTCAGAGTATCTGATATCAAGGACAACATGGTCGTTAAGAATGGAACTTTTGGTTTGACTACAGATTTCTTATTCAAGAAGGCCTTATTCTATAATGATTTTACAAACAAGGATTCTTTCGAGGCAATCTTCACCCTACTTGTTAATGGGGTGTTTTTATTTCCAAGTTTTGAAGGGTTTGTTGATCTCAATGCAATCAAGATATTCATGAAGAACAATCTGGTACCGACTCTTTTGGGTAATTCCTATCACTCAGTACATCTCCGAAACCTTCGTGGGGGAGGGATGTTTACTTGCTGTGTGCCCTTGTTATACAAATGGTTCCTTACACACTTGCCCAAGTATGTTTCATTTTGGCATCTTAATGATAGGCGTTGGTCAGAAAGGATTATGGCTTTGACTCATTCTGACATTGATTGGTACAGTCGTGAATATGATGGGATTCTAATCATTGATGGATGTAGGGATTTTGCTAATGTAACTTAGCTTAGCTTTGGTGGAGGGATCAGTTATAACCCAGTTTTAGCTCGCCGACAATTGGGATATCCATTGAAGGAACCACCTAAGAGCATACAAGTTGAGAGCATTTTCTTCGAAGATGACTTAGAACTCCGAGAGAAGATTGTGGAGGCTTGGAATCATTTGCATAAGAAAGATAGGAATAGCTTGGGAAGGCCCAACTGTGTGTCTTTAGAACCATATCTTCAGTGGGTCAGGAATAGGGCAATCAAGCTAAAGATGCCTTATTCTCGTCAAGATCCTCTACCACCGAGAGAGCAGCCTACTTATATTTTTATGAATGATGCCGAGAAGTTAGGGGTTGCCTTGAGAAAGTCGCAACATGAATCAGACGTATGGAAGAACAAATATCAAGTAGCTGCTGCAGAGATTAAGGAACTTCAGGAACAGAATATTAAATTTCAAGAGCAATTACAATCGAAGGATGAAGAGCTACTCCCCTACAAGAGAAGGAAGGTGTTGGAGGATTTATTTTCCTCCGACTCTCGGTGTACCGTCTGGAAGATGATTGTGGAAAATCTCACCCATGAGAAGGCTCAGTTAGAGGAGCAGCTCAAGCAGCAGAATTCAAAACTCCTTTAGTGTCTTTACTAGCTTTTATTTAGCTTTTATTTGGGACTTTTAAGAGAATATTTATGTAATTCATTTCGAATTTCAATAAAACGTTTCTTTTTACCGCAATGCCCATAAATAGAGGAATCCCATGAAGTCCTACTCATCCTGCATCTTCATTCTTGCATTAGAATTCTGCATTTAACATTTTTAGCATGTGCATTTGTCTTTTCTCCCCCGCGTCCTCATTCAGTCTTCTGTCTTTATCCGTCAGTTGACATCTCGCCCATCTGACCAAGCTCAGAGTATTACTTAAGGATAGCAAAAAGAACGAAAGATATGGATCGCATGACTGGCTTCAGAGTAAGGACTGATTTGACATTCAACTACTCCTCCGACGACTTTGTGCAACAAGTGGATGTTCCTGTGCAACCTCAGCCTTTCTAAGACAACCTGAATGTTCGTGGTAAGATGAAGATGGACGATCCTAGGCTTATAGCATTTGAGAAAGAACTTTGTGATCTTGAAGAACAATGGAAGAGGATGAAAAGAAACAATGCATCTGGTTTTGATGCTCACGACCTATGTTTAGTTACAGACGTGATTATTCCTCTGGAATTCAAGATGCCTGTCTTCGAAGTATACAAGGGTATTAGCTGTCCAAAATACCATTTGACGATGTTTTGTCGAAAGATGACTGCTTACATTGACAACGACAAACTGATGATCCACTGCTTTCAAGAAAGTTTGTGTGGGGCATCTTTGATATGGTATATGAAGCTGCAAAGAAGCCACATTCAGTCTTGGGGAGACTTAGCTGTCGCTTTTGTAAAGCAATACAATTACAACTTGGGTATAGCTCCAGATAATAAGGATGACAGTGGACCTTCCAAAAAATATATAGCTCCGGTACCCAGTCCTCAACATCAGTATGTAATGCCCGCTCAGTGCGAACAACAATTACCGCCTAAGCGAAGGATGATATTTCCAGATCAGCATCAGAATCGACATGTTCGAAGACAATTTCCATATCATAAAGTACCTCTGAATACTCTGAAAGAAGAAACTCACTGGTTTGATCTTATCCCAATGACTTACCGTCAACTATGGTCTTATTTCATTCGAAACTCGGTGATGACACCCAGAAAGACTAGAATCATGAACTCTCGTCCACCGTGGTTCAACTCAAATACCAGTTGTGAATTTCATGATGGAGTGTTGGGGCATTCGATCGAAGAGTGCAAAATTTTTCAAGAGAAAGTTCAAGAAATTATTGATAATGAAGTGCTAACCTTCAAAAGAGAAAGACCAATCATGAATGGAACACCGTTACGCTGATTTAAGTGAAAACTCCAGAAGTACTGAGAAGGGCCCATCAGCTGTTTATTTTGTTTGCTTATGCGTTTTTCCTTTTTATTTCTTTGATTAAAAGTATTTTTGGCATGTAAGAACTTTTTATTTTGAATAAGTAATGCAATGAATGTTTGTCTTGAAGAAATCCAGTCGTTTTCACTCAAATCGTTTTTCAAAATAATTTATAATGCCGACTTTACCCGATCTCTTGGGAGGAGGATGATGAAGTAAAACACATGATCTCTTGTTGTATGCTTCGAATAAGAACCCTACTGATGATGTAAGTCATTATTTCAACCGTCTAAACACCAAAATAGTTAAACCTTCTTTAAGCCTTGAGAAAAGATCTGTTTTTTCTCCCAAACCGAAACCTCGTTTTTCGCCTGGGGCAGGGTGATATCCAGAAAATGAACATCTTTCAAAAATTGGGTGGGCACAAATATATTAACCCTTTATTCCTCCACTTTACAAGTCATAAATTAAGCCCAGATACGACCCTCCAAAGTCCTAATTGAAGTAAGGTTTAGTTCGAAAGCATACTCGATGAGATATTGTTTCCTGACTCCTTGAGCTATGCTCAAATTAAATCGGCTTTATAAATAATTTTTAATCCTAACTAGTGATTTCGGTCACCAGTTATTGCGATGTCTCTTTTTCTAAACTTCAAGACAAACGTGTGTTGCATTACCCGTTTCGAAACTAACATCTCTGACATGTTGAAATCGCTTGATATCTTAGAAAGATTATATACGGACGTTGATGAATTTGAAGACTTTGCTAACCTGGGGCACGTTTTTTTTCAAGAGGTTTGATTCATACCAGCTTGGCTTCCTCTAAAGCACAATTTGGAAAACTCAGCTATACCATCCATCAGGGGCCGTTATGTCGAGATTCGGCGAATCTCTCCGAGAGTTTGAAAACAGTGGGGCATTTGGACATCATATTTTCTATAAAATCCTCTCGAGATTTTTTTCTAAGCCATGTGACTTGGGGCATTTCAAATTTCAGGCGAAGCGGATGTTTATTTCATCCCCAAGAAGCTCAACTCCGACATGATCAACAACTGTGATGACCCAGGATATTTATTTTATCCCCTATGAAACTTCAGTTTGGATACCTCCGTCTACAACTTCGTACAACCTTTGAAACTTATCAAGATGTTACATCCCAAATGGATTGATCTCTATTCCTCAAGAGAAATTTTAAAGCCTTGAAGCATGAGTGTGATCCCATATTTGGTTCTCCTTCTATCCCTAGTGGTACTTCTATCTGCAAAGATTGGTCGAGATGTCTATCCCGAGATGTTTATCTCTGGTCACCTCTTTCTGTTTGTTTTGTCAGCATAAGCATATGCATAGCATATAAGTAGACAGCATAGCATGTGCATTTCTTTGCATTATTTGTGTTTGTTTTAGTTCCATCGCTTCGGCTATAGTTATCCCTAGGTGTTTGGGTGTGCCTTATCCCTCCAAATAGATTCATTAACCCTAGGCAGAAAGAGCACAATGTTTCATTTTCCCCATGAAGTTTGACCCTCATAGAAGATGGTTATTTTAATATAATTCCATTTGAGTTCGTACCTCAATGGTCGAGTCTTGCTTGACAGTTTCTTTTCGGCTACTTCTCGAATTGAACTTCGGTTTTTGGCAATCACACCGTGGACATCTCCAACTTTTTAAGCATGGATTAAGTGTGCATTCACTTTGCACCATATTCCCCAGGAAGAATAGACGGACATTTCTTCAACAATGGCATCACAGGATTTTTTTCAAACATCTATCTCTTTATTTGAGCAACTCGTTTTGATCAGGATATCATTCAAAACGACACATGATATTTTCTACAAGACAGTACATTTACCCTCAGTGGTTCCTTCAACATCATCGATTCATCAAAAGGCATCACTTCATAAGTCCATCAGAGAAGTTTGCCAAAGACATTACAAGACATCTCTCTTTATTTGAGAGCTTACAGAATATTGTGCAATTACAAAGATACTCAGCAGGAACGCATTCCCCAGTGAGTTCATCGCACAAGTTTATTTCCATCAAGTGACATCTCCCCGAAGAAGTCGAAGAAGTTTACCACATTAGTCTCTCTTTATTCGAGAAGACATACATTACAATCCAACCGGCTCACATCTCTTCCGAAAATCCCTGGTAAAGTTTTACAAATTACATCTACGACTACATTTACAAATTTACAACTACATCTACAGATTACATCAACAACAATTACATCTACAAGTTCTACAACGAACTACATCTACAAGTTCTACAACGAACTACAATGACATCTACAGTCTACAACGACATCTACAATCTACAAAATTTACAACCCCCTGTAAAGATGCTCTCACGAGTTTTCATCATTTCGGGAAGAGACCGAGACCAGCTCATAGCATCCAGACTATGACGCTCGGGGAAGTTCTACATCAGAGACTGAGACCAGTTCGTGGTTCCCATACCATGACGCTTGGGGCAGTTCTACATCAGAGACTGAGACCAGCTCATAGCATCCAGACTATGACGCTCGGGGAAGTTCTACATCAGAGACTGAGACCAGTTCGTGGTTCCCACACCATGATGCTCGGAGAAGTTCTACAACTACAACAACATTTACAACGACATCTACAAACTACAGTGATTCTACCATCTACAAAATTTTGACATTTCAGGCAGAGACTGAGACTAGCTCGTGGTACCCTTATTATGACGCTCGGGGAAGTTATACATTTTACTATTTCAAGTTGAGTTCCAAAAGAAAAGATATACAGAAAAACAAGAAAAGAAAGAAAAAATACAAATAAAACTGAACCATCGACTCAATTCATTTGGATTATTACCAACCACTACATTATGGTAATAAGCTTCTCACCTATCGTCTAAGTCGCCATACCCTGGGTGTATGTGTCATCGTTATACTTGGGAGATCCCCCTATTGGTGGTTGTTTCCCATCCCGTGGAGTCTCCTTTTGTTGGGCTTGTTCTTCCCATGTGTGGTGTCTAGTTTTTCCCCTGTGACATCATTTTCTCACAAGACCCGTATGTCTTGAATTCTCATATCATTACATATCATTTGCATTCGGTGGTTTCTTATGGCCAAAAATTCATGCAGTGTTCATATTTAAGTCCCTCCTATCTCGTCGAGACGGAGATTTCAATCTCCATATCTCCGAATAGGAGTAACTTAAATAGGGGCATCTGTTGCACCTTAAATTTTGACCGTAAGATCCCACCTCTTCTTGCGTTTTCTATTTGTTATTTGACTTTATTTTAATTTTTAACGTGTATGTGACTAACCGATCTTTGTGCAGACACAATAATATCGAATGGGAAGGGTGTTCTTTCTCATAGTCAATCATCCATGCATGAACTAACTGTTTTACTTAGCTTTTGTTTGTTTTATAGGTTGGTGGATGAAAAGTTTGGAAACCATAAAGCCTACGTGTATGCCCATCAGGATTCTATTCTCCTACAAGTTGTGGGTTTAAAGAAGGGTTATGCCCTTTATGTATATGGTCAAGTAGTTATGACACGACCCATTGATCCAATTTATATGATGGCATCAATACTAAGGTATTTCGTTCAAAAGGTTCATTGGCATGATTAGAACAAAGATTATGAGCAAATTGTGAATTTGCCTTTGGATTTCAAGGTAGTATCAAAGCGTGATTAACTTTTAGGCCTCGACTTGTTGTGATGTGGGTTCAAGAAGTTATGCGTTTAGGACGCTTTAAGAGGTGGTAAGGTGATTATGGATAATGATTAAGTATAGTTGTATATTGAGATATAATCCAAACACTTATTCCATCCCTATTCAAAGTGTTAAGCAAGATATGAGGTTTTGAGTTTGACTCGTCTAAGCCTCAAGGCGGGACCTTAACTGTTGAATTTTGGATCCAACTTCCATTACAAGGTGTCTCCAAAGCCTTAATTATTATCTCAAATCAAGTTTCATTTAAGGAAAACTCTCAAAGATCAAGAGATGAGGTTCCAGTTCGACGTTGAAATCCTACGTAACATGTTGCAAGATGTAAGGTTAAGAATATTTCCAAATTTCAAGGATTCGTGTTAAAGCTCAAAGCTGAGAAGATAATTTCAAATTGTAAAGATGTACAAGATTAAAACGTGAAGAGGTTTGTTTAGGACTCATAATCCATTATGAGTTGGGGGTTAAAATAATATGGAAAAGTGTTCATTACCCCATTTAAAGTTCAGTTAAAGAAGTTACGCATGTGAAAATCCAATTATTTTATTGAATACCAAGGCAAAGACAGAAGTCTACAGAAGTCTTTCAAAGACTACTACAAGCAAGAGAAAGAATTCTGCAAAGTAAATTTCGTCTCGGAACCGCAAATCCACCGGGAGTTTGGTCATATTCACGAACTTTTGGCTTCCATGCAAATCTGTGTAATGCATCTATTGCAGTTTTGATCAAAGCCAAACATATTTAGGTGCCCCCGTCACAAGAGTGTCTTCGAAGTGCTTGCCAACAGCGGCGGTACGACCAAGCCCAGTTCAGGCCATCATCATTTCAGCAAGCGAAGATCCATTCAGCCGCGGTGCTACAATATTTAAAGCAGAGGAGTTTAAAACCAAAGGAATTCAGCGATGGAGATCCATTCGTAATATTGAAGATAACCGAAAAACCGTTTACATAACAGATTCTGAAGAGATACTTGTAGAAGGTCAGTAGAGAAGAAGAAAGGATATCTATGACGACGGCGTCATTGGTCTTTCTTCTCGTCATATCAAACCACTGCTATGCAGAATTTCCCACGAGTACATACATAAACAAAATGAAAGAGGTTACAAATTTAAGGCAATAAATAATTAAAGGTACAAGACTCCAAGATTCACGTTACACCCTCATCTCAAACATAACGTCCCTCGTTTGCCTCCATGGTTTCCAGGAGCCTGTTTGTGATGCTGCCTGCAAGTTATCTATTAATTAGCAAATCTTTACTACAAAGTTAGAGCAGTATGCATACAATCATTGCTAGGAAATTGGATCAAGGAAGTTATGATTTTCAAAACACATGAAACACTAAGCAGTAACTTCATACTAATACAAGAAAATCAGATAACACAAGTAAACAAGACGTTGGTTAATTTTCAGCGATTCACGTGCAGCATCAAAGGGCAGAATTCGATGCATTTCAAAATCAACACGGTAATGGATAAGACATCAGCAGCCTACAAAACCAAACTGCAAATGTAATCAATTAATTGAGAAAGGAAGGGGAAGCTCCATCAAATGATACCGCAAGTTCAGACCAGCACACTTTTGCTATAGATTCTAAAACATTTCATGGCTTGAATTATTTGTGCTGATCAAATTTGATTTGAAAGTAAACTTTGACTTGAATTGTTTCCACAGCTGGGGATAGCAGTTTGGTAGAAACAAACACAAATCTAAATTGTATCTTAGGAGGTTGGAAAAGTTGGTGTCCTTTACCACAAAAAAGATGAGTCCTTTTGAGTTGCTTATTCGGGCCTTCATGGTGTCACAGTTTGCTGTTGTCAAGACATTGGAGAGGTTAGATTCAGTTGAGTTCTTAAATGAACATAATCGCACCAGAAATGGCGATGTTACCTGAAATATGAGGCAAAGTAAATGGTCAACATGAGTACACATAAATATTATCAAACACTCAGACATTCACAAAGAAGTTTATATGTTCTGCTCAACAATTTCATCCGCAAACTGAGTCCCGAAACATTATGTCGCAGAGGGAGTTCCGACCATACGTCTTGTGACCTCTAGCCGTCTTTACTACACCTACAAAGCATAGAACAAGAAAAGGTCATGGTAACCTGTATATATGCCTGTCATGCGGTCCCCCATGTCTGAAGCTGCAACGAACACATGGAAGTAGACGGATGTAAAACATTAGTGTAATATAAGCACACAAGGATGCTGCCAATGGCAGAAGAAAACCGATTTGCAAATCAGAATGGCCATAACAAATCAAAAAGATGAGTTGAGTTTTATTCAGCCCTCAGCTTGAATTCATCACCGGGCAGAAGCACGAGCAGCCGGGAGGGTAACAGCCTAAGCTGTCACCAGCTTCCTACTGAACATCGATGATTGGAATTCGAACGCAAAAGATAACTAGCAGATAGTTCAACAGTGTGAAACACAGATGAGCAACTGCATTCAACAACACCAACGCGGTTCAGACCATCAAGTCATCATCACCATCAAACCTTTCTCGGCAGCGACAAAAATCGGCAGCTTCCGAACTTGGAGATGGGCCCTGAAAGAAGAAAAGGAAAAGTCAGTTTGGTCCAGAGCAAACAACCACAAGCATTTCAGATTTTGCAAGCAACTGTAGCAACCATGACAAAAGCGTATCAACAGGCAAGCTCGTGCAAACAACCATAACAGGTATCTCAATAACAGAAGAGAAAAGCGTATCCACAAACGATAGCAGTTGCATCGACCACAACAAGTATCTTAATGCAGTTCACAACAAGGTTTCCTCACATCGGCATCAGCAGCAAGTATTTCCGCAAACAGCGGATATGCATCCGCAAGCATCATCTGCAGGCACATCATTACAATCAGTGTTTCCGCAACAACCACGCCGGTCACGCTGCAAGTTGAGCCTAATCCACGAGTTATAGTTTAAACGCAACAAAGTTGTTCCTGTACCACAAGATGGGTTGGTTTCCTAATAAAAAACAACAGAGGTGATAAGTCTATGAAGTTGCATAGAAACTCATAAATTCAACCAAAGGTCTTGCTCACGGGAGCAATATATGCAAATAAGCATAATGTTTTCTTCACCATCAGCTTTCCTCTTCACGCCTCCAAACCTCCCTTGAACAACATCGAGCGAATTCCCCCTGGGCCTCTAAGTCGTTTTCTGGCCCAACTCAACAGTTATCCACACCTTCCAAATCACAATCCGAAATTAGCTAAACCAAGAATATTCCACAAAAGATCCAAAAGATCCTATCCAAATCCCCAAAACATTGAACTTGGACAGATAAATATTTAACACAACAAATCAGAGATTGAATTTGTCATTTAACAGATATCAATACAAATCCCACGAAAAAGGAAATTATTTCAAATCTTATCTGAACAGAATTGGAAATCCAAATCAAGCATTCAACCATTTCAATCAGGCTTTAAACACAACATCAATGCCCAAGAGTCTATATAAGATGATTGAAGAGGACAAGAAACGACACGCAAAAAAAAACCTAGAATTACCGAAAAGCTAAACTCAGAAAACCCAAGAGATTGGGAAGGAAGAACTCATCTTTCTGATTGACGAAAGCCCTCAGGGCACTGTAGCCCAAACCCGCGAAGCGTCCATCGTCGTCTCCGGCGCCGCCGTCGCTATTCTTTGGGTAAAGCTTCGTTCTTTCGTAGTAATCATCGAGCATATTAATCTTGTCGTTATGTTGCAGGTTTAAAGAAGAATCGGAACTTGAGAGAGGATAAGGAATGCAAGCATCGGAAGAGAGCAAGGTGGAGAGAAGCGAACGAGGGTGGCCGATTTGGGGGAAGGGAATCTAGGGTTCCGCTTTCGTTTCTTGTTTGTTTTTGTTGTTCCTTTTTCTTTTTGTCTTATTATCTGTATAATGAAACACTTAATCACACACACACACTTAATCACACACACCACCCCTTTAATCCATCGCTAATCTCACTTAACCAATCTAATAATCATTCTAATTAATTAATTAACCATTAATTAACCTTTTATCAACCGTTCTTTATTAAAAATCTTTTAAAATTAACCCTTTTAATTAATCTGGTTCTTTAACTCTTTATCTCAATTTACCTAATAATTTTATTATTTATTTAATTTAGTCATCAACCTTAATAACCATTTTATAATATTTAATTCACGCATTTTCCTAATAAAAATCTCTACTTCATTGTAATAAAATTAATTCATTTTATATCATTTTGCTAATTAAATTTTAATTAACCTTTTTTCAAATCAACTTAATAACCTCCTATTTATTCACTATAATATAAAATCTTATAAATAAATTACATTTGCCAATTTCTCTCTAAATAAAACCTAGTTAGTGTTTTTAGAAATAAATAATGAAATACTTTTTTTAATCCGTATAACCTAATTCAATTCTTAATAGTCGTAAAATTAAAATATATCATTTTAAGATTCTATAATAACTCATTTAGCCTATTACAACCTTTTACTTAAAGAACATCGCCTAAAACCAATTCAACCTTCGCCTAAAATCAACCAACATCGATAATACAAATCGTGCACCCCACGACACATTCACCTACACCTTAGCGCTTTCATGCGTGTGTATGGTTTACTTTCCTCGCAATTTATCTTCTGCAATTTAATATTATTGCACTTACATTACTGCATTTATATTTCCGCATCGCATCCGTCCAAAGGAAGAATCTGCGCATGATCCCAACAATCGTGCGTATGCATTCACATTTGCATCATTCTCCCCACATGATCCTTGATCCCATTCAAGTTGATCTTTAGGATAGATCCTACCCCATAGGAAGGATCTTTATCTTTACAACATAGAAACAAACATAAACAACACAATACAAAATATTCAAACACGTTAGAGAAAGATGTTAATCATCTTAAGCGAGATAGAATCTCCACCCCACAATAATACAACTTCTTACACTGTGGCAGTTACATCTCCCTTAAAATGAAGACTCATCTCTTCTCCTAAATCCAATCAAAACAACTACCCTAAACCCGTAGGAACTTTGACCACAGTCAAAGAGCTCCTCTAACCCTTTAGGGGAACTACATATACTTTGATTCCACTCCCGTAAGGATATGTAGGCATAAGATGCGATATCTTATCAAGTATACTTAGAAATAAACCCCTAGGTCTTTAAACCTTAAGCAGATAAACACTTAGCAATAAACAAATATACAACAAAAGGTTCCTGTAGAGTACTACAGAAACTTAGGATGCTAGTACCTTCCCTAAGTTTAACCAACCCCCGAACCTAAACAATCTAGCTTGCATTTGCATTGTATTGTGGGAATTTCGATATTTATCCCTTCCTTTGGACAAATCAAAGATCGGTTGCAAATTGAATTAAGGATTCAAACTAATTAATAGTTTGGTATCCAAATTTCACCGCGACACCCCAAATAAAACAATTACAATCATTTAAGCAATTAATAAAATATTCATCTGAGTATAAATATAACATGGTATAAAAGAGGTGTGTCACATTATCATCGAAACGAAACATAAATAACACCTGCTCATAAAGATATGTAACAAAAGGGATAAATCTCAACTAAAAACAAAGCATAACTCTTAAAACCCACATATCAACATTTAGAATAAAGCGGAAACATCTAAACATTGAATTACTTCATTTACATAAACATGTTTACATCATTAGATTAGTTCAATACATCAGTTAAGTATACAAAGCATTCAGCAGCAAATACATACACAGATGTATCATAAAAGAATCAAAACAATTCCTAACTACCCAGTGTTACATATCAGAGCCATCTGACAAAAAACAAATGAAGACTCGCTTCACAAAAGTCCTCCAACATCCTACTCTGCAATGCCTCATAGAGCATTATAAAACAGCATAAGGGTGAGAAACATTATCATAACAAACAATGCATAAAATTATATATATTCATGTACACAATTATAAATACACATAATTCATATTTCTCACTGCAACTTATCACAATACATCACAATATATACGCTTATAATCAAGCATATTCACCAAATCATGCTTCACAATTCATAGCATTTCACATAAACATTTACAATTATGTTCATTCCATAAAACATCATATAAGGATGATAATGCAACTCATAGAGACCGACTCACGACACTATGCAGATGCAAATGCGTTACCTACTCGTTCAGCAAGTTCAATTGAAGAACCAAAATAGAACCATCGCTCGTTACCGAAGTAAATCCCCGTCTGGCCTACGATGTTCACCCATCGCTCACACCCCACATGGGCACACGATGTTTCAGGATTGCTCACACCCCACACGGGCACACAATCCGGTTGCTCACACCCCACAAGGGCACACAACTGTTCTGTAGATTCTCCATGGATTCAAAATAAACCATCGCTCACATCCCACAAGGGCATACGATCGTTTCTGCAGATCCTCCTATGGATCAAAGTAACCAAACCATCGCTCACACCCCACAAGGGCACACGAGGTTTCTGTAGATCCTACACGGGATCAGACACACAAGAATGCAATCATGATGCTACACATGCAACACAGCCCAATACACTCTTAAAATGCACACATGTTTACAAACATATTCATGCATTCATCACATCATACAAGTAAATACAATTATGCACATTCACATCAATATCACCATGCAATTCTATTTAATTCGAACAGTTACACAAAATTTCCAAACGGCTACATTACACAATCCACAACTCACAATCTAGGATTCACGTCATACGCCTACTCACAACACAGTATAACTCGGCATGATCGATGCCTCGAGCAAGGAAATAATCAAAGTTAAGTCGGAAATCCGACCACGGATGGAAACATTAAAGAAAACAAAATCTGCCACGTTCGCTACCCTGCTCGCTTAGCAAGCTCCTAGCTAGTATTCGCTACTTGTTCGCCTAGCGAACAAGCTCGCGAAGGCAAACAAAAGCCTCTGACTTCGTTCGCTACCTCGCTCGCTCAGCGAACTCCTAGCGAACCTTCGCTACCCCATTCGCTACCAGCGAACACCACAACATGCATTCTTCCCAAGTCTGGGACCGTTCGCTACTAGCTCGCTTAGCGAACATTCGCTACCAGCTCGCTCAGCGAACACGCTAGCGAATGTCTGCAAACTCAGAATTTTCCCACTGTTCTTCCACTCCAAAACTCTTGGATTCACCCGATTAAATCCCAACTCATTCCAGCAACTTAGCCTAACATCACCCGACATAAAAGCTATCACTTATTCTCACTTCTACCAACAAAAACTCGAGTTCTATTGATTAAATCCAATTTATGCCCTAGAATGAAAAATGAGTAAAACTCTCTCCAAATCCAAAACAATGTTAATGAGATTATTATTATTATCATTATTATTAGAATTAGAATTATTATTATTATTACTAGTATTATTATTATTACTAGTAATAATTTAAATTAACTGAATTAAAATTTAATTAAGGGGTTAATAGAGAGTTAGTGGAGGGTTAACTAGTGAGAACGTGAAAAAGAGGAAAAGACAGAGAAAGGAGGGTTAGGGCAAAGGGAGGCCAAAAATCTCCATTGTTGATCAAGAGGAGCTCAATTCTAAGGTAAGGGGGGATAATGGATTTCAATATGGGTGAATTAACATGAGAGGATAGTGAGAGGTCCTTTCTCTCATAGAAATTATGTGTTCTTGAGGATTCTTGAATCCAATTTTTGTAACTTGATTTGTTCTCAAATTTTCTATTATTGTTGAATACTGTTTGTATGATGTTTTGTGTATCCGAAACCAGAATTAATATAGAATTCGTGTGAGAAATCCTTGATGCTGTCATAGAATACTAGTGAGTAGTAGATCTGGAAATCTGAACTTTTAGGGATTTGGGCAAATATGTAGAAATGAATGTGTTATATCGTTATTAGTACGATGCTCTAAGGTTTCCCTAAGGTTTAGGGAAATGAATGTAGAAATGAATGCTGTCGTTGAATATTAATATGTGCTTGTAGGGAAAAACTTATGGGAAATTGAACCTTCGTGACCAGAACCTTGACATTATTATATGTCTGACCCTGAAAGGGTTAAATATTAGATAGTGAGTAATTTTAATGTCGTAGGGTGTAATTGAAGGAAAAACTGTAATATGTTGTCCCTATAGGAATAGGAATATTCAAATGTGGGTAACTCTGAAGTACTCAGAGCAATTGCAGGAAATAGTGTTTTATGTGTTGCAAATGTTGCCAAATGAGAATAATAAACCATAGAAGTTGTGTCGTTATTGTCGTATAACCTTAGGAATGTTTTAGTGATGTTTTGAGTGCTTTGAGTAAGTGATTCGCAAGAATAATTGGGTGAATATCAGTTTCGGAGCGTAACAACATCTTTCTGTCCGTCACGGATGTTCATGTTTTCGGTCGAAATTGTTTTGGACGTAACTTTGGATCCGTAAGTCCGTTTTGATCCCCGTTCGAAGCGTTGGAAAGCTAATGAACAGAGATATAACATAGGATAGATAATGGATTTGTTTTCCCAATATTTCTATATCTAATTATGGTAATTCTCGAGAGGATTACGGTGAGCGGATGGCTCACGTGGATCAAGATTGATCGTGAATTATGTATGATATATTATATTGCATAGTCGTGTTGACATACACTTCATATCATGTGTCTTGTGGAGATGGCTAGGTGGGAATCTATGATGGGTGCCTAGTTTCATCCGGACTTTATTGTGGAAGTCGTTGTGGAGATAAGTTGTAATTCAGAGGAACGTATATACGACTTATCCGGATTCCGACGGGAATCGGGTTCTAGTATGAACCGTATGAGATTGTGTTGGTACCACATGCATTGTGTCGAGTCAGTGAGTCGCATTGCATTATTGTAATTGAATGTGGGCTATTAATTCTGAATGATTGAGGTGGCACGTGTATGTGCGTTATTTATGTATGATTGTATGTGTGGTGTGTAACTACTCCTTAGCATGTGTATTTCACCGTTTATTTATTGAATGTAGTTCTTACCCCTTTTTGTTGTTGTGTCTGTGCTCTCTTGGGAGTACAAGTAACTAGGTATCTGAGTAGTGCTTGGAGTGTGTTGCTATTTGATCGAGTCTTAGGAGTCGCTCTGATACGTAACATGGGATGACGGGATTATGTTGTTATTTGACTACTTTATTTGTTTATTGTTATGTATCTTCATTTGTTGGACTTATGTTATATGCCCTCGTGTTGAGGAGAATTATATTGGAGAATTGATTTGTATTCCGCTGCTTAATTGAAAACTAAATAATATTGAATTATTTTAATGGAATGAAGTGACTTAGTGTGATATCCCACTGTGTTAGAAAACTCTGATGAATTTTAAGAATTATTTTCTATATTTATTATATTACGCGTACGGGGTAAAGTGGGGTGTTACACTCGCCACACCTGTAACACTTAACAGAAGTGGAAGTTGCTCCCTCACTTGTCTTCTTCCCATATGAAGCCTTTTGTTTCCCTTTGTCAGCTGGAGTCACATAAGGCTTTCCTTGAAAGTGTCATTTTTCTTTCTTCTTACTAAGATGCTTGTAGTGAGCAGATTGAGCTTGGCTATCCTCATCATATATCCTACTCTTATCCGCCAGTTCCGCATACCTACGAATCTGTTGGTATCCAATACCCTGCTTGATCTCTGGTCTCAGCCCATTCTCAAACTAAGACATTTAAAATTCTCAGTATCATCATGGTTGTAATACAGACAAAACTTCACCAGTGCCTCAAACTTGGCAGCATATTCTACCACAATCATGTTCCCTTGCTTTAATTCAAGGAATTCTATCTCCTTCTTGCCACAAACATCTTCAAGAAAATACTTTCCCAAAAATTCCCTCTTGAATATAACCCAAGTTATCTCAGTGCCAACATCCTCTAACCTCTAATGTGTATTATCGCACTGTTGTTACTGCGAAAATCAGCGCCGGCAAAACAGAAGAGTCGCCACCGTGCGTTATGTATCCCACGGGAAGGGAAAGGAAACGCTCAGAGTAAACCTTCGAAAACAGGGAAAAGACGAGGTCATCGCAACCAAGTCCTGGATTCGGGAGTTGGTTACGCAAGGGAAAGGTATTAGCACCCCTCACGTCCATCGTACTCGATGGGATCCATGCTTTTTGTCTATCTAATAAGGGTGTGTTTACTATCTACGCTAATGGTCGGTTCGAAAAGAAAAAAGAAAAGGACAGGACTCGACAGAACATTCGTTGTTCTGGGCCTACGTACTCCCTCGTGCAATGGGAAAGTCAGAGTCAACGTAGTTCGACCACCTACCTCTAAAAATAGGGGAAAGGTTGCTCGCCGAGATATCGCATCTCGTGCCTACGTACTTTCACACGGCATGAAAGATCAGAGCAAACGTAGTTCAGACTACGGAGAACACAAGTTGTTTAAGTGCTTTATCCAAGTAAAGTTAACAAATGGTTCTGGCACTAGGTGTTTGCAGCTCGACCATCAGAGACTTAGGCGTTACCGTGGGCAGCGGAAACAAGAGTTAACAGAACTCTCCTTTAAGAAAAGTGTTTCCTGATTAAGGTCCAAGAGGACAAAAAGATTTGAATGTTTGTTATTATCTTTTATCGAAAGAATTGTTTTGATTAATGTTCTGGAGTGTACATTGTATTGAAGTCTCAAACTCAGGATCGAATGCGTCGCATATCGCCCTAAGGACGTATACTAAACACTCTAGACAGTTGAGAGGTGGCCCCCCAACCATCACTTCCCATGCTTAAGGCTCACAACCCAATATTCACTAGCCTTATTAAGTGTTTTAATGGGATTTGAAGAAAAGAAAGAGAAACAGACCTCTAAGGGGAACTAAACAACCCTAAATGTTAGCATGCAATGTTCGTCCTATGGTTGAAGTTTGCAAAGGGGAAGACTACCCTAATGTTGTCATACATGGTTGCAAAGCCTAATGTCTATCACATTCCATCTTCAACGAGAAAGAATGGAGATCCTAAGGGAAAGGCAAAGGGAGCAACAAAAAACAGATGAAGTAACAGCATACAGGAAATGCAAATTCATAACAGTAAACATGGAATGCAAGTGAGGGAGGCAAGTCATCTCAACCTCAAGCCCATAATGAATGGAAGGTGGCCTATTCTAAACATGCAATCTTGGCCACAAGTGAATATAAAGAGATACAAGGCAACAGAAACCTATGAATGACGTACAGAAACCACGATTTGGAATCATAACGCACTATCATGAAAGTATGGTACCTAATGGGCAAGTTATGTATGATAAAAACAGCCATACAATGATCTACAAGTCCTATACAATGTCTACAATACGAAATAGGAACCATAGCGCTCATCACACAAACAATTCGAGGCCGTTGGAGCCGAAAGAAAACCAATGTCCGCTTGAAAGTCCATATTACAAGTCTGAGTACAAAAATATGGGAAAAATAGTAAATGATATCAAAACATTCTAGATAAAATCTCCAATGCCCTACAACATGTCACAAACCAGGGGTGAGAAGTATAGTCAAAATAACCCAAAGTAACTAGTCAAACAAATTGAAACTATGTCAAGTGTACCAAAAAGAAGCCAAACTAGCACATGGTAAAGAAAGACCTCCAAAACCCTTCAAAATGGTACAGTAAATATCAAGTAAAAATATATCTAGGTACCTCAATGTGTGTATGAATACCCTGAAAAAGATTTGGCATTTAAATGATGTTTTGATAGGTTAAAGAAAATCAACAAAATCATGACACAAGTATTTACATTTTTATGACACACCAAATGTAAAAATTCCAAAGAAAATGTCAGAAAATGATAAAATCATAATTCCAATTCTATAAAATTCTAGACATCTCAAAGATTCAGCACAAAAAATTTGGGATCAAAAATATTAATTTTGCTATTTTTTATGGCATTTTGAATAAGCATGAAAAATAAAGGAAATAAAAGAACATGGAAGCACATGAATACAAGGTGATAACATGAGAAATAAGTGAGAAATAGTGAGAATAAATAGAAATGGCAAGGGTAGGGATCAAACCCACGTTTTCCTAGCCCCTTGTGTGACCAAAACGACCGTGTTTAGGTCTTGACACGTGGCATAGCGCGTGAGACTTGGATGTGAGGACTAAGTCTTCATTTTTTGGATGATCCAAGGGTGGTTGTGTCATCTTCTTCCTTTGAATGAAGAAAAATGAGGGAAAATGCAGCAAGCTTTGAACATGGCGGCCGGAGGTGAGTGTTCTTGGCCGAAAAACTTTGAATGCTTCTATCTCCTTTGTTTCTTGTCCAAATCCAACGCTTCTTAGACCAAACTTGTATGAAATTTTGTGGGGATGAAGAATATGGCATTATTTTGGACTAAAACCCACTAAAACTCCCAAACCGTGGTCTCCCATGAATATGTCAAGAACCAAAAATTGTCATGAAAATGCTCTTTTTTTGTACCAGAATCCATGTAGAAGATGAGAGCAATGTAATGCAACGAAAATGGAGCAAGAAAGACTCATAAATAAGGAGCTATGTTGAATTCTTTATACCTCCGAAAATGGCTTCCGATGGCCTCACTCAACCACCAATTCTTTGAGAAAACTATATGGACATGTTCTATAATTGATGATGAAGGTGTTTGGATGGAAGAAAAGTCTTGAATTGTTGTAAAAACATAATTCAATTTTTGAGTTGGAGCTCACTTTAATGGAGGTGTATGGCCATGTTCATGCATCAATTTTGGCCAAAAAATGTTGAATCAATTGGATAATTGTTGTGGAAGATGATTGTGATGAGAAATGGATCAAAAAATGGGAGAGAAGTGAATTTGATTTTTGGATTTTTTTTATTATGGAAGTGGTGAAAAATGTGAGAAAATGATCATGAATCCTTCCATTTGCCTTGGCCTCATTTGTTTATATATCTTGCCTTGTAAGAATGATCAATGGTCCAAAATTAGCCCTTGTTTCAATCTTAAGAGCTTAGATCCGAAGTGTACCTTAACCATGAAGAAATCTTGAAATAAGCCATGATAAAATCCTCAAATGAAAAATTTAATAATTTCATTGTTCTTAAAACATTATTTCCATTCAAAATAAGCACAAATATGACTTTGTTTGATTAAAATTTGGTAACTTTCCAATATAGGCCATTTCACATACTTTCACCAAAGTACCTTTCATCAATCTTCAACCATGAGCTAGCCCATTGAAACCTTGAGGTTTAGTTGACCAAATGACCCCATTTGGAGAAACTTTCATGTTCTAAAAAAGTTCATTTGAGTTATGCAAAGTATTGAACTTGACCTATAATTTTATGACCTGTAATCGTAGTTTCCCCAAATACCGCTGGCTTGCAAAGACCATAACTTGAGCTCTGCAAATCAGATGGAGGACTTCTCGAGCTTGCATAATGCCTCTGTCTAGGCTTCTTTTGATGTTCATCACACTTGATCCCCGTGCATAAATGCTAATGCAATGCTTATGATAATGCTATGATGATGATATGCTAATGCAATGAAACAAAAGCCAAGTAAGAAAAGGTTGGGCAAATTTTGAGGTGCAACACCCACCAATCCTCAACTTCTTCTGACAGCATATGAGTACCAAACTGCACCTGTTGAGCGTCAATACACGCCATCACTCTGAATATATTTTCAATCACCTTGAGCCACTTTTGTGCACCCTCTGGATCATGAGTGCCCATGAAAGTTGGCGGATTGTTCCTCTGGAATTTCCCCAAAGCACGAAACACATCACGAGTTCTACCATTCTGATTGTTCTGAGCCATCACTTGAGCAAGTGATTCCAACGCATCAGTTATAATATGATCTTTTCTTCCAGCCATTATGCACCTCATCAACAACGTTAGAAGAAACAATTCATCGATAATGTACACATACTCGCCGACTGACAGGGACTAACATTAAACAAAACCTGGCTGGACTGACCGACCTACTGTGATACCACTAATGTAACACCCTTCTACCCAACAAATATTCACAATAATTAAAATAATATATCAGAGTACATCCCCACAATGGTGTCATAAAACTTCATAATAACGTCCTACTCCATACCACGAATTTTGTCTTCATAAATTCAATTAAATACTACGCAACGGGAAAATCAAAATTTCAACATAATTTGTAACTCAAAAAGAACATCTTAAAAACAAGAAACTCATAGCCTCCTGATGTCAACAAGGAATTAAAATATAAAGATTTGACCCAGACTTCCTTACCCGATGTTACATATCGGAGCAAGACCCTTTAATCAACGAAAATAACCAAAATACTTCAAGGCTAACCTTCAGGCACCAAGAGAGCTAATCCTAATTACCTATACATTACCTACATGGAGACAACATTCAAACAGGCAGGGTGAGTAATCACAAATCATTATATAAGATATAAGGAAAATATATATTAGTCATGAATATCATCATTGATTCATTCACCACATCATCATACCATCAACTCACAATCATCGCTAAAACATTAATCAATTTACAACATCATCAACACGTCATTTATTCAATCATTATGCAATGTCACATAGTATGGAGTGCAACAACCTAGACTCATGCATATGGTACCAATTCATCTTGCTGATGGACACTGGGCCATCATCCTCCAAAGATCCCCACCAATAGGATCGATTCTACACAAGAACCGGAGCACATCACAAAACACCTCAATCTACACAATGGGATTGAAGCTAATACTGGAACGAAGTCCTAACATCATCACTGGACAAAAGTCCTAACACCATCACTGGAAAAAAGTCCTAACATCATGATTGGACCGAAGTCTTAATAAGCAATGAATGCATGATACAAAACGTCATAATCAACCATCACCACGGTTCGTTAAAGATGCATCATCATTCATGAAAATTCGTCAAAACATCATATTATTACATCATTATTATGCATCACAGTTCTTCATATTACATCATAAATCATCATGTTATAGTCATCAAACTATAGCACATCAAGTACTCAAGGAATATGAACAACAAGACATAAGATGACACAAAAAGAATAATAAAAAAAACATATGTTCCTGCTCGCCTAGGTTTTGCCCGGCAAGCAGGGGCGAAATCCCCCCCCCCCATACAATTTCCACCAGCATTTTTATTTCACCCTTCGCTCGCTCCTTCTTTCGCTCGACAAGGACTAAATGAACACATTTCGCCTGGAGAAACAGTTCCTCGCCCGACGAATTTCTGAGAACATCAATCTGTTGTTGCCTTTTCCCACATATGAAAACCCTTTCCACCATTTTCCCACAGACCCGATTTCCATCAAGAAATGCATCATATATTTTTACAGGTTCAATACCATTCATATGTATAATCTCAATCAATTACAAACACCCAATTCATCACCTCACCATATCAACATATTCTTACGATTTCATCATGGTTTCAACAATCAACACATAACACACAAAAACCTACATCTACCTTAAACCCCATATCAAATATAATAATTCGGATCACCCCCCGTACCTCAAATTCTTAGTAATGGATTTTTGTCTTTGTATTTTACGGATGACTTCTTGATTCTATGTGCCCTAGCTCTCCTTTCTCAATTCTTTCCAACTTTTCATGATCGTACAAGAGTGAACTTTTCCACTCTCTCTTTTCCATTTTGTCACTCTTACCCCTTGGACTCCTATTATGATTTTTCCCATCTTACCCTCACTCAGTCCACCTAACATTACCATCTTACCCTTAAAATCTCTACACGTTTGTTTCTAATTTTAAATATCAAAAATATTCTTATTATTATTATTATGAAATTCCACATAATCAGTTATGCACTAATTTATTATTATAAATCTAAATAATTTCCAACTAGATTATTGAAATTATAATAAGATTCTCATTAGTCATTAGCCGAACACTACCCTACAACACACCCTTAATCACACAAAGCATCATATAATTCATCAAAATTCACCATTACTTACTAATAATCAATAAATGATTAAATACGAAACTTGGGGTGTTACAAGTGCAACTTCACCACGAGATGTTTTGCATGATGTCAAAACAGTGAAATTACTTCGCATTCTAGTACATTGAACAGTGGCTCTAAGTATGTGTGGCTCCCTTGCATTTGAGGTCTTAGGAATCATTAAAAACCACCTTGAACTTGCCCAAAAACATGAAAAACAGATTTTTGCACAAAAATGTACTACATGTATCGGCGCATACATATTTCACGCCAGCACATGTAACACAGTATTAAAGCCTGTAGCTTCTGTCTTATTTTGGTTGACACATACCTTCTTAAGGTCGGCACACACTTAAAGTGTTACCATTATGAGTCGGAACATACGTGCTTCAGGCCGAAACATCTACTGTCTTAAATAAGGCTGTAGTTTCAGTTTCATTTGGGTCGGCACATACGCGTTTCAGACCGACACATCTATTGTCCTAAATAAGGTTGTAGGTTATGTTTCATTTGGGTCAGCACATGGATCATTTTAGGTCGGCACATGATATTATTTTTAACAATATGTGCCGGTACATCCGACGTTCAGGTCAGCACATGCTCTTTAAGTTGGTCAGTTCTATTTTTCTTTTACTCCGAAAATGACCACTTTGCCACCAATCTTCCAAAACTATAAATACATCGTTCATGCTTCATTTCAAACTAGTGATACCATAAAATTAGCCAGCATTTTATCATCATCCTCAACCTCCGACCTATGTCTACACAATGAAAAATCACACATAATAATCTTTTGTTGGGGTGCCAGTTAGGTGAAGGCCTTATAAGGACCAATTGGGTTCTTGTGTAGCCGATATATTGGGTTGGGATTCGGAAAAAATGCGGATTTGTCCTCCAAGATCATGTGAAGATTAGGGGGTTTTCGTGCAAGACGTTCAAGAAAGGATTGCGATATTGTGAAAGCCTTTTGAAATAAAGTATGTAAAGGACCCTTTGGAGATAAACAATTCAAAGGAAGTAACGGAGAACACCGAAACCGACTTGAAGTCTTGTGGAACAATCGGCACAATTGATCGTGCGCGAAAGCTTTGGAGATAAAGAACACAAAGGACTAGTAATATCGACAAGTCAATTGGCATCCATTGTTGTCTTGGTATTACTAAATATCAAAAGAAGAAAAGGGTTTGAATTAACATCAGAATTGGTAGTGTTTGTATGGTTGCTCTTGAACACTTTTTTTTGTAAATCGACTTTTTGCATAGTAAGAAAGTATCCTAATTCCACATTGGAAATTAGGCACAGATGTACCTACATTCAAGGATGAAAGTGGGGAACTTCTTGAACAAATCCTCGTGTTGATCTCTCTATTATCTCTTTACTCGCTTTATTTTTCATTACACAATTTATCAAATAGCATTGATTAATTAATCGACTCGTAATAATTTTCCTGTGATATTTCTATTTTTACTTGGTTGTTAACTAGCTTATAATAACTTTTAATTATAAGTGGTTTTCATATCAACAACAACACAAAGGAAATTTTGAAAACTCTTTCACACACCAAGTGTTTGATAAATTTCTTAGTTCAATATTTTATGCTTATTATCATTGGAAGTATCATTACTAAGTAATTAGTTTAAACGAGTAATAACGTGATACTCTATTAAATGCTAAATTCGATTATTGTATTTGTCATTCCATAATTGACTTTGCATATCCGAGTTCCAATAACTAGGTCCGTGTAGACAATTTTTGTCAATCAATACCAAAACCTTCTGTGTGCACTCTTTTTCAAATAACTTTAAAACCCAAAATTTATTTGGTGATTTTGGCTTGGGTTTCTATTCACCCCCTCTAGACAAGTTGTCATCGTCGAACAAGTGGTATCAAGAGCCCGTTTCATTCTGTGCTTCGAAACGCTTATTAGAAAATAGCTCACAAACCTAAAGGGGATTATAAAAGAGCTCTAATCTTTACGGGAAAAACCTATGGTTATTGGAAAGCTTGTATGCAAATTCATGTGAATTCTTATGATAAATCTGTTTGGGAGGTGTCGCTGTGAGAATCGGATATCAAGCTATTAATTAACTTGAATCACAAATCATAGTTTATCATCGGTCTTTAATTTTTCCAAGAGAAGGGAAAAAGATCAAAATAACCCATGATTATGCAATGCAATGCAAAACTAGAGAATCTAAGGTTCGGGGGTTAGTTAAACTTAGGGAAGGTATTAGCATCCTAAGCATCTGTAGTATTTTACAAGAACTTCTTGATTTATTGTGTTATTATTGTTGCTAAGGGTGACAGACCTAGGGGTTTATTTCTAAGTATGCTCGCCAAGAAATCACATCTTATGCCTACGTATCATAACGAGAATAGAATCAGAGCATTCGTAGTTCCCCTAAAGGGATGAGGAACTCTTGACCATGGTCAAGGTCCCAGGGGGGGAGAAGGTTTGTTGATTGACTTTAGGAGGAGAGACAATTCTTCATCTGAAGGAGAATACTCAACTTAAACCGCCACAAACATGTGGAAGATGAGTTTTTTCTTCGCATTAGGAGAAGGGATCCAACTCCGATACAGAATCGACGAGTATGCCACATACCTCTCTCAAGAAAAAAAGAATCTACATCTTTCTCGATTATGTCATGGGGTAGGAGGATTATATCTCAACTATATAGATGACTTACACCTAATTATCTTGTGGGAGAAATAGGGAACTTAATCTATAAGTTGTTTAGAAATGAGATCCTAAGGGAACCTAGCCTGAGGATACAAGGTGCATCTTAAGTTGATCGACCTAAAGGGAGTCAGAGATCAAGCAAGGGGAAATGATGCAGATGAGAATATAATGCGTATGACTATAAGGTCACACACAAGTTCTTCCCTTGGATACATAACATGTAAATATATTACCAAAAGGAATACAGACAAAGACATCAAGTAGAAAACCATTCTAAATTAAGAGGTGTCACAGACAATCGTCATAGCAAGATTTTATTAGTAATGACATAACAAATACTAATAATAAATTCATAAGAACTGATCATATTTTCACAAACCAAAGACTCATCCTAAATAAAGACTTTATAACACAATTTTAGAACTAAAATTAATATTATGATTTAAACTATGCAACAAATTAGGACCAAGCTCAAAGTAACGATTTTATCATAACTCAAAATTAATAGCCGCGAATCTAATATTAACCAAAATTTACATCCAAACTAATCAAGAAATTACTAATGTCAAGAAGAATCGACACCAAACCTTAATCAAACATTCCTAACAAAAATTTAAATCATAAAAAAAAAATCAATTGAAAGAAAAATATGGGCTTTTTCTTCTTATTAGCCCAAAATGATACCAAAAATAAAATAAAAATAAAATAAAAAATGATATGATGAAACAAAATAGGTGGGTTGAACTTTCCCAAGCCCAAAATCACATCCCAAACATGGGACCTACATCAAGGAACAGGAAATTTTACCCCATACCCCTACACTTATACCCACACCCCTACACTAAAAATTATTGGACCAAAATACCCTTGTTGAAATATCTATAATTTTGTAAAAAATTTCACTTTCACTTCATTTCCATTTCAAGTCTTCCAGAGGTCTCTATTTTCATTTACAAACCGGAACTCTTCCACCTATTCTTCCGGAACGCATTTGTTTTCCAATACATACCGGAACTCCAAGAGTAAGTCTTCCGGTTTGTACTTTGTTTTGGTTTCTTCACCGGAAGACGTAACGCATGTCTTCCGATTTGTAGTTTGTTTGGGTTTCTTCACCGGAAGATTTAATGCATGTCTTCCGGTTTATGAAATTTTCATTTTGTTAACCGGATGTCTTGACTTAAGTCTTCTGGTACACGCATTTTCCATTTCTTCTCCAGAACTCTTTGCTCAAGACTTCCGGTTCATTTTTTTTATTTTTTTATTTTTAATTTCTAATTTTATTTTTTTATTTTTTTTCAGTGGTGCGCACACGAGGAAGAGATGGTAGGATCCCTCGTGGACTAGGACGGGGCGAGTCATTGAGAATTGTTGAAGAAGAGTATTTTGATGCATCCGCATCAGCATCCGAGCCTGTTGGATATCCAGGAGGACCGTATGATACATCTTTGTTAGTTAAGTACGAACAGCATGTTGCAAACCGTATATGGTACGGTGAGGTAAGTAAACAAAAATTATTTAATATTGAATAGAATTCGAATTTTTAATATTGAATTTTATAATATATTTACTTTTAATTGTTTTCAGGAGAGAGGGTCGAAGAAAGAGTTAAAGGTAGCGGGACATGGGTTGAAGTTGACTCAGAGGGTTCCACTACAGCTACCTAGAGAGATGGAGAGTTGGATATCTAGGTCTGGTATAGCTTCACTCCAGAGAACCAGTTTAACAAAGATATACATAAACCTAGTTTCCGCATTTGCAGAGAGATGACATCTAGATACATCTTCATTTCACATGCCGTTTGGTGAGATGACGATTACTCTAGATGACGTATCTTGCCTGTTTCACTTTCCCATCAGGGGAGTCTTCTGGAGCCCTCAAGATATCAGTGAAGCGCTTGTTGTTGAGTGGGTTGTTGATTATTTAGGAGTGTCACAGAGAGTAGCACAACAACAAGTCCGTGACTACAGGGGTTCCTACTATAAGCTGGAGTGGTTATATGATCGGTTCGTAGAGCATAGAGCTGCATCTAGATGACATTATGCCACTAGAGCTTATTTGCTGATGTTAGTGAGTTCCACTATTTTTGCGGACAAGACGTTTACGCTTGTCGAGGCACGATACCTCTCACTGTTTATAGACTTGGATGGCTTATCTTGGAGATGCTTCGATGTTCAGCTGTAAGCAGCTTGGTGGTTATCCGACTCTCCTACAGGTATTTATTTTAATTTAGTATATTTTGTTTTAATAAATTTTATATAGTATATTAATTTTATTTATCTAGTTTATTATGTTATAATTAATTATTTTAAATTTAATAACCATATTAATTTTGTAACAGTGCTGGATTCATGAGTATTTTCCAACACTTGGAAAAAAAGAGAGAACTAGATACCAGCTAATAATGTGGATCTCCCTCGAGCAAGGAGATGGTCATATAGGCAAGGTGCTTTGAAGGTGGATGAGTTGCGACCTATTCTAGACGAGCTGACACCTGCTGATGTCATATGGCGCCCATTCGAGAATCATAGAGTATGGCGTCAGTTTGATGAGCTATGTCTATATAGGGGGTGTCTGAGGTGGGGTGACACTATTGTTCCATACTTGCTTGACAGATGTATGCGTCAGTTTGGATACAGGCAGTATGTTCCACATCCGCCTTTTGATCATACGATGGCTGGTGATATTGATGTTGACTGGATTAGTTACCATCAGAGCATTCAGAATGTGATTCGTCCGACAGCACCGGCCGCCACCCCATATGAGCAGATGATGGATATCTTGAGTGGTATTATCGTGTCTCGCATCCTCGTCTGGTACCACCACCCTATCATGATGCGCCAACAGAGATGCCAGTTCCTGTATATGAAGCAGGACCATCTGATCCTAGCTGGGCTCGTGTGTCTTCGTTGATTCATCGTTATCTTCAGCAGGCTGGTGCTGAAGATGATGACCCACAGTTTGCGGATTTGTTCGAAACTTTACATATTTCTCGATCACATTGACTTATATTTATATTTATGATTATATGTTAACTTTTAGACTCATTTGACCTAATTGTTTTATTTTTATGTGTTAACGTTTAGACTCATTTGATCTAGTTGGTTTATATTTATGTATTAACTTGTAGCCTGAAATAAAAAATGAATAACTTAATTCACGATTCATGTTTTGAAATTAAAAACGAGTAACATAATTCATTATTCATGTTTTAAAATTAAAAATGAGTAACATAATTTATAATTTATAATGCGTTGGTAATATATGCGTAAGTTGTTGCCAATGTTGTAGACGTCCTGCAAATCCTAGCATCCAAGATGTTGCTGCTGGAGAACGAAACTTCTTCCAATCTACTGTCACTGGTGGCAATGGAAACCTTTCTTTCATGTTTACCTAAATAAAAAAAATAATCAAAATAGTAAGTAAAAATAACGAAAAAAGACTTAGGGTTAATCGCTTTATCTAAAAACAACGAAGTACCTGAACCCAATGATTTCTATTTACAAAACCAATGCAATAAATTGCTACATTCGGTGAAAATGAAGTTGTCATAGGGAAGAAAGTCCAGCATTCAATTCCTAAACAGACAAGTACAACATTATAACGATTCGCTATCACGTAACCCATATCTAGTAGAGTTAACCATTTATATGGTGGTTGAGGACCGAATTCCTCTATCATCAAAGATTCTCTCACCACTGCTAACTGATTAGTAAGTAAATTGGCATACAAACTTGATCTTTCATTATGTATTATTTCCAACCCCAAGTCTCGACGAACCATTGGCCAACCATCTTCACCAAATCCATGCAATGAAGCAATGACTCTAAATCCACAATTACCATCTGATACAACAATAACTACATCATCAATATATGACCGAATGTGATTAGGAAACTGAAGGATGAACTGCTTAGATGACTGTGAAGATTGTGATAATTTCAACTTCTTCGAAGCTTGTGATGGTTGAGATTTCTTTTGTGAAGACTGTGATAATTTCCACTTCTTCGAAGTTTGTGATGGTTGAGATTGCATCTGTGAAGATTGAGATTCTTGATCAACATACTCGTGATACGAAGGGTCTCTATAAACATCATATCCTACTGGTTTTTTGTTTTTCTTCTTGACTCCCCCTTTAGTTTTTATTTTCTCAGGTGGTGGACACATAGAAGTTATTATAGGGAAGGCAAGTTCAAAAACCCTACTTTTTAATGCCCTTTTCCCAACAACATCCAGTGACTTAAACCTTTTCCATAACTCATCTATTGCACTACTCATATCCACCTATGATCCATCATCTACGTCTTCGTCCAACTTAACTTCCATACTTAATTTTCTCCAATGAACATGTACAACAGCTATTGGCATCGGTATACCATCAGTTCTATATCCTGTCAACTCACAAGCACAAGGTAATCCGTAGGTTGTTCTAAGAGTACAACGACATATTTCCTTGTTAGTTCCAACATAATCAACTCGTTTTAACTCTTCAGTAATGCGTCTTGATGCATCTTGAGACACTGAACCACGTAAATTATTGTAAAATTGACTTACGTGGGCGTGCTCAACTTCATAAAAACTCTTTTGAAAAGAAGCTCTAATATTACCCAATTGTAACTTTAAGTTGTCATTCATAGCCTCCCAACATTTGACCATGTCACCAATACTGTTCCCCAACATTTGCTTTAACTTCCAATGAGCAGACTCAACCCTAAAATTAATACATATTAAAAATATTTTTAAAAAATTCAAAAAAAAATACAATTTAGAAATACTAAAAATAAATACATACCGATTAGTTGTGGTGTTACCCAAATATAGCACTCGATTAATCCATGCTCCAACAAATCTTTGTCTAGGTGGTGTCAACCATGTGTCCTTCACATAATCAATAAATTCATTACAATCAACACACGCCTGCTCGAGTTGGTTCAACCTTTGATCATACTCAACCTCATCACTAGCCCATACAAGATCCGTCCATAATTCGTCAATTTTCTTTTGCATGTCACTAGCCACATATTGTTTCCGTTTTTCACAAACATTCTTGTTAATATGAAATCGACATAGCATATTGATCGACCTTGGAAACACAATTTCAATGGCTTTCATCAAAGCAAGATCTCTATCTGTCAAAATCACTTGTGGACACAACTCTTTCTTCACAAACAATTGTTTAAGCTTATCTAGCACCCAACAAAAAGTCTCAGTTTGCTCAGACTCAATATAGGAAAATGTGACAGCAAAAGTCAACTCGGTTGATGTCATGCCAACAATTTCAAACAGAGGTTGCCTATATTTGTTTGTCTTGTAAGTGTTGTCCATAACTAGCACAATAGGAAAAATATTCAACAACTTAACTGAATCTGGATGAGCCCAAAAGATATCTCTAATAACTTCATAGTCATCTCTTTTTCTACTCCAATAAACATAACCTGCTTCCTCAATAAGCTTAAACAAATGTTGTATCTCACTTCTAGGACCTCTTATATTTTTTCTATCATACTCTTCTATTTGTATATTTGCGTGATCCGAGTGACATTATCTGGATCTTGCTCTTGCAATGAAAGAAATATATGTCTAGGTGGAACCTTTCTCTTTTTCCAATCAACAACATGTTGCTTCTGATCCACTGTCAACCTACCGACAAATGCGTGACCTTCTAATCTATCAGGTAAATCATGGTTATGAACTCCATATTTTACATCAATCTTCCATCCAGATCCATCAGTCGCTAGAATTGATCTGATTCTAAATGGACATCCACATTTTTTCGTCGCACTATGGGTTCCACTATAAATATCTTTGTGTTTTCCTCCTTTATCACATCCAAATATTAATTTGTTACTTCTTCCTCTCTTGCCTGTTTTAATATCTAAACGAGTGATGATAACCGTAATTTTATTTCGGATTCCGATCTCTTTAATCCATCTTATTACCTCTTCTCGTGTACCAAATCTTTGAGTAGTTGAAAAAACATCAGACGTATCTACGCATATCTGATCTTTATCGCATATTTGTAAAAGAACTTCTGAAACTACATAAAAAAATTTTAAAAAGATTCAAAAATAATTTAAAAAAAAAATGGACAATTCAAACCGGAATACTCAAAGAAAGAGTTCCGGTAGCCAAAAAAAACAAACCGGAAGACTTGTAAAAAGTGTTTCGGTACACTTTTTACGAGTACCAAAACTCTTTTTACAAGTCTTCCGGTGAACACCCACGAAAATTCTCAAACTGGAAGTCTTTCATAAAGTTTTCCGGTACATAATTTATGTGAACCGGAACTCTTTGCCAAAGTCTTCCGGTTTGAGGAAAAAAATGTACCGGAAGTCATTTTCAAAGTGTTCTGGTAGTTCGTGTGGTGAATTCCTCGGAAGTCTAAAAAATCTGATACGGTAAAAAGTGGAAAAAAAATAAAAAATAAAAATATATAAGAATAAAATGGGTATTTTTTTAAAATTGTAGGGGTATGGGGTAAAATCTTCCAAGGAAGATCAACAAGAAAAGCCAACTTCATTCATCTCCTTCTTCATAATATTGATACTTCCTTTCGCGACCTACAACTCGACCCCTCTTCTTTATCCGCATGCGTCTCGCTGGAGAAATATTTCATCATGTCCCTCGTACAACTCATCCACTTCAGGTCTCTCTCTCTCTCTCAAACCCGAAATATTTCATCATGCCATGTATCCATATGAATGAGTGTATGTTATGTTATGCTTTTGCTGACAAAACAAACAAGGAGAAGTAATCTGGAGATGAAATAAACATCTCGACACAGATACTCGGCCAATCTTCACAAGAGAGAAGCATCACTGGGGTGAATGGAAATCCACACACGGAATCAAAGTCTTGCTTCAAGGCTTCAAACTTCTCTGGGGAAAAGAGAGCATTCCACTTGAGGATGAACATCATGAATTCACTTAGGGGACTGTCAAGATGAATCATGTTACTCCGTTGGGGATGAGAAAGATCTGTTAGGAAAGGATAAAAATCATGATTAGAGAGACTTCATAGGGGATAAAATAAATATCCATGACAAACTGAAGTAGTCTGAAATGAAGTTATAATTGGAGATGCCATAGCTAGGGCCTCACGGGGGATAAAATAAATATCCATGACAAACTGAAGTAGCCTGAAAGGAAGTTGTAATTGGAGATACCATAGCCAAGGCCTCATGGGGGATAAAATAAATGCCCATTTCATTGGGGAAGCTTAGATCAAAGTCCTAGTTGAAGATGTCAGATTTGAAACTTCATAGGGATGAAATAAACATTCACTTTGCCGGAGAAGATTGAAGTTGTAAGAAATCTACTGAGGAGTGAAATAACATCCACTTCACTAGGAAGGTTAAAGCCAAGGAAATTCACTGGCGTAGGCTTAGGTTACAAAATGGGGAATTCTTGCATCAGTTCTTCCATAACCGCTTGAAGTAGAGATTCATCGGGGAATTTTCATGACCACTTGAAGTAGAGACTTATTAGGGACATGGGTGAAGAATGTTGTGAGAACAAACTGAAGACGTGCAAGCTTGCTTCTTGGAACCGAGACCTTGAAATTATTACTCAAACTCTTTGGCTACTTTTAAGGCCTGCCACATTTTGAGCAGCAGGAAAAGGGTGCTGGAACTGCCTTGTATCATTTTAAGAATCTTTTTAAATGCTTTACATCTCGAACCATTCTATTTCCCCTTGTAGGAAATGTAATAATTAGAACCTTTATGTGATTACCTTATAATTGTAGCATGTCGAGGTTTCACTTTTTAAACAATTTCAGTCCCAATATTAGATAACAATTGTAAACTCCACCCTCACTCTCATCTATAATTGCTGGCATACTCAAGTGCATCTCCACTTGTTTTAATAGGATGGAAAAGAACCTCACCAGTATCAACCTTTGCTAATTGAAACTTGTAATAACATGAATTGACTTGTAATTGAGTTTGAAAAAAAAACTTTTGACCTTGTTATCTTGAAATGGATTTAGTTTGGTAGCGGTGTGATGTCCTCATGAAATTGGTTCTTCAATGGACTTGAAACATCTTAAAATGAGATCTCCTTGAGCTCGTACGTTGAGTATTTGAATTTAAATGTGGAATGATAATTTTGGTTAAAACTTGGTCTTGAATTTTTATACTGAAATTGAAATGGGTGCCAAAGTCAACTTGAATATTGTGGCTACGAATCCTTTGGATCATAAGAACATTTGTATGTACCAAAACGATTTCAAAGCATGAATCTTTCCATGTAGTCCTTAATCATGAGCTTATTAAAGTTTTTAATCCGAATAAAACTTTCTCAACCTCTGAATATTGGCTTGAGTTTGGAAACAAAAATTGAAGTCTTTAGAATTTGGAGTTCGGACCTTTGATAGCATGCATGCTTGAGCTTGTAATAAGTCCTTCTATAGACTTAAAATTGACTTAAGAACACGAACCCCCCAATTCACCTCTCCCTGAGTCCACGACTTAGGGAAATCTTTGAATATAACCCGGGATTCTAATCGGACTTTCAGAACACATTTGACTATTGCTGACCAAGAGGATCGGCACTCTTATCTTCGAAAATCATGTACCAGCACAATCTGGTTAGCCGTAATGAATACGCACACAAAAATATAAAGACATCACGTAAGAAGAGATGCACAAGGAGGTGAGATCTTAAGGTCAGAAATTCACAATAGGTTTTGACTTAGCGGATTTTTCTTTTTTCAATTTTGTTTTGTGATTTATGACCAAATCGTGTGATTCTAAGTCATTTTGATCTTTTTGAAAGGATTGCGACTGCCCCACTCTTTGGCTATTTGAGAGGTAATCATTGTGGATTGTACTTTCAGCCTCTTAATGTGTGAGGGATAGAGAAGGTGGATTCTCGAATGTTCACTCCTGTTTTTTTAGAGTCTGGGTGCTCGATCAGTTTAACTGAAAACTACCCTGCCCCAGGTAAAAATTGAGAGTTTTTATTTGAAAAAGACAACTCCTACGTCTAGGCTCAAAGGGGTTAACAAGGGTCTATCTCCCTTATATCTCCAGTGTTTGGGGATTTGAAACAATGTCTTACATCATCAGCAGGGTCTTATTCAAAAGCATACGACAAGAGATCTTGTGTTTTTTAATTTCGTCATCCTCCCTCCAATTATCTAACAAAGCAAGAGATTGGGTAATGTTGGCATTATAAAACATGAAAAGGCATTTTATGAGTGAATACAAATGGATTTCTTCAAGATAAAAATATCTATTACATTAATCAATCAAAACAAACAAGTTCTTACATACAAATCATGCTTTTACAATCAAAGGAATAACAAATAAATGCAAGAAAATAAACAAACATCCTGATGAGCACTCCTCTTGATTTCAACGGCTAGGAAAGAAATTTCTTGAGTCTTCATATCCTTCAGCATAAAGGTGTTCCATTTATAACTAGGCTTCCTCCTTTGAAGGTCAGCACCTCATCGTCAATCATCTCTTAGACCTTTTCTTGGAAAACCTTGCACTCTTCGATCGAATACCCCATTGCTTTATCATGAAACTCACAACTGGTATCTTGATTGTACCAAGGAGGGCAAGATTTCATGGCTCTGGTCTTTCTGGGTGCCATTGCCGAGTTTCGAGTAAAATAGGACCAAAATTTACTGTAAGTAATTGGGATTGGGTCAAAATTCTTTTGAGCATGACTCTGATGTGTTCTCTGACGAAGCTTTGATTGACAATTCAGAATTACTTGAGCGGCATGAGCAACATCAACAGGAACTTTCCTACCATCCTCCAGCATGGTAGCATCGTATCCACAAGGCATAGAGGAGGATTTCTTATTGTTGCAAGTAATCACCACGGGCTCTGTCATATTAAAATGCAGAATTATGACATTCACCATTTCTCTTGTGATATGAAGTAGTTCTTGATCCATCATATCTTGGAGATTCCTCTTCACCACAGAACATCCACGAGGATTCTTTGAACAAATTTTGCAATAAGCATGGTTATGCTCATAGTGGGTAAGCTTACACAAATCAACATGCATATCTTCCAGAGATCTTCTTAATGAATTCACGTCAAAGATATGGTATTCTCTGAGACATCTTTCCACAACGTTTCCATACTTGGGTAACAAACTTGTTGAGACATTGGGTCCATAATTTCAAAAGGAAAAATACCACTTCATACCAGCTTTTGCACTCCAGCTTTCAGAGCAAAACAATGTTCAATGTCATGACCAGATGCCCTTGATGAAATGGACAAAAATGATCAAACTTAAACCATCATGGGAGATTCTTTGGGATGGTCGGCGGAGTCTTTGTTTGTACTAGATTCTTATGTACTAAAGCAGGATACAATTTAGAATAGGCCATTGGGATCGGGTCAAACTGGTCCATGTGTTGTTTACTTTTTCTATGATATCCTCCTTGTTTCTCTCGTGAAATAGCATTAGCAGCTTGTTCCTTTTTCTGGGGAAAACTCTCCCTAAACTTCTTAGAGCTACTAGAAGTGCTAATAGGAGCCACAAAAATGGGCATTGACATGATCTCAGAAATCACGGCCCTTTGAAACAGAGTCTAAGAAATATGAGGAGAAGGTTGATTTTGAGTAGCAATAAAAGTTTCAACCAAAGCAAAGAGCCTTTCCATACCAACCCTTATAGTAGTCACTTCCTTACGGACTTCATGGTTTTCTTGCTCAACGTTCTTCATCTTCTTTCTTTGATTGGTCTGAGTATCGTACTGATGAATTAGCTTGTCTCCTCTAAACGGAAGAAGTAAGAGTGAGAACCTGAAATGCAAAGAATGCAAATGCACCGATGCGGGTGAATTGCAAGGAACTCAAAGGTTATGTTTGCAAACACCACCAAGTGGACCATACTTTTTATAAATGAAAATCTCATTTTATCGAAAATAGAGTATAATTTCAAAATCCATATTAAAACCTATGATGTTTGTAAACAAAGGCTTTGAATTCCATGAAGCAAATGCAAATGATGCTTATGAATGCAGGAAGCAAAAACACAGGAAAATAAGGTTCCCCATATACACATATCATTAAACAAACAAAGGCCCAAGTCTAAAAACTAACGAGCATGGAGTAAGGGTCTACCCATCCCAAATGATATGGACTAAAGGTTCAATGTACCTGCAGAATAAAGGGTTCTAAAAAGTTCCCAAAGTCATCAGTCCATCTTTCAGATATTATTAATTTCCTAAATACCTAGTAGTTAATAATATTCTCAAGAGAACCTCTCTTGAGTGTAGCGTTGCGTATCAACTACTTTGGGACTACTCCCTCATAGTCATCGCACTAGGTCCTAAGAAAGGCCAAGTTGAGTTAAGAGTAACTAAAGGTTCCCAGTATCACAGGCTCCTAGGTATAAAATAGTAAGTGTTTTCAAGAATACTCGTTCAACAATACCATTCTTTAGAGGGCCTCAACTGAGCGGTGGTCTCTCAAGTCAACTTGTTCGGGAATCAACTCCCTATAAGCCTTCTCGAATATATCACCTCCTATCATAAGTGCACTCAAGTCTGAGTATAGGAATCATCTTACCACACAAAGATAACAACCCAAAGCATAAACAAATATATAGATGAGCATATATATAGATATACAACAATAAACACAGATACACAAGTTAGAGGGAACCCTCTTAGTGATAAATCCCCAGTGAAGTTGTCATTTCTGTAGCGGTGAGAATTGGATATCAAGCTATTAATCAACTTGAATCGTAAATCATTATTCACCAACGATCTTTAATTTGTCTAAGGGAAGGGAAAAAGATCGAAATAACCCATGATTATGCAATGCAATGCAATGCAAAGCTAGAGAATCTAAGGTTCGAGGGTTGGTTAAACTTAGGGAAGGTATTAGCATCCTAAGCATATGTAGTATTCTACAGGCACTTCTTGCTTTATTGTGTTATTGTTGTTGCTAAGGGTAAGAGACCTAGGGGTTTATTTCTAAGTATGCTTGCCAAGAAATTGCATCTTGTGCCTACGTATCCTAATGGGAATGGAATCAGAGCATTTGTAGTTCCCTTAGAGGGATGAGGAATTCTTGACTATGGTAAAGGTTCAAGGTGGGAGAAGTTTTGTTGATTGATTTTAGGAGGAGAGACAAGTCATCATCTGAAGGAGAATACTCAACTTAAACCGCCACAAATATGTGGAAGACGGGTCTTTGCTTTGCATTATGAGAAGGGCTCCAACTCAGATATAGAATCGACGAGTATGCCACATACCTCTCTCAAGTGAAAAAGAATCTACGTCTTTCTCGAATATGTCATGGGGTAGGAGGATTATATCTCGACTACATAGATGACTTATATCTAATTCTCTTGTGGGAGAAATGGGGTACTTAATCTGTAAATTGTCTAGAAATGAGATCCTAAGGGAACCTAGTCTAAAGATACAAGGTGTATCTTAAGTTGATCGACCTGAAGGGAGTTAGGGATCAAGCAGGGGGAAATGATGCAGATGAGAATGTAATGCGTATGACTATAAGGTCACACACAAGTTCTTCCCTTGGATACGTAACATGCAAATATATTACCAAAAGGAATACAGAAAAAAAACATAAAGCAGAAAACCATCCTAAATTAAGAGGTATTATAGACAATCGTCATAGCGAGATTTTATTAGTAATGACATAACAAATGCTAATAATAAATTCATAAGAATTGATTATATTTTCACAAACCAAAGGCTCATCATAAATCAAGACTTTATAACACAATTTTAGGACTAAAATTAATATTATGATTTAAACTTTGCAACAAATTAGGACCAAGCTCAAAGTCACTATTTTATCATAACTCAAAGTTAATAGCCGTGAATCTAATATTAACCAGAACTAATATCCAAACTAATCAAGAAATTACAAATTTCAAGAAAAATCGACACGAAACCTTAATCAAACATTCCTAATAAAAATTGAAATCATAAAAAAAGAAAATAAATTGAAACAAAAAAAATGTGGGATTTTTCTTCTTGTTAGCCCAAAATGATACCAAAAATCAAATAAAATAAAAAATAAAAAATGATATGATGAAACAAAACAGATGGCCTTAACTTTCCCAAGCCGAAAATCACATCCCAAACATGGGACCTACATCAAGGAACATGAGCAAGAAAAGCCAACTCCATTCATCTCTTTCTTCACCGTATTGATGCTTCCTCTCACAACCTGCAACTCAACTCCTCTTCTTTATCCGCATGCATCTCGCTGGAGAAATATTTCATCATGTCCCTCGTACAACTCAGCCACCTCGGATCTCTCCAGCTTATCTTATTTGCAAATTCTTTGATCACTGTGATATTCATAATGATTTGATTCACTGCCACCCTAACTTTGTGATGCTGTTGATTTAAACCGTAATCTTGAATTTGGAATTCTGATTTTGTGTTGAAATTAAATGATGAATGGCTTTGGCAGGCTTGTAGGAGTAGTTGTTCAAGAAGCAACCATGTAGTACAACATTGATGAAGCTTCTCAACCCCTTCCAATTTTAATTTGGAAACTTTCAAGTTTCTGCTGACGGCAACCGAACCTTTAGAAATTTCCTGGGAGAAAGCAAGCTCATCAAATAGTTTTTTAAGTTTTTTAAGAATATGCAACGCCGTCGAATCTGCTCCCATCCGTTGAGAAATTCCAAAGAGAGTAGTAGCAGCAACCCAAAGCACAACAGATTGTATATGCCATCTATGTCTGCAAATAGCTCCTGTACAATGACTTCTTCTATCAAGAAAGTTACGAGGCCTTCTATAATCATCTCATACAATCAGTAACTGCTAAAGCGTTCCAACTCTGGACAGAATCAGGCCTATGCATGCATGACACATCAATGAAAGACCAAATAACATTTTTTAGTAATGGTAGCATAAAGGTTTCCCAAAAATACTCTACGCACGTCAATGCCATCTACACAGTCTTTTCACAAATCCGGACCAAGAGGCAAGACGATCTGATGGATGGTAATTGGTACGCCAATTTGGTAAGAAGTCTAAGCATCCACCACCTTGGAATTACGTTTTTCCTCTCTCTCTTTTCCAATTCTAATCATCTGAAGGGTAAGAAGAATAAGATATATAACTGCCATCGATAATTCAAAATAGGAGAAATGAATTGAGTTGGGTTCCCCACCACCTGCAGGCAATCTTGTTGTGTCAATGAATCGAAATTTCTCTGTTTTGGAAAGGAAATTACGACTGAAGTTTTCCGCTGCGGAAGTGCTTATGCAGCCGTGAGTTGTCGTCAAAAAGGAAAGGAAGCTTTACAAGTCTTTGAGTGCAGGCTTACACTTTAAAATCTTGGCAATGTAACAGTTGTGTAATAATATTTATTTATTTATTTTTTTAACTTTTTGAATTCAAATACTGTATCAATCTTAAACATTGGGGAACCTTGACGTTTTGAATCGAATTTGACTTAGAAATAGCTTGGTGCCTTGAACACGTATGCTTGGATTTTGGTCATTTGAAATGATGATCTTGAAATAGTGAGTGAATATTTGTGACAAGAATAGCAGGTGGAGGATACAAATACTAGGTGTTGTTGATCTTTTTAAAATGATCTGTACTGTGGTCCAATTTCTTCTCCTTTTATTTTTCTAGTTGATGTGTCTTTGTGACTTTGAATTTTAGGCTTTGATCTTGGTAAATCTTCAAAATCTTAACCTTGACTTGTTAATTTTTAATTCTTGCACTTTGTGATGTACCCTTTTAATTTTATATCAATCTTGTACACTTTGCCTTTGTATGAAATCTAAGCGCAGATGACCCTAGTTTCTTAGGTGGTGGGTCCAACGTGATAGCATTCCGTCCAAGGTGTAACACGGTAGCACCTATGTCTACATTATATGTTATTTTAATGTAAGACAAATTGAATCAAGAATTACATCACTTGGAAGTCCACAACAGAAAATTACCGAAAGTATACTAGGATCCTTGTCGCATAACTATAATGGAGCTTACACGAATCACTGTTTGTCAAATTTAAAAGTAGAGAACATTGTAATTTGACTTTGAAATTTTGCAAAGAACATGATCTTTAAATTTCAATTTTAAAAACTCCTTGATTCAAAATTTTATCCAAAGTTACCACTTCAAAACAGATTGTTCACAAACTACTAATAATAAAGTCCCAACTCTTTTCTTTAAGATTGAAAAAATTTTAAATGATGATTCAACCTCATGAATAAGAATAGAGTTTGCCTCGACCCTTATTGCCCGCCTAATCAAATATTTAAATGATGATGAAACTTGGTACGCAAATCATGAAGATACAACTTATAATATTACTTGCCACGAAATCCATAACCAATCCACACTCAACACCAATAGAAAGAAAGTCTTAATCCTTTTTTTAGTATAAATTAAAGTTTCAGAGGAATCTTGAGGAAAGTGACCAGGTGGAAAACCATAGGACCTTTTGAATTGGAATCCAATACCTGACTAATGAGAATCTACGCTTGAAACGACTGTACCTACACAAATTGGTAAGTCATGATAAACCCGCATACAAAATCATGTGTCCTGAAGATGTTATGCAAGATGATGCACAAGAGATGAGATCTTAGGGTTTAAATTAGGGTATGACAAGAGGTCATTCAAAATAAACTTACACCAATCACACATGTTGTGGAGGGTGTTACCTTACCTAAGCCTGAAACACTATGGGATGACGAAAATAATAAGAAGTGGTCACACGATTGGAAAGCGGAAAACATTTTGATATCCTCTCTCTGTGTCAATGAATTTCATCGTGTTTCTCATTGTGAGACCGCTAAGGCTATGTGGGATGCTCTACAAGTTTCCCATGAGAGAAACGTGAGATCAAATAAGTTTGGATTAATACATTTAATTAAAAATTCGAACTCTTTCGCATGAAACATGATGAAACTATTGCTCAAAGCTTATTTCTTTTGGCCATGCTTCTTGTGAGGCTAGTAATTTTGTAAACTGTTTTCTCGGACTATTCCCCTTTTTCACCAAAGAGCATGTATGAAATAATAATATGATTACCATGAAAGAATGCATAGCAACAGAAAATTAGTTCATGTTTTGCACAAAAAAGTTGGTAGTTTTTAAATGGACATAGTCTTATTTATACGAGGGTAAAAATTTGCTCTAATCAGTGGATCCACTAATTAAACTAAAAGGAATGAATCATTTCACAAGAAATCATAGATGAT